>OZ038373.1:46880370-48080370 GCA_964036015.1 Leptarthrus brevirostris
TGACAACCCAGGGCTCTTGGATTAGCGCCAGGCTTAGCTGTTTTTCGGCGAAAGTCCTGCATAGTGTGGCCGATGCCCCCTTGGCATGATGCAGGTTCGCCTGAAGCACCTTAACGGAGCTCATTTTGCAGCGACTGTCGGATGAGCTTCGCCGCTCTGGCTCGCCGGGGTCCCTTAGAACCACCCTCCTTGGAGGTTCGCGGCGCCTCACTAAAAGAAGTGGGGGTTGTCTTCCTGGCCGCCCCACCAGCCCCAATAGTAAGCGACCCAGTGGTCACTTTGGTTGGAGCCGCTCCAGCAGCGGCACCACCGGTCTGCCCAACGGCACGACCGGCCAAGGGGCCGGCAGACACCTTGTCCGGCGGTGTCTCAGCCGCCCCGCCGCCCACTGCGCCGGTGGCAACCGTCACGGAAGCGGGCGGGTCCACTGATCTTGGCTCCACGCCAGCGGTCGTCAAAGAGACCGGCGGATCCACTGACCTTAGCTCCCCGCTTGCGGCCTGCATCCCTACGGTCTGCTTCTCTTCAGTCGCAGCCGGATTTTTTGAGGCATTGTCCTTCAGGATCAGTCTCACGTGACCAAACCGGTAGACAATCCTGCCCTTAAGCTTAGTAAGGGTCGCCATTGACGCCTCGTCAATGAGCATCACAAGGTGCAGAAGCTGACCATTTGTCAGTCTCTGCACCACCTTCCACTGCGAAGTTGGGAGGTGGTTTTGGGCATCAATTGATGCCAATACCTTCTCGTTAGTGAGAGAAAGGCTCTGGGGAAAGTAGCCTCGAATCACATGTGTCCGAGGGAACTGACCTTCCTCAGCAAGGGCAATGTCGAAGGCACACTTGGCACGGATATGCTCGAAGTTGCTTCTGACCCAATCCGCCGTCTGAGCATTTGCACAGACAAGAAGGAGCCAACCAGTCCGGGGTAAACAGCCCTCGAACTCTGGTTTGACAACAACTGTTCTTTTTTCAATAGTGACGTCAATAATCGCCTCTTGTAGAAGAGCCATCTGCTCAACTGTTAGGGGGCGATTAATCACGTCCGTTGAGGTCAAGCCTAGCTTGACGCTACCCACCACCTGGCTGTAGGTGGGTTTTACAGATCCCGCTTGGGTCGGTTTGGGCCTTTTCGTCTTGGGCTGTCCCTGGGACTTTTCCTCGGAACGTGTCCTTTTGACCTCCGGCTTGCTGGGTGGTTTCAACTTGGCTACCTCCAGGGCTTTTTCTCTGGGGAGGCCACTTGCCAACGCCTTGTTGAACCTTCTCCTCTCTGCAGAGGTGAATTTGACGACTCCGGACTCAGCTCGGAGTTTCATCTGGTTTATGGAAACGCCAATTTCCGAAAGCCCGGATATCTCCGAGCATACGCTAGCGTTGTCAGGCACCAGGGTGCAGACAGAATCGAGATCCGAGAACTCTTCCCCAGATAGCAAATCCCGTCCGCTTTGCACTGACGTAGAGGTGGCACAATTGCTCACCGAAATTTGTGGAACTCCAGAAGTGTGCCCAAAAGCTCCACTTGGAGAAGCAGAAAGCCGAGGCTTACTGTTAGTGGTTTGTTCAGCTGTGTCCATACCCCTACTGGTCTGGTCACAGGTTGATGCATTTAGAACTGCATCAGGTTCGTTGGTTGTATATTTTGAAAAATCCATGTAGATCCCACGAGTAATCGGGAAGGGGAGAGTCCCCCGCAGCAGAGCCCGTTGCTACAGGGAGTCTAGATAAAACTGGAGGGCGACCGGTATCCAGAGTTCGCATACTAGCGGCCAAGCACCCCCTTGACCACGCATCCCTCGGCATATGCTGTTCCACCTTAGATTGGGGTATTTTTTAGAGAGTATCCTTCTCTCCGCCCGACTACCATTAGCCAGCACTCCTGGCAGAGACATGACCGTACCAGGAGTCTGTTTTCAGCCGCCCCCACGGGGAGGGTGTAGTCGCACTTCCGTCAGTGCACATAGTTACGGCACGTACACCAAAGTGTTGCGTGTGAATCCCCCTATGTGCCTGACGGCTGACGGCCAAGTCGAGTCGAGATAACACCGAACAAAACACCGGAGAAAAGGCAGCTACGAGACCGGAGCAAGTTGAAGGTTCCTTCGAGGTATGGCTATGATGTGGCTGGTTATGTGAAAGGAAGAAGCATCGAAGATTCAGCCCTCATAGGCGACATCGAGGACATTCCGGTCGAGGTAGCACTGAAGGACAAAAATTGGAAACGAGCCATGCAAGATGAGTATGAGTCACTAGTCGAAAGGCAAACCTGGAAGCTCGTAAAGTGCCCGGAAGGAGTCAAGCCCTTGACCTGCAAGTGGGTTCTTCGCGAGAAGGCCCTCGCCTTCGAACAAAGAGAAGGCATTGATTACGAAGAGACATTTAGCCCCGTTGCTCGCTACGCCTCCATTCGTCTCATCCTGAGTCATGTAGCATCCGAAAAGTGGAAATTGATATCCTTCGACGTGAAGACAGCCTTTTTGTACGGAAAGTTGGAGAAAGTTCTGTACATGAACCAGCCAGAAGGATTCAATGACGGTTCCGGACAAGTTTGTCAACTGTTCAAGAGCATTTATGGGCTGAAATAAGCGCCCAAGCAGTGGAATCGTGAAATCGACGGATCGTTTGAAGAAATCGGATTGTTCAGCACCGATGACGACCCAAGTGTCTATTATAACAAAGACAGAAGCATTATCGTGGCCTAGTTTGTCGACGACGGTCTAGTAGCTGGAAAGGACGAAAAGGAGAGTTTCAAACTTCTGGAACAGATCAAGAAAAAGTTTGAAATTACTCACTGTGAGACAATCCCGAGCTGAAAATTGAGTCGGAGGGCATCTCAGTGAGTCAACCAAGGTATGTTGAGAAAATCCTGCGGAGGATGAACCTTGAAAACTGCAACCCAGCTTGGACACCGATGGAGCCTGGAATGGCAACAAAGAAGGAGGAAATTGTGAACGATTAGAAAGTGCAAATTGGAACGCCCTACCGTGAAGCCATTGGCAGCCTGCTTTATCTCGCCACCGTGTCTAGGCCTGACATCAGCTTTGCTGTGAATTATTTGAGTCGGCAAAACTGCAACCCGATGAAAAGCCATTGGAAAATGGTCAAACGAGTGTTTCAATACTTGCAAGGAACTCCAAACGCAGGAATTCGCTTTGGAGGAGACAAAAACTTCAAAGTATTTACTGATGCAGGCTTTGGAGGAGAAAAAGAAACGATGAAGTCGACAAGTGGAGGACTGATCCTCAGAGGAGGCCCACTAGTTTGGTATTCCCAACGACAGAAGCTTGTCGCGACCTCGACAGCCGAAGCAGAGTATCGAGCGGCATGTGAAGTGATCGATGATGTATGCTGGATGAGAAGACTGGCAACGGAACTCAAGATCCTGCAAGATGATCAACCCTTCCCCATTTACGTGGACAACAAGTCAGCCGTTCATATGCTGATGAACACTCACGAGGGTAAGGTAAACAAAGGAAAGAAGCACATTGAGATCGCACGTAAGTTCATTCAACAACATGTTGACGTCACCGTGTCCGTCCAACATGTAGAAGGTACAAAACAAATCGCCGACATTCTAACTTAACCTTTGAACAAGAAACTGTTTGAACAGAAAGTTACCTTTCAGCAGCACTTGGTGGAAGTCATTTGTTCAAAAATGAAAAGGAAAAACACTTGTTTTTTCTTCCACAAATTAGGAATGAGATGGATGTTTCGACCGGAGTGCAAGTGGTCATCATCAGCGTGGCGCTTGCACTCCTTACCACGGACATCCATGACGAAAAGTCAAAAACTCAACTCCTATAAATACTCAGTTTTAAATCTGAGTATGAATTATATGAAGAGGATTTTTAGTCCATCAATTTCATATAAAACCAAAAATGGTTAAAAATTGTGTGAACAGAAAGTTACCTTTCAGCAGCACTTGGTGGAAGTCATTTGTTCAAAAATGAAAAGGAAAAACACTTGTTTTTTCTTCCACAAATTAGGAATGAGATGGATGTTTCGACCGGAGTGCAAGTGGTCATCATCAGCGTGGCGCTTGCACTCCTTACCACGGACATCCATGACGAAAAGTCAAAAACTCAACTCCTATAAATACTCAGTTTTAAATCTGAGTATGAATTATATGAAGAGGATTTTTAGTCCATCAATTTCATATAAAACCAAAAATGGTTAAAAATTGTGTGAACAGAAAGTTACCTTTCAGCAGCACTTGGTGGAAGTCATTTGTTCAAAAATGAAAAGGAAAAACACTTGTTTTTTCTTCCACAAATTAGGAATGAGATGGAAACATGGTCGAAACATCCATCTCATTCCTAATTTGTGGAAGAAAAAACAAGTGTTTTTCCTTTTCATTTTTGAACAAATGACTTCCACCAAGTGCTGCTGAAAGGTAACTTTCTGTTCACATAATTTTTAACCATTTTTGGTTTTATATGAAATTGATGGACTAAACATCCTCTTCATATAATTCATACTCAGATTTAAAACTGAGTATTTATAGGAGTTGAGTTTTTGACTTTTCGTCATGGATGTCCGTGGTAAGGAGTGCAAGCGCCACGCTGATGATGACCACTTGCACTCCGGTCGAAACATCCATCTCATTCCTAATTCGTGGAAGAAAAAACAAGTGTTTTTCCTTTTCATTTTTGAAGAAACTGTTTGTCAATTTTTGCAATTATTTGATTGAGAAGGAGTGTTGAAATAAATCAAAGAATTTCAAATTTGAATCTAAACTACCTGTCAGTAATTAAAAATCAGTTGGTAGAAGTGAAAATATTAAAATTAAAAATGTAAACAGAGTTGGCAGCGAAATTGACTATTTTTCTGGGAATACTTAACCTTGAAAGAAAAACAACAGAAAAGATTGTAAGGCGACGAGAAAAGTTAGCTCTGAATTTTATCTGCGAATTGTTTAGCAAATATTGTCAATCGACACTGAATTTGAATTGGGTTTTGTTAATCAAAACTAGTCTTTTTGTAATCCTAATTTTGTAAACACGAAATAAACATTTGTTTACTCAAATTGGTCAATGTTCTTTGGAGAATCCTCGGACGAATTCCAACAGTTACTATTATTAGTACTCACTGTGGCTACCCCATTTGAGCTGGTATACACATAAGCTAAGTCTGGCTCTAATAAATGAGTATTCCGTTTATTCGGTGGTGATGCAAAGGTCTCCACAGAAATTCTAACCGCTTCTAATTTGCGTCCTAATTCGACAAGGTCTTGTACAGACTTAATATCAGTTAACCCCAACTGGGACTGATAAAAGGGACTAAAATTTCGCTTTAATATCTTAAGTTGTTCAGTTTCAGTAAGAGGATGAGTAAGCCTGGTAAACAAATTGCTTATTACAGCAATATAGGTTCCGATCGACTCATCCTTGCCTTGGGTTCTACGTCTTATCTCTTCCAATAACCTATCGTCGTAGTCCGTAGGTAAGTATTCCTTTTTCAGTCCACACACCAGATCTTCTCATAATCTTAATTTTGCTTTATTTGCCCTATACCAAACTAAGGCCTTACCAGAAAACAAATCTAGTGCTGAACGGAATAACTGGGCTTTCCTTACTCCCCTAGCATCTCCTAGTTCTATACCATGCTCTAGAAAACAATTCAGTGACTGGTCTTTCTCTCTCGAAAATTGAATTCCCCAATTTATACAAAGGTACTCTAACTGGCCCTGTTTTTGTTGTATTATGTTCCTCAAGTTTCTCTGAGTCATCGCTTTCAGGATCATTACCTGATACCCCTTCTTGTAAAGACCCCAACACTAGAACTAAATCCCGTTTAATATAACTTTTTTTTTCAACCTGGGCTTCGGTTGTTGCTTTACAACTACCTAACCTAGAAAGTCACCACTCTAATTTGGTCATCGCTTTTTTATACTCAGTGGAACCAATATCACCATTAAAATTTTCGGCAATCACGTTAATTTCGTCTAACTTCTTTTGCAGTGACTCGACATCTTCTTCGAACTTATAAGGGTAAGGAATGGTAAATAAAGTTTGACCTAGTTTTTCAGCTTTTAATGCGGAACGTAGGTTTGCTCTCATTTCATCGACTTTGCCAACTGGAAGTTCATGAATTGTGAGCTCGTACGTCAGCTCATCTTGGTTTAGTCGGTTTACTTCCATAATGGCCAACAACAAATATCAAAAATTACTATGTGGAAAAACGAAATCAAAAGCTCTGGTTACAATAGGAAAGTTATTACGATAACGTTGCTCAATATACTGAATCTCAGAAGGGCAACGATGTTTAGCTTAGCTGAAATTTGTAATGTCTGGAATTAAACTTGCAAACGATTCTCTAGACTGATCTGAAAATTACCAATATTTCCTTGTATGTGCACATACTATCTACATACATATCATGATACTATGTATTAATCACAAATATCTCGTTAATAATATCTATACAATGACGCAAAATGAAATGAAAGATTTAATAGAAATATGTAATTTTTAATTTATAAATTCAACCAATTTATAAGGTCTAGAAATTCTTTAAAATGTCATAAATAGTATGTACCCTATTTGGTTTTATTTAATACATAACCTCTAAATGCGTTTTTTTTGTAACTATGAAATAAGTACTATTAGACTATACCTTATTAACTGCTTTAAATTCAACCAATTATGTAACGACTTTCTACATGACACTATTATATTGTAATGCTGTGAAATTCGTACACCAAATTTTCGAATTCTGGTTTCAAAATACTATTGGATCTCTTACAATCGCTTGAAAGCAACTTGAGATTCGAATAACACTTTTAACTTCCAGATAAGGGCAACTCGATAAAACTGCAGGTAGAATAGGTAAAGTAAATACTACACCAAGTTAAGTATTAACGATCTTAAATATTACAATAAAGTGTCATGTACTGCGCGGTGCCAAAGAAAATTAATAATATTTCCCACGTCTTGTAGATATAAACGTATAAGGTTACATGACAATGTTGCCACTTAATTCCAATCAAATCTTCTACAACTTCACCACACTGTAGGGGATTTCACGCCTGATGGGATGTAACTTGTCACTTATACAGCACTTATTTAAAATACCTTAATAATTGTACAATCAAATTAAACTTTTATAAATAAATCAATGTTTCTTTTGGAGGAAGAGAAAATGTATTACGATGATATGAATATAAAACGGCTGGCTGACGACTGGTGATTCTCGTATACTGAAATTGAAAACTGCAGATAATCTGAAGGCAACTACAGTATTTACTAAACTTAGCCACTCGACTAGTGGACTATATTAACTGTTAGTAATCTCTGGAATGATTGTTTTAAAAATTTTAAGCAATAAAGAATAAAACTGGTTAACTTTGTTTAAATTGGATTTGTTGACACTTTTGCTAATACGGTACAACTTTCTACCGGCGTTTTATTACATAGAGGTTATGTGTAATATTCAAAAGTTTTGCACTTTACAACTGGTTTTCTGATAATTTTCGCTATAAACTGAAGTTATCTTTTAATTTTAATTTCTAGATACTTCTTACTTGCGGTTAATTGAATTTTTCCGACACTACAGCAAATACTTAGGCATGGAAGAAAATATTCTCATGGACACCTTTTCACAACCAATTTAAATCCACATGGTCTTTAGCACAAGGCAGGGGAGACCATGAAACCTGTAAAATAATAACCTGAGATTTCAGGAGAGCATTTATTTAAAGGAAATTTATAAATCATTATATGTAATATTAGCTACTTTATTCAATAATAATAATAAGAAAAAGGTAAACGCAAAAAAAATTCCAAAATCACCGTCGTCGCCCAGCCACAAATTCCTTTTAGATCAACAATTTAACTTTTATACTTATCTTTTATTATTTCGGATATCCTTGGTGCTTCCCACCTCGTCCTTTTCAATATAGTTTTATCTGCACGCGGTCATCCAATTCCCTCTAGGTAGATTTCCCTTGTTTTGCTCCCCTTTTCTGTAGATTTCACCCACTTGGTTCCTTTTCTTTAATTATTATTTCTTTCCGTTTAATATTGATTACTTTTCACACTTTTCATCACGTTTGATTTTTAACCGACTTCCCAAAAACAAAGAGGTTCTAAGTTCGACGCGTATTTTTTATTTTTTTTTTATTTATTTTTTTTTATGTCTGACCGGGCATAACTTTGTAACGCGTCGACCGATTTTGATAATTCTTTTTTTGTTGGGTAGAGTATGTTCACCGATTGGTACCACGTCAAAAAAATTTTTGGTTGGGTGGGGGTGGGGGTGAAACCTAACTTTGTAACGCGTGGTCCGATTTGGATGGTTCTTTTTTGTTGTACAAAGTATGATCCCCCATTGCTAACAGGAGAAAAAAAATTTGCCCTTAGGGGGGGAGGGGGGGGGGGGTAGTCTAACTTTGTAACGCGTGGACCGATTTGGATAATTCTTTTTCTGTTGGGTAGAGTATGTTCAGTGGGAGATACCAGGTAAAAAAATTTTGGGGGGATGGGGGTGGGGGTGGAACCTAACTTTGTAACGCGTGGTCCGATTTCTATGGTTCCTGTTCTGTTTTAAAGAGTATGATCCCCCATTGCTAATAGGAGAATAATTTGGTCCTATGGAGAAAGGTGTGGGTGAGGGGGAGGGGTAGTCTAACTTCGTAACGCGTGGACCGATTTGGATAATTCTTTTTCTATTGGGTAGAGTATGATCCTTGGCTGATACTACGAGAAAAAAAATGTTGCTGGGGTGGGGGTGGGAGAAGGGGGTGGAACCTAACTTTGTAACGCCTGAATCGATTTGGATGCTTCTTTTGCTGTTGTATAGAGTGTGATCCCTCATTGCTAATAGGAGAATAATTTGGTCCTATGGTGGAGGTGGGGGAGGGGGAGGGGTAGTAACTTCGTAACGCGTGAACCGATTTCGATGATTCCTTTTCTGTTCGGTAGAGTATGTTCCTTGGTTGATACCATGAGAAAAAAAGTTTAGTGGAATGGGGGTGGGGTAGGGGGTTAAAACAAACGTCTAACGTGTGGACCGATTTGGATTGTTGTTTCTTCGTTGTATAGAGTAGAAGACACTAAAAAGTGTAAAATAAAATAGTTTTTAAAAAAAAAGTTTAAGCGACTTCACAAAAAGCGCTAAAAAGCATAAAATAATTTTTAATTTTATATCTATTACGACATTTTGAAGTCGGTGCAAATAAAACAACTACAGAACCACAATTGAAAATAATACATAATACTACCTGAACGTTTCAGCTTACGGGATCATAAGAAATGACGATTAAATATTTTTGTTGTAGTTGTTTGGTTTGTTTGATTTGCACCGACTTCAAAATGTGGTAATAGATATAAAATTAAAAATGACTTTATGCGTTTTAGCGCTTTTTGTGAAGTCGGTTCAACTTTTTTTTTAAAAACTATTTTTTCTTTTTAGATTTTAAATACTGTTCACTGTTAACTTTCACAATTGTTTTTTCCACACGTCTTATCGTTTCCGAGGTTGAGATGAGAAGGGCCGCTTGTCGTTGGTTAAGCTTTCTAGACCATATCTAGTCATGAGATTGGTACTTCTGCTGCATCCGGTGGGCCATGGGGCCGTTCGATTGCAATATATTCCAAACACTTCAATTGTTTTATAACAAAATAAATCTGCTTTCACGTCACTAGCTTCCAATATTTTTAATATTGTCTTTTAAGTTCGAAAGCTGACAAAGGGAATACCTGAGTTATTTTAAATAAAGACGATTACCTTAGTAGAACAAATAAATTAGTCAATGAAGGGCCATATGTAAAGGTTAAGAAGAATCCACTAGCAAAACTGGAAGCAGAGGTTGATCGAGTACTTACTACATCTAAAATTAAGAAATGGCTAGTAAATGAATTTAGTAAATTGAATAACCCCGTTGGAAAATATGTACAAAATAATTTGGAGTTTGTGGAGAAAGTTAAGAATGTCACAGTAACAGAAGATGAAGTATTGATTTCCTTTGACGTAGAAGCTTTATTTCCTAGTTTGCCGATAGATTTGAGAGATTGGCTCGATAAATAACATATCGAAGATTGGAGGGCAGAAATGTACATGGAATGAACGGAAATTTGAATTAATCAAAATGTTTTTGCGTTCAATAATGAATGGTACAAACAAAGTAATGGGACCTCCATGGGTAATAGTTTATCTCCATTTTTAGCGAACCTTTTTATGAGCTATTTTGAAGAAAGATTAAGCTTGAATACTGATTTCCCACGGGGTGAGATATGTTGATGATGTTTTTGCGGTACAAAAAGTGGAAAAAATTGACAAGACCTTAGCATTATTAAACAGTCTATACGGGTCAATATAATTTACTTTTGAAAAATAAGTTCTAATCACCGAAAGATCTAAAAAATTTAAGACTACTTTAAATTTTTTAGATCTATCGGTGATTAGAAATGAACAATATCTCGAATTTGATATTTTTCGAAAACCAACACACTCACCTCGGCTTATAGTCAACGACTCATATCGTGGTTTTAGACATAAGTATGTAGCTTTTAACTCCTTGAACCATTGAATGTATGCTATCCCATTGACAGAAGAAAGACATGAAAAAGAGAAACAATACATTTTTAGTTTAGCACTTTTTAATGGATTGAATACTGACAACATACAAATATTATGGATAGGAAAAAACGACAAATGCAGTTCAAAAATGAGACAACTTTAAAAGCTACCGAAGGGGAAATCAGAAAGAAATATATAAACATGACATATTTTCCAAAAATTTCCGATAAATTAGCAAAATGCTTCGAAAAATATAACTTAAAATCAGCGCTGTCGTCTAGTAGAAAATTGAAAAACCTACTTGGCTCTACAAAAGACAAAATACCACACATGAAAAAGTCGGGAGTGTATGAAAGAGCTGCGGTTAAACGACAATAATGGTCTAGTGCATACTAAATTGACTAACATTTTTAGGACAACGGCTAATTCTTCAACTAGTGGTAATAGCTTTAATAATGTTTAGTTAGATTAAAAATTGGTATTGTATGATAGTGTAGTTGTGTAGAGAGTAATTTTCAAAATTAGATTTATTTCTGTATTGAGTTGGATTGTTGCACTGAGCACATAGTGTTCGAAACGCGCGTCGTGCTCAATAAATTAAAATAAACAGGAAAATAAGGAGTTAGGTTAGGTTACAGTGGCTGCCTAAGAAGGCACACTTAGGCCTAAGAGGCCCTTTGTGCTACCACATTGAGGCTTGAAATTAACAACCCCATAGAATTACCTAAGAAATAGGAGAGTTAACATTCTGTCCCCTGTGCACCGAACCAGTTTCTTGCATCCAGTGGAACTAGTTCACGGGAAGTCAAAATTATTTTGACTGGGTTGTGAAGGGTGTTCATCCTTAATTCGTCGTCGGGAACCATTTTAAACTCCCGATAAATCGATTCAGGTTTCTGACATCTGTGAAGCCCAGCTCGGTTAGCTATTTGAAGTAGGGGGAGCCCAAAAACCGGTTCCTACGGTTGGCTAGGGTCGGGCAGCTACCGTGGAGGTGAAGTATGGTTTCCTCTTCCTCCTCGTCGTGGCAACTCCTACAGAAGTCGTTTGAGGGCACGCCCAGCCTATCGGCGTGTCTACCAATGAGGCAGTGACCCGTGATTACGGCTACTGTAGTGCTAATTATTTTGCGTCCGAGTAGGATGAGCCCTCTTGACCGGTTAAGGTCAAAATTTGGCCAGACCTGTCGGGTAATCAGGCAGTTGTGTTCTTCTTGCCAGTAATTATTAGCAATCTTGAGAGCCTCCTGTGAGAGCTCCATTTTGCATGTAGCTAGCGGTTTACCCGGCTGGTGGTTAATGTCCGAATCAGGACGTGTGGTACCGATTCTAGCTAGTTCGTCGGCTCTGCAATTTCCCGGAATATTACTATGTCCAGGCACCCAGATGAGTCGTACTTTCATATGCTCAGCTATGTCATTTAGTGTTGAGCGACATATTATAACCGTTTTGAAGGTTGTGTATACTCCCGAAAGGGATTTAATAGCTGCCTGACTATCTGTGAAAATACATACATTGTCTGGTGGTAGCGTTAGTTGATTCAGGCGGTCCGCAGCTACTTTTATAGCCATGATTTCGGCTTGAAACACGCTGCAGTAGTCAGGTAAGCGAAATGAGACATCGAGTTCCAAGTGTTCCGAGAATATTCCTCCACCCACTTTGCACTGAGTTCTCCCATTGGAGAGGACCTTTCTCCCATTCCGATCTGGTTGGAAAGAAGGAATCGAATTTTGCTCCAAAGAAAGGCTTGGGCGAGGTGTAGTCGATATTGCTGGCAGTTCTACTGTGCAATATTTTGGAGTGACCGAAATCAGTTCGCTTCCAGGTCTGGATTGAGTTAAGCCTAATGGCGGCTGATGATGCGGTTTGCTTACCAAAGAGATCCAACGGTAGAAGGTGGAGAATAGTGTTCAGGGCTTTAGAAGGTGTGGTTCTCAGGGCACCTGTTATCAGCAGTGCTGCCATCCTCTGAACTTTGTCCATTCTTTGAGATGGGTTGCTATATTTAGTGCCGGCCACCAGACAATCACCCCCGATCTAAATATGGGTCGCAAATTGAAGGATTTACGCCTTCAAGCCTTGAAAGGGGAATTAAGTAAAAGTTCCCTACTCTGAACACTTTTTAAATTCGCTTCTAGAAAATGGTAAATTTAAACATTTGGAAATATCCACCTTAAAGTAGTCGCATGTTCCGATTAAACTATTCAAAAGCCGTGGGCCAGGACCCACCGTTGCGCACAGCAGTCACCTACAATAGTTACGCAACAGTAACTTACAGCTCGGCCATCCTACAAAGTTACTGTTTCCAGTGACTACCTCATTCAAACGCCTTCTTATTGTATGCACTGTGACACTCCATGCATTATTATCCATATATACTTAGAAATACACACATTAACATACATACAACTCTTCTATATCACGCAAAACCTTCTGTACACAAGCTTTTTCAGTTAGTTTAACTACGTCAAGGCATTTCAGGTTGGCTCATGGAATCGAGATATAGTCTTACTGATCATTTCAACATTCTCAGAGACATCTCTAGAATAATCTAAACAAATTCGAAGCTCACTTCGAGAAACACTTTCCGGAAATTATTTGCTAAACTTTATATATTTATACTCACAGAAATTAAGGATTATAATAGATATAATTATAAAATAATTCCATGAACATAAAATTAAAAATAGTAAATCAAATTAAAGAAGCAGAACAAATTTTATTCAACAGTCTCTTTAAGCACATCTTCAAAACCTTCTTCACTTCATTCTAGTTCTTGTAAATTAACCATGGCTATATTCGATCAGCAACATACACCTGCCTTTTATTTGAATTCCCGGTGGATCTTTAATAAAATATCTGTCCTTGGCCAATACCTTATTGACAATGTAGGGCCCTCGGAATTTAAGTAGATGTTTCCTAGGATGTCCTATTGTGCTGTGTTCTTGTTTAATTAAGATGAGTTGTCCCTCCATGTACCTTTGTGGAATACCTTTTTGTATGTTAACTTCATTTGCTTGTTTCCTCCGGTTAAATTCAATGTGTTCTGTTGCTAATTGTCTCAATTCCTCAAGTGAAGGTTCCTCCTCCTGTCTCTTATCAGAATCTTCTTGCAACGCTACAGTTGTTGATTATACAACATATCAACGCTGAAAAGCAATCTTGTCGTATCTTGAAAATGGAGGTTTACAGTAGAGCTCATTACTCTTTAACCAGAGAAGATAGAAAGGTTTTTCTTGGAGTAAAAGTTTTGAAATAATGGTCATTAGACAAAAAAGATGAAATTATCCCAAAGTTAGTGTAACATTGACTTAATACTACAAGCCCCGACGCAAAATAGTTCGTCCAGTCGAAAATTTCTTTAAAAAAGTGTCATTAAATTTAATTATTATTTTAACCCAATTCTTTTCAGGAAGATTTTTTTTCTAGTAGCTTATTCTACGACAGGTTGATTATTAATTTATCGTTGTTTGAACACCGAAGCTCTAAGTATATTAGAACAACAGTCGCGGAAATAAAATTTGAACCGAGAACTTTTAATTAAAATTATGCTTAAAATTATTAAACCTTAAAAAGAAAAAAAGTGACATGTTTTCTAAATTAGTAGTTAATGTAAATGAAAAATATTTAGTTTATAAACTTATGGAAATTAAAATATTAAAATTATAAGCGACTGAACTTAAAAAATCGGATTTGTGAAATTAGCAAAAATCTTTTTTTTTTCACCACGACAATTCTTCTTTGCCATTAGCAAAGATAACTTATAGAAACAATGCAGAATGTTCGTCTTCAATCATTTTGCACATAATTACTTCTATTGGCAAAGAAGAGTTGTCGTGGTGAAAAAAAAAGTTTTTTGCTAATTTCACAAATTCGATTTTTTAAGTTCAGTCGCTTATAATTTTAATATTTTAATTTCCTTAAGTTTATAAACTAAATATTTTTCATCTACATTAACTACTAATTTAGAGAAAATGTCACTTTTTTTCTTTTTAGGGCTTAATAATTTTAAGCATAATTTTAATTAGAAGTCAATTTCTCGGTTCCAATTTTATTTCCTCGACTGTTGTTCTAATATACTTAGAGCTTCGGTGTTCAAATAACGATAAATTAATAATCAACCTTTCGTAGAATACCGTACTAGAAAAAAAATCTTCCTGAAAAGAATTGGGTTAAAATAATAATTAAATTTAATGACACTTTTTTAAAGAAATTTTCGACTGGACGAACTATTTTGCGTCGGGGTAGTAGATACAGCATAAATTGCATCTTTTGAGATACGACAAGATTGCTTTTCAGTGTCGATATGTCGTGGCTCTTATTCCAATAATAGTTTTTCTGGGCTTTGGCCGATGAAATTGTGAGGCAATCAGTTGAGTCCCTATTGTATGTCTGATAAGTGAGCGTCAGAATCATTTCGAGTAGTTGTTCAAAAAAGTTGGGTTCAAAAATTTCTTTTAATCTGCCCATTAGCTCTAGGACTCTGAACAGCTGTTTTCGTATGCGTAATGCCTGTCACAATCTTCTTTCTGAAACATTGTTGAAGTAAAAGTGGTTCGTCGATAAGAAATTATTCTAGTGGGAGATCCAAAGAACTGAGAGAGCTCCTCCAACACCTTTTACGAAATTGGTTGTTGTGCTTTTATGGTCTCAATATCACAAATTTCGTAAAAGCATCTATATCATCTTCATTCTGGGAAACCAATAAGTGTTCCTGGTATATAGCAGGGTACGGTCTGGTTCTTGATGTCCTAATGTATCAGGTGAAGTTCTCAAAACATACGATTTAATTCCTTTAGGCATGAAAAATCTTAATACTTCCGAAGTTTTAAAGAACATTTTTGATCCTTGATTTCATAGTCCCTAGTAATCTGTTTATATTAGCTATTTTTTTGTCTTGTAGAATATCTTCGATTTCAGGATCTTGTCGTCTTATGCTGACAACTTTGTTTCAACTTAATTACCACTATTTCTGCTGAATAACGTTTACTTTTATACTGGTCTAAATTACGTTCCACAGGAATATTTTCAACATCCTCCTGGGCCGTCAGTAAAATTCTGCCCAATCATTGATGGAATATCATTGAATGTTCTCATCTACACCTGCAAATTTTATTAAAGCTTCAATTTATGTATCCTACTTTTACCCCCCCCCCCCGTGAATCCCTTTAGAGTTATATTTTCATTCCTCTCATCGTACCGCAGACCAATCAATACCCAAGTCAATAAATGTTTTTAGTTTTAAACCACCAACAACATATAATGCATTATAACATAATTTTCTTAAAAGAAAAGAGGTTAATGAGTATTTATGAAATGAAATCAATTACGTACCTTTTGTATCATGTGTTGCATAGCACATAAAAAAAGAGATCGTTGGCGCTGCAGAACCTTTTTTTCAGGTTAATTTTGAACACTCCGGAAGTAACACATTCGGGGGTGTAGCCCATGCAAGGGAGTAGCCCATTTAGGAGATCCTGAAGGTGTGAAGACATCCTTTTTTTTCTACGGAGGGTTTCAGAGGCTGAAAGGCGGCGAATGGAAAGGCAGAATTTCAAGGCTTGGAATACCGACAACTAAACAAATTGTATATATGTATATAGTTACGTCTTCACATAAAAATCCTGCACCATTTCCATGAAATTATTCCACCTTATCATTTTTCGTCTGCAAATTTATCAAAAGAAGCAAATTCTCACGATCTACGGCCGCAATCTTACTTAACGCAGCATTTATTCAACAAGCATTATGTCGCACCACAGGAAGTTCTCACAGACAGTTAGAAACATAAACCGAGCCCCACATAAAAATTTCCCAAAAGTCGCATTCTTTCACGTTTTCCTGAAAACCAAGAAAAACCTTGATAAAAGCTTAAGTTTAAGCCATAGAGGCAGTAATCTTGTATTCTTCGCCCGGAGTAAACGTAATTAGTAGTTCTTAAGCTCGCTAAGTTCGGTTATAAGTTGTGTTTTTCTTTTTTCCTCGCGTTCGACCTTTTCACTATATATATATATATGCCTGTGTAAAGATGACTGTACTACAGTGCGGCAGACGCATGAATGATCTTTTTGATACTAATTAAGCGGTAGGAAAACGCACTCAACTTATAATTAAGAATACATGAGATAGTCGAGGCAAAACCCATTAAAGGGTCATTATTTCCTCCTGTATTCTTTAACCTAACCTCTCGAAATTTTAATCGCCAATATATTTTAAACCTTTATATTCTCAAGGGTGGCGAATACTGCTAAGAAACATCCTTATACCCAAATTGCAGTTAATATATAAAATATTGGCTTTGTAATTGGCATCGGGCATGTATATTACACGTGGGATTGCTGTCAAGCAAACCCTTCGGTGAACATTCCTCATTCGAACACCTAAGTATTTTTCCAGGTAGTTGGATATGTTCCCTAAATCAAAAGGCACATTTTTCATGGAAAAAAAGGAATATTATTTTTCCGAAAACGAATCCGATTGAAAGGTGCATCCCGAATGCTAAGTTATTGAAATTTATTTCCAATAGTGGATAAAAGTCAAAGGCCTTGTGTGAGTGGTAGTCAGTCGGTGTTGAGAGTTTTCAAGTCGCGTATCAAGTCAAGTATTCCAACAAGCAATTCTTTTTTTGGATTCTAAAAGGATATAGGAGGACCACGAAAAGTTCCGGGGACTCATCAAAGTTAAGTGGCAAGCAGAGACCGTAATTATTATGATAAAAATGAAAAAAATCATGAAATAATAATTATTTTTAATCTTTATTATTGCAACCAAATATAATAGTTATTTGGTGATTTTTATTACGTAAATCAAAACTAATTATTATTTGTTGATTTTAATTTTTCAATCAAAGTAAATAATTACTTGTGATTTTTATTTTTATGGTCAGAAATAAAAATCAGTTGCTGATTTGACACATGTCAATTTAAAATGTTAATTTAACAGAAATTCAAACGTTTTAGGTCTTTGCGTCTGCGTCGACTTTTGTGATTGATGCTCCAATGAATTATGTAGTTACTTAAACAAAAACAAGCTCATACACAATACATACGAATCTCTGACTTGAAAACAGAATTAAAAGAAAAATTTAAAAATGATTTTTATTTATCACTAAAAAAATAAAAATCGGGAATAATTATTATCTTTGCCCAAAATAAAATTAATCAGCAAATGATTTTTATTTCTGACTAAAAAAATAAAAATAAATAATAATAATTTTTTTTGATTATAATTATATAAATCAGCAATACAATTATTATTTGTGATTTATTTAAAAATTAGATTTTGTTAATTATTTTCAACAATTAAAGTGCAACAAAAGATAATACGACGTAACATATTCTCATTTTAATAAACTTGCAATACGTATGTGATTTTTTTACTACAAAAATCAGAAATAATTATAATTTTCGGTCTCTGGTGGCAAGTCCTAACGTTTTTTTTATATTTTCATTTTGATTAGTTGATTGATTTCATTTCGTTTGCTTTTCTTTTCTTTTGTTTTTGTTAGTAACTTCATGCGTGGCTTTATCTAATCTTTTATATTAATAAATATTAAATTTTATTCTTTCATTTTTTTCAATCAATAGTTTTTTTTCTAAAGAAATATATTTAATTGATTCCATATTAGAAGACTCATTTTGTTTATGTTGTCCTTCGAGTTTATGGACTCTTAAACCATATGGCGCCCATCTAGGTGTGTGACCAAATTTACCCAGCCCTTCGCTGCGCTATAATATTACTACAAGGGGGGTAGTAACATAAATTTTGGCCCCAACGTGGGGCCTATATTCGATAACATGGTTGTAATATTAATAGCATAAAAGTGCAAATTCAATTGTTGTAAAAGTAGATTAAAATTGTGTCAAAGTGCAGAAGTGACAATTGGAATATTTGTATTGGAAACAAGTGCGAGAGCAGAAGATTTCCAACTAAGTGAAACACTTGATGAGTGAAAGTGTCCGACATATTAATAAAGATTTGCAATAGTAATGTTGCGAAACATTAAAGTGCCTACACATACGAAAGTGTTTAGAAACATGCACCTGTAGCAAGATGTGTCTTTTCAATTACCTTAAATGTTCATTTTTTTTAATTTATTCGATTTCCTCTCATTTATTTATTAGTAGTTATTTTTGGTGCATCATTATTTTGAAATCCACGTAAATAATTTGTTACACTTCCACATTATCACAGCACTTTTACTCTGCTATTTTATGTTCACTTTCATTCCATTGAGTAACATCAGTTTTTATTTTCACACACTTGAAAGACACTTGTATAATTTATTCTGAATCGATAACTACCTTAAGTAATTATCATTTTTCCGATATACTAGCTTTTTTTCTTTTTAACAAGCCACGTTTTGCACCGCGAGTACTAAGGATTGCAATAAAACTCTATATGAACCTCACAAAATTGTAAAATAACGGATTACATTTTTCGGTCATTATTAAGAAGTTCATTGAGAGAGAAAGAATACCAAGCTATTAATTCTGTTCAATACTGATCAATATGTGAGTCTGCAAAGTAAATTTTCCTCAGTTGCTAGCTTAACCAAACTGCCAGTATTGAACCATCATATAAAATATTCTCTGGTTTACGTTTTTTTTGCTATGAATTATTTTTTTTGCGTCTGTTGTGACGGGATGTGTTGATATTTTTGCTAATTTTTCGTAATCTTTGACGTAGCTATTTTACCTACCCATAGTTGTTTTGGATACCGTCAACCCAACGTTTGAGTTTTAATTATGCCTCTTCTCACCTTTATTGATCGATATATATTTAAACTTAAAAGTTCTGAATTAATTTCTTTTATGCAGACTTAGATATTGCTGAACGGAATAAATTTTGAACTTTATTGGATATAATTGCTTTTCTTTAAATTCACTACATATAATTTTCTTATACACTTTTACAATTTAAGAATGCATGTTCGGTTGAATTATTTTGCGAAAAAAATGTTGAGCCAGTTATTTAGTTTAGCTTTTAGAGTAATGGTTTAAATATTCTTACGTGGGGTATGTAATGAATGATGTTCATATTTAGGAACTATTTACTTTAGTTTGTGTTAGATTAACTGTAGAGAATTGCTAATTAGGGTAACATTTCCGCGTTTAGTATTTATATATTTATACTATATACTTCGGTCTTCATTGTACGAGCGAAAATCCAACTCGAAATGGAAATCAACCGACTGAATCAAGAGGAGTTGATCTACGAGGTTATAGGGTTAGCAGTAGGAAAAGTAGAAGAGATGAGGATATCCAGGTTCAGCTGGATCTGCGGTGACGTCTTGAATCTGTTCGTTCGTCGGTAGAATCGTTTGCATTCCCTCCTTCGAGGAGAAACAACCATTTATTAGAACCCGATGTAGTAGTCTATTGTAATATACCAAAATATATTCCCCAAATAAAATTGCATTAAATCACTAAAGTCATCAAATAACATGACATGCCCAATAACGTAAATAAAAACTTTACGAGCTTGAGATTCAAAGTGCTGTGCATAATTTCCTGACCTACATTAACGGCGGTCAGCGACACTTCCATTGCATATCAGTAATTACTCAATGGAAAAGCGGCACAATGCACTAGGTAAACAAACAAGCACGTGACGCATCTACAGCGACCAGTTCACAGCGGAAATATGAACTCGCGCCGTATGATGTAAATGGGCCATCGAAAATAACAAAGTATGCAATTATAAACGATACTTTCTTTCGCAATAATTAATTACTAAAGAGGGCAAATTATTGAGCAATTAAGAATGTGGCCAAAGAGCATTAGTTAGGTAAGCATAAATATTGTATATAAATAGAGTAAGAATTTTTCAATAAATCAGATTCAACTTAGAATCAGTCCGCCGAGTTTTACTTAATAAGAGTTGTGCTATTATAGCTGCTCTTCCTCGCGAATTATTTTAGCTTTGGAGCAATAGCTAATTTAGCTGCTCCAGTGGAGCTATAGCCTTGAGGCTGCTCCCAGGTATTAAAACATTAATCGGCAACGGGTTAAAATATTAAAACTTTACATGGCAAACGTATTAAATATAAAAACATCACATGGCGACCGTGACAAAACTGGTAAATAAACCACCAAACGCGAGTTATTCAGATCCTGAAAAGTAAAAGCTCAATATGTCCAACAAAAGAGAAAACTTACCAGCAAACAGCTTTTCACTAGACGGGGCATTTAACAAAATTTTTAAGTTAATACAAGCGACGACGAAGCAGCCGGAACAAAACATTGGGACGCTAACACTATACCCAATTAACAGGCCAGTAG
This sequence comes from Leptarthrus brevirostris, assembly GCA_964036015.1. Lineage (NCBI taxonomy): Eukaryota > Metazoa > Arthropoda > Insecta > Diptera > Asilidae > Leptarthrus > Leptarthrus brevirostris. The sequence continues at coordinate 46,901,168 of OZ038373.1, forward strand.
AGCCATACGTCTTGAAGGCAAGTACTGGTAAACAATTGTCGGACATTCCACCATACACCCCAGGACCTAGGAAGATAACTATCGAGGAGTATAAAAAGAGACAGGCGAACCGCAGAGAAAGCAGCAAAGAAACTCTAAAACCAACTCGTGGAGGAAGGAGAAACAAACTTCAGAAGGAATTGCTAGGATACAAGCAGATATTAAAAACAGTGACCACGGAAGAGGAGAAAATTAAGTATACGGAACTGATGAAAAAGACAAAAATGGAAATAAATAAAATTAAAAGAAATAATAGAAAATAGGAATAAAATAGTAAAACAGTAAATTTATCTTATAACAAAAATTTTTTTATTGAAATGTACAATTTGATACAAATTGATGTAAATTTTTAGCCTTATAATACAATTAATATAACTCTATATAAAAAATAAAAAATAAAAAAAATAAATAAATATATATATATATAATAATTTCATATCCCTTAAAAGATTGTCTTAATAACTTATTTGTAAAATTGGTTAAGAAAAACAGATTATACAGTTCAAATGAGAAAAAAATCAGATTGTGTTATTCCTGCTCATTCTCGTAGTTGAATTCATTCATAAACAGTACAAGGTTCATAAGCGGGGTCTGAAAAAGAAATAATTGAATACACCAGCAGTATAAAAGGTGTAAATGGAGAAATTGGATAAAATAAAAGAAGAACTTGAAAGAATATTAAGCAACTTCAATAAAAGTAAAACCAGAGGATATACAGAAAAAACATTGCAAGAAAAGGCAGATACAGTAAAAAACCTCATTTTAGAAGCACAAGAGTGTTTAGGATCACCAGTGAACGTGGAAATAATACTCCAATATAAGGAAGTCTACAAGCAAATTAAAGAACTCGCAGAAACAATTTCAAATTTGATAGACAGCCAAAGACAGCGGAATATCAATATGGCATTCGATATGAAAGAAGCAACTGCCCTCGTGCAATACTTCAGTGGAAAACACGAGGAAACAGAAGCTTTCATCGAATCCATTGAACTCTTGGACGAATTAACACCAGCTGAGCACAAGAGTATAATGATAAAATTCATAAAGACTCGCATAACAGGCAAAGCGAGGCAGGCTATATCAAGCGAATTAGCAACTATCGCGCAGATCAAAAGCAAATTGAAAGAGAAATTCTCAGTAAAGCTATCTTCAGACGCGATACTTGCAAAACTGCGAACATGCAGACAGGGCAATAAGAAACTAGAAGACTTCACTGAACAAATTGAAAACCTTTCAAGACAGTTATCAAGCGCATTTATAGCAGAGCAAGTAGCTTCAGGAGAAGCGGCAGAAAAATTAGCCGAAAAATTCTCCACACAAGCGTACATTGATAACGTAGCAAATCCTGACACCTCAATAATTCTAAAAGCAAGTAACTTTAAAACACTATCAGAAGTCGCTACAAAAGCTCTGACAGTGGACAAACCACAATCCAATAATGTCCTATATGACAACATAAGGAATAGAAAAATACCAGAGAGAAACTTCCAACAGCCGAGGAACAACACATGGAGTAATAATAATATAGTAAACCGGCCAAGCAGGCAAGCAACTAATACATGGTCAGGACAAAGACCAAATAACGCATGGCATCAGAATAACCAAAGACAAAATAACAATTACAGACATGCCTACCACAATAATAATCGTAATGAAAATAAAAGGAAAAACACACAGTTCAATAATAGGAGAATTAATCATTACGGGTCGGGGGAAGAGCAGACCCCCCAACCCGATACAGAAATAACCAGGCTGGGGGGAACACCACAAGAATATACAATATAAATCTTTCATTAACAAATTTTATTAGAGCATATGTTGAAATGTGTACTTCCATATGCACTTTCATTATCGATACGGGAGCAGATATTTCAATATTCAAACGAGGAAAAATTAAAGACGAACAATTATATAGCCCGAAAAATAAATGTATTATACAAGGAGTTACAAACGGTAAAAAACAGTCCATCGGAGCCACTAAAACTCGAATTTTTTTTAATGAACAAGAATCAGTCGAACACTCATTTCAAATTGTGGACGAAGATTTCGCTATTGAAGCTGATGCGATATTAGGGTTAGATTTCCTTACGAAGTTCAAGGCAAACATCGATTACGATACATGGACCCTATCAATTACGATAAATAACGAATTATTAGAAATACCAATTTCAAGTGGACCAACCCCAGACTCAATTGTCATACCGCCTAGATGCGAAGTCATCAGGAAGGTAAAAATTTCTCACGAAGAAACCTCCAGCGATTTAGTTATCCATAATACGGAAATTCAACATGGCATTTTCATACCAGGTACCATTATCTCAAAAAACAATCCAGTGACAAGAATCTTGAATACCACAAACAAGACGGTTATAATAAAAGAACCCGAGTTAAAAGCAGAACCACTAATAAGCTTTAATATTCTCAGAACATTACCGGAAGACGCAACTAGAGCGCATAAGGTAATATCTAAATTAAATTTCAATAATATTCCAGAATACGCCAAGGCACAATTTGAAGATGCATGCCGTCAATACTACGATGTATTTGCTCTAGAAGATGAACCATTATCGACAAATAATTTCTATAATCAAAATATTGAGCTATCCGACAATTGCCCGGTATATACTAAAAACTATCGCATACCGGAAGTTCACAAAGATGAAATTAATCGACAAGTAGAGCAAATGTTAACAGATGGTATTATAGAACACTCAGTGTCACAATTCAATTCCCCAATACTTCTAGTACCAAAGAAGTCATCCAGCCAAAACAAGAAATGGCGACTTGTAGTTGATTTCCGTAACTTAAATAAGAAAGTCCTTGCCGATAAATTCCCACTCCCACGATTAGAAGATATACTCGATCAAATGGGTCGAGCTAAATACTTCTCTACATTAGACCTCATGTCAGGTTTTCATCAAATTCCACTAGAAGAAAATTCGAGGAAACTCACTGCTTTTTCCACAAACCAAGGACACTATCAATATACGCGACTACCCTTCGGACTTAATATAAGCCCAAATAGTTTTCAAAGAATGATGACCATTGCAATGGCTGGTCTAACGCCAGAAATAGCATTCTTATATATCGACGATATCATCGTTATAGGATGTTCTCAGTCGCATCACCTTAAGAACCTAATAACCGTATTCAAAAGACTTCGAGAAAGAAATCTCAAACTAAATCCTGAAAAATGTAAATTTTTCCAAACAGAAGTTACCTACTTAGGACATCAGATATCGGCGCAAGGTATCAATCCAGATAGTTCAAAATATGAAGCAATAAAAAATTATCCTGTCCCTAAAAACGCAGACGATGTGCGACGCTTCATCGCCTTCTGTAATTATTATAGACGTTTCGTCCCAAATTTTGCGAATATCGCACTCCCTCTAAATAAACTGCTCCGTAAAAACACAAAATTTGAATGGACAAGTACACACCAGAAATCGTTTGATACTCTGATAAAAACGCTAATGTCACCGACGATATTGAAACATCCAGATTTTAAGAAACCATTTATAATTGCAACCGATGCATCAAATGATGCATGCGGAGCAATTTTGTCACAAAATACATATGGAAATGAACTACCAATAGCATATGCAAGTAAAACATTCACGCCCGGAGAGAAGAATAAATCCACAATAGAAAAAGAACTTACAGCGATTCACTGGGCTATAACATATTTCAAACCATATGTATACGGTAGAAAATTCCTGGTAAAAACAGACCACAGGCCTCTAGCTTACTTATTCGGAATGAAAGATCCCTCATCTAAACTAACACGCATGCGACTAGACCTAGAGGAATTTGATTTCAAAATCGAATATGTAAAAGGTAAAGAAAACGTAGGACCAGACGCTCTGTCCAGAATAAAAATTGATATAAATGACTTAAAAGAAATTAGTATACGACGAGTAGAAACTCGTGCTACAACAAAAAGAAATAACAAAGACACGTCAAATGCTCCTACCCTTGAGGAAATAAGCCCCATAGCACCGCAGCCTGATCAACTGCGCATCATGGAAGCAATATCTCCAACAAAAATAGAGCATTTACCGGAATTAAAATTAAATAAAAATAGCTTCAAATCAAAAATCGAAATAAATATAGTGCACAAGAATAAAATAATACATAAGCGGTATATAAAAATGACACAGTCAGTAGAACCCGCATTAGTGCAGGTATTCGAAGTGCTGGAAAATGATATAAATAAACAATCTCAGACTTCGACTCTGAGACTTTCTGCAGAAAGCGATATATTTAAATTTATTAATTTAACCGCATTCAAAATCCTAGGAAATCAAAATCTAAAATACTTAGAAATTTTTATATATAAACCACAGAGATACATCTCTGATAAAACGGAAATTCAAGAAATACTGTACAACTTTCATTCAACACCAACCGGAGGACATATAGGACAAGCAAGAATGTTCAAAAAACTCAAAGACCTATATAAATGGAGTAAAATGAGGAAATCCATAGCGAAATATGTAAACAAATGCGAATTATGTGCGAAAAACAAACATCAAAAACGCAACAAGGAAGTAATTCAAATTACAACAACACCTTCGAAAGCATTAGATATAGTATCCATAGATACGGTTGGACCGTTCACCAAAACAATAAACGGCAACCGATACGCAGTAACAATGCAGTGTGATTTAAGCAAGTATGTGGTAATAATCCCAACAAAAGACAAAGAAGCAAACTCTATCGCTCAAGCACTAGTCAATGGGTTCATACTAACATACGGGCCGATGAACAAACTCAAATCGGACCTAGGAACTGAATACAAAAACCAAATTTTCACTGAAATATGTAATATTCTGAAAATCAAACAGTTGTTCGCAACAGCTGCGCACCCAGAGACGATAGGAGCGTTGGAAAGGAATCATAAATGTCTTAACGAATATTTAAGATGCTTCATAAATGACAACAAGGATGATTGGGATACATGGATACCATACTACACATTTTGTTACAATACCACGCCAAGCACTGTACATGGATACACTCCATTCGAATTGATTTTCGCTAAAAATGTAAGCATACCATCAGAACTTACCACTACAGAACCAGACCCGGTTTACAACTATGACTTGTACAGTAAAGAAATGAAATTCAGACTACAAAAGGCATTAAATAAAGCAAAGCAATACGTAGAAGTTTCTAAACAAACAAGACAAGAAACAAGTAAAAATGACTGTAACCCATTAAATTTACAAATAGGAGATAAAGTTTTAGTAGAAACTACAAATAAGAAAAATCTAGATCCATTGTATAAAGGACCATATATTGTAATTAAAATTGAGTCAGTAAATTGTATTATAGAAGATATAAATGGAAAGACAATTAAAATACATAAGAATAGGTTAAGAAAAATATAGGAATAAATCATTATAGATTTTATTTAAGAAAAATAACAATATATATATAGCAAAACAATGTAATAGACTGGATAAAATGTAGATATAAATTATACTATATTGTACAAACACATCATTAGACATATGTAACAATTATATTAAACTATATATGAAACTGTACATATGTAAAACCATAGAACCTTGTCTAGAAGAAGTAAGAAGAAACAATAAAAATATGAAAAAAAAAAAAATATACATGTAATATCATAAGAAGAGACTACATTCTTAATCGCTGCAAAAACAAAGCCCAAATGAATTTTCATTTCAAAAAATTTCTTTTTCTAAAAACAAAAAAAACAAATTTTTTTCCCCAAAAGGAGGAAGGTGTAATATACCAAAATATATTCCCCAAATAAAATTGCATTAAATCACTAAAGTCATCAAATAACATGACATGCCCAATAACGTAAATAAAAACTTTACGAGCTTGAGATACAAAGTGCTGTGCATAATTTCCTGACCTACATTAACGGCGGTCAGCGACACTTCCATTGCATATCAGTAATTACTCAATGGAAAAGCGGCACAATGCACTAGGTAAACAAACAAGCACGTGACGCATCTACAGCGACCAGTTCACAGCGGAAATATGAACTCGCGCCGTATGATGTAAATGGGCCATCGAAAATAACAAAGTATGCAATTATAAACGATACTTTCTTTCGCAATAATTAATTACTAAAGAGGGCAAATTATTGAGCAATTAAGAATGTGGCCAAAGAGCATTAGTTAGGTAAGCATAAATATTGTATATAAATAGAGTAAGAATTTTTCAATAAATCAGATTCAAGTTAGAATCAATCCGCCGAGTTTCATTTAACAAGAGTTAAGCTAGTATAGCTGCTCTTACTCGTAGTTCATTCTAGCTTTGGAGCAATAGCTAATTTAGCTGCTCCAGTGGAGCTATAGCCTTGAGGCTGCTCCCAGGTATTAAAACATTAATCGGCAACGGGTTTAAATATTAAAACTTTACATGGCAAACGTATTAAATATAAAAACATCACACTATGTTAACACAGAGCAGCCACGAGTTTCCTTTGTAAGGAGTACTAGATCTAACTCTGCTAACCAACCTAAGTGTTTTAAATGAGGTAGACAGGGTCACCTGGCAAGATTTTGTCAGAAGAATATTCGATGTTTTGGTTGTGGAACTGAAGGCGTCATTCGCCCTAATTGTCAGAATTGTCGACAGAGAGCACCAAATCAACCAATTCAAAGCCAGACAAGTATGTAACTCAAGTTCGTAATCTTTTCCGAATTCGGGAAACGAGAGCAGAGCTCGATCCTAAGCGGCGAATCGAGCTCGAGTAGTTTTTTAATAGCCGCTGACAGAACGAGTCAACCAGTGGTTAGAAATAGAGTGACACTTAAACATTTCTGTGCTTGGTGTTAATGGTTGTGGTTTATTAGACTCGGGAGCCTCGCGGACCATCATCAGAGGCTTTGGATGGGAAGTACTTAGTAGGTTGGAGTTAAGACTGGAGAAATCTAGTGCTCAATCGGTAAGTGTAGCGATTGGCAAAAGTATCAGCGTACTGGGTGAAATCCATTTACCTATAGAATTAGAAGGCCGAATTAAAATGTTAGATGTCGTAATTATCCCCGAATTACCGCAACACATTATCCTGGGAATCGATTTCTGGCGTGCAATTGGAATCTACCCAGACTTAGGAAAACATTTTTGGAAGCTTACGATGGAACTAGAAGGGATAGTATGGAACGTCGAGCTCAAAATGGGCAACGGCTTGGGTTGCACAAACCGAGTCGAACACGTTATTCAAACCGATAGTCCTCCAATAAAACAGAGATATTAACCTGTAGAAAGTGTAGAAAGTGATGAATGTAGAATTAGATAAGCTGTTAGAGATGGGAGTTGTTGAACCTTCGAACAGCGCCTGGGCTTCACCAATCGTTATGGTCCGGAAGAAGGATGGCACTTATAGATTCTGTGTAGACTTCCGGAAGTTAAATAAAGTGACGAAAGAGGATGCGTATCCGCTCCCATATGTTTCCGCCACATTGGACAAACTGAGAAATGCGAAATTCATGTCTTCGCTAGATATAAAATCTGCTTTCTGGCAAGTCCCACTAGAAGAAAACTCTAAGCAATACACGGCTTTTACGTTCCCAAACAGAGGCTTGTTTCAGTTTCGAAGGATGCCATTTGGGTTCAGCAACTCACCGGCGACGTGGCAGAGACTGATAGACACGGTTCTCTCTGAAAGTTTGGAAAACAATGTATTTGTCTATCTAGATGACATTGTTATAGTCAAAGATTCGAGAACCGTAAAGTTGTTTTGAAAGAGGTATTAGATAGATTATGTAATGCAGGCTTGATTATTAATCTAGAAAAATGCGAATTTTGCCGGTCGGAGCTTCGTTATTTGGGGTATGTTGTGGGAGAACACGGGTTGCAAGAAGATCCGGGCAAAGTAAAATGTATTTTAGATATACCTAATCCAAAGAATGTTTCCGAGGAGCTTCGTTTTGTGGGAATGGTAGCATGGTACCGGAGGTTTGTACCAAACTTTGCCACTTTGGTTGCTCCAGTTTGTTGAAAAAGAACCAAAAGTTTATATGGTCCGCCGAGTTTGAAGAAGCATTCTGAATAATCAAGGAGACCCCAGTTAGTGCCCCGATTTTGATGTGCCCAAATTTTAGATACCCATTCGTTATACATACTGATGCTTCAGGATATGGGCTGTGAGCAGTTTTGACACAACAGATAGACGATAAGGGCATTGTCATTGCATACTTGAGCCGGTCGTTGAATAAATGTGAAGGAAATTGTTCGACCACCGAGAGTGAATGTCTAGCCGTTCTCTGGGCTATCGAAAAGCTACGACCGTACGTCGAAGGAACGAAGTTCGTAGTTGTCACTGACCACGCTGCGCTATGCAAATTGGAAAGTGGAAGATTGGATTCCGTACAAACACTCTCGTCCAAAGTACCTAAGTCTGGCTGTAGAAGCTGACTATTGGAAACAAGTGGTTCCAAAATGTCAAAGGCTCACGATATATCCTACCATGATAGAATGTGCGAGAACTTTGATTGGCCGAAGATGAAATCAGACGTGTCAGCGTACGTGAAGAGCTGAATTACCTCTCAGGCTATTAAGCCTGAGCTTAAGAAGATAGCGGGGTTTATGGTTTCCCGCGGTGTCGCGAATACACCTTGGGAGTATTTTAGTATTTACCACTTTACGATGTGTCCTTTACCACTTTACGGTGTGTACTTTACCACTTACGGTGTGTCCGGCCCCTGCCCAAATATGAGAATTACGTTCAAGTCCAGTCCCAATCTGGGACTTGTAGATCAGCGCTAAGTCAGGTGGGGTGAAATATTTCTTACATCTCTGTAGAAAACCCAAACATTTTATCGCTCTTTTAGCGATTGCAAATACATGATCAGTCCAGCTAAGATTGCTGGATATCCGAATACCCAAGATGTTTACGGAAGGCGAATTCGGTATATTCACTCCGTGGACTGAAATGGTTTGGGGGTGAACTGGGTGTTTTTTAAGGGACATTAAACAGCATTGAGTTTTGGATACATTAAACGTAACACGATTTGCTCTGCCCTAAGCGACGACCATTGAAAGGTAGTTGTTTAATGATCTAAACATGCGTTCCCGTTTGACTTCTGTAGCATTTTCACGTGAATTCATTACAGAATCAAATGAGTACGTGAAATCAAGGGTGCTGTCAGCGGCGAAACTATGAATAGGATTGAGAGTGAGGGATAAAAGATAATTAATAAAAAGAAGAAATAAGGTTGGTGAAAGAACTGAACCCTGAGTTACACCGGCATTTATTTTGTAGGAATCACATGTAACTCCGTCAATTACTACTTGAATTGAACGGTCTGACAAGAAACTCTCTATTCATTTAACGAGGGTAGGGTGCAGACCAAATGTTTGCCAGACTCTATCAAAAGCCTTTGAAATATCAAGAGCGACGATTTCGGACTCACCAAAATTATGGAGACAATGATTCCAACGCTCTGTAAGCGCCGTTAGTAAGTCTCCGATTGAGCGGCCAGCACGGAAACCGTACTGGCAATCGTTGATAAGATTATTTTCTATATATTTCAACAATTGAGAGTTGATGAGTTTTTCAAAAACTTTAGATATGATCGAGGTTAGTGCAATTGGTCTGTAGTTAGAGGGGTCGCTTGTCTCTCCTTTTTTAAGTATCGGCCAGACATGAGCAAGTTTCCATACACTTGGAAACCCCGTTGCTGTTCTGTTCCTGTTGAATATGACAGGTGAAAAAGTTGGCGAAGAGGTTAAGCCAAAGCAGAGGCGCAGGATTTTAAAAAAAGGGGCGAGAAACCATCTGACCCAGTAGCTTTGGACACGTCGAGATTCGAAAGTACTCAAAAACTGCCCAAGTGCGAAAGTGTAGCGGCTTCTGCCTACTAGTGCACTGTGATGGAGATGGAAGTAGCTGCAATGAAGGTGGCAAGTACGAATTAGCAGCAAAATTAGCAGCAAACAGGTTGTCCTTGTCCAATGAGTCAGTAAAAACATTCCCATTATAAAGGAGTGGTGGTGTTGACGAACAGGTGAAATTTTTTTTATGGTTTTTACTAGAGACCAGAAGCCCTTACTATCCTTTTGAGTAGAGAATACCTTCCGTCTGATGCTCTGGTCGAAATTGAACTTTGTCCGACTAATTGCTGAATTGCAAATATTCCGCGCATCGCTATAGATACGTCTCAATTCCTCTGTAGGGCACAATTTATATGCCTGGAAGGCTACTTCTTTGTTTTTAATGGCTGCGAAACAGTCATTATTGAACCAATTGGTGTTAGTTGGTTTGATGTTCTTGAAGCTATGAGGAATCATGCGATGCATTTCAAACCATAGGATGTTGAAGATATAATCTGTGCTTCTGTTAACAACTCTGATAGAAAAGCAATCAGACCAATCCAGCTCTCTGAGATATTTACTAAGTCCCGCCCAATCAGAATTTTTATAATGCCACACTAATCTTTTGGTGGAGTTTAAGTTAGTGGTTGTCAGTGAGGAGATGGAAAATTGGGCGGAGATAAGACAATGGTCCGAATTACCCAAGGGAACAGTAACCGAAACGGAGTACTTTTCTGGATCCGATGTTAGAAATAGATCCAAAAGATGCGCGTTGTGCCCCAAAGTATCAGGTTCAACCTGTTCGTTCTGCAACTGCCGGACCAATATGTAAAGCGCTGGAAGACCATGTTTTCCTATTATTTGCTGTGCCTAGGTACATCGTCAATGACAATGGGGTACAATTTAGAAAAGTATACTGCTCTTTACCATCCACAAGCAAATCCTGCAGAGAGAATCAGTCAGGTAATAAAGACAATGCTTCGCGCTTACGTCTCGGATAACCAGAGGATATGTGATTCATTCACATTTGGCAAAAATTGCCTGTGCTATCCGCATGTCAACGCAAGAAACAACAAAACTGACTCCGAATTTTATTAACTTTGGTTTTGAAATGGTAACAAATGGGGGCGCGCATAAAGATTTTCGTACTGGAGATGTATTTGATCCAAAGGCGCGGTCGAAATCATTAGAAGAAGTAAAAAGTAATGTTAAGAGGAAACTGATAAAAGCACAAGAATCCTCAAAACGCGTGTATGACCTCCGGAGACGGGACTTAAAGTTCCTAGTTGGGGACATGCTCTGGCGCAAAAACTATGTACTGTCAGATGCGGCAAAATATTTTAGTGCCAAGTTAGCTCCTAAATGCGTAGGCCCCTACAAAGTAGTGAAAGTTTTATCACCGTGGACTTATGAGCTTCAATACAGTACTGACAGAGAAGTAGATAACTGGCACGTGAAAGATCTTAAACCCTTTCATACATTAAAGGAAGATAATTAAATGAATTAAAACGAGAATAATTAATAGAATTGTTTTTTAATATTTCCAATTATTTTTCCGTGAAAGAAGCTAACATTACAATTTAAGTGAATTACTATGTTATAAATAATATTATAATTGAATTAGCAAGGTGGTGAGTTGAGGTTAATTAATAATACAGCAAGTTTTTGGAAGGGAATATTGAGTCAGATTTCCAATTGAAATACTATAGTCTTTATTGAATTTCTTGAAAAGATTATACAGACGAAGATAAATCAGTACGATACTTTTTTTGAATTTTGAGAATTTAGTGAAGTAGATTACGATCAATATAATTTAGAAGTCTACGTAAGAGGTAGAAAAAAAGGGGAGAATGATATCTGGAGGTCGAGAATTTGATTATTTATGAGGTTTCTATGAAACCTGCCGGTACGAAACGGGGGTGTGTTACGTTACCGGGATATTATGGTATCTAAAATGAAAAGTAGCCCATAAAAAAAAGAGATCATTGGTGCTCCAGAACCCTTTTTCAGGTTAATTTTGAACACTCCGGAAGTAGCCCATTCAGGGGATCATGAAGGTCTGAAAACATCCTTTTTTTCTATGGAGGGTTTCAGAGGCAGACAGGCGGCGAATGGAAAGTCAGAATTCCAAGGCTTGGAATACTACCCCTTTTCAAAATAGTTCGCCCAGTCGAAAATTTCTATAAAAAAGTATCATTAAATTCAATTATTATTTTAACCCAATTATTTTTAGGAAGAATTTTTTTCTAGCAGATACCTTATTCTACGAAAGGTTGATTATTAATTTATCGTAGTTTGAACACCGAAGCTCAAAGTATATTAGAACAACAGTCGAGGAAATAAAATTTGAACCGAGAAATTGACTTTTAATTAAAATTGTGCTTAAAATTATTAAGCCCTAAAAAGAAAAAAAGTAACATGTTTTTTAAATTAGTAGTGAATGTAGATCAAAAATATTAAGTTTACGAACTTAAGGAAATTAAAATAATAAAATTATAAGCGACTGAACTTAAAAAATCGAATTTGTGAAATTGGCAAACAACTTTTTTTTTCACCACGACAATTATTTTTTGCCATTCGTACCTCGCCGATTCCTCTACATCCCTTAATTTACAGACATTTGCTTTGTGACCAATTCCTTTACACTTAAAACATCTGCCTGTAAATTCATATCGTTCATTGTTTCTTTCCCTAGATGGTTTCACCGTGTGGTACTGTCCCAGTAATTTTTGAACGACAGAGGGTGGGAGATGTCTAACTTCGTAACGCGTGGACCGATTTGGATAATTATTTTTCTGTTAAGTAGAGTATGCTCCCTGGTTGATACCACGAGAAAAAAAAATGTTGGTAGAGTAGGGGGAGGAAGGTGGAACCTAACTTTGTAAAGCGTAGACCGATTTGGATGGTACTTTTGCCGTTGTATAGAGTGTGTTCCCCCATTAATAATAGGTGGTGGGGTGGTGGGGCAGGGGTAGTAACTTCGTAACGCGTGAATCGATTTCGATGATTCCTTTTCTGTTCGGTAGAGTATGTTCCTTGATTGATACCATGGAAAAAAAATTTTCGTGAAATGGAGGTGGGGTAGGGGGTTAAACCTAACTTTTTAAGGCGTGGACCGATTTGGATGGTTGTTTCTTCTTTGTATAGAGTAGAAAACACTAAAAAGAGATAAATAAAATAGGTTTCAAAAAGAAAGTTGAACCGACTTCACAAAAAGCGCTAAAAAGCATAAAATAATTTTTAATTTTATCTATTACGACATTTTGAAGTCGGTGCAAATTAAACAAATAAAACAACTACAGAATCACAATAGAAGGTAATAATACTACATGAACGTTTTAGGTCACGGGATCATAAGAAAGGACGATTTAGTACTTTTGTTGTAGTTGTTTGGCTTGTTTGATTTCCACCGACTTCAAAATGTCGTAATAGATATAAAATTAAAAATTATTTTATGCTTTTTAGCACTTTTTATGAAGTCGGTTCAACTTTTTTTTTTAAACTATTTTATATGAAATAGGACTGTTCAATTTACGCTGCCAAATTCAGGAATGAGTACATTGATTTTACCAATTTCCAATTGATAGTTTATTATACTTGCCAGTACTATATTGTTTCAATTCCTCTGAACATCCTAAATCTACATAGATATGTGGGATGATATATTGGGATAGAAATCAGAATTCGCAAAATAGCAGCACAACACAATTAATATTCCGAAAAAAAGCCTACTACAGAAAAACTTAAATGCCTACTGAAAGAAAACCTAAGTGTTAAATGATGTCCCTCTCAACAACGTCACCTGGTTTTTCATCGACGGTACATGCGGTCGGATGCGTAACCGGTGTAGTGAGCGATGTAGGTGATGTTGGTTGTGTGGATGCTGTTGATTGTATGGGTTCTCAGATTCGGCCATCTTGCTTCTTATCCGGCTCAGATGAGTATAGTATCTCAAGATCGATGTTGAGCGAATCAACATCGATGTTGAAGTGTATAGAATATCGCACAATCGATGTTAATGACAGAACATCGACCTTCGATGTTGGCGAAAAAGAACCGGATCCAAATTAAAAAATATTTTTTTTCTATATTGAAGACTAAGCATATGTTGCTTTATAATTACAGGAGATTAAAAAATACCTTTATACATATTTATATAGTTCGGCTGAGAAGAAAGTCACTTAGAATGTTGGTTGGTCAGATGCTCCCTTCTACTAATCTTCACATAGTGAGAGAAACTGAAATTCTATTTAGAGAGCAGCAGTAGAAGCAACCGGCAAAACTTTTAAATTCTGAGTTAGAATAAGGCTGGTTTCCAGCTGATTTGTTATTTGAATCATATTCTAATTTATAGATAATAAAATAACTAAGTTAAGCAATAATGGGCTGATAGTGTTACTCAAATTTGTCACAGAGTTTTGCTTGCTTTATATACGGAGGCAGCTGAGGGTCAGTTACATTATGTTTTCCATTTAAGCCTCATAAAGAGGTTTACTCATGTTTTAGAAAATATATATATATATATATATATATATATATATATATATATTTTTTTTTTTTCTGCTAAACTAAGCACATAACATTCCAAAACATACTTATTTACTTTTTATAAATCAAATAAATACAAAAACAAATCAAATTAGAAACAAAGAGGTGACGTTAAATATGCTGACTGCTCAAATGGCATTTTATTTCAGCTTTAGACATGTTCAAGTAAAGTACATCCCAATGATCATTCAAAAGACAAAAAAATAATAGGTTCATTAAATGCGTAGTTAGGTCGACAGATGTAAAGAAAGTCATAATTCCCGAAAGAGCGACAAGGAACTAAGATATTCAGACAGGTTAGTAGTTTCGGGGTATTAATTGTACCCTGCAAACATTCATAAACGAACAGAATCCCAAAGACTCGCGTCTCTTCTGTAGAGTGCCCACAGAAAAAAGCTTTAGTATATACATGTAGGGAGGCAATATAACAGGATTGTACTATGGAAGGCTACAAAGGGCAAATGTAAGAACCTACGTTATATCGCTTCGAAGAAACTAATATGAACCAAATAAAATGGTGACTAGACCGCGGCAGCTTACTCTAAAATCGGTCTAACTAAAAAGCAATAAAGAGTCTTGGTAACAAAACAATCATCAAACTCACGAGACCATTTCTTTTCGTAGCCCAAAACCAAATATCTACGCCGATAGTTGTTCCCGATCTTGTATTCGATATTGTTCAATCATTGTTCAGTTCAGTAATTTTAGTTAGTTGTCTTCGACGTTCACGTTAAAATCACCGCTCTATATAGTTGGTTTTTTATCCCAACTTTTGTTTCATAAAGCTGCACCTGTTGCAGATTCTCTGTCCCACAATATTCTTCATGGAAAGGCCTCGACTCCACATAAATAAATAGTTGTAAACCTAAGAAAAGCCATATTGGAAGTGCCCATTAATTGATTAAAGTGAAAAACAGCGAATCAGAAATAAACGCCCGAAGGAAGTTACCAACTGTAGATATATTATCAACAAATCGTTAGTTACATTGTTCCTATTGCACTTCTTATAGTGCAGAAAAATCAGTTTCTATACCATTCAAGCATCTTGTTTTCTCACGCCCTTCTACAAATTCATTGTATTTAACATCGATATTACGGAACATCGATGTTTTGAATTCGATTATTATCGATTCATGGATGCTTAGTCGTCGATGTTGACATCGACGTCAATATCGATGTTATGTCAACATCGCTCATCCCTACCCTAAAGCTAAAAAACTTCGGCACTTTTCTTGATGTAGTTGAATTGTTGAGTTGTGTTTGTTTTCGTCATGGCAGTAGTAAAACAGCTGCATACATTTCTAGAGGAGGGCCAAACCAAATTAAAAATTAGAGCGTAATCGCATTTTACAATTGCCTCAAAGTATTGCGAATGATTTTCTTTCTTTTTAGCGAATCTATATCACAAAATTAAATAAAACTTTTAAACATTTTAACCACGAATTTAAGTTTTTAGTATCTTTTTATAAAAATTAAATCACGAGCCACTGGGTTAGCTAAGGAAAAGCAAAAAATCTTAGAAAATGTAAACAAACTAAGAACGCCAAGAAAACTTGACTTTTCTTTACTTTCCGTTCCTGTTTTTAGTGTGTCAATGCAATCATATCAAGCATAAGAACTATATTAAACTAAACAGGATAGTAGAAAACACTCGAAACTTTATATGTAATTATAAAACAAAACTGTTTAATCATCGAATAATTCACGGTAATCACTTTGACAATTCGCAAATTAAGGAAAAAAGCTTACCTCACCTAAAAGAAAAATGCCGATCACACGTACATGGTTTCACAGTAAGGGCCTTTCCTGTTGATATATCCGTACCTCAGAGCAAAAGGGTATTAAGACCAAAATTTAAATTTTCCGGTTTGTTGTTTTTTTTATCATTATTCATATAAATAAGTAATCTAAATCAAGTTTAAATTACTGATTTATACAAGCTACAAAGCAAGTAGAAATAATAATTATTTTATTACAATAAATTATTGTATTTATTTTGTCTCCTGTAAAATTTACATTTTGTGACTTAAGACCCTTTTGCTCTGAGGTACGGATATATTCTAGGTATGTAATACAGAGTTTCAAAAAGGCCGATGTTGTTGTGGTGTAAATCAGTCCTTCACCATGGGACACCTTTTCAATTTCATGACGGTTATGACCTTTTAAGCCAGTAACACGATAGGGACCCAGATAGTGACCCTTCAGTTTTAAACCCGTTCCGAACTAGATCCGCTTAATAAGAACTATGTAAGTCTTCAATCTGGTACTGGTGTACTGACTGCGCTTTTTTATTGTAGTAAGAGCTATTTTCTAACTGCATCGTTAGTATCTGAGCCTTTGTGCCTGAACGGATGTTTTCGCGTTATTCGTTAAATTTCTGTAGATGTTCTTCTTTAAGAATTCAAGAATTTGTTTTGAGTCTCATCTACATTACTTCATATGGTGAAGTTCTTATTGCTCTCTGGTAGGTGCTATTGAAGACGGTTTGAACAGATGGAAGATGTTTGTGCCATGTATAATAGTTGGTTCAGCCTTGAACAGTTTCGTCAATATAGACATAATGCACTGTTTAAGATGTTCTACGTGACCATTACTGTTGTAATAGTTATATCATCTTATAGTTATATGATCTATATTGTTTTCATTGCAATATTTTGAAAATTCCATAGATGTGTATGCTGCTCCTTTCTTAGTAATGAAGGATGCCCAAAAATTCCATTCATAGTTGCCAGATTTTTTATGACTTCGTTACTTCCTGTTCGTTTTATTTCGTAAGGCCAAACAATTTTGAAAATCCATTAATTATGGCGAAGATGTATCGGTATTGTTTAATAGTCGAGGTCATCGGGCCCAAATGATCTAAATGTAGAGTTTGAATAGGTTGATCCTCTTTGGGAATGGGCTGCAGCATTCCTTCCTTTTTCCCTCTTTTACTGTTCGCGAGTAAGCAAGCATATCTTTCCGTGCAGGATTTTATTTTATTCCCTAAATTCTGGATGTAAAAGTTCTGTCGAAAGTAGCCTTTTAAGTTCCTGAATGCGTTTGTTTTCGTCCTGAGATAGTTTTATCCGAGGTGTTACGGCATTAATCATTATTGGGTGTTTGCTTAAAGCATCTACATGCTTCATCCTTCTATGTTCTGTATCTCAAGCTCAAAGGTATACCTCCTTTTATGAAAAGTTCTTCTGATCCTGAATTGCACGGGATGTAATTGGTGGTCTGCAACAGATTCCTGAAGTAAGATAGGTCCATATCCTTCACAACAGTCATCTGTTAAGTTCAGTACGAAGAGATGGGTTGAAAAGTGATACTACTGGACGACTAGCTTAAATCTGCTTTGTGTTAAAAGAATTTAGTTGTTTCCCTTCGAAGTAGAAGCTAGAATTTTTCCTTAACAAATCTGTTAACGGTGCAGTTATGTTGGCATAGTTCCTAATAAATTTTCGAAAGAAGCCGGTCAGTCAAAGGAAGCTCTGCACATTTGGTATATTCTGCGGGATTTTAAATTTCGAGACTGCTTTTGTTTTCTCTTCCGATGGTTTGCATGTACCATTTTCAACAATATGATCTTAGAATTCGATGCTGATCTGAAGAAATTGGCATTTCTTCCATTTTATCCGCATTTCTTCCATTTTATTTTTTTATCCCACTATTTTTGTTCATAAGTAAATTGACTAGCTGAACACAAAAAACGTACCGAAAATTTTTTTTATGGCTTACTTTTTCCATAATTTTTTATTTATTTTTTTTTTTCACTTTCGCTGAAGGTAGCCCATACTTTTGAGTATATCTCGAGTTAGAATGGACCAATATAATCGCGCAAGCAATTAAATTAAAGATAATTGAATAGCCAACAAATCTCCTGTACATTGTTTTTCAATCGGGTCATTAGCTAAGTTACAATCGATCTCAATGTGCAAAAAAGAAATTTTTTTCGCCCGAAATCGAGATCGTAAATTGACTAAAACACAAGGAAAAAATATAAATCATTGCAAAGTACCAGTTTACTTATTTTTTACGTGGAGTCGACACTTTTACGAAGAAAACAATGTACTACTTATGAAGATCTATGAATAAATAAAATAGTTATGAGTGAGTTAAGTGAAAAAAAAGTGAGTTATGAAATTGAGTGGAAGTACCCAAATTCAACTTTTTCTCTATTTCTAGATTTTTTTTTCTATTTTGATACATTTAGTTAAAATCTAATTATTCGACAAGGCACAATAGCTCTGTTCCCTTTATTAAACCTGGACAATTTAAAATGTTCCAAAAGAATCAATTCTCCAATTAACACACTTTACATACAGTTTTACTTTTTCACTAGATACACACGGATTGAACTCGGTTTCGCACAAACACCCTTTCTTATATGGCGGTCGGAGGAGGAACTCTGGTAATTTAAATATCCTTCAGGATTTGTCTTTATTACGCTCAACCGTCATAAAAATATACGCTTGCCTTTCGCGGAAAGCATTTCTCTGAGGGCTAATTAATTACGTTACGTCTGTCGCCAGACTCTAAGTACTTATCCTACTCTTTACGGACAGGAATTTGTAGCATGATCAAACATGCATTGATCTTGCTTTTCTGTCATAAACTTGCACCATAAAAAAGTACTATTTCTAGGAAATAGGTCCCTAAAGCGGCGTTATCAAGGATTTGGGAACGAGGGAATGATGGGAGACTATATTTGGTTCCTCATAAGAGAATCGGATCCCAAAACGAACAAAAAATAAAGAAGGAACTGGAACTATTTCTAATACATACTTATTATATCGGAATATTTGAATATTTGAACCAAATGTATCAAAATAGAAAAAAAACCTAGAAATAGAGAAAAAGTTGAATTTGGGTACTTCAACACAATCGCTTATAACTTTTTTATTTATCCATAGATCTTCATAAGTAGTACATTGTTTTCTTTGTAAAAGTATCGACTCCACGTAAAAAATAAATAAACTGGTACTTTGCAATGATTTATATTTTTTCCTTGTGTTTAAGTCAATTTACGATCTCGATTTCGGGCGAAAAAGATTCCTTTTTCTCCACATTCAGATCGATTGTAACTTAGCTAATGATCCGATTGAAAAACAATGCAAAGGAGATTTGTTGGCTATTTAATTGCCTTTAATTTGATAGCTTGCGCGATTAGATTGGTCAATTCCAACTCGAGATATACTTAAAAGTATGGGGCTACCTCCAGCGAAAGTGAAAAAAAATAAAAAAAATAAAAAATTGAGAAACTAACCCATAAAAAAATTTTTCAGTACGTTTTTCGTGTTCAGCTAGTCAATTTACATATGAAAAAAATAGTAGCATCAGCTTCACAAAATTGCTGTAAACTAGTGTTATTTTTTCGTATTTTATTCTGAAGGAACGGTAAATGGTTCATACAACTATGTAAATCGCAATTCCTTATTTCAGTCCGGAGCTATAAATAATAGAAAAACGAGTGATTTTCGAAAATTCTCGGTTTTTGCCATTTTCAAAAAAATATAACTCGAAAATGAGGTGCCCAATCGATTGTCTTGCCGACTTCAAAAATATAAAGAAAAATAAAAAACTCATACTCATATGTATATATATATATATATAATATATATATATATATATATATATATATATATATATATATATATATATATATTCGAGTCGTCCTTGACTTTCCCCGTTTGACATTCCCTTTTCTTGATTTCTGGCTACCGGGGACATGCGCATTACACGGTTGACTATTTCCCTTTTCGTGGCCTACCTCGTGCACGTTACAATATATATATATATAAAGGAAAAAAACAGGATATATTTTTTTACTGTTCATTATTAAAATGAAGAAAAAAACCCACATAAAATTTTTGTATTGAAATGGTTGCTATTGTTTCGCACAACACTGTATATATATATATACATATATATATTTTTTGTAGTTGTTTGGTTTATTTGATTTGCACCGACTTCAAAATGTCGTAATATATATAAAATTAAAAATTATTTTATGCTTTTTAGCGCTTTTTGTGAAGTCGATTCAATTTTTTTTTAAACTATTTCATTCCTCTTTTTCTTCGCATTGATAGCGTTTGAAAAATTCACTGGCTCAGTCAGTTGGATTCAAATTCAAGGGATCACGAGATAGATAAAAAAAATACGATTTTATATTGTGTGAAATAAGTATACCGGAAAAACAAAAGCAATACCTAAGTTTTGTGATACCAAAGAAACCTGTTATATGTTCGTACGAAATTAAAATTGAAGTGAAAATTTTAAAAGAGTGGATATCATAGTAAATGAAAGGAAATCTGGTATTAGTGTTATAATTACGCTACAGAAAAGTGGAAATTGACAACGAACACAGGGAAAATCAACCTTGATTGAAGCAACAGTAGAAATATCAAAGAACGATAGGAATAGTCAACAAATTTTACTTAACAGAATTAAAAGTAAGTTACGAGGAAGGGCAAGAGAACTTGTAGAAATAAATAACAACGTCCAACTTTGGACTGGATTAAAACAAATCCTAATTAATTATTTCGTTGGCGCTACAAATATTTGATTTATTCATTTATTTTATTATTCAGTAGGAACCCTAACACTCTAGAGGAAACTTTCGACATTTTGTTCAAAATCAATTATGCTTATCATAACCCTCAGAAAAATCTTTTCAAAGATTCAGCGCATCACGCCCAAGTAATATTAATAAAAACAACTTAAATCCAAGACAGAACTACAATCGACGGATAAAGTAATTACGTCCAGCGAAATTATAATACAAACCATAAGCAAAATAACTACAATCAAAATAATTTTAAAGAAAGATCGTTCCAAACCAATACATCCCAAATCATAAAGCAAAATCACATTCACGTCATAATCACAGTAATCGGGTAGAACTAATGGAGTTGGATAAAAGCATAAATTCTCGAGTTCATTCCGTAGAAATTCAGAATGAATCCGAAAATTTTCATTTATCAGCCTCGGTGGGTAACAAAAATTGCCTTATATAAAAGTGCAAACCAAAGGTAGACCGTTAAAGCTCTTAATCGATTCAGGAGCTACTATGAATGTAATAAATACGAATATTTGCAATCAAATTTATCAAACTAAAATCAATCGCCTAAATATTAAAACTCTCGCAGGAATCTTTCCGTGCGAAGCCGAAGTAACAATCGATCAATTCATACATAGAATTACACTCAAAAGATAATTTTGAGTTTCTGGAAATAAAATTTCCCGACAAATATGACGGGTTGATAGGTAATAACATTTTGCTTCCCCTTGAAGCCGAAATTAGCTGAAAGGAAAAAATCCTAAAAGTAAATACAGGAAATGAGATTACACTATTCTTCAATGCTGAAGAATAGAATCAGTATCCGATTCCTGCACCTTTGAAGAAACTGGATGTATTTCAAAACGAAATATTTCTTAGTAAAAGTGACATCAGGTGCGGTCACCTAGCAACGAACAGACTTTTGAAAATTATAAGAAGATTTAATAAAACTTTTTACCAAGAAGGCGATGACCTTAGCTTTACACATGAAATCAAACATAAGATAAGTACAACAAATGACATCCCAAATTATTCGAAGCTATATCATAACCCTCAAGTTCATCAGCAAGAGGTACGAAAACAAGGAATTATTAGATCCAGTGGCTCGCCGTATTCAGCTCCTATATGAATAGTCCTAAAAAAACAAGACGCGTCAAAAACACGGAATAGACGATATACATCCAATCACTAACATAATGTAACATAAAGGCCATCTTGGATAAACTGGGCCCAGCCATGTACTTTACCAAGTTAGATCTTGCAAAAGGTTTCCATCAGATAGAGACAGCCGAAGAGGACGTCAAGAAGACAACCTCTACCTCAGATAGTGGACACTATGAATTTGTCAGGATGCCGTTTGGCCTGAAAAATGCTCCTGATACTTTTCAACGCTTTATAAATTCAGTGTTGAAGGAATTCATAGGAAAAACTTGTTATGTGTATTTAGACGACATTATTGCTTTTAGCACAAGCAAAAAAGAACATTTTGACGCATTACAGAAAATAGTAAAGAAATTAGAGGACGCGAATCTAAAAATACAAGTTGACAAGGGCGAATTTTTAAAACAAGAGACCTAGGATACATGGTAACAACAAACGGAATACGACAAAATCTCAATTAAATAGACGCGATTAATAAACTTCCAATTCCTAAAACGGCCAAACATATAAAATAATTTTTTGGTTTGGTGGGTTTTTATAGGAAATTAATTAAAGATTTTGCGAAAATTGCCGAGCCCATGACCGCATGCTTAAAAAAGGGCAGGCGCACAGACAGTAATAACTGCGAATACAAGGAAGCTTTTAACAAGTTTAAGCTTCTGATAACAACCGACTCAATTCCGGTTTATCCATATCTTTTAAGAAATTTACATTAACCACAGACGCTAGTAACTTCGCAATTGGCGCGGTATTAAGCCAGGACAACCATCCTGTGTGTTACGCCTCACGAACACTCAACAAACATGAGTGCAAGTATTCGACTATCGAAAAGGAATTTCTTGCGATAGTCTGGGCAGTTAAATACTTCCGCCCGTATCTTTATGGTAGGAAATTTTCCATTAGAAACGATCAGAAACGCCTACAATGGCTTCACAACCAAGAACCAAATTTAAAATTACAAAGATGGAAGCCGAAATTAGAAAAATTCAACTTTGATATTGATTACTTGAATGGTAGAGAAAATAAAGTGGCCGATGCGCTATCAAGAATAGAGGTACAGGGAAACAAGGCTGAAGTTGATGAAATCAAATCAAGCAATGCAACAATTCATTCAGCCAACGAAGACTCTTCCGATAATATCCCAGTAGTTTAATCTCCTCTGAACTTCTATAAGACTCAAATTGTCATAGAAAAAGCCGCTCAAACCAAAGTAAATGTTGAGATATCCACGGCCAAACTAGAAAAACATTTACACATCCAAATCCTGACGGAAATTACTTTATCCATATTCCAAGCAAAGCATTAATAGGTGTAATGATCGAAGACATTAGTATTTACAGTTCATTCCAAAACACTTACTTACAGCATTTTTCAAAAAATAAGTTATTGAAAATAAATAAATGTTCATTCATGCTCGAAGACATTAAAAGTCGACATGAACTTCAAGAGCGCGGAACAACATGATAAACGGAATCATGGGGGAATCAATGACACATACCTCGAATAAAAAAGCACATTTTATTTCCCTAAATTCAAACCAAAAATACAAAAGATGATAAATAATTGTAACATTTGGTATACCGCGAAATACGAAAGGCATTCTCTTAAACTTCCATTCAAACTAAGAGAAACCCCTACCAAACCATTGGACATAGTACATATGGATATCTGTATTAAGAGTAAAGGAAAACCGTACTTAACAATTATCGTTAAGTCCACTAAACTTGCGCAGATCATACCCTTGAAATCTATAAATTGGTTAGACCTCAAAACTGCTGCAATGCATTTCATTGCTTCCTTCGGGAAACCTGTAAAAATCATCACTGACCAAGAAAATGGCTTTAACAGTTTAAATTTTACAAACTTCCTCAAAAATAAAGGATTAGATATCCACTTTACCATCCCTAACAATCACAAAAGTAATGCGGACATAGAACGGTATCATAATACACAATGAACACCTAAGAATGTTGGTTGATATTGAAAAAGAACCACTAGACGAAGACGTAATAATTAAAAGTATGAAAGTATACAATGAAACGATTCATTCCTCCACTGAGAATAGATTTCCAATAGATTTCCTAAACGGGACCATTAGCCTTGAGAAATACCCATCAATACACCAAATTCTTTTCAGAAATAAAGAGAAAAATTTAAAATGACGTAACTCTGGGAGACACCAAGCCAAACCTTCAGATTATCTTAAACTGAATCGAGTTACTAAACTCCAACCTTACCACAAAAAACTCAATATTAGGGAAGCAGAAGAAGAACACTTCAAGATTAATAAAAAACTCCTACCTCGCTATATTAACCAATTCCGAAGGAAGTTATAATACCAAAACTAACATGACCTTCTGGTAATGTGACCCCACGCCTTACCTTTTCCGTATAAATACACCAATTTATACTCTGTGGTTGTTACCCCTGTTCGCTGCCTCGGATATGATCTTTTGGTGAAGAAGAAGCACATATTTCGTGACAGCTGCCAGAGGATGAACAACCAATTAAATCAACGAACAGGCATAACCTATAGAGGTTAAATAGGCAATTTTAAATTAGTTTCCCATTGCCTCCTCAATACCGAAAAGAGAAAAAAAACAGAATAGATGCTTCTATATTTGTAAAGAATATCAAATGTAGAGATAAAGATATTCGCAACGCAATTGATGAGTTCAACTCCGTAAGAAAAGTGGCGAACGGAACTTTCTAAAGAAAAATAATAAGCGATTTTTTTGTAAGTTAAGTGCGAGATAAATACTATAAGAACGATCAATTTCCAATCTATAGAATACTGTCATGGATTATTTTTCCTACGGAAGGATTTGGATTTTATTTTTGTTAGACAGGTACAGAAAAAGTTTTACTAAAATTATACTAACTCTAAAACATACAATTATTATTTACTGAAATTACAGTTTAAACTCTTTCAAATAAAAAAAATTTAAACTATAGACTACTAATTTTGTTTAAACAACTTTTTTGATATAAATATGGTCAAACGCATTGCAAATGTTAATCCATATTGGTGTTTGATATGATGTTATGCATAATGAGATAGTATAATTTCTCTTTTAATGTTTTCAACTAATACAATTCCCAAGTCCTTTCTACAACATTAGAAAGGTATGCTAATCAGTAAATATTTAATTTTCATGTTAATATTACCTTACACTTGTACTTCTTTTTAATGGAAAGCATTTTGCTAAATTCCAAAATTTTTATTAATACCAAGTTCTATAATTCACTAAAAGAATAGTAATTGGTCTTCTATTTTGTGGGGTGATAGATCTCAACTAGACAAAAAAAAATGTATGGTAGGGGTGGGGGGTAATCTCAACCGTTTGGGAGTTACAGGGTGATTCATAAATTTCAGTTTTTCATGGTATGCACCTTACTCTTTTATTTTTATCTTTTGTTCTACCCAACGTAGCGACATCAAACAAACGCTAAAATGCAACTATCCTAAATGTTAACACTACTGATCTAACTCCTACCATTGCACGTACAGTCACTTCCAAAAGTGAAAAAAAAAATGTTTTGCGATTACCTAAAATTCAGAATTTTCCAAAAAATTCTCCAAAATTCATGTAATTAGTACACCTTTCTGGTAAAATTTACATTTGAGGAATACGCAAATATTATTTACATTTATGGTGTAGTAGAGGGAAACGAGAGAGCGGCTGTACTGGAATATCAAAGGAGATTCCCTAATCGGCGAGCACCCCAAAGAGGCGTATTTACACGGACTTTTCAATGGTTAAGAGAAACAGGAAGTGTTACTTCACACGACAGGGAGACACGACACGAAATTTCGGGAAATTCTACCGACGTCGAGCAGCAAATAATCAACATTATGAGGCGGGACCCCGAGACCATCACGAAACGGGTCGCAAGGCGATTAGGAGTGTCGTCGGTTTTTAGGGCTATCCATCGAGGGGGATTCTGGAACGCGCCATGACGACAGAGCGTTTCTGGACCGAATTCTGTGGACAGATGAATGTCAATTCACCAGGAGTGATATCACGAACTTCCATCACTTTTATACCTGGTCAAACATTAACCCACACAGGGCAAAGGTGACCTCATTCCAGCAGTGATTCAGTATCAATGTTTGGGCTGGTATCATCGGCAACAATTTGGTAGGACCATTCACTTTGCGGCAAGTGCTTAAAAATGAAATTTACGCGAACTTTTTGGACAATACACTGCCAAATCTAATAAAGAAGAACCCTATGGATAATCTTAGGGGAATGTTTCACCAACACGGTGGAGTATCAGCGCATATGGCTAACATTGTGCAGAAAATACTAAGTGAAAAATTTCCGAACCGCTGGATTGGACGAGGTGCACCGATTTCTTGGCCTGCTAGATATCCAGACCTTACCCCATTGGACTTTTCCCTATGGGGAGCAATGAAGGATGAAGTTTATTGGAGCATAGTTAAAAATAGGGAGGATTTAGTTAGCCGATTTGGGAATGCGGCGACGAAAATACGGGAGAGGCTGGCTGCAATACGCCTTAAACAAGGACTTAGAAGGAGATTGCTGAAATGCATTCAAAGTGGCGGTGGACATTTTCAACGGCTTTCGTTACTTATCAAGATTAATTGTAATTATTTTTAGGCGGTGGACATTTTGAACGGCTTTTGTTACTTATCAAGATTAATTGTAATTAATTTTAGGCCGTGTCTATTCACGAATTTCGTGAACCACGAAATTTGTGGTTCACGAATTTCGTGAACCGCAACATTCGTGACACTCAACATTCGTTGTTCACGAATTTCTTGAACCGCAACATTCGTGAACCACGAAATACTTGAACCAACATGTATAAATAGCAGTTCTCTCTCCGCAGCAGTTGCCCCGAAGTAGTCATAGTCGGAATAAATGGAGTATTTTTGCATCTTTGCATTCTGCAAACACTAAAAATATGTCTTAAAGAAGATTTCGGAAAATTCTTTGAAATTCTGTAAATTGCACAATAGCAAATTACAGAACTTTAAAGTCCGACACGCACGGAAGTTTGCTTCGGTGGAATCATGTCCTAAAACCTGAAACCGCGTTTATCGATTCGGTGATCACGATATCCTGAGCTCTACAGAACCGATTTACTTGAATCATTTGAAGTACCTTCAGTACAATTGCCGCTATGGTCGGTAATGTGGTTGTGTTGATACATTGTTTTGTGTTCTTTTTACAAGAGTATAAATGGGAAAAAAGAAGCCAAAAATCGGTTTTTCCCTATCTAATACATGTAGTCGGATAACAAAACTCATGGTCATTTACTCCATTTTAAATCTTAATCAAAATTACGATTAAGGAAATTAGAGTCCACAAAAATCGAATCCTTCTGTACAATTTTCAGATGGCTAAAATACGGGGACACAGATCGGTCCAAATGTTAGAATGGACCGATCTGCTTTTTTGACAGCGAAAGGCTTCAATCTTTCCTGCGAATAGGTACGGCATATCATATCAGAATTAATACTTAATCCTGATATGCTTTACTTGCTGTTTTCTTCCACAGGTTCTAAAAAACAGCAAAGTCATACATTATTAAGCGATGCACAATTTATTAAATATCACTGAATATATTGCAGTATAACCTGTGGTTGTAGGAGATCTTGTCGTTTACCTGTTTCAGCTTTATCAATTTCTTCATGGACGGAAATTACCGGCGGATCTACTAACTGATTGATTTTTGTTGCGTGTACGGGAACAAATTTATTTATTATTTTTATTATACAATTTTCACTCTTATGACTACTTTTTGATCTTATACATTGGTATTATTTATAAAATACAGGTATAAACATAAAATGTTAAAAACTATTTTAATTCAGGTTTTGTTAGCTAAGGATGAAATAAAACATATTTTATACAGGGTGTAACGTTTCTAGAGGTCAATACGAATACAAATGATAGCTCTCAACTAGCCAAACAAAAAATTGTATGGCAGGGGGGGGGGGGGGGTGGGGTGGCAATCTCAACCGTTTGGGAGTTACAGGGTGATTCATAAATTTCAGTTTTCCATGGTACGCACGTTACTCCTTTATTTTTATCTTTTGATCTAGATAGCGATATCAAACAAACGGTAAACAACTTCTATACCAATTACCTTTCCAAAAATGAGCTTGCTACTACCACTGCAGGTACAGTCACTTCCAAAAGTGAAAAAAATGTTTTGAAATTACCAAAATTTCAGCATTTCCCAAATTTTCTCCGAAATTTATGTAATTAGTATAACTCTTTTTTTATTTTTATTGGATTGCCCGTCTTATTACCTTTCCAAAAAGGTGCAATATGTTCACGTAGGGAACGTATTTATAAATTTATACGTAGAAATTCTATCAGAGAATATTATAAAAATCAAGAATTTAAAGAAAATAAACTCAAATTAATTCTAAAATGCTTTTTATTGAATTCCAAAATAATCACAATTAATCTTGATAAGTAACAAAAGCCGTTAAAAATGTTCACCGCCACTCTCCATACATTTCAACAATCTCCTTCTAAGTCCTTGTTTAAGGCATATTGCAGCCAGCCTCTCTCGTATTTTCGTCGCTGCATTCCCAATTCGGCTAACTCAATCCTCCCTATTGTTAATTCGGCTTGAATAAACTTCATCCCTCATTGTTCCCCATAAGAAAAAGTCCAATGGGGTAAGGTCTGGAAATCAAGCAGGCCAAGGAAACGGTGTACCTCGGCCGATCCAGCGGTTAGGAAAATTTTCACTTAGTATTGCCTTCAGAATGTTAGCTACTTTTTCTATATCGCATTGGTGAAATATTCCCCTAAGATTATCTTCTCTATTAGATCTGGCAGTGTATTGACCAAAAAGTCCGCATAAATTTCACTATTAAGAACTTGCGGCAAAATGAATGGTCCTACCGAATAGTTGTCGATGATTCCAGCCCAAACATTAACACTGAATCACTGCTGGAATGAGGTCACCTTTGCCCTGTGTGAGTTAGTGTTCGACAAGGTATGGAGGTTATGGAAGCTCTTGATATCATTCCTGAGTACTGTACTTTGATTAATTTCTGATCAGATGACCGGAGCAAATGATGGAGTACTGTACTTTGATCAATTTCTAATCAGATGACCGCATCAAAGGATAGAATACTGTACTTTGATTAATTTCTGATCAGATAACCGGATCATGGGATGTAGTACTGTACTCTGATCCGTTCCTGATCAGATGCCCGTGTTAAGAAAAATCTGATACGGATCTGATCATAATCCTAGTTCCCTGAACTAATTTCCAGTCGGGTAGCTGCCTGATTGGTAGGTAACAAAGCGTTAGCAATTATTTCATTTCCATGGATTATTATTGTGTGTACTGTGGGAGGCACATAATATGAATGATATTTTGCTATGAACAACTGGGCAGTTTGGAAAGTTTCTGTATTTGTCTATGTTTATTTTATATCCGCTTGTGATTGTTTGTAAAATAATTTTAAAACGTTTTATTAAATCAATATCCACACCAGTTATGCTTGAAAACAATTCGGAGTCATCGAAAAACCCCTTGCGTTGTTCCCATCGTTACTGTTTCCAAAACCAGGCTTTGGCTTGTTTACAGTTAAACCCATTTCCAATTTAAAAAGTCGTTGTACTTTCTTTTTTGTTTCCGCAACTATTTGCAATATGCATGGAGCACTGAAAACCCAAATTATAATCTTTAATGGTATCTTACCTTTGTATTTAAAATTATGTCTAAATTATTAAAATCCTTTGAAGTCTGTTTCTGTTATCTCATTCCATACCTTTCCAACAATCATTGTAAAAAGCATGGTGTGCCTTAACTCAATGGTTCTTTCGTCTACTTGGCACACAGTTGGTTTTAATAGTTTAATCTGATTCTCAATATGTGCTCTTTCAGTTTGTAAGAGCACTGCAGTTTCACGTTTAAACTGGAATCTAATAACTCTGCAATTTCTGGTAGAGGAAGATCTTTGATTCTGCCAGATGATCGTTTGATTCTCTTTTTCGTCGGGTATGTCCTTTTTTATTGTTAGAGGTACCATAGATGTAATAAAAATGTTGGCATTGTTGGTCTCGCTTCTAAATTTCTGCTTGAATTTAGTTACATTTGAACCTTCAAAACCCCATTTTGTAATCATTACTAATTTCAGTGTATCTTCATGTGGTACGCTTTTGATAAAATCTTCCTGTACTTGCAGAAGTCGAGAATTCGTGTGCTCCAAAAGTGGTTGTAAATGTACTTCAGCCAAAGTTTCTGTCATCAGCATATCTTTTTTTTTAGATAGCAGGCTTTGTTTGCTCGCTGTTCCACCTTATAAGGCAGAAATTGGTCTTTGTCGTATTCACATATTATATTGTATTGAAGCTTGGTTAGTTTTGCATCAATCATCATTGAGATCGAGAATATTGGCCGCATCGTATACGTTTGTAATTCAAATGAATTAAATGTCTTTTATTTACATGATACAAGCTGAATGTAGCTTCTTTCCAGCATGAAAATAAACAAAGATGATGGCTTTCCGACCCGCGAACACGCGACATACAGTTGTCCATCCATGCGCGAAGCACGAAAACTCCAAGTTAATTCTGCAAACTTTCACAATTGGCTCTGTGATTTGTTGATGGTCATCGCGAAGGCCAGACGCACGGGTTTAAAATCGAATGCAAGTCCGTTATAATCATCGGGATTCGCGGAATCAAACATCCTCTCCTTTGTACATTCCCTTGATAATCGTCGCCACGATGATGTTGTTCATTAGCTTTTTCACAGCCAGTCTCGTTCCATATATGACCCCCTCCAACCTATAAGTGTTTGAAATTTGTTTACGATGAAGTTAACTAGTATTACGTTCAAACGGATAAAGATCCTGCCAAGGAAAAGTACCGCGCCGCCGTATGCACCTACCCGCGTGATTTCTATTCAACCACGTTGCTTCAGAAATGGGCATTTAATACTCTACAGATTGTTGACGCACTCACCCCAACGCCACACGCTATGCGCTTGGTACCTGTAGTACGATCAGCTCTGCTTGCCTCAAAAATTCACTCCTCCATGAATGCTTCCAGTTTCTTGACAGTTTTAACCGCTCTTGGAAAGGCACCTTTAGAGGCTTACCTTCTTTCTGAGAATCGCGGGTGATATTCGCCCTTTGCTTCGAGAATATTTCCGTTGCTAACAGAACGTAACAAAAAATTATGTCCTCACATTCTTCGTTTGTAAATGGCACTATTTTCAACTATTAATTACAAACTATCAACCTCAAACTACCAACCAACCAACCAACGTCTCACTTTGAAATATTACATGCTATTAAAAATGACACTGGGTTTGCACCTCACTTTATACCCGGAGATTATAGGATTTTCAATTCAAGTACAACAATAATAATTTCTTTCTCTGCGAATATTTACAAAACAATTATTTTATGACCTCCACTTAGTGTTATTACCAAGTAGAAGGCAAGTATCTGTTCTTAGCAGGGTAGATATTAGCTGTACGTTTCGTCACGTAAGTTGAGAATAGTAAAAGATGTTTGTGTGCTTTAAATTGCTTTTTAAAGAGGACAAATTTGTCACTATTTTAAACTCGAGAACAAAGAAAAATAAAATGGCAAATTTTCAAAATATTTTCATTTTCAATGAAAAAATTAATTTTGTTCAATCCATTAGCCGCACAGTGGGGCCAAATTCATCAAAGATTGGCAAAAACCCCAAAAATAAAACTCCACAATAGGCGACCGGTACTTGTTGCAATATAAATTACACAGATGTGGCTAAGAAGTACCGGTTGGACAAATGTTCTGAGTCCACGCAAAACTTAAATATTTTAGTCTAAATTTGTAGCTCTCTCAGACTATGCATGACGGCTGCTAAACGTAAGAATTAAGCGGTTTTTTCAATTTACATTTTCTTTGCTACTACTATAAATATTAAATTGCGGTTATTATGTCGTGTTTACCATCCGGGCGGTATGCTATCTAATATTTCTTTTTAATTTTACTGTAATAATAATAATTTAAACTAACTGTAAAAGTACACATGTCAAATGTTATTATTCTGAGGCAATAAATGTTAAACATGATTCGTAAAGTAGTGTTCCGGAAAGTTCCAGCTATTGTTTAAAGCGATTATATTTCTATACAAACTTATCTAACATATGACTAAATAAAACTTTGCGCATGTTTGCGCCATTTCAAAATATTAATTGTTAATTAAGATAAATTTGAACATTTGACAATTCATTAAAATATTTTTTCATTTAACCTTTTTTTAAATTGCCGATATCGATTTTCTGTGTATGAATATTGTAACGTGCACGGGGTAGACCACGAAAAGGGAAATAGTAAACCGTGTAATGCGCATGCCCCAGGTGGCCCAGAAATCTAGAGAAGGAAATTTAAAACGTAGAAAGTCAAGGACGACTCGAACCTATGGTGAATATGTAAGGTGAAAATGCGTAACGAAAACATCTAGAACTAAGTGGCAGAAGTTTCTAGAATTACTCTAAGTAGTATAAGTAGGGCTGAGTAGCAGCCTGGTTAGTTTAGTCATGATTTAGACTGCGAAGTGCTTACATGAGATAATGTGAATATTCTGCTGTATTTTAACCAGTGAAGTGATAAGTGTTAATTAATAAAGCGAAGCGTAATATTGTGAAAATATATTGTCAAGAAAATTATGTAAAGAATTAATGAAGTGAAGTGAAAAATAATTGTGAAAATTTGTGACTGTAAGTAAGTCTCTTAATTAATCCGTCGAGCCTGAAGAGCCCCATTTATGTTACAATATCTAATATTAATACTACATAGTGAAATATAATTTCTTAAAACTTTGCATCCTTCAGAAAATTCGTTATAAAATATGCTTTTTTGTAAAAAATCATATTTTTCACAGGTTCAGGCTGTTCAAATATTTTTTGATCCAGATTAAGACGAGCCTTGTTTGAAGTAGTGAGATGTTTTGGCCATCGCAATTTCGATGATTAATTGAATAAGTTGACAAAATACTTGGAAAATCATAAAAATCGCCCAATAATTCGGTGCGGATCTTTATCGATACTTATCACATTTTACATCAATTTTTACATTGAAGTGGCAGGCTGCAAATATAAAAACAGTTAGATTTCTTAAAAGCAATAAAGATTGGCTAGATACCTTGATAGGTTTGCCTTACTACTCCGTTACTTCGAACAATAAGGGTGGACGTCCTAAAAAACATTTTGAGAATCTATCTGATAGATTCAAAAGACAAAAAACTGAAATTTTGAGGGCTGGTCACTCTTCAAAAGAACTATCGTATGCTGCACAAATGAGCCTTTAATCTGAAGGTGCAGTAGACGGTTCGAAATTAGTTAAAAAAGTCACTTTATCTTTACCAAAAGGGGCAAGCAAATATCGCACTGCTTATAATAACATAGCTACTACTAAAACACGTCTGGATGGAATTACATCTCTTGCTATGATGATTGATGCAAAACTAACCAAGCTTCAATACAATATAATATGTGAATACGACAAAGACCAATTTCTGCCTTATAAGGTGGAACAGCGAGCAAACAAAGCCTGCTATCTAAAAAAAAAGATATGCTGATGACAGAAACTTTGGCTGAAGTACATTTACAACCACTTTTGGAGCACACGAATTCTCGACTTCTGCAAGTACAGGAAGATTTTATCAAAAGCGTACCACATGAAGATACACTGAAATTAGTAATGATTACAAAATGGGGTTTTGAAGGTTCAAATGTAACTAAATTCAAGCAGAAATTTAGAAGCGAGACCAACAATGCCAACATTTTTATTACATCTATGGTACCTCTAACAATAAAAAAGGACATACCCGACGAAAAAGAGAATCAAACGATCATCTGCCAGAATCAAAGATCTTCCTCTACCAGAAATTGCAGAGTTATTAGATTCCAGTTTAAACGTGAAACTGCAGTGCTCTTACAAACTGAAAGAGCACATATTGAGAATCAGATTAAACTATTAAAACCAACTGTGTGCCAAGTAGACGAAAGAACCATTGAGTTAAGGCACACCATGCTTTTTACAATGATTGTTGGAAAGGTATGGAATGAGATAACAGAAACAGACTTCAAAGGATTTTAATAATTTAGACATAATTTTAAATACAAAGGTAAGATACCATTAAAGATTATAATTTGGGTTTTCAGTGCTCCATGCATATTGCAAATAGTTGCGGAAACAAAAAAGAAAGTACAACGACTTTTTAAATTGGAAATGGGTTTAACTGTAAACAAGCCAAAGCCTGGTTTTGGAAACAGTAACGATGGGAACAACGCAAGGGGTTTTTCGATGACTCCGAATTGTTTTCAAGCATAACTGGTGTGGATATTGATTTAATAAAACGTTTTAAAATTATTTTACAAACAATCACAAGCGGATATAAAATAAACATAGACAAATACAGAAACTTTCCAAACTGCCCAGTTGTTCATAGCAAAATATCATTCATATTATGTGACTCCCACAGTACACACAGTAATAATCCATGGAAATGAAATAATTGCTAACGCTTTGTTACCTACCAATCAGGCAGCTACCCGACTGGAAATTAGTTCAGGGAACTCGGATTATGATCATATCAGATCAGATTTTTCTTAACACGGCCATCTGATCAGGATCGTATCAGAGTACAGTACCACATCCCTTGATCCGGTTATCTGATCAGAAATTGATCAAAGTACAGTACTCCATCCCTTGCTTCGGTCATCTGATCAGAAATTAATCAAAGTACAGTACTCTATCCTTTGATGCGATCTTCTGATCAGAAATTGATCAAAGTACAGTACTCTATCCTTTGATCGAGTGACCTGATCAGTTTCTTATCAGAATGGAATATTAAATATCTTATTACGGTTCCAGTACCGTCCTTTGAGTCAGAGTCGTATCCGATGTCCTGAACTAAATCATAATACAGAATTTAATTTTTTATCTGATCCATTCTATGTTATATTCTTTACAATTTATTATTAATGTTGTGACTAAATTATATATTAATATTGTATTATTAATGTCATAATAGTGCATTAATCTAACTTCAAATTTTTTCTGCGACAAATGTTTGTATTCTCTACACATTTTTTAATAATTTTTTTTAAGTAAATTAAATATAAAATATTGAACAAAAAAGTTCAAAGTTCTCAAAGCTTATGTACACATTTTAAGAGAGGATTTTGTTCGAAAGAACTAACTGTTCCGTTATCTTGCTTCTATTTAGATATTATATACTATCAAGTTCTTTTTAGTTACAACAAGATGCATTTAACCACCTGAAAGAATTGGGTTGGGCTTGAAATCCCCAAAAACAAAATCCCCAAAACAAAATCCCCAAATCAAAATCCACAAATTCATAGTCCCCAAATTCATAATCCCCAAATTCATAACCCCCATGCACAAAATCCCCAAAATCATAATCCCCAAGCACAAAATCCCCAAAATTATTTCAGCACTTCAGCATTGTATCCGAGTATGCTAAAAAAAATTAAAAAAATAGGTGAATGTAATTTCAAACTGACCAGGGAGTTGGAATTTCAATACAGTTTTAGTTTCCTTGAAATGTAATAAATAATCACAGACATCTCTTTTTTCGGGGATTGTTCAATCTCTGATGTCTGTGGTTCAGGGCCACAACCTGGAAAATTTGATTTTTTCATGTTATTAAAATCGTGAATTTTAAAATCTTTTCAATTAAACTTGTGATTCTAACAAAAGTAATAAACATTTTAGCTAAATTTGTATTGCTACTTGATAATATTATGTTAAAATCTCATTCTCAGCATTACCCAGAACCACGGCGTGGAATAAAAAAACGCTTCCTCACTTTTTTAGGTCTTCATTTTTATATATTTATGTATTTTTTTTTTGGTTTTATTAATTTTTTTTCTTTTTTTTTCTTTATATATTTATTTATGGATAACAAAATTAGAGAAACAAAAGGTTAATTCATATTTATAAAATTAAATAAATTCATTAATTACATAGCGAAATGTTGTATGCAATTGATTTTAAGTATTCTAATTTACCCATCCTTTTACGGTTTTTAATCACGTTTTTTATTTTTTTATACGGCTCCACACTGGACTTTTTAGGAGCTATACCTTCGCCTGACTGAATTTTTTCTAGATTTGCTTTAACAACAATCATTTCTTTTGCAAATTCTTTAATAATTAATTTAATTAGAATTAATCCTTCTAACTCAGAAGGCGCACTTCATAGGCAGAAGCCTAGAATCATTTGACCTATTCGCCACAATATCACAAATTATTAAGGCGAATGAGGCTCCCAAACCCATGCAGATAGTATTAGTAATTAACACACTAAAATATGCCCACACGCAACAATCATGGGTGCAAAGACAACAGAGATCACCAAAGCAAATCCTTAATAAGAGTCAGGTCAAAAGACAGACACACATTCACGACGGCGTTTTATAATAATAATAAAAATAGTGTTTCCATCAAAATGCAAAACAAACAAAAAAGACAAATTAAAACCAAAACCAGTGCAAGCAAAAGAACGAATCATAAATTATAGATGCTCCTTTTAAGTGTCACTTTGTCCACATTAATATCAAAAACGTCTCCAATATCATTAGCAGACCTACACATGCGGTTTACAGGCTCGAACATGCCGTAATTAGTGCGCGAAAAAGCAATCTGTAAAGGTGCTCGATTACGTAGGGAATAGGGCAGTTCTCTAGGCAATATTTTGGAAGCTAGTTCAGCGCTGTCCAACTTTCCCTGCAGAAGCTGATGCAAAAATGTTAAATCAGTAACACAACGTCGCTTCTCGAGTGTAGTAAGTTGCAGCAAACCCAAGCGCTCCTCATAAGGTGGTAGAATTAGAGGGTTATTCCAAGGCAAAGAATGTAGGGTCGATCGTACAAATCTGCGCTGGACGGACTCGATACGTTTAATGTGTGTTCCGTAAAATGGAGACCATACTTGACTGGCATATTCAAGCAGGTGCCTAACAATGGATGTATAAAGATGTAGTCTTATATGAGGGCCTGGAAATTCCTTGGACCAACGAAGAATAAATCCCAGCATTGGTTTGCCCTAGCTACCACGTTATTAATATGGGAGATGAAGTTCAACCTACCATCAAGATACACTCCCAAATCCCTCACCACTTCCACCCGCTTTATACCAGTACCCCCAAACATGTACTGAAAAGTACGGAAGCTGCGAGACTTCGAGAAGGACATAACCTGACATTTCTCAATGTTCAGCTTAAGATTGTTGTTGCAGCACCACTCATAGAAAATGTGCAACTCTGATTGTAAAATCTCACAATCAGCGTTAGATTTTATTGGAAGAAAAATCTTAATATCGTCAGCATATATAAGAATTTTACATCTTTGAAGCAAATATGAAATATCATCAATAGATAAGATGAATAACAATGGACCCAGATGACTGCCCTGGGGATTGCCAGAATGAGTCACAAAATCATCAGAGAGTGCGCTACAAAAACGCACTCTATAAGTCCTATAAGACAAATATGACTTAATCCAAACAATAAGGGAGGGCGGGAAACCCAACTTAGCCAATTTAAAAGTAATGATAGAGTGAGACAGCTCGTCAAAGGCCTTACTTAAATCAGTGTAAATACAGTCAGTTTGGCATCCATCCATGAATCCGCCCACGGTGCTAGAAACAAACTCAACCAAGTTTGAAACCGTGGACCTACCTTGAAGAAAACCATGCTGCCGAGTGGAGATCAAGCCCTTACACACTTCGGATAATTGGGATTGAATCAAAAGTTCGAAGAGATTAGGAATACAAGACAATTTAGCAAATGGCCTGTAGTTGGAAATGTTTGATCTATTGCCACTCTTGAAAATAGGAATTAAATAGGATATCTTCCAGAGCGCTGGGAAATGGCCCCGTGAAAGAGACTTCCTGAATAGTAGTAGCAAAGGCCATAATAACACCGAAGAACATTTCATTATGACTACAGGAGGAATCCCGTCAGGACCACTAGAGAAGTCAGTTGGAAGTGCAGTAATATGCCTCAACAGGATCTCCTCCGTGATAGATGGAACTGATACCATGGGTAAAATTCGGCTATTAATGTGCGAAAGTTTCCATTATCTGGGATGAAATCAGATGATTCAAATGCACCCTTAAAAGATTCAGCAAATAAGTTGCAAATAATATTAGAATCATTGCTGGAGATCTCCCCGAATTCCATAGTCGATGGGTTGTTATCAACCTTTTTCTTCAAGTTGACATATTCGAAAAATGCACGGGGGTCAGAGAATAATCTGTTCTTTAAATTTTGAAGATATTCTTCATAGAGAGAACGAGAACGGCTTATAAATTGTTCATGGCAAATACTATATTCATGCCAGGCGTCCGCACTGTTAACACGTAGATACTTTTTCCAAAGTCTATTCTTCCTATTCTTAAGAGTCTTCAATCCTCTGTCAAACCATGGTGGAGCGGAGTCTCTACTCTAACCCGAACTAAGGGAACAAACCCGCTGAAAGCTTCATACAACACGTTGTAGAGACCGGATACGTTTCGCTCGATATCGTCACCAGACAGGCAAGTGTGGAAGTCGATCTCACCAAGATAATCATTCAAAGCCACAAAATCGGCCGCTCTAAAGTTAAAATGATATTGGCTGTCGAGCTCATCGACAAGCACGTCCGACAGACTTTGAAAGCCAACAAGCAATGCGGGGTGAAACACGTCAAGA
Organism: Leptarthrus brevirostris; assembly: GCA_964036015.1. Classification (NCBI taxonomy): domain Eukaryota; kingdom Metazoa; phylum Arthropoda; class Insecta; order Diptera; family Asilidae; genus Leptarthrus; species Leptarthrus brevirostris. The sequence continues at coordinate 46,939,981 of OZ038373.1, forward strand.
TTTATCAAGGCAAGTATTCTGGGATCAACAAAAGTAAGCATTGGGTTCGTAGAGAACACTAAATCAAGCTGTCTTCCCATATTGTTACTCACATTGCTCATTTGGCAAAGTCCAAAGCTAGCCAAGGTGTCGAGGAATAACGATTGTCCTTCAGTCAAGTCATGGGGAAGAAAGCTATCGTCATCATCATCCGCTACCCATCGTACATTGGGTAAGTTGAAGTCCCCCACTAGGATAATTTCATCCTTAGAACACAATCGATCATAGATGTAGTTAATATGCTTAATGAGAATGTCATCCTGACTACGACCATTACTATCAACGACATTAGACGCATCAGGAGGTATATAACAACAAAGTAAGAAGAGGCTGCTCGACTCAAATGAAATTTTTACTGAAACTTGTTCCAGCTCCAGTTGGTCAGAAAATAAAGGAGTGTCAAAATGATTAGTATTAAGAAAATTCCTGCAAGCTATGAGAACCCCACCACCGCGTGCGGTCGAGGCAACATGCCTATCCCTACGGAAAACCTGATAAGAGCCATTAAACAGCTCCGCGTCCGAAATACCCTGGTGTAGCCACGTCCCAGATAAAGCAATCACATCAAAGTCAGAGTTATTAGAAGAGAAATAAAAATTATTTCTTGTGGTCCTCAGTCCTCTCACATTCTGGTAGTAAAGAGAGAGCTTGTCCCGTTTTTTGAACTAGGAGACTGAAGTGCTCCTGGCTTGGTGCGGCGGCGAGAATTGGGTACGAAGGTCTTACAAAATACATCCTGGGGCCAGAAATTATCACCAAGCATAGTATCAGCCAATTGAGAAGGAGTCGACAACAAGAAGGATGCGTAGGGCTTTGACTGCCCACTTATTTTCTTACAGAACACCTTAGACGTGTCAATACCCCTAGACCGAAGGAATCGCAATATTAGGTCACAAGAGGTTCCAGGCGTCAGACGAGAGACAAAAACAGACTTTGGACGAGGAACGGTAGAGAGTCCAACCTCTTCAACATCAGATACGCCAATGTTCGAGGGCATGATGATAGGAACCACACCATTATTTTCGCACAAATCCGCCCCACTACCCCCATTGATGCCATCAGATCTACCAGCAGTGACCACCGGACCCGGAAGACCAGTATCCGCTACGGAGCACCCAACAGGGCGCCGACGTTTTGCCCCAGATTTAGGTTTTGATTTCAAGACCTTCACCCTCTCGGGGGAGGAATTTTTAACACTACCTTCCGTCTCCAAAAACGAAACAACTCCTCTAGGGGGCGGAGAGATGTCCTGTCCCGCACCAGCAAGAGCAGGGGACATAGCCTTCGCAGGAGACACCCCAGAACCATTCCCACAGGAACCCCCAGACCCATCAACCAACAAAGACGGAGCGAGAGCAGAGCCACCCGCACCATGAGACTTATCCAACAACAAACTCGAGTTGGAGTTAATTTTCTTGGTTGCAGCAATAAGCTTGTCAACCTTATCATTCAGGGAATTAACGTCGTCAATGCAAATCTCTAAGCCTGCCCATTTAGACGAAATACTGCCAATACCCTCCGCAATCTTGGAGCTATCAGCTGAAAGGCTGTCAACAATGCTCCTCATAAGCCGCAAGACATGGCAGGGCTTAATTGCCGAACACCCTTCGCAAGTGAAACCCGTAGCAGACGACTTGGAACTACCCCTCAAGCAGGCAGCATGAAAAATATTGCCACAAACTCCATCGCATGCAACCTCATCCCTGCTTATCCGGGCAGAGCATACCTTGCACTTGCGCATCACGAGCAGAAATTATCAGAAAAAAAAAGAAAATATATATATATATATATATATATATATATATATATAAATACAAAAACTAGAAGATTGCGAGAAATCAATGCGTTACACACTGAAGATTAAATGCACTTCATGCACCCGACCAGCTATAACAGTAATAATAAACGAAACGAAGAAATCGTCAAGAGATAAAATAAAATAAATAGCAGAAAGAAAAGACAGGGAATAAAATAAAAAAAAATTAAATAAAGATGAACAGGGTTTAGATAGTAAAAACAGAATAAATAAACAGACAAATAAAAGAGACAGAATTGGAATGAAATACGTAAAAAGATAAATAAATGAGATAGAGTCAAAGGATAAAATAAATAAGATTAAATAAGCAGAGACAAAATAAATAGTGAATAAAATTGACAATCATAGAGACAGTAACGTATCTTAGAAACAAAAGGTCAAAAGAGCACAACAAATTAAAACAAATAAGCAAAACAAAGAGCACAGGCAGAAGCAATAGGAACGAAGTTCACGCAAATATCAACAATACCACAGGAAAGACGCATGCACGTGAACGGGATCGGATTCGAGCAATGACCCCAATCAAGCAATAACACAAAATAAATGCACCGGTGGAGTAAGCAATGAAATGCCTATGAGAGCACAAAGCAGTAAACAAACACAAAGCACAAGATCACACCAACAAGGCCAAACTGTTCAAACGGAAAATTATTGAGGGGCAACTCATGAAAACGTCAAAATCCAACAAAAGAAGCGACAATTCACAAGCACGCAGAATTGATATGAATATTCAAGTTGGACAAGAAGACAAAAGAAAAACACTCACGAACGCAGGTTACAAACCAAATTAATTAATTAAATTAAAGTAATTATTATTATTAAAATCACAGTAGTTAGGATGCGATTTACTTGCCACAAACAAAAAAACACAAACTGCACAAAAACGCAAGAAAGACGAACGCACGTCCGATCACTATGACGATCAATCAACTAGTCCGTAATACCGTATAAGCCACAATTTTTTTATCCAACAACAACTTTAAGCCTACGATGCCAAGCTTCAATAGAGTTTTGCGTGCGCGGAAAATTTTCTCTAATAGAATCCACAACGCACCAAAATTCCGGCTTATATTTAGGACCATTCGACTGATTCCTCCCATTAATATAATTTTGCTTAAACCAGATACTTATTTTTTTTTAAATCATCATCGTGATATATTGTGTTCAATTCATTGAAATAATTAAGGACATTTTCAGGAAGAACGAACGACAAGCTCTTAAGCATACGAACATGAATGTTAAATTGTTCATCATTTTTGTCATATTTGTTGGCAAGCCCTTCTTTTTGTACACGTCTCCAAACAATCTGCCCGAAATGGAATAAACATCATTTTTACTGAGCATCGGGAAAATATTGTTTTGCTGCTAACGAATTAGTTTTCTCAAAATTAGTTATAATTCTACTGGGATTGAGGTTAATATTTCTTTCTGCAGCTAAATGGAACAATGCATAAAATAATTCGTTATAAGCCTCCATAGATTTTTTGCTCATAAGACAAAAGATTAGGGGTACGAATTGCCCATCAATTGCCTTGTATTGTAAACAGCTGCTGGAAAATAGTTGGAACGACATAAAAGGTCCCATCCATTACCCAGCATTGAGAAATAGCTAAAGCCTTTAATGAGACCGACGATCCCATTATTATGTTTTTTTCACCGTTGAAATCACTTTCCTTTAAGACGAAAAGATCGCCTTCTAAATATTTGAGATATTCAGGAATATTTATTTCGGATAAACTTTGCGGCTCGTTCATGGTCTCATTGGTTTTTCTAATTTGTGATATTTTAAGCTTTTGTGCTCGTTTTGACGGGAGATAAACACGACAGTCCGGCTGGCAGCTAACAATGCTTTCCCGAATGATTTGGGATGGTTGAAGTGCAGATGAGCCACCCATTTCCTTGAGGTTGTTATTAGATTTTGTTACAGGCAGCACATGTGCAATGGGGTCGTGATTATGGCAAGAAGGTGACTTCTTAATGTGGTGCCGCTCATGAACTTTGTTTGTAATTGCAACACCTTTGCATAATAGCACTTTTCTTTCGGAGCATGACCAGCGATACTCGTCTTTTTTATTTTTCGAATGGAAGTGATAACCATATCCATCCAGGAATAATTTGTCATTTCCTTTATTCGATTTTTGAATTACTAAATTCATTTTAATTTATAAAGAAAAAACAAGGTGAGCAATTAATTAATATTCCAATTCTGCAGCAGATAGCCAATACAAAACTGAAATTTTAATTTAGATTAAACACACAAAGAATGAGAGAACCAAGATAACGCTATAGTCAGCAAGCCAATACAAAGCTGAACTGTTTAATCAGATTGAAAAAACAATGAATGAGTGAAGCAATATAATGCCCTAGACATACGACGGGTGTTTGTTGTGGCAACAGAAAAAAATTGCTTAGCACACATGTTTGTACGCATACTTTGTTCTTCTCGCATTCTATTTCCTGCTTAATTTTTGCTATCCGACGCCGCGAGCGCTGCGAATTCTAAAGGTAATGATGATTCCATGCCAATTATGAATGGTAAACGTAATTCGAAGCAAAATGATCATTGGAGTGAGTCGTCTGTCTAAGGTATTACGGAACAGTCAGTTTTTTCGAACAAAATTCGCTCTTAAAATGTGTGCACACATAACCTTTGAGAATTCTGAATTTGGGGATTTCGTGCTTGGGGATTTTGTGCGTGGGGATTTTGTGCTTGGGGATTATGAATTTGGGGATTTTCTGCTTGGGGATTAGGACTTTGGGGATTTCATACTTGGGGATTTTGTTTTTTGAGATTTCATGTCTCTCCCGAAAGAATTGTTATGTTCCGAACCCGTACTCAAATTATTCAATCCAATCTTGGAGACAGAACTTCACACAGATGCGAGTCAAGGGGAGAGACATGATATCTCAAAAAACCAAATCCCCAAGGTTATGAAAAATCCCCAAATTCAATACCCCAAAATATAAAATCCCCATGCACATAATCCCCAAGCACAAAATCCTCAAGCACAAAATCCCCAAATTCAAAATTTTCAAAGCTAACGTAGGCTTAAAGTTGTTGTCGGGAAAAAAATTGTGGCCTACACGGAATTATTAATGTGCTTGCAAAAGAAATGATTGTTGTTAAAAGAAATTTGGAAAAAAAAATTCAATCAGGCGAAGATATATCTCTTAAAAGTCCAGTGTGGAGCGGTGTAAGAATATAAAAACCTTAAAATGATGGGTAAAGTATAATATTTTAAATCAATTTAAATGAAGACCTAAAAAAGTGAGGAACCGTTTTCTCATCACGTTCTTCAAGTTCTTTTTAGCAATACAAATGTAGCACTAAAATTTTTATTACTTTTGTTAGAATCACAAATTTAATTAAAAAGATGTTAAAATTCACTTGTTTTTAATGATTCTAATAACAAGAAAAAATCAAATTTTCCAGATTGTAGCCCTGAACCACAGACATCTCTCTTTCCGGAACATTGAGGAATCACCGGAAAGAGAGAGGTCTGTGATTATATATAGTACATTTCAAGGGACCTAAAACTGTATTGAAATTCCAACTTCCCTGGTCAGTTTGAAATTATATTCACCAATTTTTTTAAATATTTTTAGTATACTCGTATATAATCAGTACTGAAATAATTTTTTTTAAATAAGCTTGGGTTACGTTAAAAATCGCGGGAATTTCTAACGTAACGCAAGCTTATTTAAGAAAATTTGGGGATTTTGTGCTTGGGGATTATGAATTTGGGGATTTTGTGCTTGTGGATTATGAATTTGGGGATTATGGATTTGGGGAATATGAATTTGGGGATTTTGATTTGGGGATTTTGTTTTGGGGATTTTGTTTTTGGAGATTTCAAGCCCAACCCGCTTATTTAACAAATGTATGAATTTGGGGATTATGGATTTGCGGATTATGAATTTGGGGATTATGAATTTAGGGATTATGAATTTGGAGCTTTTAATTTGGGGATTTTGGTTTTGGAGATTTCAAGCCCAACCAAATTTAATAACAATTAAGCAATTCAATTACGATTTTTGATATAAAGAACTGGATTTGCAAATTAAGAAAAAAGAACTATTAAACAAAATTGAGCCTTTACGGAATTCATGTCAGATTAAACTAAACACTTACCTACTTAGCGGATCGACAAGCAATGATTGCACAAACCAGTTAGATTTTAAAAATAACAGTCCTCTTTTGAAATCAAATATTATTAAATTTGATAGTGTAACGTTAATGGGGCTCTTCGGGCTCGACGGATTAATTAAGACACTTATTTCCAGTCACAAATGTTCACAATTTTATTAGTCTTCACTTAATTAGTTCTCTTTACAATTTCCTTTACACGTTTTCTTCACAATATAGCAACGTTTCACTTTAACAATTAGAACTTATCACTTCACTGGTTAAAGTACAACTAACGCTTCACATGTAAACGCTTCGCAGTCTAAATCACGACTAAACTAACTAGGCTACTGCTCAGCCCTATTTATACTACTTAGCTTAATTCTAGAAACTTCAGTCACTTAGTTCTAGATATTTCCGTTACACATTTTCACCTCACATATTCACCATGGGTTCGAGTCGTCCTTGACTTTCCCTGTGTGACATTTCCTTTTCTTGATTTCTGGCCACCTGGGACATGCGCATTAGACGGTTGACTATTTCCCTTTTCGTGGCCTACCTCGTGCACGTTACACTGCCCCCCTCTTAGAACTGTTCGTCCCGAACAGCTTTCATCCTCAATAGCTTTTCTGCAGTTCTTCTGTTTGAATAATGCTTCCTTTGCCTTTGTACCTCGTGGCAACTGTTCCTAAGATCTCAACTGCTTCTCTAGTTGTCCACCAGATTTATCTTCTTCAAACAAAGAACTAAAATCACTTATTTCGAATTCCTTCATGTTGGTCCTCTCTTCGCGCCTTACTTGCATATCTGCACACTTCTCTTCTAGCTGGCTAATATGTTGCTGAAGAACCCTGTAGCACCATGAAAGCCGCTCCAGCTGAGAACGCAGGCTTTGATTGCATTCTTCGGCATCCTTCAATTTCCGGTGAAGTTGAACGATCTCATCTTCCTTCGTTTGAGCGTTGCTTGGCTTACATCCTTGAATTTCCAACTCCTCCGTCAATTCAGGCCCATCTTCCATTGCCTTCTCGAAATCTTGCAGTTCCTGATTCGCAGTCTGCATTTTCCGCTTTCCTTTGATCGATGTTCGTAACACATTCAGTATCCGTAGATCTTCAATCTTCCGCTCTGGTGATGCATTCCCATGTTTCAAATGTCCAAATTGGTCTTGTACTCGGCATTTCCGGCAAAATCTTGACTCGTTTTCACTTTTTACCATTTCTTTCTTCATTCGCTGTTCTTCGTTAGTTCTTCGCCATCGATGTCCTCTCAAAACACCTCCATCGTTTTGGGCACCTTCTATTGGACTGTACTTCTCTGACAAGTGATAAAGAATCTTCCTTCTGCAATCGCTTTGCAGTTGACCTTCTTCACCGCAGGACCAGCATCTGTACTTGCGACGTTGTTCCGATCGGTACCTTTCTTCAATCCAAATTCTTCTTGCTCCCTTCTGTTGCACTTTGCACAACCAGTCTTCCTTGTGTCATATCCCGGAAGGGTTGATCTCCTTTGCTTCCAGCAATCTCGTCGGAGATGACCTTCCTGGCCGCATGTCCAGCACCTAGGACGACCACGGTTGACCTGGGTATTCGTTCGGTAACAAATACCTTTTATTTCAGATTCTTCTGTTCCATACATAGGTCTTCTAGAAGCTTGTTTTGCTGCCTCCCAAGCCAGAGCGTAAGCCAAGACCTCAGCGTTTGTGTTCTTTCCAGCCAGTCGTACTGCTTGCTGTAGGTCACGATCTGCAAGTGAATCAGTAAATGCTTCTCTGGCTATCTCATTGACATAATCTTGGCTAAACGTGGGATAAGCCAAATGTGTCAGCCTTTCTATTTCCGCACATAACTGCTGCAACGTCTCTCCATGCTTCTGTGTTCGACTCCGTAGCTGTAGACGGTAGACCTCTTGCATGTGTTGGTTGCCGTTTCGTAATTCTAAGGCTTGTATTAAAGATGAATAATTGTACCTTAGCTCTGCCGGTATAGTCTGCAACAGTTCGGCGGCTGCTCTTCTGAGTGCCAAAATTAAAGCTGTAGCTTTTTCCTCGTCAGTCCAAAAGTTCACTGCCGCTGCTGTCTCGAACTGAAGTCTGTAGGTTTGCCAGGGCGTTTGTCCGTCAAATGTTAGAGGATGAATTCTTTTATTTACGGTTAAGTCTGTAGATAAAACTCCTGATTGCTTCTTCTTCACGCTCTCCAGCTCATTCCTTATTGCTTCCATATCGTCTTTAACTTGCTTAATATTTTTTTGTCCAGAGATTTCTACTTCTTGTAATCTCTTTTCTATATTTCCTATGCCTGACTTTAATCCACCCATTTTGTTCTCCACTTCAGCTTTCACTTCTTCAATGGAAACCTTAAGCTCAGCTACTATTGACGATTTCAACCCTTCCACCGACGATTTCTGTTCCTCTATTGATGCTTTCAACTCATTAACGGAACCTTCCATTGATGTTTTCTGTTCTTCAAACGCTGACTTTAACTCATTTACGGAACCCTCCATCGTTGACTTTAACTCGGCGGATGATGTTTTCTGTTCTTCCTTGGAAGATTTCATCTCACACATCAGAGCATTGAGAAGATCTGTAATGCTTGGAGTACTTGATTCTTCCTCTTTTTCTAGCTCGTCTTCAAAAACGAAAGCCTATGGATCCTTTCCTTCATTTTCCATAGCTTCTTGTAGTAATGCCACCAGGGCACATTTATTTCCAATTGTAGGTAGCGAACGTCTATTTAATTCACCCTTCAAGTCTTGAACACGTAAGTCCTTCAATTTGCGACCCATATTTAGATTATTCACTGCACTATTTTACTTTAATTTCACAGTCAAACTTTTTTTTCTAAGTTCACTTTTTAGTCTTTCTTAATTAATCCCACTTCTGACACCAATTGTAACGTAAATAGGGCTCTTCGGGCTCGACGGATTAATTAAGACACTTATTTCCAGTCTCTCTTTACAATTTCCTTTACACGTTTTCTTCACAATATAGCAACGTTTCACTTTAACAATTAGAACTTCTCACTTCACTTTTTAAAGTACAACTAACGCTTCACATGTAAACGCTTCGCAGTCTAAATCACGACTAAACTAACTAGGCTACTGCTCAGCCCTATTTATACTACTTAGCTTAATTCTAGAAAGTTCAGTCACTTAGTTCTAGATATTTCCGTTACACGTTTTCACCTCACATATTCACCATGGGTTCGAGTCGTCTTTGACTTTCCCCGTGTGACATTTCCTTTTCTTGATTTCTGGACACCTGGGACATGCGCATTAGACGGTTGACTATTTCCCTTTTCGTGGCCTACCTCGTGCACGTTACAATAGTATTGGTAGATTGTAGTCGATTAGTGGACTGTAAAAATAAACTCAGTTTCTCTGTACGATTGAAGCCCTGATGATGTCTTAGGAAGACGAAACGCGTTGGCGGTTATATTTGAATAAATTATACGTTGTGGAAAAAACTAGAAGTGTTTCTTTTAAAAATGTCTATGAAAAGAAATCTATTCCACCAAGTGTTGTGCAAAAAATCTATATATGATACACAGTTAGATATCGTTTTCTCAACTTTTTTGTAAGCTCAGGGATGTAATATTCTTATCGTAATAGACTTTCTTCTTTCAGTTTGTTAATATGACCTTGTTCATAGATATTTCTAATCAAATTCTGTTGCATAGCTTTGGGTATAACCAGCAAGTAATTTTCATCTAGAACTTATATAACAAGTCATACTTTAACACATAGTCCTCGTACTTTTTTTCTTTAAGAATTGTTAAACTTAATTGGCAAGAGTTATCTTCCTTTTGGGCCTTTCGAATTTGCTGGAGTAAGCCGTCTTCGATTGAACAAACAGCCGGGTATCTACTAAGAGCGTTGACATGACGCATGTTAGTACCAGAGCGATGATGAATCGTGCAATTGTATTCTTGAAGTAATAAGGCCCACCTTGCTACTCTACTGCAGAGTTCTTTTTTAGCCATCGTGAGCTGAAATGGTTTGCAATCGGTATTGATTTTGAAACTTAAGCCTAGCAAATACGTTCGAAACTTCGTCACTGATTTTATAATAGCTAAAACTGCAAGCTCGTAACTTGAGTAATTCTTTTCTGCTCCGTTTGTTTTATAACTGAGGTTAAAAACTGGATGTAATTGTTTATCTTCACTATGTCTTTGCAAAAGAACAGCTCCGTAACATGCCTGACTCGCATCTGTGTGAAGTTCTGTCTCCAAGATTGGATTGAATAATTTCAGTACGGGTTCGGAACATAACAATTCTTTCAGGTGGTTAAATGCATCTTGTTGTTGAGGTCCAAAACTAACTTCACTGTTTTTCTTTATATGGTCTGTAAGTAGCTTGGCAATAAGCGAGTACTGTGGAATAAATTTCCTGAAGAAACCTGTCAAGCCCAAAAAAACTCTGAATATGCTTCGTATTTCTAGGCATCGGCAAATTTTTTACTGCTAAAATTGTTTCTTGGGACGTCTTTATACTACCACTCGATATGGCTTGAAAATTCGATGGTCCTCCGTAAAATCTTACATTGTTCCCACTTAATGATCAGACCGTGTTCTTTGGCAACTTCCAACGTAAGTTTTAATTTTTCAATATTCTTGCTTTCCGCATTCCTATGTTTCAAATGTCCAAATTGGTCTTGTACTCGGCATTTCCGACACAATCTTGACTCGTTTACACTTTGTAAAATTTCTTTCTTCATTCGCTGCTCTTCGTCAGTCCTTCGCCGTCGATGTCCTCTCAAAACACCTCCATCGTTTCGGGTACCTTCCATTTTACTGTACTTCTCTGACAAGTGAGGGTCTTCCTTCTGCAATCGCTTTGCAGGTGACCTTCTTTACTGCAGGTCCAGCATCTGTACGGGACACTTTAGCTTCGTTGTTGGGTATTGAGTCAGTAACAAATATCTTTTATTTCAGTTTCTTCTGTTTCGTACATAGGTCTTCTAGAAGCTTGTTTTGCTGCCTCCCAAGCCAGAGCGTAAGCCAAATTTCAGCGGTAGTGTTCTTTCTGGACCGTCGTACAGCTTGCTGCAAGTCACGATCTGCAAGTGAATCGATAAAAGCTTCTGTGGCTACCTCATTGACATAATCTTGGCTAAAAGTGGGATAAGCCAAATGTGTCAGCCTTTCTAAGTCCGCACATAACTGCTGCAACGTCTCTCCATGCTTCTGTGTTCGACTTCGTAGCTGTAGACGGTGGACCTCTTGCATGTGCTGGTTGCCGTATTGTAATTCTAAGGCTTATATTAAAGATGAATAATCGTACCTTAGCTCTGCTGGTATAGCCTGTAACAGTTCTGCTGCTGCGCTTCTAAGTGCCATGATTAAGGCTGTAGCTTTTTGCTCGTCAGTCCAGTCGCCTCTCGATCCTTTCCTTTTTTTCCATAGCTTCTTGTAGTAACGCTACCAGGGCACATTTATTTCCGATTGTAGGTAGGGAACGTTTAATTGCCCCTTCAAGTCTTGGACACGTAAGTCCTTCAATTTGCGACCCATATTAAGATTATTCACTGCTCTATTTCACTTTAATTTCACAGTCACACTTTTTTTTCAAGTTCACTTTTCTTTCGTCTTTCTTAACGAATCCCACTTCTGACACCAATGGTAACGTAAATGGGGCTCTTCGGGCTAGACGGATTATTATTACAGTCACACTTCACTTTTTTTTTATACGATGTGATCAAATCCTAGGGGACAACCCTTTGATGCGTTAGCATGGTTTTGGCTGGAAGCGAATTAGGGTAAGGGAAGTGAGGAAACTTGAGTCTTGTTTTTGCATTGCTGCGAGCTAGACAACAGCCCAGAGACAGAGTGGATTATTCTAATTTCTTAATGAAAGCTCACGGGGTCATCTGGTCTCGAACCCGGGGCCCATGGCATGGTGGTCGTGCGGCTCAACGCATTGATCCAACTCCGTCTCACTTGTTAAAAAACAACTAACTATTCGAATTATTACATGTAAACACTGCGCATTCTAAATCACGACTAAACTAACCTACTCCTCAGCCTATTTATACTATCTAAAAAGTACAGTTACTGAGTTCTAGATATTTCCGTTACACATTTTTACCTCACATATTCACCATGAGTTCGAGTCGTCCTTGACTTTCCCCGTTTGACATTTCCGACATTTCCTTTTCTTGATTTCTGGCCACCTGGGGCATGCGCATTACATTACTATTTCCCATTTCGTGGCCCTCGTGGACGTTACAATATATATATATATATATATATATATATATATATATATATGGGTGATTATACAAAAATTGGGTAACTCAATGTCATAAGACAAAGAAACGATGTCTTATTGTATTTTGTATATATTTTTAGTTTTATTTTAAAATAACAATTAAATGCCTTTTATTTGGTCACTCAATTACAGCTATTCATTTTAAATACAAGTTTGTAAATTTCCACAATATATGCTCAAAACGTCAGTAATATGGCATTTCACAATCCCAAAAACGCGCAATTAAGTTGTTGTGTATTAAATATTACTTTTAATTTAAGCAAACTTACTGTTTCACTACAATCTATGATGTAGTTAACAATCTATATCACAACTTTTATAATATAATATTCCTACCGTTGTTTTAAAAATAATAAAAAACTTTGTGTTCAGTTTTATTCGTCAGTCAGCTGTGTGTTGTTCGAATTTGAATTTCCCGCTAAATATTGTCGACTCAAATTCAAATCCATGTTAAATTTTAACGTTGGTAGTAAAGTTAGCTGCAGTCCGCGCTATTTTACGGCCGCCATTACTGTTCTAGTGCTAGCGTTGTGTTTGTCATGTAAACATGTGCGGATACAGTCAAAATGTCAGTCCTATGGTGAGTTATTATTTCCTTGTAAACCTGTGTTATATTTTAATTTATACATAGTTAGCTTTGATTATTTAAAATGTAGCTTGTTGATATTCGAAAACATCAAAACAAACTTTGGTTCTAATGATAACCTTAAATTCATTTCTTTTTCGTCAGTCCGTTGGCGTCAATCCTTTGTCTGTTCCATGATAATTGGTACCTTTAAGGCTAAAACACTCATATTTTTCTTTGAATTGCTTGTTGATTATTTAGAAAATGTATAATGTTAAGATAAACTACCTCAAAGTAGTGTAAGTTAAGTAATATATTGTTATTAAAAATGTTCAAAAGCTGTTTTAAAGGTGGAGATGGTTTTTTCTAGATGTCTAAAGTTAGCAGAACAAAATGGGCGGAACTAAAATTTTAATACATAAAATTAAAAGGCTCATTAAAGGCTAATTAAGTGCCCAACTCTCAATTTAAGTGCTCTTATATTTTTTTTTAAAAACCATGCTCTGCTAACTTTTGAAAAAGTTAGCAGAACACACAGTTCAAATCAGAACAAAATAGGCAGAACCAAAATTTTAATACAAATAATTAAAAGGCTCATTAAAGGCTAATTAAGTGCCCAACTGTCGATTTAAGTGCTCTTATATTTTTTTTAAAAACCATGTTCTGCTAACTTTTGAAAAAGTTAGCAGAGCATACAGTTCAAATCAAAACAAAATGGGCAGAACCAAAATTTTAATACAAAAAATTAAAAGGCTCATTAAAGGCTAATTAAGTGCCCAACTATCGATTTAAGTGCTCTTATATTTTTTTTAAAAAACCATGTTCTGCTAACTTTTGAAAAAGTTAGCAGAGCATACAGTTCAAATCAGAACAAAATGGGCAGAACCAAAATTTGAATACAAAAAATTAAAAGGTTCATTAAAGGATAATTAAGTGCCCAACTGTCGATTTAAGTGCTCTTATATATTTTTTTAAAATCCAAGTTCTTCTAACTTTTACAAACTAAACTCTCTGTCTCTTGATGCCGTAAACGAATCAGTAGAGCGATTTTGCAGCAATGTTCCTTTCCAATTCATCCGAAATTCTTCCCAGATTGTATTTTATCCGATGGCAACACAACGTCATTTTTGTAATTTAACAGGGAATTCACCAACATTTGCGACAATTTTATCCGATGGCAACACAACGTCATTTTTGTAATTTAACAGGGAATTCACCAACATACTTGACCTTATTCGGTTATTCGGGGAATCCTTACTTGAGGAGGCATTTAAAGAAAAACATTCGCACAGACATGAAACAGCGACGCACGAAAATCCCAGATACTGGCAGTTAGGTATAATATATAGGTATCATTGTTATTGCGGCCTGAATCCGTACGGAATGTTGGTAAGACCTTAGAATAAAGAACTAGTAGTGTTATCAACAATATAGGCGTAATATATCTCAGATTTTAGGTGAGGCCAAAAGGAAATTTAAAATCTTTATAATTCCTAAAAGAATAATTTGATTTTAACTTCTCTGAAGATGATATTTAACCTGCATATAATTTTGAGGGTAATATTATAGGGTCAAGCGAATCATCAATTGCTTTTAATTGATTAAATCTTAGTTAAGATTTTCCATGGATGCCCCCTAAAAAGTTTTTTTTAGCGCCACCACTAAAACGAACAACCACGGAACATTAAATCAGTTTTCATGTAAACCACACAAACATTCATACGAAACTTTTACTTTTTTCCTCAAATTTAGGTTTTAACTTTTTCAAAAGTTAGCAGAACATGGTTTTTTAAAAAAATATAAGAGCACTTAAATCGACAGTTGGGCACTTAATTAGCCTTTAATGAGCCTTTTAATTATTTGTATTAAAATTTTGGTTCTGCCTTTTTTGTTCTGATTTGAACTGTATGCTCTGCTAACTTTTTCAAAAAATAGCAGATCATGGTTTTTAAAAACAAAATATAAGAGCAATTAAATCGACAGTTGGGCACTTAATTAGCCTTTAATGAGCCTTTTAATTTTTTGTATTAAAATTTTGGTTCTGCCCATTTTGTTCTGATTTGAACTGTATGCTCTGCTAACTTTTTTAAAAGTTAGCAGAACATGGTTTTTTTAAAAAAATATAAGAGCACTTAAATCGATAGTTGGGCACTTAATTAGCCTTTAATGAGCCTTTTAATTTGTTGTATTAAAATTTCGGTTCTGCCCATTTTGTTCTGATTTGAACTGTATGCTTTGCTAACTTTTTCAAAAGTTAGCAGAACATGGTTTTTTAAAAAAAATATAAGAGCACTTAAATCGACAGTTGGGCACTTAATTAGCCTTAAATGAGCCTTTTAATTTATTTATTTAAGCTTAATACAAGCTATTACGTAAAAAAATACAAAAATAAAAAATAAAATACAAGCTATAACTTAATACTAATTCAACAGACTATAATAAATGAATAATAAGAATAAATACATAAAAGGTATAAGCTACAATATGAGCTATATATATTGATTAATGGCAGAGGGCGTAAGGAAGAAGAATTAAAGTAGGCGATCAGGATCAAGATGGGCGGGGTCAAGATATAGGGCTTTGTGGAGTGATGATTTACTCATATGGAAGTCAAAAGAGGAAAGGTCGTTGACTTTTCGTAACATCCTGGTAATTGGCTCGCTTTGACCGTAGTTTGTGCGATGGCGGTCGAGTCGGAAAAGGGGAGTGGACCTAAGGTTACGGGGATTGGTATAGATGGGTAAAGATTGCAGGATGGAGGGGCAGTCTATGGCACCAGTTAATAATTGGTAAATGAAGAGAATGTCGGAAACATCACGACGTTTGCTTAGCGGTTGTAAGTCGATCAGTTTCAGACGGTTTTCATAGGGAGGAAGGTTGAATCTGTCAACCCACGGAAGATCACGTAGAGCGAAGCGAATAAACCTACGCTGGACAGATTCAATCCTATTAATGTGAGTTGTTTGTGTAGGGGACCATACCTGGCTGGCATATTCAAGGAGAGGTCTAACGAAGGAGACGTAGAGAGATTTGGAAACATAAGGATTGGAGAACTCTCTAGACCAGCGCTTCACAAACCCTAGCGCGGAGTTAGCTCTGTTAATTATGCTGTCAATGTGGGAACGGAAATTGAGTTCACTATCACAGATTATTCCTAAGTCACACAAAGAGGTAACGATAGGGACTGGTACGTCGGTTAACATATAGACTCTCGGGGTGGTGGTAAGACGCTTGCGGGAATAAGAGATGGACTGGCATTTGGAGACATTGAGCTCCAGAAAGTTTTTCATGCACCATGTGATGAATGAATCGAGGTCTTCTTGCAGGAGAAGAGAGTCGGTAGTGGAGGAGATATGTTTGATTATTTTCATGTCATCGGCATAGATGGACAACTCTGAGTGTTTGATGACACATTCAACATCATTTATTGTGAGGATAAAAATCAATGGACCAAGGTGGCTGCTGAAAAGAATATTGTACTGACGGTTGTTGAGGTAGGATCGAATCCAGGAAATGAATCTGGGGGGGAAGCCTAGGCGATCGAGTTTGAAAAAGATAACGTTATGGGAGATCTTGTCGAAGGCTTCACTAAAATCGGTGGCTATAACATCAACATCTTTACCGTTTTCCAGGGCACATAGGGTTTTAGAGACGAAGTCAGTAAGGTTGGTGGTTGTAGATCTACCTTTGAGGAAGCCATGCTGGTAGAGTGAGAAGATAGACTTACAGTGGAAGAACATGGAATCATAGACCAATTTTTCGAATAGTTTAGGTATGGATGATAATTAAGCAATGGGTCTGTAGTTGGACACATCGTTCTTGCAACCTTTTTTGACGATGGGAATAATATACGAATTTTTCCATAATTGAGGGAAAACCCCTTGAGTGACCGAGAGACGAAAAAGCAAAGTAAGGGGTTGGACTAGATGCATGGCACACTTTTTCAGAACGATGGCCGGAATGCCATCAGGACCTGGGTGAAAGTCGTCCTCAAGCCTATTAATACTGGCGGCGATTAGTTCAGGATCAGGGTCAAAAGATGAAAACGACGTTTGAGTGCATTTGTCCATGAATGCAAAATAGTTAAGGTCAGGTTGTAGAGAATTGTCGCTGAAAGATTTATTGAAGAAGTGTGCAAAGAGGTTAGCGATAACCTTAGGATCAGATGAAGAGGTATTCTCGAGCTTTAGGGTGGAAGGGTAACCATTGGATTTCTTCTTAGAATTAATAAAGCTATAAAAACGCTTGCGGTCGGATATGAGGCTAGTTTCCATCTGTTGGAGGTACTCATGGTAGAGGGTATCACAACGTTCAGAAAAAGAGGTATAAGCAGATAGATAGGAAGAATAGTCAGACTCAGTCTGGGTTAGAAGAAAAGTTTGCCAACGTTTATTTCTCCTGTTGCGAAGAGAGCGCAATTCTTTGTCGTACCATACGGGGGATGAGGAGTAGTTTTTACGAGGAAGAAGAGGGATAGATTGTGTAAGACAAGCGTGTATTTCCGAGTAGAACGCCTCTAAAGCAACGTCAACTGGGAGATGTTGAGGGATATCCCCAATATTAGAGTTGAGGAGCAAGTGATTTAATTTGTCAAAGTCGCCTTTACGAAAATTGAAGGATAAAGAAGACTCGGAGCCTGAAACGGCATGAGGGTGCTCGTAGGAGAAAACGAGGAACAAAGGAGGATGGTGACGGTCGAGGGAGGAGAGAAGATGGTTGCTTTCTGCGACAGCCGAGTTAACTGGGTCTGAAGAAAAGATTAAGTCTAATTGTCTGTCCAGGAAGTTCCTGACTCCGCTTACTTGAAAGAGACCTGAAACGGAGAGCTGATCGGTAAAGAAGGCTTCTTTGGCCGAAGATGCGTTAAGGGGGACAAAGTGAGAACAGTCCTCGGACAATGACCATTGGATACGGGGGAGGTTAAAGTCACCCAATAAAATAAATTCATCGGACGCGTTAGCGTTCTCAAGCAGGGTATCGATCGCTTCAATTATGGGCTCGTAGGCGTCTAAAGGTTGAGAGGGGCGAATGTAACAACAGAGGATGTACAGAAGACACTTATTTAGTGCTATTTTTATACACACAAATTCTGATATTGTAGAGTCGGAGGTCTTTAGCAGGGTGGCGTCATAACGGTTGTGAGCAGCTATGAGAACCCTGCGACCTGGTGGCTCATTGGTGCCTATACAACCGTCAACACGGAAAACGGTATAGTTTGGAGGGAATAGTTCGTTGTCGAGAATTCCGGGTGTTAGATTGGTTTCAGTTAAGGCAAAGATATCGTGCGGGAATTTGTGAGAGTTAAGGAAAATATTTGTTGTTTTTGTACGAAGTCCTCTTACGTTCTGGTAATAGACCGACAAGCTGTTGGGGAGAGGATCTTGATCGGAAACCGCGGGTGCAATAGAGGGGAAGTCAGAAATAGGGAAATCAAGGGGGTTAGGAACGAAAGTAGTTTAAGGAGTCGTTACGACTTTTTTGAAGATGGGAAATACGGCGAGAACTGACGTACGCAGCATAGGTAGATAGATCTTCTGAAACCTTATGGGAAGGTATGTTGAATGATTCATGGTATTTAGTGAAGAGTTGGAGTAAGACTGATGGGTCTGTGGGCAGGCCTTCTTGTTGTATACTTAACATGACGTTGGTGCTCGTTTTACCTTCAACACAGACGGAGTTCGGTTTGTCGTGGAGATAGGCTAGAAATAGACGTACGTTGCCGTTAATGTTTTGTATTAAAATTTTGGTTCTGCCCATTTTGCTCTGCTAACTTTAGACATCTGTTTTTTCTTACAATATTACATATTAATAGTATTTTAATAATTACTTAAGTAAATTAAGACTCAAAATATGTGCCATTATTAGATTCTAAGAGATTTCTTCTAAATCTTAATAAATTTCATACATATATCTTATGAAGTTGTGTTTTCTGTTAGTACTATGTCAACCTCGTCAGTCCCCTGGCAGTCAACTTCAGAAAAATCGAAATATCTCGGAATCTACTTGAAAAAATGACTGGCCCGAACTCGAGCAATATTATTCATTAGATTAACTATCTTATAAACCCGAATTTGTAGGAATTATATTTAAAAAATATCGTAAACAAAATATCCCTAAAAGTTACCCAAATTTTGTATATTCACCCATAAACATGTATTTGGAAAAGGATATAACCAAACTGGACTACAGAGATCTTTAAGATTGTAAAAATACAGATAACGAATCCTGTAACATATCTCTTGGAAGACCATGAACAGAATGCAATAAAAGGAAGTTTTTATGAAATGGAGCTGCAAAAGACGAAGAATCCGGATTTTTACCACGGATTTTCATCAAGACACAACTCTTGGATTAATACAAATAATGAATTATAATTATAATGGTACAAATATATATTTTACTTTAAAAGTACTTGAGTTTTATTTTATTACTCTATTTGAAGTTTTTATATCTTAAACTATAAATTTCAAGCAGCTAAAATGGGATCCAAAATATTTTTCGTATCTCGAATTCGCCGCTGAAAGCGAAATCTATCGACATCATATGTTACCCAGGGCCCCTTACGATCCCACATTGGAACAAAATGTATATTCGGTATGATATTAAATTGAACTTCTTTTTTCCGACTGCTTTGGCCTTCTCTTCTTCTTTTTGTAGCAAAAGCAAAATATCTTGAAGGTGCAAACTACTACAAATATCCTTGAATTTTTGATATGCTGTTGAATCAGTTTTAGAAATGTTAAGAAGGAACCTCCCATTAAATCATTAAACAAAAGTTTGATCTAGAAAGAAAGAATTGCAATATATAAATAAATGAAAAGCGTAGTTGACTTTACCTCTATAACCGCTTTGATAGCAGGAGTTAATAAATGCCGCTTTTTATATTCAGCAATAAGTTCATTACAATCTGTTAATTTAATTAAATTGCAAATATTATACAAAATTATTTTTGTGTGAAGATAATCCATTTTGAACTGCCATAAAAAAGGGATTACACTTTCTTTTATAACTGCTCATTTTGAAATGTTTGTTTGTAAAAAGGAGAGTTTCAATAATAAATAATAACTACTTGATGGTTTGTTAATTAGTTTTATTGGTTTAAATTTTGTCCACAGCACTGACAATAGTCAGCAGAAATTTTGAGTTGTTATCTTAGCAAGAGAATACTGAACACTGCTCTAACTTAACCAAAATCAATCTCTGCCTGATACCAAAACCCCGTTGACCAGTAAAATCAAATAACTGTGTTGCTAGCTCTTAAATTATTATTTGTTTCTATAACATTCTCCCCCAGTTAAGGAAAACTTAACAAAATATTTTACATTTGTGGAATTTGTTGATTACTAACTACAGGTAATTTACACAATTTATTTATAGGTCTTTTTATGATTCCATTTTGTGTCCTGAGAACTACTACTCGCACAAGACCGTCGTTTCCTGGGCAAGTGTCGATGACTCGATCGAAAAGCCATTTTTAGGGTGGAAAATTTGGTATCTTTATTACAACCAAGTCTTCAGTAGATAGGTTGGGATCAATTCCGTGCCACTTGGGCCGATGTTGTAAGGTAGTAGTAGGTAATATTCTAAATACAAACGCTTCCAGAAAGACTGATGCATGTGCCGTACTAATCGCCACTTATTATGTAATGAAGTTTGACCGTCAGAAAGAGTTTCTGGAAAGGCCGTAATTGGTTGGCCAATGAGAAAGTGACCGGGCGTCAAAGGATCTAAGATTGACGGATCGTCGGTTAATGGGACTAGGGGCCTTGAGTTAAGGAGGGCCTCTATTTGACTGAGCAAGGTGCTCATCTCTTTAAATGTCAGTCTTGTTTCTCCTATTGTTTTCTTTAGGATGCTTTTAATTGATCGAACTCCAGCTTCCCACAGACCTCCGAAATGAGGTGCTGCAGGTGGATTGAACTTCCACGTGATTTCATTACTGGTGAGAAAGTTTAAAACAGGTGTAGATTTGAAGACTAAAGACTGGTGACGTTGAATTTCATCTAACTGCCGTTTAGCTCCAAAAATACATAAACAGTGCAATATATCCTTTTGTAGTCCGGGCTCCTCTGCATCTGCGCATTAAAATCTGAATCGGTCCTGCATAATCGATGCCCACATTTTGAAAAGGTTTAAACGCACTAACTCTGTGCGCGGGAAGACTTGACATTAGTTATTGTGAAGTTTGGGCACGATACCTCACGCAGGTGACGCATTTGTTGATATATGACTTGATTAATGTTCTGCATGAGAGAATCTAATATTTCTGCCTAATGATATTAAGCAGCAACGTGGTACTGGCATGGAGGAGTTTTTTGTGCAAATGTGCTATTAGGTATTGTGTGAATATGTGATTTCTGGCAAGTATAGCTGCGTGTTTGGCTTCAAAATTTTGGGTAGAATTTTGTATTCGTCCTCCTACACGTAGCGTGGGATTAGTGTTAAGATCCAGAAACGGAGTTAGCTTTATTATTTTACTTGAAGCACTTATTGGCCGATGCGATTTTAGACACTTAATTTCTTCAAAAAATGATTCAGATTGTGCCCACAAAATACATTCCTTTAGTGCCTTTTGCATATCTTGAGTTGTAATCCATGGCGTGCGCTTGTTGTGAACGTTTTCCTTACAATTCCTCGCAAATTGAAAACATCGCCCCAGTATTCTGAGGATTGTAGTAAGCGACGAATGCCTTTCAAATATTGATGTTAACATATGATAGTTAGCCGATGAAACCGCTTCATTATCTTCAACTTCTATCTATCAACTTGAACTGCAAAATTGTCAATATAATATTCTCGTTGCTCCTCAGTCACCGCAGCGTTATCCTCACAAATTGAAGTTCCTTGTAATGGTTGTTGTTTCCAGTCTGTTCTGAGCCATTACGGTCCTTCCCACCAAAGCCTAGATTTGACGAGTTCAACTGTGGTGACACCGCGTGAAGCAAGGTCTGCTGGATTTTCTGCTGATTTTACATAATTCCACTGCTGTCTAGGCATGACGGATAGGATATTTGAGGTCCGATTTCCGACAAAACATTTCCAACGTCTGGGATGATCTGACAGCCAAGGTAATACAACCTTTGAATCAGTCCAGCAGAAGCAGCAATTATTGGGAATATTTAATGTTGATGTAACAAATGACACGAGCTTGGTTAAGAGAACTGCTCCACATAGTTCGAGCCTTGGAATTGATAACGTTATAATCGGTGCTACCTTGGATTTCGATGCGACTATATTAGTGTATGCGTTGCCATCAAACTCCTCGTATCTTAAGTACACAACTGCTGCATACGCAGATTGTGATGCATCAGAGAATACGTGCAATTGAAAAGTGGATGAATTGCTCTGTAGCCGTCTTGGAATCCTCAATTATTTAAGGAATGGTAACTGCGATCTTATTTTATCCCACTTCTTGCTAATTTGTTCTGATTGCTCATCCCATCCACAGTTTTGAAGCCAAAGCTGTTGTAGCAATATTTTAAATGTAATTGTTACCGGCGAAATAAACCCTAAAGGATCAACAATTTTACTTGATTGGTAAAAAATTGTTCGCTTTGTAGCCTTTAAATTGGAAAGGGCTTGACTTCAAATGTAAAACAGTCTTCAAATGGTATCCATTTAAGACCCAGCACCTTTAATGAATCTGGATATTCACTTATAGTTTTGTCGGATTTTGTTACATTATCATTTGAAATATTTCTCATGTAGTTCTCCGAGTTCGAAGCCCATTTATGCATTTTAAATCCTCTGCTACCGAGCAATGTGTTCAGCTCCTTGTACAATTTGGATGCTTCTGCTTCGTTTTTTGCACCTCCGAGCAAATCGTCGACATAAAAATTGTTTTGTATTGCTTTCTCTGCTAGTGGAAATTGACCCTTGAAGTCAATGCGGACTTGTTTTATTGACTGGGTTGCTAAAAATGGTGCAGCGGCAGTGCCATATGTGACTGTTGTCAGCCAGAAATGTTGGATTTCTTCGTTGGGGTTGGCTTTCCAAACGATGCGTGAAAATTTCTATGCTTAGGATGTAAGTTAAATTTATTTAAATTTTATAAAATAAAAAAAACAAATTTTTATTTAATTATCAGTCGAATCTGGTGTTTATTCACTCAATGTCGAATCCTAACTTAACTTAACTTAAACAGAATAATTCTTATGAGCTAAATTATGAATTGGGTTGCTCACGTTGCATAGGTAACGCAGACATGCTGTCAGCACTTTTAGGTGGTTCATGTGTCGAGTCGTTGACATGGCTTGCGGCTCGTGGGACCTTCTACTTGTGCGAATGCAATTTTTATGTTTTCCAGATTTTAGCTTAATCGGCGTTAACTCTTCCCCCTTTAAATGAGGATGTCCTCATCCTCAGAAATAAGGAATTTTGCTGATCCTTGTGGTATCAGGTAAGAATGATGTTGTCCCATGATGATCTGCGGTGGACTCTACCGTTGGTATGATAGTGACTGTTTCTAATACAGTGTTGGTGGGTAGATGATTACTTCTGCAATGTTTAATTATTTTCATGATTATTTTTGTTGCCAAAAAAAGTATTATCAGAGTAGTTAAGCCAAAGTTCGTAAAGTATCCTGTCCGGCTTTCATTTTTAATTAATTTTATTTGTCCCGTATTATTTAGGTGCAGTTCTTTCATTGTCTGAAGGGTTAGGATTTCTTCGAATGTCCTGAAGGAGGAGTCGGGTTGTACTATTGGAGGAAGTGGTTTTATCCTGTAGGCTTCTTGGGATGTGTACAGCTGCTTGTTGATCATGAGTGTTGTGTTCTGGTATTGTATGACGAATGTGCCTGTTAGATCTAGGGCCTCGCCGTCGATAAGAATTGTTCCATTAAATTGGTTTAGTAGCAATGTTCCTGGGAAGATTTCCTCTGTAGCCGGGATGTGCCTATTATCAATTTCAAATTTTCAAATTGCAGTTCGGAGGTTTGCTCGTGAGCAGATTTGGAATGCAGCTTGATGAGCTTAAGTCTACAATATTTGTCCTATTACAAATTGTTAACTTATTACTAGCTAGACATTTTTCTCTTATTCCGTACATTTGGTCTTCACATTGTAATACCTTTTCGAATGGTAATTTAACTACAAAATTTCCTCTTTTTACTGGTCTAATTGACATTGATCTACATATTTCATTCGTTGTGCTTGGTATGCTTACAATATACAATAATGTTGAATTGCTTGAGGCGATTTTGATGTCGGCAAAGTCGATGGCCTCTTCTAGATTAAGATATGGTACGTTATTTTTTTCAAGCAATTCTTTTACAATATTTATTTCACTATTTGATAAAACAAAGGAATTTACAATGCCGGCCGTTGCCCAATGCAAGGCGTAATCAACGTTTATTATTTCGTCTTTAACTAGGTGTAATTTATTCTTAATATTCATTGCGATACCGTTTTTCATATCTTCGACATTTTTGTATGCTTTTAGAATTTTGTTAGTAATATTTGTTATCTCGTTAATTCGATTGATCGTCGACTTATTGATTATCACTTGTTTATTATTGTTTTCCAATACGTCGTCTATTTTGGATTTTAGTATTTGGAAGTCATCATGGTCTGGGCTTCCAGCTAGCCATTTCCATGCACTTCCCAAGAAATCTAATGATCTCTTTGATCTTGTTTTGGGCTTCAAACGATTAAGCAGAGATATGACCTCAGTGGTTTCATGTATGAGGAAAGGGTACATGGGGTGATCGCTGGTGACATCATTTTTAACTTTAGCTTCCAAATCATGTAGTGTTTTCTCATAGGCCTCTAGTTCGATAACATCGACTATTTTAAGTGTTCCGGTCTGTAGCTTTGAGGTTCCGGTATTCAGCGTTATTATTTTTGAATTTGAATAGTCTAGGATTTGCACTCCTGCAGAGCAAAAGACTACATATAATCTGGAAAGGAATACTAATTTTTATTATTATTCTTGTGGACAACTTTGCCTGATTCTGTAACTATAGTTTTTGATTTATTTTCCTTAACAGTTTCTTTTCTATATCTTGGGGATAATTTCGAACCTACGCGTTTGTTTAATTTTACGTAAATAATTTCTCCGGGGGTGTAGTCCTTTATTGGGTGTCTCTTTATGTTGTGGTTGCTAATGTCAATTCTTTGCTTTTCCCTTAGCCTGGTTATGTTTTCCTGCCTAGCTTTATCGAAATCGTCAGGGTTTACGCTGACATTCCTACCGAAGAAGACTTCGAGCGGTCTTTTACCCATAGTCGAGTGTATGGAAAAGTTGTACTCGTACACTGCCGTGTCGAGTAGTTCGGGGAAAGTTCTTGGTGTACTGTCTGATTTGAGACACCGTAGTATCTCGGTTAGTGTTGAATGAAACCTTTCTACTTGGCCATTAACTGAACTAACATAGGGAGGAGTTTTAAATATTTCGATTCCTAGTTGGTCTTTCACCATGAAGCTAATTGAAGCGGAATTTAGTGACTTCTCGTTGTCGATCACTATTATTCTAGGTACGCCGAAAGCGAAAAGCAGCTCTCGAAGCGGGGTTTTAATATCTTCGATCGCTTTTGATTTGAGTATTTTCACCTGCGCGTATTTAGAGAACTTGTCGATGGCAGTTAGCATCAATTTTTTCTCTGTGGAGTAGATATCGATATGTAGGATTTCTCCTGGGTATTGGGGGATTGGTGTCTGTTTCAATTCGGGCTTATTAGGGTGTCTATCGTACTTTTGTTTTTTGCAGATGGTACATTGTTTAACCAGATTATTTATTTTGCTGTTCATTCTTGGGAAATAGAACTTTTCCAGAAGTTGAATTTTATTCTCACGCGCATTTCGATGTGCTCTTCTATGTATTTTCAGGATTTCCTCATTTTGTCGGTCTGAGTTCTTAAGATCCTCCATGAAGTGGTTAGGCGAATAGAGCTCCTTTTTAATATGGGGCGTAGTACCAGAGCCCTAAACCCTAAAACTTCCGTTTGTGTCTGAAATCTATTAGATACATTATATTTCAAATTAGAAAAAAAAATATTTTTTAATTTTATTTTATTTAAACTTTTATTTTTATTTTAAGTTGTTTATAGATCGGCAGATCTGGTTATACTAAAAATCTATTTACAATTTTTTGTATCCTACTTTACATTTAATACATAGATAGTTTGTTAAATATTTTCTCTGTATTGAGTACAGTATTTTATTGTCAATGAATAAATGATTATGATATTTTTCAAAGTGTTTGTGTTTCACACTATTCAAAAGTTATCGAAGTGTACAGGTTGACTAAAATATATTTGACGGTACAGTCTGATTGGATATTATTAAAGTGGATTTGAATAAAAATATTTTATTAATAATATAATCAAACTAAAGAAATTTTAATAAAAATTAAAAATTAAATTTGTAGCTACTGCTACATTACTCCCCCCTCAGTGAAAACGTCCATTTTAAGTGAATCGTAAAATTAAGAATATGATGAATAATAATATTGTTAGTAATAAAAAAAAATTATAATTGAAATTTTACTTTCTTTTTTGTCTTGTTTTTGATTGGTGTAATTGTTTGTTCTGTGTGTTCGATAAATGCTGGTTTTAGTCTGTCGACTGAAATGTTTGTAGTTTTACCACGGTAATCGATTTTATAAAATTTGTCCAGTTTGTTTAATACTTTGAACGGACCTTCATATGGGTTTTGTAAAGAATTTGATTCTAATAAAAACAAATTCTGTATCTTTACAATCTTTAGGTACGTAGATTTTAGAATTTTGTTTTCGAGAATGTGAAGGTTTGAAGTTATTTATGCAAGATCTAATTTTACTTAAGAAATTTGATGGATCTTGAATTGTTGAATTGTTGTAAATGATAAATTCTCCTGGAACGCGAAGAGGTTGTCCATAGACAAGTTCTGCTGGAGAACATTGCAAGTCTTCTTTAACCGTGGTTCGGAAACCTAAGAGGACTGCAGGTAATTGTGTGACCCAATTATTTTGGCCGTCACGAGCGCGTATGGCTGCTTTTAATTGTCGATGAAATCGTTCTATCATTCCGTTTGATTGTGGATGATAAGGAGTAGTACGGATTCGATGTGATCCTAAAATTTTTGTAAATTCTTCGAATAATTTGGATTCGAATTGAGTACCTTGATCTGTGGTAATTTCTAGAGGAATACCAAAACGTGGAAAATATTGTTCGTATAACGTATTGATAACTGTGCTTGCCTGTATATCTTTGATTGGATAAGCTTCTGGCCATCGAGTAAATCTATCTATTATTGTTAAAATGTAAGAATATCCATTTGAAGACGGTAAAGGACCTACCAAATCTAAATGGATATGTTCGAATCTTGTTTTGGGTAGTTCGAATTTACCGATTTCTGATTTTGTGTGTTTAGTTATTTTGGCTTTTTGGCAATTGACACAATTTCTAGTCCACTTGTTAATATCTGTATTCATTCCAGGCCAAAAGTACTTTGAAACAATAGATTTTCGTGTTGTTCTAATTCCTGGATGAGATAAATTATGTATGGTATTAAAGATAGTTTTTCGAAGTTCTTTGGGTATATATGACCGTGAATTTTTAGTAGAAACTTCGAACCAAATGTCAGACTCAGAAGTGTTTAATTTAATTTTAATAAGTTTATATTTTGAATTATCTGGTCTGTTATGCTGAGTTATTAAAAGATGTGTAAGTTCTTCATCACTATTTTGGTACTCAGCGATAGTTTTTAAATCAAATTTGGTATTGTTATGTTTTGAATGTTCGAAATTTTCGATAGAAATTCTAGATAAAGTATCTGCTACTGTATTTGATTTGCCTTTGATATGTCTGATATCTGAGGTAAATTGAGTTATGTAGTCCAGATGTCTAGTTTGTCTTGGACTTCTTTCTGTTTTAGACCATATTGCTGTAATGAGCGGTTTCTGGTCTGTAAAAGCTGTAAATTCTCGAATTTCTAGAAAATTTCTAAAAATGTTTCATGGCTAGATATAATGCCAAAAGTTCTCGGTCGAATGCTGAATATTTTATTTCTGCGTCTTTTAATTTTTTAGAGAAAAATGAAATGGGTTCCCAATGATTTGCATTGGATTGTTGGAGAACTGCACCCACAGCGCTAGCAGAAGCGTCTACAGTTAAATTGAATTTTGCATTTTCCATAGGATGAATTAATAAAGTTGCTTTTGAAAATGATTGTTTAATTTTGTTAAGTTGATCTTCACATTCTGCTGGGCAAGAAAAATTTTTAGAGTTATTTGGTTTCTTTTTGAAAAGTAGGGCCAAATGAGTGTGAATTGGGTTTAGTAATTTGGCAAGATTTGGAATAAATCTATGGTAATAATTAACCATGCCTATAAATTGTTGAATTTGTTTAATGGAATTTGGAGAAGGAAAATTGTTAATAATTTGGACTCTGTCTTCTGAAGGTAAGATCCCTTCTTTTGTTATTTTATGACTGAGGAAGTCCAAAGATC
Source organism: Leptarthrus brevirostris (assembly GCA_964036015.1). Taxonomy (NCBI): domain Eukaryota; kingdom Metazoa; phylum Arthropoda; class Insecta; order Diptera; family Asilidae; genus Leptarthrus; species Leptarthrus brevirostris. Next base: position 46,968,226 of record OZ038373.1, read on the forward strand.
CAACTCCGAAAATGCATTTGGATGGATTGATATTGATTCCGAAATTTGATAGTTGTTTAAAAATTTGGTTTAAATGATTTTGATGTTCGGATTCAGATTTGCTGGCAACTAAAATATCGTCAATGTAGACAAAAGCGAAATCTAAATTTTTAATGATTTGGTCCATGAATCGTTGAAATGTTTGTGCAGCATTTCTTAGACCAAAAGGCATCCTTGTGAATTCAAATAATCCGATTGGAGTTGTAATGGCTGTTTTGTGTATGTCTTCCTTAGCCATTGGAATTTGGTGGTAAGCTCTTATCAAATCAATTTTTGAGAAAATGGTGCAGCCGTTTAAGTTCATTGAAAAATGTTGTATGTGTGGTAATGGGTATCTATCCGGAACTGTGATTGCGTTGAGTCTGCGATAATCTCCACATGGTCGCCAATCTGTAAAATTTTTCTTTGCTACTAGATGTAGTGCAGAAGATACTGAAGAAGATGATAATTGGCACAGACCTAATTTAACCATGTGATCAAATTCTAATTTTGCAATTTTATATTTATGTCCATCTAAACGTCTTGGACGAGAAAAAGGAAGTAGTCCTTTAGTTTCTATGTGATGTACAACGTTATGTTTAACTGGGATATCATAACGAGGTGGTTGTGTTAATGTGGGAAATCTTTGCAAAATTTTACCGTACTCATTACTGATTGCGTAGTAACGAGGAGTTGGAGTATTTGCGTTTACCGTGATTCCACTAACACTTAAAGTTGTTGTACCGTCGAGTAATCTTTTGTTTTTTAAATCGACGAGTAAATTAAATTTTGTTAAAAAATCTGCTCCGATAATGGGCTTGTTGACATTAGCAATTATAAATGGGAAAATGAATTCTCTCCTAAGACCGAAATCTACTTTAAGTAATTTTGTACCATAAGTGTTAATGGTAGAACCGTTTGCTGCGGATAAATATAAGTTAGGGTCTTTGTTAAATTTTTTAAAGAATTCATTAGGTACTACTGAAATATCAGCACCTGTATCTATAAGAAATTTGAATTTGTTTTCTTTGTCAAAAATAAATAAACGTATTTAGAAATATTATTGTTAAATATATCATTCACTGAGGGATTAATTAGTTTTTTTGATTATTAATAGTTTTATAAGAACACGGCGAAATACATTTATTCGCTTTGGTACCATATTTATTGTGGTACCAACAATAAGGATTGTTATCTCTAGATTTTGAAAATTGTCTGCTATGCGAATTGTTTCTAGAGAATGAATGATCTCTCGATCTGTTTCTAGACCGTGAGAAAGAAGGTTGGTTTTGACATGATAATCCTTTTATCAAATTTTCTAGATTTTCTATTTTATTTTCTAAATTGTTTATTTTTGATAAAAGAAAATAGAAGTTATCTATGAAATTGTAATTTGATTTTGGTAGATTTTTGTTTATTTCCGATATAAATTGAATTTTTGAAATATCGTATATATTATCTGCCAAATCTAAAAGTTCTTTAATATCTTGTTTTCCGGAAGATATTAAGGCAATGTTTATATTTGCCGGCAATTTTCTCATCCATAATTTCTTTATTAACGATTTGCTAAATGTGGATGAATTGCCAGCAAGAATTTCCATGGAGCGATAGAATTCAGAAGGTTTGCTATCTCCGATTTCGGTAGTAGATAGAAGTTGCTCTAACTTTTTTTCTTTCGATTCAGTAAATCGTTTGATTAGAGTATTCTTCAAACTTTGATATTTATTGAAAAGTGGAGGATTTTGCAAAAAATCTAAGACATTTGTTATGACGTCCACTGGTAAAGATTGAACAACGTGACTATATTTTGTTTCGTCTACCGTTATTCGATTAGAAACAAATTGAGCTTCGGCTTGAATGAACCAAGCTTCTGGATATGGAGTCCAAAAGCTTGGTAGTTTGATTGATGTTGTGGCTACATAATTGTTTTCATTGTAATTTGTAGCATTTGTATGTAAATTTTGTTGTGAAAAGTTTGACTCATCTTCACTAGTCATCATGATTGTAGTTATTCACTGTTTGAAAGTAAAATTTCACTTTTTTTTTTTAAATTGCACACTGATTTTAACGAAACTTTACTTCGCGAATCACCAAAATGAAAGAACAACCCCTTATTATAACTTTTTAAGTTATATTAATATTTCGAGAATGATTATATATTGAGAAGAAAAATATACTATTTTTAGTAGAAAAGACAAATAATATTTTATTTAGATAAATATTTTGAAAGTGTGAGGAAATGTTGTTTATGATTTTTTTTAATTATGTAGTTGTGGTACAATTAAAGTAATTTTAATTATAAAAACACGTACCGTTGTTGTCTTCGTTTATTGTTACGGTGTTGTCTTTTCTTCTTTCTTCCTAAAGATGTAATCTTCTCTTTGATGTGTTGATTCGTTGATGGTTTTTAAACTAGAGGATGCCTTACCCTGGGTGGGGGGCACCTCATAGTTCAAATATTGTTGATCTTGATTGTAGGTTTGTAATAAAGAGGATGCCTTACCCTGGGTGGGGGGCACCTCTTATTAAAATTTTGTGTTGAATGTTGATGATTGGTTTAATAACGAGGATGCCTTACCCTGGGTGGGGGCACCTCTTATTAAAATTTTGTTTCTTGAATTGTTAAATCTTCGTTGTCTTCTTTTTTTAAAATGAGAGAATACCTTACCTTTGGTAGGGGGTATCTCTATTTTAAAATGTTGTTGTTTCTTTGAGGGTTGTTGAATCTTCTTTGTTCGTCCTTGTTTACTTTTTTTAAAAAAGCAGAAAGTACCTTACCTTGGGTAGGGGGTACTTCTGTTTTTTAAAAAAAATTTTCGGGGTCACCAATGAAGTGGTTAGGCGAATAGAGCTCCTTTTTAATATGGGGCGTAGTACCAGAGCCCTAAACCCTAAAACTTCCTTTTGTATCTGAAATCTATTAGATACTATATTTCAAATTAAAAAAAAATATTTTTTAATTTTATTTTATTTAAACTTTTATTTTTATTTTAAGTTGTTTATAGATCGGCAGATCTGGTTACACTAAAAATCTATTTACAATTTTTTGTATCCTACTGTATGTATGAAGTGGTTAGGCGAATAGAGCTCCTTTTTAATATGGGGCGTAGTACCAGAGCTCTAAACCCTAAAACTTCCTTTTGTATCTGAAATCTATTAGATACATTATATTTCAAATTAAAAAAAATATTTTTTAATTTTATTTTATTTAAACTTTTATTTTAATTTTAAGTTGTTTATAGATCGGCAGATCTGGTTATACTAAAAATCTATTTACAATTTTTTGTATCCTACTTTACATTTAATACATAGATAGTTTGTTAAATATTTTCTCTGTATTGAGTACAGTATTTTATTGTCAATGAATAAATGATTATGATAGTTTTCAAAGTGTTTGTGTTTCACACTATTCAAAATTTATCGAAGTGTACAGGTTGACTAAAATATATTTGACGGTACAGTCTGATTGGATATTATTAAAGTGGATTTGAATAAAAATATTTTATTAATAATATAATCAAACTTAAGAAATTTTAATAAAAATTAAAAATTAAATTTGTAGCTACTGCTACACTCCACTTGGGTTTGGGTGAATCGAATTTTGTAATTCCTAAAGTAAACGGGGTATATTCGTTGTATTTTTCCCATTAATGTTTCTGATGTTAACAGTCCGTTGATTACACTTGGATTTAAGTATCTTTTAAACAAAGATATTAAATTGTCGTCGGAGTATTCTGGTTGTATGAAAAGATGTCTATGATAAGTGGGGAAAGGGATTTTAAACTGATAGTTGGTTTCGTTACCTGTTTTTAATATTAGTTAATTTTTAAATACGTTAATGGGTACCTCTGTAGCTGGAAAGAGATCATGAGCGGAACTTTCACTGCTATGTTGTGTAGCGGTGACAGAATTTACGCAGGATGTTTTTGGAGGTCTAGAAAGCGCGTCTGCGACTATGTTCATTTTACCTGGTTTATATTTAAGCTCATAATTATACTCTTCGAGTATAGCTTTCCATCTTTTCATTTTATTGTTCGTGTTTTTACTACTTAGGGCATAGGCCAGTGGCTGATGGTCAGTGAATATTTGAACCTTTGCTGTGCCGTATAAATAATTTCTTAGCGAGTTTAGAGCCCGAATTATGGCTAGCATTTCTTTTTCATTAGTAGCGTAATGCTCCTCTGTCTTGTTAAGAGTTCTTGAAATGAATATTATGGGTCTTTTGTTCTGCGCTAATACAGCTCCTATCGCGTAATCGAAGGAATCTGTTGTTAGTTGGAATTCTTTATTAAAATCTGGGTAAGCGAGCAGCAAATCAGTTGATTCTAAGGAATTCTTTATTTTTTTGAAGGCTACTACCGCTTCGTCATTAAGACTAATGCTTTTTTTACTGGACATATTTTTTGAAATTCTCCCTCCTTCCCCCCTTAAAAGGGCTGTAAGGGGTTTCGCAAGATGAGCGTATCCTTTAATAAAGCGGCGATAATACCCTGCAAGACCAAGAAAAGATCGGAGACCTTTAACGTCTTCGGGCATGGAAAATTTATTATTGCCTCTACTTTAGATGGGTTTGTTTTTATTCCATCTGCTGAGACAATGAATCCAAGAAGTGGGCTACAACATTTCTTCGTGGTGGATGAGGAGGTGTAATTTGGCGGGGTTGCTTGTAGTGCGATATGGCGTATTGAGTTCTGTAGTTTTGGTTTTCTAATTTTAAGCAGAGGTGCAATGCTTGTGGGAGGTCAGACGGTTCTCTATATGTTTGGGTAAGCAGGGTGAGAGATTCGTTACCGATTTTCATGCATCCTATCTTGTCTAGTATAAGAGATAGATGGGAATATACAGAATGATAAAATTCTTGAATGGTTAGATTTCCCCGGACGAGGGAAGTCATCTGGTATTCCAGAGTAGAGAGAACTCTTTTGTCTGCATAATGCATAGTTAGACATCGAGCAATACATTTTCAGTCCAAAGGAGTGTTATACGATTCCAATATTACGTCGGCTTGTCCAACGATTTTATTTCGAATCACACTCAGGATACCGAAGTATTTAGGAGTTCTTTTGATATTATCGTAGAGTCGTAAAATTCGATCGACGCTCTTTTTCCAGGAATTAAATTCTCCTGGTTGGCCGGTAAAATCCTTTAAACACCGTACGACGTCAGCTCATTTATATTTTGTGCAAACTGTGGGAGAATAGGTTGGTCAATGCCAACAAATTGGTCTGAATTGGGGTTAATTATGGACTGCACAATTTTTCGTCCCTTATTCCTAAGAACACGATTTATTATACCCGTTATGAGCCTATCTAAACTTTCGTTTGTAATAGGGTTACTAGACGTGGAAGGTTGCGGCGCTTGGCTTTGAGGTGGAGGCTGAATATTTGGATTTTGTTCTGGTGTGTTTAGCACAGGAGGTCTGATTAAATTATTTGGATTGGCCATTTTTTGATAATTCTTTCTTACTATAATTTAAAACTACACTTTTCACTTTTAGGTCGTTCTGTCAGAGTTAAGTTAAGACTTAAGTCTTATCACTTCGTCGATCACATAACAAAATTTAAATAATTAAGTAATTTTATATCGATTTCACTTTAATTCTCTTTTTTATTTTTAAACTTTTTTCCTTTTTTTCTTCTTTTTCTTTCTTTTAATAAAATTTTCCTTTCAGAATTCTTTTTTATCACTCAAATATAAAGTATAATCAAATATTGCAAAAAATGAGGATATAATGAAAATATTTAATGATTCTTAATTACTGACTTACAATACTAGCTGAAGCATATTCGACGTATTCCTCGAAGAGTGGCTGCTAGAACTTCTAGCTCCTATTCCTCCGTAAAACGGCTACTAAGGGGCCTTATTTCCTCTTCTCGATTGGTTCTGGACACAGGTGCGATGCTTCTTTAGGACCTTTATTTAATTTTTCGAAACGACTGGTGCAGGTGAAGACCTTGTTCGGAGCTACTTGAATACCTTTGAATTTGGTACTTCCTGTTGACCTTTGTTGGTGCTCCTTGAGGACCTTTTATTTTTGCGTTTCACTTGGTTTGCAGATATTTCTTTCGCTGTTTCACTATTTTATTTTTTGCGAAAATTTATTTAAATTTTATAAAATAAAAAAAACAAATTTTTATTTAATTATCAGCCGAAGCTGGTGTTTATTCACTCAATGTCGAATCCTAACTTAACTTAACTTAAACAGAATAATTCTTATGAGCTAAATTATGAATTGGGTTGCTCACGTTGCATAGGTAACGCAGACATGCTGTCAGCACTTTTAGGTGGTTCATGTGTCGAGTCGTTGACATGGCTTGCGGCTCGTGGGAACTTCTACTTGTGCGAATGCAATTTTTATGTTTTCCAGATTTTAGCTTAATCGGCGTTAACTTGTATCATGATCTGCCTATACATCTTCTGAATGTCTCCAACAACAGCGAAAGAAGATGTTCATGCGTGATTCGTGAATGTAATGATAATGTAAGGGATCCTCTTGTTATTGCCGCCCTTTGTGATGAGAGTCCCCTTACCGTAAACTTGCCTTGCTTCTTTGTAAACCCAATCTTTTTACGCAATCTTCAGAAATAAACGATGCCTGGGATCCAGAATCTAGCAACATTCCACATAAATGAAATTTGCCTTAGTTGTCCGGAATGCAAACTAAGGCTGTAGGGACCAGGATGATTTTACTTGGCTGATCCTTGATTACGTTATAAGTGTTTAGAGTAGTTACTCTACTTGTGCTTGGTTGTGGATTGTGTAGCTGGGCTACAGATGCATTATTTCGTTGAGTTGATTGTGAAATAGGATGCGACTGTGCTGAGCTGTGTTGTGCTAAGAACTTGGCAGCTGATGAGGTTCCAGTATTATGTTCGAACAAATGTAGACTAGAGTGGTGCAGGTTTTTGCAGTAATGGCACCTAATCTTAGATTTGCATCGTTTTGCTGTATGACCAGCATTGAGGCAATTGAAGCACAATAAATATTTTCCTACATAACTCCATCTTGATGCTGTATCCATTGCCTTGAACTAAGGACATTTGCTTAACATATGTTCTTCAGCACATTTATGACATCTTGCCGATGCATCAAGATGATGAGTGCGAATTGTTGGCATGGTTGATAACTTCTTGGTTGATGAATCGCAAGACTCAAGTGCATCACATCTAGCATTCATGAAGTCTAAAAATGTTTCAAAGGAAGGAAAATCTTTGTTAGATGTTTCCTCTGACCATGCCTTGCGTGTTTCTGCATCAGTTTTGCTTAAGATTAAATAAATTAACCAACGATCACGGTGAGATGCTTCTCTGCCAAGTACATCAATTCCGCGTATCAATTAATCTGATGTATCTGCCAATTTCCGAAGGAATGCTGCCGTAGGTTGGGTTATGTGACATTGATTAATGAAGGCTTGAATATAAGATGCTACAATTTGTTTTTTCTTGTCGTACAGTTTGATTAACTTCGCCCATGCTTCGCAATAACTTGTTTCGGAAAGTGTAAGATGTTTGACAAGAGCAAATGCTTCACCCTTCAACAAACCCTTTAAATATTGCAGCTTGTGAATCTCTGATGGATCCTTGTTATTATGTATTAATGAGCTGAATAAGTCCTTGAAAGATGGCGAATCCTTATAGTCAACACTAAAGTTTGGTATGTCGATTTTAGGTAGTTTTATTTGCTGCAGCGCCGTGGATTTTTGGTTAAAACCGCTTATAAATGCTTTTTGTTGTTCAGCCATTTTGTTAATTGTTTCATTTAATTCATCTGAATTCTGTGTATTAGTTATTGTCCATTCCTTTATTAATCTACGCAATTTAGCCTTAACCTCGAGGTATTTATCCTCGAATTCTTCACATTTCGATTTTATCTCACTAAGAGCTAGTTTGTCATCAACTAATAGAAAATTTCTTTGTAGTTCTTCCAATTTTTCAAGTCGGATTTCCAAGTCTTCTATTGAAATTTCTGCAGGCAAATCCCTTATATAATTGTTGAGTTTTGTGAGTGCGGCTTTCACGTGCCCCCTTTCTATTTTCAACAAAGAAATATCTGCCATATTGAGAAATGATTGCGATGATAAACTTAAATCCCGAAATACCGTGTTTTATTCAAATACAGAAATGATTTTATTGTTCAGTTATTTTAATCACCAAGATGTTTATGATAATAGTCCGAGTTATTAAGATATCGAGGTAGCATTAAGTACTAATTTTTATTTACTGCACTAGTAATTTGAATAACTTGCTTAATATTTTAAAATTGAGGAAGAAAATTGTTCAGTTGATCAAATTAGTACATCATTTTATTGTTCACCGTTATGTACCCGGTCACTTCAGAACAAAGTTGCACTTGATTCAATAAATTTATAATATTGTCTGTTGAAAACAATTTTTTATGTTATTTAAGCAGGTATTTCTAAATTGTTTTTCTTAGCATTATTTTAAAATATTTAAGATAAGTAAGATTATTGCTTGGTAGGCTACAAAGCTTGTGATCATAATTAATCAGAATGGGTTAATGCTTATAGTAAATTCAACTTGAAACTATTAGATAATGAAATAATAGAATGCATGTAGCTGCATAAATCCGACGTGATGATAAGGAATTCCGCTATCCGAAACGTTGCATAAACCGATAAGTTGAGTCCGTTAGCCTGCAAAGTCCGCGTACAGTTTTAGCACTCACTATCACACTTAAGTTGTTTGTTAATTGGTTCCCACTAAGTTAAAGTTCACTAAAGTCCCGGGTTTCGGCACCAAAAAATTTTTGTAAAAAGGAGAGTTTCAATAATAAATAATAACTACTTGATGTTTTGTTAATTAGTTTTATTGGTTTAAATTTTGTCCACAGCACTGACAATAGTTAGCACAAATTTCGAGTTGTTATCTTGGCAAGAGAATACTGAACACTGTTCTAACTTAACCAAAATCCCTGATAGCAAATCTCCGTTGACCGGCAAGATCAAATAACTGTGTTGCTAGCTCTTAAATTATTATTTGTTTCTATAACAATGTTCATTTTATATTGTTTTTTCATTCCTCTAAAATTCACTAATTCCACATCGCTTTTATAATTAGCTTCAACTTGTTTCACCATCTCTACTTCACCATTACTTAGAATTCTTTCAGTTTCAAACTTGCGGTATTCACAAATTTCTTTTTAGGATTATCATTCGTAGTGATCCTTGATAAAGTAATAACAATTTGCTCGTCATTACTCTCTTTTGAAGTAGAAACTGCATCTTTTGTGGGATTGCTGGTGCTACTGTAAGTCAGCAGTTTAAAAGATAATCCAATTTGTATAGAGTCATTATTTGGTAGGGTTAGCGCAAAATCTAACTTACTACTACTTTTGTCCATTTGATTTACATTTAACGGGATCGATGAACTATTGATATGCAAGGTGCATAGTGATAAAAGAAAAATATTTACTGAACGTCTAACTATTTTTTTAATGTTAGTATGTTGACTTGAACTAGAGAACTAACTGAACTTTATGACGTTGGTATATTTATAACATCCCCCTCAATTTTGTTATTTTCTATTTTAATTTTCATAGGATGATTCCAATTCCAATCATACTCATCACCAAGGGGCAGTTCCTGGGAACATGATTTGTAGCTTTATACCAGTGAAGTTCAAACCTATGCACGCGGGCATGTGAGCTTTTAAGCTTTTAAATTCATATATGCACTTGTTTGGCTGTATTTGATTTCCTCTTTTGCGTTTTTTAATATTTAAAGCATATAAAAGTTAAAAAAAAATCTTCATATCTAAGAAGTTATCTAAGCAATTATACAATATCTTAAAATATACAACCTTTTGCAAACATTTTAAGGTTGTAAATTAAACAAATAGTACGAAATGCTTCTAAAGCTTTTAAGCTTTCCTCACTTTAAGTAGTGTGAGTTTGGCCATCACTGCTTTATACCTGTCTAAGCGATCTTGTGATTCACCAACTAATACAATGTCACCTCCTAAAATCAATATAAGGTCAGATATTTAGTTGACTCTTGTCCATTCCAATTACCGTAGACGTCTAACTTTACATGCTGCCAGGGCATAAAATTGAAATCAAAATGAAATGTAGAAGAAATCGGCTCGCCAGCTCTTAACCGTAGTATTAGACTCCTGTTGCCATCTTCTGGAGTCATGTTTATCTCAAAAACATCATTTGGATCCACACTTACATCAACAATCCTAAAATTTGTCCACCCTCCTTCGCATACACAAAATATAGTGTCAGCCTATACTGTTTCAGACCAAAACATCTTCCTGGACGGACGTTTTTCGAAGAAGTCTCAGGTATTTATAGCATCAATTTAAAAAACAACAACAAGCAATAATTGCAAATTAGGTAGCCAGAAGGCTGTTTTGGGAAAAAGCTGAAATTTGTTAAATGGTTATACCTGCTTTTTAACCGACTTCCCAAAAACAAAGAGGTTCTAAGTTCGACGCGTATGTTTTTTTTTTATGTCTGACCGGGCATAACTTTGTAACGCGTTGACCGATTTTGATGATTCTTATTTTTGTTGGGTAGAGTATGTTCACCGATTGGAACCATGTCAAAAAAATCTTTAATAGGGTGGCGGTGGGGGGTGGGGGTGAAACCTTACTTTGTAACGCGTTGGCCGATTTGGATGGTTCTTTTTTTGTTGTACAGAGTGTGATCCCCCATTGCTAATTTTAGAAAAAAAATGTGGCCTAGGGTGGGGGGAAGGGGGAGGAGTAGTCTAACTTTGTAACGCGTGGACCGATTTGGATAATTCTTTTTCTGTTTGGTAGAGTATGTTCCGTGGTTGATAACAGAAGAAAAAAATTTTGGTGGAATGGGGGTGGGGGGTAGAACCTAACTTTGTAACGCGTGGACCGGTTTGGATGGTTCTTTTGCTGTTGTATAATGTGATCCCCCATTGCTAATAGGAGAATAATTTGGTCCTATGGGGGTGGTGGGAGAGGGGTAGTAACTTCGTAATGCGTGGACCGATTTCGATGAATCCTTTTCTGTTCAGTAGAGTATGTTCCTTCATTGATACCATGAGAAAAAAAGTTTATTGGAATGGGGGTGGGGTAGGGGGTTATAACTAAATTTTAACGCGTGGACCGATTTGGATGGTGCTTTCTTCGTTGTATAAAGTCGGAGACACTAAAAAGTGAAAAATAAAATAGTTTTAAAAAATAAGTTGAACCGACTTCACAAAAAGCGCTAAAAAGCTAAACTAATTAAACTAATTTTTAATTTTATATCTATTACGACATTTTGAAAACAACTACAGAACCACAATTGAAAATAATACATAATACTATCTGAACGTTTCAGTTTACGGGATCATAAGGAATGACGATTGAATATTTTTGTTGTAGTTGTTTGACTTCAAAATGTCGTAATAGATAGATATAAAATTAAAAATTATTTTATGCTTTTTAGCACTTTTTGTGCAGTCGGTTCAACTTTTTTTTTAAAAACTATTTTTTCTTATCGAAGTTTAAGGTAGAATTTATATACAGTAACTGTAATAATATAATTTTATTGATCTACATAGTAATACATAGGATTCCTTATCACATTTGCAGGTTGATTATTAATCTGATTTGATAGAACAATTCTGAGCCCGGATTAGGTTTCAGCGGGAAAAGTTACTTCGGAAACAACTATTCATTGTTCAGTTGCAAAATCTTGTAGAGTAGTGCTTTTAGCCTTTTCGCACTTAACATCCTGTATGCACATCTTTAGTCCATATCCTTTATGTAAAGAAGCGGCTTATATCTTCGTAAATTGAGAACCGCTAAAGAGTCATTTAAATCTTCTGAATTTTGCTGCTACACTAGAGCTTGACTCATTTTGATTGTATGTCTTTACTCAATACGAGAAAATATTGACCTGTGATAATCTAAGCAGCTGTCTTGTACTCTCATTTATTTAAAACCGCAGCATCCCGGAAATTGAAATACCTGTACAGACTTGTTATTTTTGATAGTTCTTAATGATCGGGTGATGTAGTTGGTGAAATTATTTCGCAATATACCACAGTTATTGCTTATATTTAAATCAGAAAAAAAAATTGCATGATACTCTTTTAAAGTTCAAGCTTAATACAGCAAATGCTTTTTTTCTTATCACCAAATATTTATGCTACTCGAGGCCGGGCCCAGAAGTCCAACTCTTATCAGAAAAATTTTACGTAATGCTTTTCTCTCTATCAAACAAAATTTCTATCCAAACACCACCTTTTCTTTACTTACTGTCATGGGGTTTGCCATGATCTAGGTCCAGAACCAGGTCCAGGACCAGACCCAGGTCCCATCCTTATCATTATTTATTGCAACTCATCACAATTAACGGCAGCTTCTTATCTTTCTTGCTTTCAAAATTGCCATGGCGTTTCTAGATCAGGAGCCATTTCATTATCTCCAATTACACTTTTCATCAAAACACCTAACAACATTTTTTTCTTTTGCTCTTAAAAATCCCATGCGGTTTCTAGATCAGGAGCCATTTTCTTATCTACAATTACACTTTCAACCAAAACACGTAACAAAATTGTTGCTCTTGGCTCCTGATCCAGAAGCCCCATGATTATACTTCTGACGTTTATGCCTGTAGTCTATCAAGCAAAGAGATTTATTTAGGAAATCATGTCCTAGTATTCCATCATATTTGAGTTGAAGATTGTCTTCAACCATGTGGATATCGTGAGAAAAGGTTGTTTCTCCTACTTGGAATTCGCATTTGGATGTTCCAAGCGTTTTGAGGGGTTTTCCTGCTAACGAAGAAACCTCTATACTTTTGGTCTGATTGACCAAAGCCGTTATCGCTTTATGGACAGAAATTTCGGCTCCAGTATCGATTAAAAATGTGCTAGCCTGGTAAGCCATTACTGAATTTCTGAACGTCAGTACTAGCGATTGGCGATCAGTCTCTAGTTGAAGGTTTAATTTTCCATTTAGTGATGTGTATTGATATCCGCTGTTATAGTCAGCTTGTATAGGCGAGACTGAGTGTCTATAACTGCATTCTTGTCTCGCCTCAGGGCGTTTTCTGATTGCGGCTGTTGATTTTGATTTTGCCTCTTGTTCTTCGTGGTCTTTGTGGTTGAAGCGGCTCTTATGTTTGCCGGTTGCCGTTGAGGGCCTGTATTTGTAATTGGAGGCCGCTGAAATTGATTTCTGTTTGATTATTGGTGCCACTGATATTGAGGGATATTCGTTTGATTCCCTCTGAGTAGTGGACCATTGCTTGACATTGTTGTTGGAATAATGTTTTCCGACAATCCAAGTAGTGATGATTTGGAATTTTGCAGTATGAGTAAATAAGCCTTGGTTTGTTTTCTGCCCTGACTGAACTTCAGCTGTGTGTTTTTTTTTCTGTTGCATTTAGTGCAAGTTGTGACACGCTCGTTGTAAACAGAGTTTCTCTCTGATTGTTCAACGGCAAATTTCATCGAAGCCTCTAGGTCATCGCATTCTTTTGCTTTTGTTAATAACCTGATGCGGTTATCTTTGAGACCATCTTCAAATACTCGGAGAACCATTATTTTTTTTTCGGCTAACAAGCTTTTTACATTTTGATCACCCGTGAGATCAGAGTGGCGTCATCGTACAACGCTAATAATTTTTGAGCGCGAAAAGCGTAATCTTTTGTATTTTCTCGAGATAATTGTTTCAGGCTTAAAATCTCGATCTGTATACTAAGCCTTGAACGAGCTTTGTTGGTTGTTGTTTGTTGTTGTTGGTTTTGGGTTAACAGGTAATGTTTTGACTGCTGTCTACTTTGACTTTCGATATTTATTCCGCCTCAACTTATTGGCAACTAACAGAATGGCATTCGCGAGTTTCTATGCGGTTATGAACATACTTCGTGTGCAACATTAATTCAAAAAAGCAAAAATGCAAAAAAAAAAATATTTCCTTCAAGTTAACTGTGGCTTACATCTTAGAATTTTAAATTTCAACATCTGGTTTCTACTTAATATGACAATCTTTAAGTTATTATACCCTTTGCATGTACTGATATTTCTTGATTATTTAACTTACATACATTAATTTGTTTGTCCATCACTTCCAAAAAAATAAGCTTAATTAATTCAATACCTTTAATTTCGTATTGCTGCATGAAACTTATTCCTTGAAAAATATTAATTACTAAAAGTAAACTTGTTTATTTTAGTTTACAGAAGATCCCGGACCTGGAGCCTTGCTTTTTCTCTACAGCGCTGTTTTAACACGGACATTAGTAAAGTACGTATTTTGTCAAAGTGTGATTAGTCATTGTCGTCTTATAGCAGAGTCCGTACTGTAAAAAATAATTACATCAGACAATGCGAGAACACAAATTCTGCACAATGTTATATATTGTTAATTGAAAATCCTTGCACTAGTGTTCCCTTTTACATACTACCGGGTACATAAAGTCAATTTTTGGGTTTTGGGGTGATTTTTACAGTTTCAGGGGCGAAGTTGACATTTAACCAGCCATTTGAAGTATTCAGGGATCATATTTCATGTTTTTGACAGCAATCTATAATTTTTTCTGGGCTTAATGCGTTCATGCGAGAAGAATTTTGTTTTATTGGTTTCAACGTGACTAACTATGCTATGCTTGCAGTTTTCACCTTTTAATAATGTTTTGAATTTATTGATATTTAACTTAATTAAACTGTTTCTGTACAGAATGTACATACTTTGTTCACGGTTTTGGAAGTTCATTTACAAAACAAAGTCTTCTGGACTTGAGGAAAATGAAGTAACTGTTGTTCGCTGTAGAGGGCTGGTCCCTTATGAACAACATTGTCGGATGGTTGAAAATGTATGGTTTTGTTGTACTCGATTTTCTTATAAACCAAACAGATGGAAGTAACAACACAGCGTAGTGATAAATGGGGCATTTCACGCGAAGCGGACAACCAACAATTTTGAAGATGTTATGTATGACCTGTTTCAAAGGCAATTAATCATATTAAGAAACTTATATAAAAATAATTAAAATAGTGATTCTTATAGGAAATTGCATGCTCTTCACAGTCGTGGTATCGAATTAGAAATTGGATTTTTTTTTCATGTAAAAAAACCAAAATTAATATTTAAAATTAAATTTTGACAAACTTCGACATGTTAAATTTTTTTTTTAAATAGCTCAAAAAATAACTTAAAATGTATAGTAAATGCCTATTCAGTTTCATAATGTGATCTGCATTCGAACACAGTGCAGCGCGTAGTCGGCGTTTGGCCAGTGCGAGAGTTTTGTATGGAAACATGAAAAAATTTAAGTTTAAATTCTCTATCTCTGATACGAATGCAGATCACGTTCTAAAATTTTACACATATTATTTATGAACTATAAGCTACATTTTGAGATAAAAACAAAAATTTTTAAACATGTCGAAGTTAAGTAAAATCCGATTTGATATGTTTACTTCCGGTTTTATATACGAAAAAAAAATTTTTTTTCAACTCTGTAATAACAGCCAAGAAAAACATTTATTTGTCTTTAAAATAACACTATTTACTTTTTTTCTATCACTTTGAATAATAGCAAATTTTTTTTTTCAAAAAACCCGCTCCTCAAATTTTGTCAACACTTTAAAGGCTTAGAAAAGGGCAACTAGGCTTCATAGAAAAAAAATAAAAATGCACATTCATTCAGGACATAGAAGAACAATTAAACCAAATATGAACAAAATCCAGAACCTGACATTTTTTTCGCTGTCCGCTTCGCGTGAAATGCCCCAAATATTAGTTCTGTTTGTTTACTGGAAAGTTTTAAAACAAAACCGCAAGTATTCGTCCGCACTCGGTCTGTTTACTTTTGAACTTGAAGAAATTTAACAGTCGACTAATTTTTCTTTTTACCAGCTGATGGATGTTTGGCAAATTCCAGTTTATAAATAAAAATTTAAATAAACATAAACTTTTTCAGTAAAATTTTTTTTTATTTATTTTTACGATTTCTTGTAAACGCACTGATCTTTGCACTGAAATTTACTTTTGACAGTTATTCAGCTGTCATTAATTTACCCAAAAAGCATCTGTTAACTTTCGCATTTCATCCCCTCCATCAGAAGAACATTTTAACTTGGCTTTTACCCATGTTAACAAAAGTAAACAGGCAGAACTATTATGTGTGTTTATGCTTCCTGGTAATTCTATCTTTTTGTTGTAAATCTTGGTGTTCCTGAGTAAGTCACTTCAGCTCCTCTTTATTTGTTTTAATATAAAGTTCTAGTGATTTACTATTTTTCACATTATGTTGAAGTGTTCGCAATTGTAGGGTTAAGTCGACACTCGATATGAAGGAAGAAGTAAGGTTGCTTGTGTAAAGACTGTGTTTACTGATCATCATTGAATTTTATTTAAGAGTTCAATACAATCTTATTTTGTGAATGCCGCGCGATCCGCAATCCTTAGAAAAATGTTAAAACCGGAAAAAATTGTCATTAAACTATTTATGGCTTTTAAATAATAAAACAAATATTAAACAAAATAATTTCGACATGCTTACTTGTTATAAACGTTAAGATAACACCTAAAAGATTTTTGGTTTCAATAGACTTTACGACGTGATGTAAGCACTCACTACTCCTAACAACCAATTATGGTTCATCTTGTTCAACGTTTTTTTGTAAACTGTCTCTTTAATAGTTTCATTTCTTCTTGACGTCTTTTTAGGTAGTGAATCATGTGATTTAAGAGACTTTTCGTAGTTTTTTGGATTTAATAGATACGTCAATACTTCAGCAACTCTGTAGGCCGTTGCTTATATCTCCGTCGAAGCGTCGCAGAAAAGACCTAGCTTGTGGATGCATTTCCGTGTCCATTAACTTGAACCATCCCTTCACTGTTAATGGTGTGGCATCATTTTTGAAGAGGGCTTCAGGAGCCATTTCGGCAGGTTGCAACTAATTATTCAGATTACTTATTCTGGCCCATTTCCTGTCTGTAAAATGGATTTTCGAGTCAATGTTAGTGCTATACTTATGCAGTTTTTCACAATGTAAAATAGTGTTTTGACAATCCAACATTAAACTTCAGTCTTTTTGTTATTCTAGCAAGTATTATTTCAAATATATGTCGTTTACTGCAAGACTCATTTCCGTCGTTGCCACCAACAACATCAACATCTTTTTCTTCTTTATTACTTGTTAATTCGAAAGGATTTAGTTCTTAGAATATATAACTAGAGGAAGTGCACATCGCTCAGAAAAGTTAAGCATTTTTCTTCATGTGTTAGAAGTGTATCTTCGTGGTAGTTTTCTCCATAGCAGTAGTAAAAAACTGACTTGCGCTTGACGGGGCAAACATAAATTTTAAAATTTTACTCAATTTTGGCTGACCGCCACTGAAATAGAGTTGGGGGACAAAAATTCCGATTGCTCAGATGTAAACAAACTGAGAACGGGGACAAAAACTTTCATTTTTCTAGTTACCTACATTAAGTCTAAGCAGTTTTAATTAAATAATATAATATTAAATATATCAAAAAAGATATTTCTAATAGCTAATTGCCTAAAAAAAGATATTCCACGAGTCCATCGTCGATTATTTGTGCAACAATGCACTGCACACTTCATTTTAAAAATCTGTCTTTTAAAGTCTATAAATTAACTCAAAACTTATATACATAAATCACTCCACTAATATAATCTCGATTTTTAATGATCAACCGTTTGGGAGTTACAGGGTGATTCATAAAAATCAGTTTTTCATCGTATGCACATTACTCTTTTATTTTTATCTTTTGATCTACCTTACATAGCGACATCACACAAACGTCAAAAAACAACTACCCTAATGGCCTTTCCAAAAATAAATTTCAACACTACTGATCTAACTTATACCATTGCAGTTACAGTCACTTCCGAAACTGTAAAAATGGTTTCCGATTACCTAAAATTCAGCATTTTCCCAAATTTTCTCCGAAATTAATGTAATTAGTACATCTCTTTTTTATTTTTATTGGATTGCACATCTTATTACCTTTCCAAAAAGGTGCAACATGTTCATGGAAAAAAAATATGTAGAAATTTATAATTAGAAATCCTATCGGAGAATATTATAAAAATCAACAAATTCAAGAAATTCTAAAATGCCTTTTATGGAATTTAAAAATAATTAAAATTAATTTTAATAAGTAAGAAAGCCGTTCAAAATGTCCACCGCCACTTTGGATGTATTTAAACTATCTTCTTCTAACTCCCTGTTTAAGACGTATTGCAGCCAGCCTCTCCAATATTTTCGACGCTGCATTTATTTAATTAAGCTTAATACAAGCTATAACATAATAATAATACTAATACTACAAGCTATACTAGATGATAAATGATGGAATTATAAATAAATTGAAAAAGCTACAATATGAGCTCTCATTAAGGAACAAACTGGCTGGAAGGAAAACGAATTAAGAAATGCGATCAGGATGGACGGGGTCGAGATATAAGGATTTGTGAAGGGATGATTTACTCAGATGGAAGTCAAAGGAGGAAAGGTCGTTGACTTTTCGAAGCATTCTGGTAATTGGCTCGCTTTGACCGTAGTTTGTGCGATGGCGGTCGAGTCGGAAAAGGGGAGTGGACCTAAGGTTGCGGGGATTAGTATAGATGGGTAAAGATTTCAGAATTGAAGGGCAGTCTATGGCTCCACTTAATAGCTGATGAATGAAGAGAATGTCAGAAACATCACGACGTTTACTTAAGGGTTGTAAGTCAATCAGTTTCAGACGGTTTTCATAGGGTGGAAGGTTGAATCTGTCTGCCCACGGGAGATCACGTAGAGCGAAGCGAACGAACCTACGCTGGACGGATTCAATCCTATTGATATGGGTTGTTTGTGTAGGTGACCATACCTGGCTGGCATATTCAAGGAGAGGTCTAACGAAGGACATATAGAGAGAATTGGAAACATATGGATTTGAGAACTCTCTAGACCAGCGCATCACAAACGCGCGGAGTTAGCTCTGTTAATTATGCTGTCAATATGAGAACGGAAGTTGAGTTCACTATCACAGATTATTCCAAGGTCACACAAAGAGCTAACAATAGGGACCGGTACATCGGTTAGCATGTAAACTCTCGGGGTGGTGGTAAGACGCTTGCGGGAATAAGAGATGGACTGGCATTTGGAGACATTGAGTTCAAGAAAGTTTTTCATGCACCACGTGGTGAAGGAATCGAGATCTTTTTGCAGGAGAAGAGAGTCGGTTGTGGAGGAGATATGTTTAATTATTTTCATGTCATCAGCATAAATGGACAGCTCTGAGTGATTGATGACGCATTCAACATCATTTATTGTAAGGATGAAGATCAGTGGACCGAGGTGGCTACCCTGGGGGACGCCGGAACGAGCGACAATAGGGTTAGAAATGGATGAACTGAAAAGAACATTGTAGCGACGGTTGTTGAGGTAGGATTGAATCCAGGAGATGAATCGGGAGGGGAAGCCTAGGCGATCAAGTTTGAACAAGATAACATTATGGGAGATCTTGTCGAAGGCTTTACTAAAATCGGTGGCAATAACATCAACATCTTTACCGTTTTCCAGAGCACATAGTGTCTTGGAGACGAAGTCAGTAATATTGGTGGTAGTAGATCTTCCTTTGAGAAAGCCATGCTGGGAGAGGGAGAAGATAGACTTACAGTGGAAGAACATGGAGTCATAGACCAATTTTTCGAATAGTTTAGGTATGGATGATAATTTAGCGATGGGTCTGTAGTTGGACACATCGTTTTGCAGCCTTTTTTGAAGATGGGAATAATATACGAGTTTTTCCATAATTGAGGGAAAACCCCTTGAGTGACCGAGAGGCGGAATAGCAAGGTAACGGGTTGAATTAGTTGCGTGGCACACTTTTTTAGAACGATGGCCGGAATGCCGTCAGGACCTGGGTTGAAGTCGTGCTCAAGCCCGTTGATACTGGCGGCGATTAGTTCGGGATCAGGGTCGAAAGACGTAAACGACGTTTGAGTGCATTTGTCCAAGAATGAGAAGTAGTTAAGGTCAAGTTGTCGGGAATTGTCGCTGATAGATTTACTGAAGAAGTTTGCAAAGAGGTTGGCGATAACTTGAGGATCAGATGAAGAGGTATTCTCAAGCTTTAGGGTAGTTGGGTAATCATTGGATTTCTTCTTGGAATTAATAAAGTGATAAAAACGCTTGGGGTCGGATATGAGGCTAGTTTCCATCCGTTGGAGATACTCATGGTAGAGGGTATCACAACGTTCGGAAAAAGAGATATAAGCAGATAGGTAGGAAGAATAGTCAGACTCGGTTTGGGAAAGAAGAAAAGTTTGCCAACGTTTATTCCTCCTGTTGCGGAAAGAGCGTAATTCTTTGTCGTACCATACGGGGGATGAGGACCAGTTTTTACGAGGAAAAAGGGTAATAGATTGTGCAAGACAAGCGTATATTTCCGAATAGAACGCTTCTATAGCAACGTCGACTGGAAGATGTTGAGGGATAGTGCCAATGTAAGAGTTGAGGAGCAAGTGATTTAATTTTTCAAAGTCGCCCTTGCGAAAATTGAAGGAAAGAGAATACTCGGAGCTTGAAAGGGTATGAGGGTGTTCGTAGGAGAAAACGAGGAAGAGGGGCGGATGGTGACGATCGAGAGAGGAGAGGAGATGGTTGCTTTCCACGACAACCGAGTTAACTGGGTCTGAAGAAAAGATTAAGTCTAATTGTCTGTCCAGAAAGTTCCTGACACCACTTACTTGAAAGAGACCAGAAACGGAGAGCTGATCAATAAAATAGGTTTCTTTGGCTGAAGAGGCGTTAAGGGGTACAAAGTGGGAACAGGTCTCAGACAATGACCATTGAATACGGGGGAGGTTAAAGTCACCCAATAAAATAATTTCATCAGAGGCGTTAGCAGGGTGTCGATCGCTTCAATTAGGGGCTCGTAGGCTTCTAGAGGTTGAGAGGGACGAATGTAACAGCAAAGAATGTACAGAAGACACTTATTTAGGTCTAATTTGATACATACAAATTCTGATATTGTAGTGTCGGAGGTCTTTAGCAGGGTAGCGTCATAACGGTTGTGAGCAGCTATGAGAACCCCGCGACCTGGTGGATCATTGGTGCCTACACAACCGTCGACACGGAAGATAGTATAGTTTGAAGGGAACAGTTCGTTGTCCAGAATTCCTGGTGTTAAATTGGTTTCAGTTAAGGCAAAGATATCGTGCGGGAATTTGTGGGAGTTAAGAAAAATTTTAGATGTTTTACTGCGAAGTCCTCTGACGTTCTGGTAATAGACTGACAAGCTGCTGGGGAGAGGTGCTTGATCGGAGACCGCAGGTGCATTAAGGGGGAGGTCAGAAATTGGAGATGGGAAATGCGGCGAGAACTGACGTACGCAGCATAGGTGGATAGATCTTCTGAATCCGGTGGAATCCGCATAGCGCAAAGTCAATTTAACTGTAGGTGGGATTAGCGGATCGATAAATGAGTGATGTTGGGATGAAGTAGTTTTGGTTAGCGGAAGGGGCGAATTAGTGGAGGTAGAAGTAGTTTGAGATGGGGCGATAGTGTAGGAGGATGATGGCTTGTAATTAAGTGGGCATGCGGAGGAAGTATCGGGTGCCAGGTTTGGTGTATACAGTGGAGGGGTGGGACTGACGGAAATCGAAGCAGAGGTGGTGGGGTGGTCGGAAATTGATGGCATGTGGTTAGGTAGACACACGGAAGAAGTTGGATGTGCATGATTAGGTGGGTGCGCTGGATGTACAGAACTCAAATCAGTGGTGGTAGGGTTGACGGCTGGGATGGAAGTGTTCGAGGGCTTCGGTGTAAGTGGAACCGAGGGGTTAAGAGTATATAAAGTTAGGATACTTGACTGGGGTACTTAGATTAAAGTTTGGAAATACTCCCATTTTGAAATGCTAATTGGAGTTAGGATTACTAGGTTTATGGCTAAAGGTGAGAGGTGCGGAAGAGTGATGAGAGACTGTGTTATTACTAGTACTAATGTTCTTACGATTAGGCTGAATGCTAAATTTAGGTATGGGAGAAGAACGTTTGGAATTACCTTTGGGATAGTTAGTGGGATTTGGTTTATTAATATTTAATTTAGACTTAGATGCAGAGGGCTTAGGGTTAAACTTAACATACTTCCTAGTCCACTTGGAAATTTCGATCGTCCCGAGAGTGAAGATTTTGCTGGAGGGGTTAGTGATGAGCCACACGTACTTGTTCGAGATGGAGATCTTGAAGTTGCTGAATTTCTCTGTGTCCGAGAGTAACTTCATGCAGCTAACTGGGATGAATGCAAAATTCCGAGTAAAAAAGCTATGTACCCAGGAAACGTTGGCGTTGTGAGGGGCACCCTTAAGAAGGAATGGAGTATGGTCACTTGATGAAGAAGTGTATTTGCTTCCTAGTCTTAGTAGTCTTTGTTCCCAGTCCGTTATAGTCCAGGTGGTGCCAAATTTGTTAACCATGGATGCGGTGGATGTGGACTGAGATGATACTGGCGGAGAGTTTATCATAACACCAGCTTGACCAGAGTTGATTATAACACCAGAACCTGTCGCCAAGTCGGCCTCGACCGGACTAACAGTAGCATCAACGACTGGAGTAGGCTGCACCAAGGAGGAATGCGGGTCTGTAGGAACCGGTTTCTCGGTTGATTGAGGAGGAGCTTCAGATGATGAATCCTGTAGAGTGAGTCATTTCCTATTCGGAGATGTAGTTTCTGAAGAAGCAGCATCTAAACTAGAAGTAGCTATGTCGTCATGCAGATGAGAAGATGAAGAGCCTTTTGAAGTTAGGCTCCTGACATCAGAGGCAACTGAGTCAATGAGTTGAAAGTTTCTCCCAATGGCTGTACAGCATGAATCTAGGTCCCGCTTGACGTGCCGGACACCACGCCTAATATCGTCTATGACCGGCATTATAGATTCAGTAGATTGTCCGTTGAAGGCAGATGGTGAACCAGTCGCAGTTTGCATTGTCCGACAATCATCCAGGGAAGCTACCAGCCCGCTAAACTTCGATGAAACCTCGCAAATCTTGTTGGACAGCATCGACGAATCACTATTTAAGACTTCAGTGATATGAAGCAGCTTGTCCAACTTTGAATTTAACCCGGCGCAGTCATCGGACAAAATCTGAAGACCGGCCAAGTTTGAGGATATCTCTTTGACCTTATCCGCAACAAATGTTTGTTCGGTGGAGAGCGTAGCGACGACTTCTTTCATCAGGCGTAATACATAACATGGCCTAATATTAAAGCAATCCTAACAGGTTGATAGACCAGTGGCGGCCCTAAGACAAGTGTCATGGAAAATATCACCACAAATGCCATCACAAGCCACACCAACATTGATCAACTCATTGGAGCACGCTTTGCAAAGTGCCATTACGCGTGAAAATTATTCTCACAGAAATATAAAGTTAAGTAGATTAAGAAGATTTACACCAGATTAAAGCAATTCCGCGTGCAAAGCAAAAATAATTCACAATTATATAAATCAAGAACTGAGTCACAGAATAAAAAGGTCACTGAGAAATATGTAAACAATGCAGAAACTGTCACAATGTAAACAAACAAATTGAGCCGCACTAAAAAAGAGGTCACTGAGAAAACTGTGTCGGGTAAATTAATGATTATTTGCTGAGATATGCACGAACCGAAAGAATTGCAGAAAAACTTGGACAAGAGCGATCACGCAACGCGTCCGATCGATTAGGCAGTTATGAAGGAACCAATTCGGTTAACTAAATCTGTTAACTTAGCTTGAATCTAGCAGGGCAAGGAATCGATCTAGCAGGGCAAGGAATCTAGCAGGGCAAGGAATCGATGCACCTCGTCCAAGCCAGCGGTTAGGAAATTTTTTACTTAGTATTACCGTCACAATGTTAGCCATATGCGCTGGTACTCCATCATGTTGGTGAAACATTCCCCTTAGATTATCCATAGGGTTCTCCTCTGTTATTTAAGCTTTTGTATGCTTTAACGGTTAAAAAACGCAAAAACAAGAAACCGAATACAACCAAACAAGAGCATATACGAATTTAAAAGCTCAAAAGCTCACTTGCCCGCGAGCATAGGTTTGGACATCACTGGTCTAGACTCCTAATCGCCTTACGACTCGTATCGTGCTCGTCTCTGTGTCCGATGGTGATTATTTGGTGCTCGACGTCGGTAGAAGTTCCATAAGTTTCGATTCATGTCTCCATGTCGTATGAAATTACACTTATTGTTTCTTTTAACCTTTGGAAAGTCCGTGTAAATACCCCTCTTTGAGGTGCTCGCCAGTTAGGGGATCTCCTTTGATATTCCAGTACAGCCGCTGTCTCTTCCGTCTACTACACCATAAATGTAAATAATATCCGTGTATTCCTCAAATGAAATTTTTCCATATTTTAATAACTTTTGCTTAAAAACACGCCTACTTATTGATTTGCTTTTCAACTATAATATGTATTCTTTCTGCTTTTTTATAGCAAGATTTTCATCAGGTACGAGTAACAGAACGGCAGGATACAAGGGTGTGAATTCTGGCTAACGCAAGCTAATGTCGGCAATAGAACAAAATTACACTATCATTTTTATATATTTTTTGCAGCAATAATCAAAATTAATTGCTTGTTAACCCTTTCTCTTAAACATTTTGTTTATTTAAAGAATTTCATACCTAAAGTACAATAAAGTAATTAGGTAGTCAGGAATTTCTAAGGATGCGATTTTTCTAATCCTTTGTCTACACATTTTTAGAAAGTTAATAAGATGGGGCAATCCAATAAAAATAAAAGATACATGTACAAATTACATGAATCTCGGAGAAAATTTAGGAAAATGCTGAATATTAGGTAATCGGAAACTATTTTTTTCACTTTAAAAGCGACTATACGTGCAATGGTATAACTCCTCCTCCTCAGTAGTGTTGAAATTTTTGGAAAGGTTATTGGGAAAGTTGTTTTTAAGCGTTTGTTTAATGTAGCTTTGTTGGGTAATCAAGAGATAAAAATAAAAAATTAATGTGCATACCATGAAATACTGAAATTTGGGAATCACCCTGTAAATCCCAAACGGTTGAATCGTAAAGTTAGTTCCTCAAAGTAGAGCCCATAGTGTGAGTTGAAGGAAGCTATTTCTACAGAAGGATTTTGTTCTTGTGTAAAGGTTGGTGGGAATAGGCCGATATTTTATTGGTAAACCCAGTACTTGAGCCAGTTTATATGCTTTCTTTTTTGGAACTGGTGCACAGTTACCTTCCTCGAAACTTTGTTCGATATCAATTGCTGCTTCTGTCAGAAATGGGCTTGATATGAGCGTCTGAACAAAGCGTTATACTTCTGGTCCTCTTTTCGTTCTTTCGAGCTTACTAGTCTTAAAATATATGATCTCCAATAATCGACATGAAGTGCAATAGCACTCTGAATATTAGTACGAAGGTTGCGTTGCGATGTCCTAAACATAAACAATTTTCAAAGATATTCCGGCGTTTTACTACACAGTATCCCAAGAAGAAAAATCATCAAGCTACGGATTCTGTTTGTATCCAGTGAACAGCCTAGTAACCCCATGTAGTATTGGGAAACATGGTCAAATCGGCGAAGTTAAAAAATAAAATATGTGCATTTATTCAAGGCCACCTGTACCTTCCGAGCACAGGTTGGTACAGAGAAACCGATGAGACGTAAGGAATGTGCTAAAACTAACCTGCGGAGTTAAGGAATTGAGTTGACTCCAGTGTACTTTTTGATGCTCACCAAGGCTGGGTACCTGCAGAGAAAATGAAGTACGATTTATCCTTCACTGGGGTGCCGCAGCAGGCATTGGGAGTTGTGGGGAAGTCCCAGTCTGGCTGCATGCACGGCTTTTAGGCATTGGCCCGTGCATACGGCGACTATTTTTGAAATGAGTTCACGAGACCTGCTCAGCGGTTACGATGTTCTATTCTTATCAGGCAGTCTGTAGGGCTCCGAAATATGTAGCGTGTACCAGTCGCTACTATTTTATAAATAATATCTTAATCAATAATTTAAAGTAAATTCATTTTAAGTAAAAATTAATTTTTCTAAACGAAATAATTTAATCAAATCATCAGTTATTTTTGTCTTAGATTGTAGAGATGACCTTAATAGGTTAACATGAAAAAAGGTTTTTTTCTTTGTATGAAATACAAATCCTCAACACAAACGAATTTTTTTCAGGCATCTCGCTATCATAAAACGTTATACAAACAAAAATATTTTTACATCAAATACCTTTTAAAAGTATATTTAGTTTTCCTGTCAGGGAAATAGGTTTGTATTAGTAGCAATAATTTAATAGTATTACTGTTCGTATTACGAAATAAAATAAAAATAGTTTTTTAAAAAAAAATTTAAACCGACTTCACAAAAAGCGCTAAAAAGCATAAAATAATTTTTAATTTTATATCTATTACGACATTTTGAAGTCGGTGCAAATCAACCAAACCAAACAACTACAACAAAAATATTTAATCGTCATTTCTTATGATCCCGTAAGCTGAAACGTTCAGGTAGTATTATGTATTATTTTCAGTTGTGGTTCTGTATTTGTTTAATTTGCACCGACTTCAAAATGTCGTAATAGATATAAAATTAAAAATTATTTTATGCTTTTTAGCGCTTTTTGTGAAGTCGGTTCAACTTTTTTTTTAAAAACTATTTTATTTTTCACTTTTTAGTGTCTTCGACTCTATACAACGAAGAAAGAACCATCCAAATCGGTTCACGCGTTAAAAGTTAGTTTTAACCCCCTAGCCCACCTCCATTCCACTAAACTTTTTTTCTCATAGTATCAATCAAGGAACATACTCTACCGAACAGAAAAGGAATCATCGAAATCGGTCCTCGCGTTACAAAGTTAGACTACCCCTCCCCCTCCCCCCACCTTAGGCCAAATTGTTTTCTCCTATTAGCAATGCGGAATCATACTCTGTACAACAAAAAAAGAACCATCCAAATCGGACCACGCGTTACAAAGTTAGGTTTCACCCCCACCCCCCACCCTACCAAAATTTTTTTTGACATGGTACCAATCGGTGAACAGAATCATCAAAATCGGTCAACGCGTTACGAAGTTATGCCCGGTCAGACATAAAAAAAAAATAAAAATAAATAAAAAAATACGCGTCGAGCTTAGAACCTCTGTGTTTTTGGGAAGTCGGTTAAAAACAGTACGAACTGAAAATGTTGTTTAACATTTTATATAGGTTTTTTATTAAATAACTTTTAATTTTAACAGCAAAAAACTAGGTTTTGGGAATACTTTAGGAGCCTCATATCTGGAAAAGATTCGAAGGAACATCCATAAAGTGACCCCATCTCCCAAACAATTATTATAGCGTATCAGAAAAGACACCCGGACCGCCACCACAGTCCATCTTGGAGCCGTCAGTGAACAGTACAGTGTCGTAACTGTTGAGTAGTTTGGACCTGGATCACTGACCACTAGACGTAATTCTGACACTGAATCCCTTCACAAAATCCAGGTTAGGTACAGCGTAATCAGACACTAAATTAGAGGATCCCCTGTGGCCATAGCGTTTTGTAACCAAGGAACCTGATTACTTAGTCTGACCGCAGTGCATGATGCCTGATAGTTTATGTGGAGATCCAGAGTTAGGAGGTGCAGCATTACATTGAGAGTCTTCGTAGCAGTAGCCCAAATGCAAGTGGTTCTTTGTAGCTTGTTTAATTTGGCCATGTTATACCCCTTCTCCATGGCCCGCAACCAAACTAGGGAGCAGGGGAGGATACCACAGCTGTATACATCCATTGGGTCAGCCTAGGCTTCACTCCCCACCTTTTGCCAAAGGTGCGCCTGCTGGCATAAATAGTCAAACTTGCCCTTTTGCCTCGTTCTTCAATGTTTTGCAACTTGGGGTAGAGAACCAACCGCAAGTACTTATCCTTGCAGGATGCCCGTTTAGTTTGCGCATGACAAAGTTGTGAGTTTTGGTTTTTGTAGTGAAGAACATCACCTCGGTCTATCCCGATTTCAAAGACAGTCCAGAATCTTTGCACTATCTGCTAACTTTGCCTAGCGCGCTCTTGACTATGTCTAAGAAGGAGAATGCAGCTGTCGAGTTGTGTCATGATTTTGTTTCGTTTGATTTCTGATATTTTTTCGTTGTTTCTATTGTGTATTTCTTTTTTGTTCTTTTATTTTGTGCTAACGCTTTCTGGTGTCCGCAATAGGTACTACCATCTACCATACTAGGCAGAGTGCTGACTTTACCTGCCGCGACATAAAGCCATATCACATACTTAGATTTTTCAAACTCTCCTTTGATAAATTGCATGCTTTCATGGAGGGACCTGAAGTCGTTCTCAACGAGATGTAATCTCACTCCCACAACTGGAACCTTTTACAGGATGCTTATTAAGAAAAACTAAACCTAGCTGAAAATCTTGAGAGTGTAAAAACCATGATTCTTGATTTGGTAAATGATTTGCGCGCACAGTGGGGGAATACTAGGGCCAACGTCATTGAGCAGATCTGGAATGATTTATATTCGTTGGCTCCTCCCGACCTTTCTGGTTTCGCCACTGAGCCTCTCGTCAGTCTTGATAAGAATATTGCGAGGACCGGAAATGGCCTTTCTGCCTGCACAAGGGCTCAATCTGATCATTCCTCCAGGTTGGACTATGTCGTCTTGAGCATCGCGAAATTAGCGTCCGCATACACTCGGGCTGATGTCGCTGCTGGCACTGATGTATCGCTACCCTGTTCCATCCTAGCATGGAGGGTGCTGCTGGTTCGACTCCTGGAACTGTCTATGGTTGTTCATTTACCAAGACTGATATTCCCTCTTCACGACGAGGGACCGTTCTTCCGAGTGATGAGTCTTCTACATGTGTGCTTGTCATCTGCGCAACTTGGTGAACGCTATGTAACTTCAGACGATTAGGCGTTCCTACTGAAAGGTTTTGGGTCATCTCTGGTCGATGTACATCCATCTCTAATTCGTCTAGCTCAATTACCACGGTAGGTTTTTATCTCCCGCATTCATCCTGACACGTTAGTTGACGATATCATCAACCATGTTTCCTCCGTATCGGTGTTCTTCGTGACTATATTTCTTGCAAAAGGATTACTCAATCATTGATCAATGACAGACGTGCTTACTCATCATCTCCGAGCTCTATTGTGCGCCTCCGAACTCTATTGTGCGCGAATTCATTCCTAAGTGTCGCTCGTCCGTTTCTAATTCAAAAAACTCGTTAAGGAGATCTCAGTATATGTACTACGCCAACGTTACTGGCTTGCGTGCCAAGATGAATAGGCTTTTTATTTCTACGACCAATTCTGGATTCGACGTTATATTCCTGGTGCTGAGGTGACTTCAATATGCCATCCATACCCTGGGAGTATTCCGCCGATGGTGACTGCTTGCTGCCACATGTATCAAAGCCCCCCCCCCCCCCCCCAATAGCCGGGTGCTTTTCTGGAATCTATTTCTTCGTCTGGTCTCCGGAAATCGTGTGCTGTTGGCAATACTTCTGCACGCTTACTTGACTTTGTGTTCTCTACTGTGGAACAATGGTGAGGAGATATATCTTTCCTTTGCTTCCTGAATCGGACTTCCACCCTGCTCTCCATGTAGTCTTCTGCTCTGAACTTTGCTTGAATGTGCCGTCCAATTCTGATAGTTATTGTTACGACTTTAAAAGGGCTGATTACTCTGTAATGAATCAAATTCTGGCAGATATCCCCTGGGACTGCCTTTTTCGAGAATTCGATATTGATTTTATTCTAGAGTTATTTTACGACTTTATGTTTTCATGTTTCACCCTTTGTGCTTCCGTATCTTATTCTAGGAACCCTAACTCTTTTCGACCTTGGCTTAATGCGTCTAAAAAGCATCTTAAAAATTTTAAAAACAAAGCCTGAACGAGGTTCTGTCTCTCTCGTAGTGACGAAGATTATCTGATATTTTCGGATCTGCGTGGTCGGTATACTTCTGAGTCCGAACTTGCATATCGGAATTATTTTAATGAGGCTGGGCGGTATATTTGTGTTAATTCCAAAAAGTTCTGGAACTTCATTAATCTTAAACGTGAGAGTGACGGCTTCCCCTCTGTTATGCGCCCTGGTGATCGGAACACCAATGACCTTTAGTTTCTTTGGAGCTGCCTTCTCAACAAATAACTGATATTACTTTAGGAGATTTTAATTTTTTGACGAATTATCCCCCGACCTCTTTATCGGTTAAGAATTTGGTTTTGGACGATGCTTCAGTTATGATGCATATTATGAAGTTGTCCAATACTTTTTTACCCGGTCTTGATGGTGTTCCCGTATTTGTCCTAAAGAATTGTGCCCACTATTTTACTCCTGTCCATTCTTATTTATTTAACTTGTCCTTGTCCTGCGGTATTTTTCCTAAACTATGGAAGTCGTCTACCATTTTTCCTCATCATGAAAAGGGTAAGAAGGATTATATCTCTAATTGTAGGCCTATTGTTAATTTGTCTGCCATCGCTAAGCTTTTCGAACCAATGGTTTGTGATGTCCTTACTTTTCACTGTAAACCGTTCTTGGGATCCTTCCAGGATGGCTTTCTTAAAGGCAGATCAACGACTACGAACCTTGTTGAGTTGCCTAATTATTGAATTTCTGCCGTAGAGGCTGGTGAACAGGTTGATTGTATTTATACCTATTGTAGCAAGGCCTTTGATCGCATTGACCGCAAGTTGCTTGTTTTGAAGCTTACTATGTTAGGTTTTCCCTTGCCTTTCGTTCAATGGATTTCTTCTTATCTATCTGACCGATCACAGCGTGTTCCCTCACTCGTGAAATTTGGGTCACTTCTGGGTTCCTCGAGGGCAGCCATTTGGGTCCGCTTCTATTTATTATTTGTATTAGCGACCTGGGCTCCATTTTAGCAAACTCGAAAATTTTATATTATGCTGACGATGCTAACATTATTCATGTTGGATCTGACTTCAACGATTGTTTTACGCTGAACTCCGATCTTCAATCTTTTAATTCTTGGTGTATTGCGAACAATATCCCCTTGAGCGTTGATAAATGTACGTTCGTTTTATATTCAAGAAGGAAAGCTCTATTGATGTATGACTATTCTGGCAGTGGCAGCTTGCTAACCAGACTGGATATAGTAAGGGATCTTGGTGTTATTTTTGAACTACATTTGTCTTTCATAGATCACATCATTGTTGACAATGCCAACGTTTCCTTGGGTTTTGTAAATATATGGTCAAAAGATAATATTTTTTTTTTGTATATATGATACTATATTTTCTAGTTAAATCGTTATAAATTTATAAAATTGTAAAAATTCTATAAAAACTAACGAAATAACTAACCTATAAAAACAAACGTATTATAATTAATAAGGAACAATGAACTAAGAACAAGGAATAAAATTGATACAAAAAACTGTGCGTAAAACACTCAAAAAATAGTAACTAAAGAACAAATATTAATGAAATGGAACAAAGTAACAAGAACAAACAATTAGAGATTCAAAGAACAAATAACAATGGAACAAGAAAATTAATGAATAGGAAACCCAAGACGGTGTAAAAACTGTATAAAAAAGGTCAAACTAGAATTTAGAGGCCACCCGGTAAGTGGCAGCTCCAGGAAGAGTTCCTTCGAATTTTGAAAAATTTTAAATTAAATCTAAACTGCCGAAACAATAGCCGAAAATGAAACCGAAAATTTTGGATAACTAGAACACTGAACACTGAGTGTTCCCGGGGATAGACGCAGCACCGGGCGAAGTCACTGAATCGAGAACTCCTGCTTGCGTGCAAGCAAAAACGCTCTCCGCAGGGACGTTCGCCACTTTTCTACTCCCCCGAAACACTCAGCATCAAGTGTTCTAGACGAATACACGAACAATTTTGAACGCGATAGAGTCCCGCGGGACCAGTCTGCAGAGTCGTGGACATCTGCAAATTGATCCCATCATCCTCTCAGTTCTTCTCTCCCAACGGGAGAATCACCTTTCCCGCAGCACTTGCAGTAAACCCAAAGCGGAGAGGAGCTCCGTGGACAAGATGCTACAAGGCTGCGGCCTATTGTCACCAGTGAAAAGTGAGACTACCATTCTGCACCGACGCTAGCGGCTGCCAGGTACAGTTGAATGTGTCGGCGTTCGTTGCCAGAAACTCGAGATGGAGTCGTTTACTCAGCCTAACAACGAAGTGTCTCTTAAGTGTACGTGTATGTAACTGTGTGTCAGTGGCCTGTTGCCCACGCTCGATCCGCATGCAATACAAATGAACCGTTGATTAAGCTAGTGTAAGAACAAAGCTAATTAAACAATTCACCTGGCTGCATGTCCTTGGCCCCAGTAAAAACGATGTTCTAGTAATGCCGAAACGCGGGCAGATTACCTGGCACAAGTGACGGACCAGTAGCATCAATTCGCACAAGGCCGGGCATGTGAAGTATCGGTGGAACAAAGTTCCTTCACCCCCACAAACCGTGCAGACTCTTTGAACGCTCTGGTCAATGTGCGACAGCTGATTTAGATGTACGAGGCTATGATGTAACAGTTTGAATGCTATATCAGAGTCTCTATAATTGGACGGATAACTGTAGACCACTCTGCTAGTCACCCCTCCGATTATTCCCAATTCTACCCCGAGAGGTGCGCTCCATCTATTAACACCTAAGTGTTCTGCAGGAAACGCATCTGCAAATAGATCGCGCAGCCGACGTGATGTCAGTGTACTGAATGGCGTGTGCGGCGGTTGATTCACCACGAAAGCGTTCACCACCTCTGTGCCAGGCGACCTGGTACTAAGTTGGCTGAAACGCTCTCGTGCTGTATCAACCAATTGGTTTAATTGTGTTGTATGTGGGTGTATTAGTATGTTCCCAGAGGCATCAATGATATCTCCGAGAACTGTAAGCTGTCCTGTATCGGCTGTTACACCTCGAGCATTACTGAACACCGAATCCACTAATTCAGGATTTAACCTGATCGGTACAGCTGAAAAATCCCCGTACCCAATTTCATCCCATTGCAAATGGAATGCTGGTCTTATTCTGCCCCAGGTCGTGATCGTAGAGATCATTTCCTGAGATCAGTCGTGCGGATAGGGTGGGCAGACTGAAAGCAGATAGTAATGCTTTCCTACGCCGGCACCCCCCAAGGCGGTTACCCACAGCTGAGAAATCAAGCTGTCTTCAAACCGGAACACTCGTTGGAATGCTCTGATTTGAAGGCAACGAGTTTTAACGACCATGTCCGTAAGACCCAATCCACCCATCGCTACTGGTCGACATAGCGTGCTTTCAGCGACCCATCTTCTTCCCCTCCAAAATGTGTCAATAATTTTTGCCTGCAAAAGTTTAACGAAGCCTTCCTCGAAGCACTCCGACTTAAGCAGGTGTACGATGGACGAGGTAATCAGGTTATTGACAACGACTGCACGTCCTTTCAGCGAAAGGGCCAGAGCCATGCGGCGATTACGTGTTTTACCGTCGAGCCCGATATACACACCTAAATACTTCAAGCAAGTATTGGTCCATTGTATGCCGAGGGGAGAATCTGAACGATTCCGCCACCTCCCACACCACAGGCCTTGGCTTTTGCTTAGGTTAACCCTAGCGAAAACCCTACGAGCGACTGGAAATGCATCTTCTTTCGTCACGAAAATAGACAGGTCATCAGCATACGCTAGAATAAGTGGCCTTATAGTAGTGTATGTTAGGTGAACTGAATATTGTCTCAACGATTGACGAAGATTTACTAGCAGCGGCTCCAGTGAAAAGTCATAAAGCATTCCTGACAACGGGCATCCCTGCCTGATACCCCGACGAAACGGAATAGGAGACAATTTATGCCCATTATGCTTTATGAGAATCACTGAATCTCTATACAGACCACTGATGATCTCAATCCATCTGGACGGAAGCCCAAATTTATCGAGCACTCTCAGTAGATACTCATGTGAGACGCTATCAAACGCCTTTTCTTGATCTAACGAGATCATGGCCATCTGCGAACCAGTCTTTTCGTGGTAGGCGAAAAGATGTTTTGCTACGGCGATGTTGTCGTAAATAGTACGACCTGGTATGCAGTAGGACTGTTCCGGGTGTATAACCGATGCTATCACTGAGCTTAATATCGTTCCGAGTGCTTTGCAAACTATCTTGTAGTCGACATTGCACAACTTAACTGGCCTCCAGTTTCCCAGCCTCTGAAGATCCCCTTCTTGGGTATTAGACGCATAACGGATCTCCGCCAACTTGAGGGAAATTCGGTATGTCCAACCACTGCAGAACTGAAGACCGCCAATAGGTCTGGAATCAAAAGATTCCTGAAGCGTAGAAAAAATTCTGGAGTTAGACCATCATAACCAGCAGAGGTATGACGGCGAAGATCCTTCGTTGCGGTAAGCATATCGTCGAGGGTTAATGCTCTGTCCAGGAATTCTCTACTTTCATTAGAGAAAGCAGGAACGTACTGGAAGAATTCATCCGTGGACGTAAATGTTGGCAACGTCGGCACAGCATATAGCTGTGTGTAATAGTTTCGGATATAATCCGCAAGCTCGTCTCCGTATAGGAGTTGCCCAGATTCGGCAAGAATCGAATCTACTTCACAAGAAGCGGTACGTCGTCGTGTTGTCTGGAAGAAGTACTCGGTCGGGACTCGCCCTCTCGCAACCAGTGCGACTGATTCCGGAGTACAAAATCCAAACTATGTTTGTAATTTTGTACTCTCAGCCGTTCTTTTAATCTCTCGTATTGCGAGAGCAATTCTGGTTGCGCGGGCAGAAGCTCGTCTCTCGTCTCGATAAATGAGTGAATCTGAAGCTTTCCAACATCTCACCAATGACTAAGGTTCGCGTAGTCATTTTTCCTTTCTCGCCAATGATGCCAAAACTGTATGAATTCTTCAATGAACTGCTCTGAATTCAACAAGTTATTGTTGAAAATCCAGTAGGCAGTTCGCTTTTCTAGTCGCTTTTGCTAGTCGTCACAACAAGAAGGTGATCACTTAATGAACACACTTCATGAGTGACACTAACGAAAAAGTTAAGAAGGCTAGACGAGACGTAAAGTCTGTCTATCCGCGAACCCGAAAAGCTACCCCGGACATTACGGGAAACCCTTGTGTATGACATAGTCTTTGGATTAAGCCAACGGTAGACATCGACAAGGTTGAGCTGTCTGACTTGGTTTCGCAATCGTCCCGCGTTCACTGAGTTGAATTCAACTCCGGAATGGCGGTCGAGCGCAGCATCCAGTGTACAGTTGAAGTCGCCCCCAAGGATAACTTCACCACCGAAGTTCGCAAGATGCGACAGGACAGAGTCCATTACCTGTCTTTCGTTGGTCATGCGGTAGGTACACGTTTACTATCCTTAGTGTTTTGTCTCGCAAGACGAATTCTAAGGAAGACGCGAAACCTGAGCAGATGTCTGTGTATACAGGAGACGGTAGTGTAAAACTGTTCGACACAGCAATTGCCACACCAGATCCTCTACGAGGAGCTGGTGTGGCAAAAACTGTGTAACCTTTGTGTAAAATAATGTTTCGTTCGAGTTGTGTAAATGTGTCGACTGTGAAATTTGTCTCCTGTAAGAGTGCAATGTCAGTATTCCAATGTTTTATGTCTTCGAAAATTGCGTGTAGGCGTGTAGGTGCAATTAAGTCCCCAGTATTTAGAGAGACTATCCTACACATTCAATGGGAAAGCTGAACTGGGATTATGAGTGTTCGACTCTATTGAAGAAGCGCCCTGTCCAGGCGCTGCTCTTCGAGGGCATCGACTACTTTATTTTAGAGGCGCTCGAGCCTCGACACCTCATTATACCGGGCCCGCTTTTTTGCCTCTTGCTTTAAGAGCAATAACTTCTTTGACGGAGGTGCAGGCATGACCTCCTGGTTAGGCTTGCGCTTTGTGCGCCTCTTCCTTTTCTAATTTCCCTGCCCTGACTTGGTGAGCTCCTCATCCGAGCTCACTGCCTCTACCCGTGTTGATGTGGCACCGTTTATAGCCAGGACCGGAAGGGTCTCTGGAGAAATTTCCTCGGGCACCTTGGTAACGGGTTGTTCTAAGAGAGGAGGTGCAGCAATGGGCGAAGGAACTACTTCGGTTGCAGCTGTAGGTGCAGGAGCATTCTCCACAGTGCCTTCAGCCACTTTCCTCTCTCTTTTCGGACACTCCGCTGCAAAATGCCCTACCTGATGGCAGGCGAAACATCTTGCCTCGGTGGTCACCTCAATGCAATGACGCGACCCGAGCATACTCCAGAAGAAGCCTTCTGGAAGCACACATCCCTGGTTTAGGGAGACGTATGCTTCCCGGATAGAGCTGAGAATGCCCCGACCGAGCCCTTGGTCGCCAAGTTTTAGGGGTACTGCCCGAAGTTTGATGTGGACCTTTCCGAATCTTCTTAAGAAGCCTTCAAGGTCCTCAGGCTTAGCTCGGAGTGGAACCCGGGAGAAGCAGACTCTCGTCGGCTTCACTGTCACCGGGTACGGTTGGAGGTGTCTACCACCCACATCGATGCCTTCGAGCATTAGCTTCGTAGATGTTTCTATGGTGGTGGTATACACCTCCACCATACCGCGTCCAACCAGACCAAAGGAGAAAATCCTCTCCAATGGGACGACCTGTGACACAGCTCACAGGTACATACTTTGAGTAACTCCGCGAAGGTGCTCAAAGTACATCCTGTACCTGTCGTCCTGCCACTGGGCGTCAAAAAGCCCTTGAAGGTCCCCGCCTGATTTGGGCCGAGACTTGCTCAAATCAGCCGAGGGCTGACGAGGAGTCATATAACTACCTGCAATAGTAATGTAGGAACTTTTATTAGAGCTGCCACTTACCTGCTGGGCGTAACTCGTCCCTGTTACTACCCGGGAGCTGGTCGCTGCTGCTCTTGTTGGCGCTGGGTTGCTGGTCGCGGCTTTTTTGTCTCCTGAGAGGTTTGGCCGCATTTTGGTGGTGGTCGGAGCTGGAGCATCCTTCGATGCAGCGATGACAGCTCTTTAATTAGTTACAGCGGATGCTGCTGTCACACTGGCAGCGGATGCTGCCGTAACACTGGCAGCGGGTGCTGCCGGTACAGTTGCAGCTTTTGCTGCCGTCACATTTGAAGCGGGTGCAGCGGATGCTGCCTTACCCGAAGCGGTGTGTGCCGCTGATTTCTGATGTCGGATGTCGCAAGCCCTTGAGCAGCGGATTTTCTGCTGCACTACGGTAACAAGGGTGCTGCAGAAGTCACTGCCTTAGCTGCGTCCTTCACTACTGGCTTGATGGCGGCTTCCATTGCTTCCTTCAGATTCCTGGCCTTTTCTGTGGGCCCTGGTTTTGCCTCTTCAGTGGGCACAAGTTTCGCCTTTTCAGTGGGCACTTTTTTAGATAGTCGACGAGGTCAACTTTTTGCCCTCGGTCTTTCCTTCGTCTTAATTTGGGGGGCTTTTTACTCCCCCCCAGTATGACTACTACTGCTACTGCCACTCATTTTGAGTGCAGTAGCAAGGTTACTTGTCCTTTTAACTTGATCTGGTCACTTAGATTATGCAATTTTAGTTCGTTGCTATGACAACCAGAAAAAAACCTTAAAATTTCACCAAATGTCACTTTTTCCAAAATTTTCTTTTAATGTTTTATGCACAATTTAACCAATTTTTAACTTCACTTCAAATGTTTTCACAACTATTCATACAACTGAATAACACTATCCATTTTTTTCGCTTTGAAATTCACGTTTTAGGCACTTTTTTACGATTATTAAATTGACGCATCCGTCCACTCTGGCTAATAATAATAATAAGTCCACAAGAACATCCCCGGACCCTGCTCAAACTGTTTCGCAGACAGCAAATCCATTGTTGCCAGCGACCACCAGAGCGGGAATCTATCGTGTGCGCATGAAATGGACACCTGAAGTGAATACCTTCATCATGCGCACATACTACAGGATAACGAATTTGGAAAGAGACGTGACTGCATATCAACAGGAATTGCATAGGGCATTCAGGACGGAATACCCTAATACAAACGTGACAGAGCAGAGAATTGCCGACCAAAGACGAGTACTAGTTAGGAACAACCTACTTGCACCAAATCTTCTGCAAGAGATTAAGGACCAAGTGTCTAGAGAACTGCAGAATAACAACACATTACACATAGCACCAAACACCAACATAACCCCGTATTATTACACATCGCAAAACCACACCGCGTCACCACACAATACTACACTTCCACGCGATATCTCACCGCCACATCACGTCACACCTTCACACCAAACTGTACACATATCTTCTACAAACAACAAAATACTGGGAAATTTTGCATCCAGCCCATATCCACATAATCACACTAACCCAACACCCAAATTTCCCACCCATACTCAATAGCAATGATCTCGTTCTCAGGAATAAGGTCAAACAAGCGTTTGAGGATGCACTCACAGAGTTTGCACACTTAAAGGCATCACAACGGCACATAATACCAAAACAGGGCACATCTAAACAGTTATCCAGCATTCTTAACATCTTGAATACGGACGTTCTGCCAGAGTACTTAACACATGACAGAACGTTTACTGAAGTGCATACAGCGATATATTGTGCTGCTGTTGCGGCTATCAGATGCAATGGTTCAAAGACGCGCAATCCAACTAATATCAACAACACAACACGGAAAAAACCGGCTTGGGGGAAACGACTGGAGAGGCGAATCGACGGGATCCGTTGTGATCTCGGAACAGGGAAACAGAAGTAAGAAAATAGTTAAAAAAGTTCACAAAATTTTAGAAAAACAAAAAATACACACAAACAGAGACACAATAAATACAAATATTACAATGCACATAGATACACTAGTTCAAAAACTTTCGGCACTTTCCACTAGATTAAAAAGATACAGAAAGTGTACAGATAACACAATTCATTCGCATTGAAAAAAGCTTTTATAGATCACTTAGACACAATCAAAATTCAAACAATAGCCCGGCAAGTGAACTACCCTCCGAAAGAGATATGGTCGACTATTGGTCATCTATTTGGTCAAAAGAAGTCCATCATAACCCCAATGCTGAGTGGATTGAAGCAGAAATGCAACGCGTCCAAGACATACCTTACATGTCAGAACCACAGATATCGATGGAGATACTAACGGATGTCATACAAAATACCCATAAATGGAAAGCACCAGGCACAGACAATATTCAAAATTACTGGTTCAAGAAGTTTAAATCTACACATATGCACCTCTTACACCACATTAATAATTTTTTCAATGACCCGGAAACCCTCCCGAAGTTTTTAACGGAGGGAATCACGTACATGCTACCAAAAGGCAATAATAACACCACAGATCCATCCAAATATAGACCGATCACTTGCCTACAGACATTTTATAAGATTATGACTTCTTGCACCAGTAAACTAATCCACAAACACACAGAACAAAATAACATATTGTCTGAGCAGCAAAAGGGATGCCGACAAGGGTCATTGGGTTGTAAAGAACAACTGCTCATAGACTCTGTGATCCTGCGACAAACAAAAACTGCTCGCCGGAATATACATGCAGCATATATCGATTATAAGAAGGCGTATGACTCTGTCCCGCACTCTTGGATGGTCGATATACTGAATGTATACAAAATACATCCAACACTCATCCACTTTCTGCAACACTCAATGAAATACTGGAACACAAAAATAAACATACAAACACCAAACCAACAGATTACAACACCCCCAATACCAATCAGGCGAGGTATATTCCAGTGAAACTCTTTGAGTCCGCTATGGTTTTGTATCGCTCTGAATCCACTATCACGTGCCTTGGATGCCACCGGTTATGGGTATAATATACGACACGACAGGGAAAATATTCATAAAATCACGCATTTCATGTATATGGACGACATCAAATTATACGCTTCCTCGAAACCTCATCTGCAACAGCTGTTGCAGACTACTCTGGATTTTTCCAATGACATCCGGATGGAGTTCGGAGTTGACAAATGTAGGACGCTTCATGTGACGAGGGGAAAATATGAACTTGTGGGATTCGATCTCCCATCCGGGGACACTATTGAACCAATGGGGGAGGGCGAACTCTACAAGTATCTTGGATTCGAACAATCACGTGATATACCTCACACGGACATAAAGCGAGCGCTAGAGACCAAATATACAGGCCGCTTGAACAGTCTTCTGAAAACTAGCCTTAATAGGAAAAATCTCATTAAGGCTATAAACACGTATGCAACACCAGTCCTTACTTATTCCTTTGGGATAATTAAATGGACACAAACGGACTTAGAAGCACTGGAC
The DNA here is from genome assembly GCA_964036015.1 of Leptarthrus brevirostris. Lineage (NCBI taxonomy): Eukaryota > Metazoa > Arthropoda > Insecta > Diptera > Asilidae > Leptarthrus > Leptarthrus brevirostris. Next base: position 47,008,507 of record OZ038373.1, read on the forward strand.
AGAAGAACGCGAACGATGTTGACAAGGTACAGGGCACACCATCGTAACTCCTGTACCGAACGGCTAACGCTACAGAGGTGCGAGGGGGGTCGCGGCCTGATAGACATAAAGTCACTTCATTATAAACAAGTGAAATCTATCAGAGAATACTTCTATAGCAAAGAAGATAACTCTCCATTGCATGCAGCAGTGATCAAAGCCGACAACAAACAAACACCACTTGATTTGCTTAATAGAATGTTGGATAACACCCTTAACATAGCCACACACACAGATAAACAGCAAGCATGGTCACAGAAGTCTCTCCACGGAAGACATTACGCTGACTTGAACCAAAATCATGTCGACAAAGATGCGTCGAACGCTTGGCTCAGTCGAGGTGATTTATTCCCTGAGACGGAGGGATTCATGCTTGCTATACAAGACAAAGTCATTAGCACGAGGAATTATAGGAAACACATCCTTAAGGATGAGGCAGTTCAGGACGACACGTGTAGACTTTGTCATTTAGCTTCTGAAACAATAGAACATATAACGGCTGGATGCAAACTCCTTACTCAAACAGATTACGATTACATTATGATCGGTCAGTAATAACTGATCGGACAATACATCACAATAGACCGGATATTACTCTCATAGATAAACACAGGAAAACAACATACCTAATTGACATTGCAGTACCCAACACCAACAATGTGCAGAACACTTTTAGAGAGAAGATTACGAAATATACAGATTTGGCACAGGAAGTACAGCGGATGTGGAAAATGGACAGAGTGACTATCGTGCCAATCATCTTGTCTTCCACAGCCGTTGTACCGAAAACACTAATCACAAATATACAAGCACTAAAGTTACATAAAAATACTACACACACACTACAGAAAGCGGTTGTTCTTAACACTTGTCGAACGGTTCGCAAATTTCAGATCTAGGACTTTCTAAATCTTCGATATCTTGCAGGGTTTTGTTGACTCACCTGATCTGTTGTCTAAGTTAAATATCCGCGTTTCTATGCCTTCCTTTAAACATAGTGACCTTCTCCAGGCTACGTTTCACCGCACTAACTACGGTTTGAATGAGCCATTGTCGTCAATGTCTCGCCTTTTTAATTGCTTTTCCAACGGTCTCGATTTTAGTCTTTTCAAATCAAATGCGAGATATCAGCTCCGTTAAAGTCGTTTTAAGCTTATAAGAGTTTTATTTTGTTATATTTTTTTATATTCTATATACTTTTTTCTTTGTTTTTGTATATTAATTTGTAAGCGTTTTGGTATATTGATTTGTACCCTTATTTTTAGTCTATTTTTCTTTTACTAGTTGTCTTTTTGGTTTTCTCTTTTGATTTTTGTTTCTAATGCTAGCGTTTGCGCATATCTATGAGTGCTTGCAGGGCATGTACAACTTGTGGTAGATTTGCGAGTAATGGGGGCCATAATCTATAGCTATCCGTCCAATTACAGAAACTCGGATGTGGCATTTAAACTGCTCCACCACAACCTCGTGCATCCCAGCAAGCTGTCACATATCGATCGATCGACGAATTCAAAGAGCCTGAACGGTTTGTGATGGTGAAGGAACCCTCTTCCACAGATACTTCACAACACAACCTTGTGCGACATTAATAATCTTATTCGCGATGTATGCCAGCTTATCTAACCGACATTCGGCATTACGAGAACGGCGGTTTTACTGAGGCCAAGGATATGTAACCAGGTGAATTGCTTGATAAGATTTTTCCTAGCACTTGTTAAATCGACAATTCATCTGTACTGCGTGCGTATCGAGCCTGGACACTTTCAACTGCACCTGGCAAACTTTATCGCATGTGCGAAAAGGAAGGACTAGAAAAGTGGCGAACGACTCCACGGAGAGGGCATTTTCTGGTGAGCAGTGGTTCCCGAAATCGGAACTTCGCCCGGTGCTGCATCTACCCTCTGGGAATACTCAGACAATCATGTTCTAGTTTGATTTTTCGGTTTCGGTTCATTTTGTTCGTTTGTTTTAGGTTTAGCTCTAGGTTTTGTTTCGGCTTTTTTTCAAAATTTTTGGGAACTTTTCTTAGAGCTGGCACTTGCTTAGAGGCATTTAAAAATTACTTTTATTTTTTTCTTTACAGGTTTACCTGCTTTTTATTTAACCTATTTACAGTAACGTAGCATATTGAGTAATTTTTTTACGTTTTTTTTGATCTTTATTCCTGTGTCTTTTAATGTTTGAGTAACTTTTAGGGTAGCTAGTTTTTGTAGGATTTTTACGTTTTTATAACGATGAGCCAAATAAAGAGCCATATACACATAAAAAAATTGTTATAATAAACATGTAAGTTTCAATGAGAGCGTATGTGTTTTTGAATACCGTTAAAGAAAGCGCCGAAATAGTGCCAAAAAGTATGTGAAAAAAAGCGGAAAACAGTAATAATTGCAAGGAACGTATAAAAAGCGTGATCTAATTTGGAATATTAACATAAAGTAGAAAAAAATTTTTGAACTATTTTTCAAAGGTGCGAGACAGTTTACGGCTATTTTGCCAATTCAAGAAAAAAACAAATAGAGGCCAGAAGGTAGAACTCAGTTCCTTCCTGAAAAGGAAAGAGCGTACTGAAGAGGTTATTAAGGGCCCAAATGAATAGGCCAGGATTGACGAGAGTAAACCAGCTGCTGCTAAAGTGCCTTTTGTATCCGCCACAAATAAAAGAACGGTTATGGCCCCCAAAGTGAAGAATGTGGTAGAAGCTGCCTCTAAAGCAGCCACCCTCCCAATCCAGTCATTATACGACCGATCCTCAGTGGTCCCAAGAAGTTCGGACCAAACAAAGAAGTGCCATAAGGACCAGCGCCGGTTAATGTAGGGGTAGTAGCAGGGAATGGCTACGCCTAAGGGCTGAGTGGTAGTGTAATGAGTCGCTAAAACGTCACTCATTATTTCCCCATACGAGATGCCCAAATCTCTATTCATGTAATGAGTCGCTAAAACGTCACTCATTTCTTCCCCATACGAGATGATCAAATATCTATTCACCCATTAAAATTCCTCACAAAACTATTTGCTTATCAATTTCTCAATTAGAGTGCCCAAATATTCCTATTCTGCATTTTTTCGAAGAAGTACTTCATAAAGCAAAACAAATGCAATGGGCTCAAATTCCAAGATAATAGTAAACATTTAAAATCCATGACTTAATAATTATCCAATGGCTTATATTTTCTTCATTTGGATGACCCAATAAATTTCCATAGTTTACGTCACTTCAACTTCAAAACACAGTCCAAGCCTTGGGAGTTTGTACCCAAACGTAAACAAGCCAGGTCTCGTGCCGATATACGAGGCATTTAATGCAGGCATATTGCTGTGTAACTTTTATGTGCTACATAGGCAATTTCGATCAATCAATCAATCCAATGGCTGACCTAACTCAGCAATAATTGAACTCTCCTTTTCTTTCTTTTTCGGCTAATAAGATTTAACGAAAATTCTTATTGGCTAAGGGAACTGCTGAGACGACTTTTTTGGGCGGATGGAAACGTTTATCGATTACAGGTAACCCCCGTTTATCGCGACCCCGGCGAGTGCGGATTCGTTATATCGCGATCAGATTTTTTTTTATCTCGGCACTTGTCTGGCTTTGACAAATTCCAGGAATCGTCATAATCGTGGTTGCACGTGCAGAACTATTTTTCTCGCTTAATGACATCATACACATGTGCATATACGTAAAGTTACGAGCGTGAGTGAGGCCAAAGAACGCCGGTACGCCGGGCCTGGTACGGTTGAGCCAATGCATCATTTGGGTCTATCCTTCAGTGTAATCTTATCTGCAGTGTCAAATCCGCGCTAATTGAATCGATATTTTTTAACCCTTCGTAATTTTTAAAATGTCAAAAAGACAATGTGAAAAAGCGGTTAAGAAAATTCGCAATGTGGTGACTTTAGAAAAGAAACTAAAAATTATCGAAATGATAGAAAGTGGCGGTAAATTTACAGTTGTAGGAAGGCATTTCAAATTGCCTGAGTCTACAGTGCGATCAATTGTGCAACAAAAAGAAAAAATTAAACGGGCTGGCGAAAGTGTTACTCCACTTACAGCGACGAAAGTTTCACGAACCAGTAGTTTTTTGATGACAGAAATGGAAAATTTATTAAGCAAATGGATAGAGGACCTAAATCAACACCACATGCCTGTGAGTACCCAAATCATAATGACTAAATCACTTAGTCTTTGGGATCATTTAAAATCTCAGCATGGAGGGGAAGAAGTTTTTAAAGCAAGCAAAGGTTGGTTTGATCGGTTTAGAAAACGATCAAACTTGCATAGCCTTAAAATGATTGGCGAATCGGCTAGTGCAGACGTAGAATCAGCTGAAAAATATCCAATGGAGTTCCGTGAAATTGTGGAAAGGGGAAATTATCCACCAAATTTAATTTTTAATGTAGATGAGACGGCACTCTATTGGAAACGAATGCCAATACGTACGTTTATTTCCATAGAGGAGAAGACTGCTTCTGTATTTAAAGCAGCCAAGGATCGCCTAACCCTTCTTCTCGGCGGAAATGCATCCGGAGAATTAAAATTGAAACCATTGTTAATGTATCAATCAGAAACCCCTCGTGCCATGAAAGATCATTCTAAAAACAATTTACCAGTTTTTTGGCGAAGTAACCGTAAGGCTTGGATGACACAAACTTTATTTGTGGACTGGTTTAAAACAATACAAAAATATTGCCAGGATATTGGAGTTGAACCTCGAGCTCTTTTGGTGTTGGACAATGCGCCGGGACATCCTCTGGGACTTGAGAATCTGTGCTCTGATTTTCCCGTTGAAGTTGTATTCTTACCCCCGAACACCACTTCCATCTTACAGCCTATGGATCAAGGCCCAATAGCAGCATTCAAAGCCTATTATTTAAGAAAAACGATGCGCCAACTCATTGAAGAAACTGATGGAGGTGATAGAGACGCGATGCGGGTTTGGTGGAAACAATTTAATATTATGAAAGCTATCAGAAACATCGACGAAGCATGGCATGAAGTTACCCGGTCGTGTATGCAGGGTGTTTGGAAAAGGTTGCTCAGAGAAAATCACATCAATGATGAAAATGATATCCAAAATATCATCGAAGAGATTAGTCTTATAGCTAATTCCGGAGGCATCGAAGGTGTTGATGTCGATGATATTCAGACTTTGTTAAAATCACACGGCGGACCCTTGACTAATGAAGAGCTGCAGGAAATGGATTGCCATACTGTGTCCCAAGAAAATGATGATGACGTCTCGGAACCTGTTCTCGTGCGAAAGTTAAGTGCCAAAATCATTGAAAAAGCCCTTTCTCTTCACAATCAATGCATGGAGTTGTTAGAAGAAAACGACGAAGATTACGAGCGAGTGAGTGCTGTAAAGCGTGGTTGTAACGAATTGTTTGACAGTTATCGGCAAATTTTACATAATAAACGTAGAGAGGCCAAACAAGGGAATCTAGATTCCTTTTTGCAACGCGGAACAAAATGAATGAATTATGAATTATATTATGTTTGAATTTATTTGTTATTAATAATGTTTATTTTATGAATAAAGTGTTTTCGAATTTTAAAATGAGTTTTTTAAATGCCCTGTTGATCGCGAAATTTCGCTTATCGCGACCATGTCCAGAACGTATCCCCCGCGATGAACGGGGGTTACCTGTATTTTCAATATTGATCGATGGTGGGAAAACCCGAGAAACCCCAATAAATATAGACCTCAACCAGAGGATGAGGACACAGTTATTTTTCTAAATTCGACCAGGAGTGATTTCCCCACCAGAGGGGGGGATTTGTTTAATTTGCCCCGACTTCAAAATGTCGTAATAGATATAAAATTAAAAATTATTTTATGCTTAGGTAGTTACCTGACTGGAAGATAGAAGACTGGACTTAGTTCAACTTAGTTTTATTTTATTTCCATGTAATAAGTTAGGAACATTAGCGTAAAGATTTGAATTATAGAATGTAAGGTAGGGTAGGTTTATTTTAAGTTAATTTAAACATTTAGTAGGATAAGTAGTCGAAATTAAGGATTAGATTCAGTAAAATGAATCTGCATTAGGTTGTTGAAATCAGGAATTAATAAGATATTGAATTATATTATAGACTGAAAGAAATGAAAACAAAACTAGTTCTAAGATACGTACTTGTGGTCGAAAAGATGTTAAATCCAACGGGCCTTCGCATATGGTGCTTTGCTTCCGAATACCTGAAAAATAAGTGGCGATTAGCATTTATCACATTTCTAAAGTAACTTAACATATCTGAAAGAACTTATCTTTTTTAAATCTCTTTTTGATTGAAACAAAAACACAGTACTTAACCTCACCGAAATGAAAGCGGAAAAATTGTCACTCACTTTAATTGCCGGATAAAACAAGTGATTTGTCTGGGTTGTCCGTAACCCAAAGCATATGTTGGTTATTAATTCAGAGGGAAATATATCTGTATTTAAAAGTTTCAAAAACGTGAATGAAATGAAATGTCAACAGAAACTTTTGGAGGAAAATAAAAGTTATTAAGCCGAAAATAAATTTTCTGATATGCTGAAAACAAAGCCCTTATCCTAAAGATCAAATTAAATCAAAAATATCAAATTTAATATTTATAAAGTGAACCGATTTAAAAAAAAATTCAACGATTGGGAAGAAAAGATGGAGATTTTACGGAAAAGCACATAATAGGGGTTAACTGTCTATATAACCAACTGCTTTGGTAGGCGAACGTTCAAAAAAATTTCAAGTCAGAGAAGTTGTGGATTCTAAGAATTTTGGGGTAGCTGAAGAAAAAAAATTAAAGTTCGTGAGGATCCAAAAAGCGTCTGTAACTGAAGTGGAGGTATCGACAAAAAAAGGAAAGAAAGCTTGACGAGTTAAGTTTTATTGCATTTTCTTTTCAATAATATAATTGTTTAGGTTTGATTTATTCTTTTTTTGTGGTAAATGTTGATTAAGTGAAACGCCCGTAGAACGTTGATACATTTATTTACAAATTGTTTTTTAACTTCCCACATATAGGAAATTATTGTAATGGGCCCGATTTTCAAAATTTTTAGTTTTAAATTTTTTTTACATTTCAAAGTCACCATAGTGTTTTATGCATGTATTTGAACACATGTATGTGTGTGTGTACGTACGTACGTACGTACGTACGTACGTTCGGACCCACTTTTTTCGACAACGAAATCTCGCGAACAAAAAATGATACCGACTTCGCTATGGTGCCATTCGAAGCGTATTATTGTCAATAAGAGCTGAAAGAAATTTAATCAATTTCGGTTCAGCCGTTTTTTTGTTTAAACAAAAAAACTGAAAAAAAGTTGATTTTAGACTTTTTTGAAAAGGATTTCTTCGATATTATTTGTTCTGATGACGATAGGGACATCAAAAAGTCGGATAATAACAATTTATTATGAACAGAAGTTGTTTATAATGATGAAAAATTGTTTATAACAATAATAAATTTATAATCATAAAAAATGGTTTTAAATGGTTGAAAATTGATTATGAAAATTGGAAATTGAATACAAAATTGAAGATTGTTCATAGCAATTGAAAATTCTTATAAACAATTGAAATGTTTGTTACCACAAAAATTTTTTTTATGAGTAAACTCTGTTTATATCAATTAAAAATGGTCTATAACAATTAAGAATTGTTTATATCAATTATAAATTATTTATAACCCAAATTATTAATAACAAATGAATGCCAAACAGAGTGCATTTATTTGGTTTTCATTAAAAAATAGTGCTATAGCGGAATAATTTTTTTTTAAATTTTTTTGCATCTAATTACAACGAAATTATCATGATAAATTAAATTTATTAATTAATTTATTTATAAATTTAAAATATCAATTTTTAAAGTATTTTTAAATGAGATAAAAGTAGGCGAAAGTTTTTTTTTAAAAAAGATTCATCTGATCTAATTGGTTCTGATACAACTCGATACTTTAAAAAAAATCCAGAACTTTTATAGTTTTTTATAATATTAAAAAAATGATAAAAAAAACCATAAATAGTTGATAATAATTATAAATAAAACGATAAATCGAATAGTATGAATTTTATTGTGTTTTCACTTACTCGTTTGTACTATGATCATGAAATTTATCGCTATTAACAATTAAATATTGTTAATAATAATTGAATATTGTTAATAACAATTGAAAATTGTTATTAACTGGGAAGTTGTTCGTGTGAACCTCAAAGGTCGCACCAATGATGCGACACCCAGAATCTGGACTCACCCCACTAGTTTTTATTTTCTTTTATGCGCGGCCTAGAGGATAAAGTTGAATCGCCACTTTTTTTGTGGGAATAAAATTTAAGTGAAAGTATAAGCCTCTTTCTTTTTAACCGACTTCAAAAAAGGAGGAGGTTCTCAATTCGACTGTGTTTTTTTTTTGTATGTTTGTTACGCGATCATTCCGCGAATTATGTATTGATTTTGATGATTCTTTTTTTGTTAGGTAGAGTATATTCACCGATTGGTACCATGTAAAAAAAATTTTTTGATGGGGTGGGGGTGAAACCTAACTTTGTAACGCGTGGACCGATTTGAATGATTATTTTTTTATTGTACAGAGTATGATCCCCCCTTGCTAATAGGAGAAATAAATTTGGCCTAGGGTGGGGAGGGGGGAGGGGTAGTCTAACTTCGTAACGCGTGAACCAATTTGGATGGTTCTTTTGCTGTTTTATAGAGTATGATCCCCCATTCCTTATAGGGGGTTGAACCTAACGTTTTAACGCGTGGACCGATTTGGATAGTTCTTTTTCTGTTCTACAGAGTAGACGAAACTAAAAAGTGAAAAATAAAATAGTTTTAAAAGAAATTGGACCAACTTCATAAAAAGCACTAAAAAGCTTAAAAAAATTTAAATTTTATATCTATTGCGACATTTGGAAGTCGGTGCAAATTAAAGAAACAAAACAACTACCCAACTATAATTAAAAATAATTCATAAAACTACCTGAACGTTTCATCTCACGGGATCATAAAGGAGGACGATTAAATACTATTGTGTAGTTGTTTGGTTTGTTTGATTTGCACCGAGTTCCAAATGTCGTGTGAAGTTTTTACTATTAATTACGTTATCCATGTAATGTTTTAATATTTAAACCCGTTGCCGATTAATGTTTTAATACCTGGGAGCAGCCTCAAGGCTATAGCTCCACTGGAGCAGCTAAATTAGCTATTGCTCCAAAGCTAAAATAATTCGCGAGGAAGAGCAGCTATAATAGCACAACTCTTATTAAGTAAAACTCGGCGGACTGATTCTAAGTTGAATCTGATTTATTGAAAAATTCTTACTCTATTTATATACAATATTTATGCTTACCTTACTAATGCTCTTTGGCCACATTCTTAATTGCTCAATAATTTGCCCTCTTTAGTAATTAATTATTGCGAAAGAAAGTATCGTTTATAATTGCATACTTTGTTACTTTCGATGGCCCATTTACATCATACGGCGCGAGTTCATATTTCCGCTGTGAACTGGTCGCTGTAGATGTGTCACGTGCTTGTTTGTTTACCTAGTGCATTGTGCCGCTTTTCCATTGAGTAATTACTGATATGCAATGGAAGTGTCGCTGACCGCCGTTAATGTAGGTCAGGAAATTATGCACAGCACTTTGTATCTCGAGCTCGTAAAGTTTTTATTTACGTTATTGGGCATGTCATGTTATTTGATGACTTTAGTGATTTAATGCAATTTTATTCGGGGAATATATTTTGGTATATTACAGTCGCAATAGATATAAAATTAAAAATTATTTTAAGGTTTTTAGTGCTTTTTGTGAAGTCGGTTCAATTTTTTATTTAAAAACTATTTTTTCTTTATATTTTTGTTTTTGGTGGCATTGTCGACTGGCAAAAAAGAGTTCGTGGACTCGCATAACCACGTGGCGCCCAATATTTTTATTTCACTCACCCCTTTCTCCATTGAGCTAGCGATTTATTTATGTGCTCAAAGGGAGCATATAACAAGCTCGCGCTGAACGGGGGGCCTAAAAGGAGGGTAAAAAACATATTACATAATCAAAACCATAAGAAATTTTTAAAATAAAATCGCATTGCAATGCCAGGCAAATGTCAAAGAAATATTTAGCAACCGCATTAACAGTGTTGCTAACCTCGTGAATCTATGCAAACTTTATATACACTTTGAAGCTTAACGAATTAATATTTGTGTGCATATATTAAGGGATAACCGAAAGGGATTTTTTTTATAAAATGTGAATGAATGAACTTACGTTTTTCGGATTTTATAGTAATCCTTTAGTTTCAGCTTGCAGCACTAGCGATTTTAGCTTTACTATTTTTTTTTGGAACTGCTTTACACATGTTGTTTTCTCATAATTTTAGTTCACATTTTTTTTTTTGCCAGACAAAACTACTTACACATCACAGATTATTTTTAAGAAATGTTTCTAAGAAGCACATTAATTTTTTTTATTGCACCACAGATCACACGTGCGTATTATTCAAAGTTATCTCTTTCAGCGTTAATTGCTTTTTAAAAAGTGCACTTGCACTTCTATGCGCTATATTTTTGCAGTTAATTAAAATTTTACAACCGCGCGTGGACTACGGATTATTTACTTGTTTTCTGCCTACTATCAGCAGAGTGGCTTGTCGTGACCTCAAATTCACTGACCGCGATCCAGATCTAATTCTGACCTAGTTCTCATCAATGAATACTTTTAACTCTCAACGTCTTCTTTTCACTAACATCATTGAGAACTTATCGAATATAATATTTACGAGCGTTTATTGTTGGCATTTCCCCAGCTGTGATTTTCATGGTGTATTGAATATAAACATTTGTTTACAGCTTGAATTTATCAATTTATTCCAAAGCGCGAAGAGTGGAAAGGCAAATTTTGAAATCAAATTTTTTTTTTTAAATCTATGATTAAAGTTAATAATTAAGGTTACTGATATTTTATTTGGAGTCTTGTTGGATAATAAAATAACTGAAGCGTGCTTCAATGATGTTATCACGATCAATGATAATTATTAGGCCTACGGAAATGACAGCACAAAAGATTTCTTAGAGGATAGATTGGGTTAAAATTCATAAATTTTAATTAGAGTCGTACTATTAATGTTTGTTCCAGATTCAAATTTTATTTTCAATAATATTTAAATATAACTTATATTTGCTTCTTCTCCTGAGTCATACATTATACGTGTGTACAAGTATGCAAATTATATTTATTTTCAAATTGGCACCTCAACCTATAATGAATCTTATCATCGTATTGAGTATTTTAACTTGCATTTTGTTACTTAGAGCTGTGTAAGTCACGATATATGTACGATTATAATTTAGTTTATTTATTTCGATTAAACTTACTTTAGCAACGTTTTTTATTTTTTTCCTTTCTAATATAACACATACATATATATCATATATATGTTTTCAGAGTTCTTTTGGTACCTTCTTTCTTTTCTTTTTTTCCTTCACCTATAAGTTCAAATTAATTAAAGTTCTACATTTCCTTATTATTGAAGTCCAAATAAATATAAAAGGGATATCAAAGAGCTCAACCAAGAGGAACTCATTTATGATCTAACAATTAGGGGGTTACCCACAGGTAAAGTAGATAACATGCGGGTCAGTTTACGATTGGTCTTAAAAGCAGACAAGGAGCGGAAATCAACAATTATATCACCATATCCCTTTACTTGCGAACAGAATGTACAAGCACTAAATAAAAAGATGGAGGAAATTAAAGATTGTTGGTGTTTCAAGTGTGGTTTCAGAGGTCATATTGCAAGACAATGTAGGCGTAATATAACTTGTTTTGGGTGCGGTTCACACAAGGTCCCCGAAAGTAGTTCAGGTACAGGTACCTCAATAGCGTCAACCTCGGGAAACGGAAATGGAACTCGAGCCTAAGTGGCAGGTTGAGTGATTCCCCAAGAGCTGCAAAAATCCAGAGCAGTTTAAGAGTTAGAAGAAAACATGTATTGAAAACGAGAGAGGATGCACTTCACGCATTGGTGGATTACGTTTTTGCAGAAGCTGAAAACGATGTGCGCCCCCATTTAGTAGTCTCCATATTCGGCATAAAATTCTCTGGATTGCTCGATTCTGGTGCGTTTAGGACAATTATTGGTGGACCTGGCTGGACTATACTAAAAAATATTGTATTGAATGTTAGACAGACGAACGCAAAGCGGGTGAATTTAGCAAACGGAGGTTCTGTGCAGATCATAGGTGAATTGAACTTACCAATAACACTTGAAAATCGAGTTAAAGTGTGCGATGTTCTGTTAATTCCCGATTTACCTTATACTATCATCATAGGTTTCATCTTTTGGCGAGAGATGCAAATATGTGCTAATTTCAAAAGAAATTCGTGAAAATTTGATGATACCGATGAATACTTCCATATAAGCGCCTTACAAAGTCAATCGAAGCTAACTAAAATAGTAAGAAAGGAATTTGAAGAAATCAAAGGCTAAGATGGGTACAAAGCTCGGATGCACAAATGAAGTTTTCCATATGATCGAAACAGATTCCCCTCCGATCAAACGAAGATACTACCCGGTATCATTCGCCATTCAAAAAAGCATCAATGAAGAATTAGATAAGAAGGTAGAAATCAGCGTTGTAGAGCCATCTAAAAGTGCTTGGGCATCCCCTGTGGTTACGGTGAGGAAAAAGGACGGAACTTATCGGTAAACAAAGTTACGAAAATATACGCATATCCGTTGCCTTACGTGTCCGCTACGTTGGACAAACTACGCATTACGGACACAGGAATGCGAAGATGCATTCAAAGCAGTCAAGGATCGTTAAGTCAGTGCACCAATTCTAAGTTGCCCAGACTTTGATAATCCCTTTATCATTCACACTGATGCTTCAGGATACGGGTTGGGTGCAGTACTGACCCAACAAATTCAGGAAAATTATAAAGTAATTGCGTATCTGAGTCGATCATTAAACAGGTGTGAGCGCAATTACTCCACAACGGAGCGTGAATGTTTGGCAGTGTTGTGGGAAATTGCAAAATTGTGCCCTAATGTACAAGGTACGAGTTTCATGATAGTCACGGATCATGCCTCCTTAGTGTGGCTTCAAAATTGAAAAGATCCTACGAGAAGATTGGCACGGTGGGCATTGCGACTCCAACAATACGACTATAAAAGAATCCATCGATCTTCTATCGAGGTCAGTACCAGTATTAGACTCTGTAGAGCCTAGTCAAAAGGTAGTCTATAAATGTTGATTTGATCGGTCCCCTACCGCGATCTTTTACAAGATACAAATACATTCTGACGGTAGTAGACCAATTAAGTTAGTTTCCCAAGCTGTTTCCTTTAAGAAGTGCCAACACATCTTCTATCTGTCTTGCCTTGCTAAGCTTAGTAAACGTAGAGTTACTGTTTTCGTAACGTGACGGTAGTAGACCAATTAAGTTAGTTTCCCAAGCTGCTTGCTTTAAGAAGTGCCAACACATCTTCTATCTGTCTTGCCTTGCTAAGCTTAGTAAACGTAGAGGTACAGTTTTTGTAAGTCCATTGATGTCATATCCTATTCTGTGGTGGCAATGTCTACTGCTATTTTTCGTAGTTATAGATCCGTACTAATCTTCTTGTATGACAAGAGTGTATTCCTTGCTTTAACTATTTGTGTTCTGTCCACCATAGTTGATTATTGATTATCTGGATGATTTTTTCTTTGTTAAATATAGTATAGTCCCCGATTGGTACCATATCAAAAAAAATGTTGGTGGGGCGGGGGTGTGGTGGAGGTAGGGGCAAAACCTAACTTCGCATGACACGCCATTGCTTATAATGGAAAAAATGTCGTCCTAGGGTGGGGTGGGGAGGGCGAGGGGTAGTCTAACTTCGTAACGCGTGGACCGATTTGGATGACTCTGTTTTTGTTATATAGAGTATGATCCCCTATTGCTAATAATGAAAAAGATTTGTCCTAGGGTTGGGTGGGGAGCGGAAGGGGAGTCTAACTTCGTAACTCGTGGACCGATTTGGATGATTCTTTCTTTGTAGGATAGAGTATGTTCCCCAATTGGTACCACATCAAAAAAATTTGTGGGGGGCGGGGTGGGGGTGAAACCTAACTTTGTAATGTGTAGACCGATTTGGATAATTATTTTGTTGTTGTAGAGAGTATGAACCCCTATTATTAATAATGAAAAAATATGTTCCTAGAGTGAGGTGACAAGAGGAAGGGGTAGTCCAACGCGCGTGGACAGAAATGGATGATTCTTTTTCTGATGTATAGAGTGTGTCCCCCCGTTGGTACCACGACGCAATTTTAAACGGTCGGGTTGTAGTAGGGGAGGGGTTGGATGTTAACTTGTTAACGCGTACACGCGTTACGATTTGGATGATTCTTTTTATGTTATATAGTGTATAATCCAAAATTGCTAATATGAGAAGGTGGTGGGGAGAAGGGTAGGTTAACTTCGTAAATTGTGGACCGATTTGGATTATTCTTCTTTTGAAGTGTAGAATATGTTGCCCCATTATTACGACGACAAAAATTTATGAGTCGGAGTGGTATGCGAAGGAGGCGTTACCCATATTTGGAAGGTTCTTTGTTGGTCGACAGAATGTGAAGCTGCTTTCCATGAAATTAAAGAAAAGTTAGTGAGCGCTCCAATCCTTACATGTCCGGAGTTTGGTCGGGAATTAATTATTCATACAGATGGCTTTGGGTGCGGTCTCGGCGCGGTCCTTACACAAAATATAAATGCCGAGGATAAGGTTATCGCATACTTGAGTAGGTCATTAAGCAAATGTGAACGAAACGACTCTACTACAAAGAGAGAGAGAGAGAGAAAGAGAGAGTGCTTGGCAGTTCTGTCGGCGGTTGAAAAACTGAAGCCATATATTGAGGCAATGCAATTTAGGGTTGTAACAGATCACGAGTCTTTAGCATGGCTCCATAATTTAAAAGATCCCACAGGAAGATTGGCTAGGTGGGCAATCCGACTGCAACAGTATGAGTTCGAAATGGTACATCGTAAAGGCAACGAACACCTTTTGCCAGATTAGTTGTCCCGCTCCCAGCTTGGAAAATTGAGGACGGAAATTTATGGAAACATCATTGTTCTAAATATCCTCTCTTAGCATCAAAAGCTGAATCGTGCAAACAAGTAGTTCAAAACACCAAAGACGAGAACTAATCTTCAATGCACATGAAATTCCATCAAACCAATGTTTGAATATTAGTTAATGCACCAATAGGAGAATCTTTAAAATAACTGTTAGTATCGAGATTTTGAGGAATATCCGCAGAATTAGCGACTCGAGTAACGAGGTAGGCCGCGAAAAGGGAAGTAGTCAACCGTCTAATGCGCATGTCCCAGGTGGCCAGAAATCAAGAAAAATCATAGTATACCTGATGTGCTCTTGGGGAATACGAGGAAGCTGATAAACATTTCCATTTACAACAATTTCATTTCAGTACTGGTTCGCCAAATCGAATATTCATGGACAGGTAACAGCACCTGAGAGACGAGATCAAGTACAGCACCCAAGGTCAAATTAAAACAAAAAGCGGACCGGACAAGACAACAGTAACATTATCCGTTTAATTTGATAGATAAAATATACAATATTTGATTTTCCAGATTTGGAAGATCTTGGTGCCGTAACACACCTCCACTTATTCTGGGAGATCTCGCAAAGATATTTGAACACTTTTAGATCAATTAAAATTAACCAACACTTAAGTAAATCAAATTCAAATTTCAATACTTCCTACTGGTTTTAAATCTTGAGCATATTCCATTTTTTTTCTGAGCAATTTTTGTTTTTGAAATACTTCTAGTAATAATATTTATGAGTAGTAGGGATATGCGGGTCTTTGGCGGCGGAGCGCTGGTAAAGATAAGTATGAGTTGCACCTGGGACCGCAACTTTTTTAGAGCTAATTAAAATTAATCGTAATCAGAGCAGCATGGGAATATTTCAGTTTTATATCAAATAAACCGCAAATATTTCCTGCTTTCGAAGCAACTTGAAATTTATCATATTTAACATGCAGCAAAAACAAAAAATGTTTGCGGTCATCTTTTTCTCAACAACTTAAAATTTACTACCATCGAACCACAATCTAACTCAGTTCAATTTTGAATTAGATGAGAGTCGGACGTGTGTTTTGTAAACGAAATCAAGCGTGGTTTATTAAATGTTTTTAAGACTAAAGAGAGAAGAATAATTTATTTTATTTTTATTTAATATTATTTATATAATATTTTAAACTTTTAAAGTACGCAGTGAGTTTACTATTAATACTAAAAGGCTACTTAAGAACTCTTGATAATTATACAAGAAGTGGAATATAATAGAAATGAAGTTCGTATTGTGTGAAGTGTGTGGAAAAACATTTAAAAGGAACTTCAACCTACAGAGGCATATACAAAGTATACATAGCAGCACATTGTATACAAGATCGCATCATCTAAAAGAAAATACTAAAAATATGGCTACATCTATATCGTTATCAGTTTCACCATCAACGTCATCATTAAAAACATCATTAAAGGACGCTTTAACACATATGTTTTGTCAGGCATGTGATTTACAAATTAAAGTAAAAGACTGGACGTATCGTTTACGTTCCAATGATCATAAAAAGAAAGCGTCTACACCTATAAATGAACATCTTTGGTGTGTTAAGGAAAATTTCGGGGAACGAATTGAAACATTTATTCTTGAAAATGGAGATGAAGGATTACTTGATATAAATAAATTGTTACAAGAATCTAAACATCAACTTTTGGAAGTGTTAAATATCTCGTTAGGAAAACATTTTTCTTGTAAGTTCAATATTGTTATAATGAAGAATCTTTTGCTTTACATAAAAATGAATGCTGTAAAATAGTAACTTCTATGCCTACCTCGGAAAAAGCTTTTTTGGAATTTGAGAAGTATGAACGCAAGTTAAGTGTGCCATTTGTTATTTATGCTGACTTTGAATGTGTGCTAAAGGAAATTAAAACGTGCATACCTAATCCTATGCTGTCTTCAACGACCAAGACTCAGGAGCACATACCCTATGCTTTCTCTTATTTTATCCACTACTTTTATGATGACGCTTTAAGCAAGTTCAGTATTTATCAAGGTGAAGATGCTGTTATACGATTTTTACAGTTATTAGCAGACGACGTGAAAGACATCTATAAAAATCACGTTTCAAAGGGTAAGCCGCTTGTTCCCATGTCGCCCGATGAAATAAGGATGCAACGAGAAGAGCAATACTGTCATATTTGTAAACAATTATCAGCGAATGATTGGGTTATTGATCATTGTCATCTTACAGGAAAATACAGGGGTCCAGCTCATAATAAATGTAATCTAGGTTAGGTTAGGTTAGGTTAAAGTGGCTGCCTAAGATGGCACACTTAGGCCTAAGAGGCCCTTTGTGCTACCACGTTGAGGCTTGAATTTAACAACCCCACAGAACTACCTAAGGAATGAGAGGGTTAACATGTTGCCCCCTGTGTATCGAACCAGTTTTTTGTATCCAGTGGAACCAGTTCACGGGAAGTCAAAATAATTTTGACTGGGTTGCGAAGGGTGTTGTTCATCCTTAATTCGCTGTCGGGAACCAATTTGAACTCCTGATAATTCGAGTCAGGTCTCTGACATCCATGGAGCCCAGCTCGGTTAACTCTTTAAAAAAAGGGGAGCCCAAAAACCTGTTCCTACGGTTGGCTAGGGCCGGGCAGTTACCGAGGAGGTGAAGAATGGTTTCCTCTTCCTCTTCGTCGCGGCAACTTCTACAAAAGTCGTTTGAAGGCACGCCCAGCCTATCGGCGTGTCTACCTATGAGGCAGTGACCCGTGATTACGGCTACTGTACTGCTAATTATTTTCGACCGAGTAGAATGAGCCCTTTTGACCGCTTAGGGTCAATCTTTGGCCATATCTGTCGGGTAATCAGGCAGGTGTGTTCTTTTTGCCAGTTATTATTAGCAATCTTGAGAGCCTCCTGTGAGAGCTCCATTTTGCATGTAGCTAGCGGTTTACCCGGCTGGTGGTTAATGTCCGAATCAGGACGTGTGGTGCCGATTCTAGCTAGTTCGTCGGCTCTGCAATTGCCCGGAATATCACTATATCCAGGCACCCAGATGAGCCGTACTTTCAGGTGCTCAGCTATGTCATTTAGTGTTGAGCGACATATTATGACCGTTTTACATTTCCTTTACATTTCCTGTAGGTAGCGCTAGTGTTCCGAGAATATTCCACCACCCACTTTGCCATCCAATTTGGAGCCGTCAGTGTAGAGATGCACTGAGTTCTCCCATTGGGGAGGACCTTTCTCCCACTCCGATCTGGTGGGAAAGAAGGAATCGAATTTTGCTCAAAAGAAAGGCTTGGGCGAGGTGTAGTCGATATTGCTGGCAGTTTTATTGTGCAATATTTTGGAGTGACCGAAATCAGTTCGCTTCCAGGTCTGGATTGAGTTAAGCCTAATAGCGGCTGACGATGCGGTTTGCTTACCTAAGACATCCAACGGTAGAAGGTGGAGAATAGTGTTCAGGGCTTTGGAAGGTCACCTGTTATCAGCAGTGCTGCCATCCTCTGAACTTTGTCCATTGCTTTGAGATGGGTTGCTTTATTTAGTGCCGGCCACCAGAGAATCACCCCATACATGAGTATAGGCCGCATGACACTTGTATAGAGTCAATTCACAATGCGTGGTTCCATACCCCATCTTTTCCCTACAGCCTTCTTACACGAGTACAGCGCTACTGTCGCTTTCCGTACTCTTTCTTGGATGTTAGGCTTCCAGGTAAGTTTTCTATCTAGGACTACACCTAGATACTTAACCTGGTTACACAGTTCCAGCCTAACCCCGTCTAGTGTAGGGCAATTAATATGAGGTGTTTTATGCCTCCGAGAGACGAGTATTAACTCTGTTTTGTTTGGGTTTATACCCAGACCGCATCCATCACTCCATCATGAAATCTTAGATAGGGCGTGTTGTAACACCTCAGCCAGTGTATTGGGGTGCTTACCTGAACATATCAGGACAATATCATCGGCGTAGGCAATAACCTTGTGACCGGACAACTCCAGGTCTATGAGTAACTCATTCAGAGCCAGGTTCCATAAAAGTGGTGAAAGGATTCCTCCCTGAGGGGTACCTCTAGTTACCACTCTTTGGATATTGGATCCTCCTAAGCTGGAGATAATGACCCTGCTTTTTAGCATGAGATCAATAAGTTTGATGAGAGGGTCGTCGATTTCAAGCCTCCTCAAGGATGCCATTATCGCCTCTGATCTAATATTGTTAAAAGCATCCTCAATATCAAGGAAGGCTGCAAGTGAATATTCATTCTGTAGTAGCGAATGCTCTATGATTGTGGTAAGTTCATGTAGTGCTGTCTCTACGGACTTATCTTTAGTGTAAGCATGTTGCGAGAGAGACAACTTGGAATGATTGATTGTCTCTTTAATGTAGATATCTAAGAGTCTCTCCAAGGTTTTGAGCAGGAAGGAGGAGAGACTAATGGGCTTAAAATCGTTGGGCTTATAATTTGAGGCTTTACCTCCTTTAGGGATAAAGACCACCTTCACCTTCGTCCATGAGGATGGAATATAGGTGAGGTTAAGGCAAGTCTCATAAATGACCATTAGCCACGGAATAAGTATCTCGGAAGATTGTTGTAGTTCAGCTGAGATGATATTATCTAATCCCGGTGATTTATAGGGCTTGAAACTTCGTATCGCCCATTTCGGTTTTCTCACATCAAGTATCTTGTGAACCAGTTCATGGTCGCTTGGAGTATCCGGCAATTCAGCACCGCCGGTCGCCGAGCATCCCGGAAAGTGCGTGTTTACAAGTAACTTCAGCGACTCAAGACTGGATGAAGTCCAACTACCATCACTTTTGGTCAGTAGGCTTGGGGTGATGGGCGTTGTTGAGAGGATTTTTCGCAAACGACTCGCTTCAGAGGAGCTTTCGATTTTATTACAGAAGCCTTCCCATGAGAAGCGTTTTGCTTTCCTAATCAGTTTCTTAAATTTTTTGAGGCATTCTTTATAAGAAGTCCAGACATTAGTTTTCTTCGCTTGGTTAAAAAGCTTACGACATTCCTTTCTTAGGATCATGATCTCACTCGACCACCACGGAGGTTTGGGTTTACCTCTGGGGACCCTATCGAGGCAGGAAATTTGTGTCGCCGCATTACACGCAAGCGTTAGGGTGTCCACCACCTTGTCAAGGGTTTGCCTGTTTTCAATTACCGGCGGGCCTGTGATAATAATAATAATAATAATTTATTTTAGGCAAGTATACACAAGATTAACATCTTTTTATAGTATACTACAAAGCTAGGAAAAGTTCTATATAAAAAAAACACCTTATCAGTAGTTATAACAAAATTATAAAAGAAAAATCCAAATATCTGTATGTATGATCAAGTTATCCTGACGCAAAATGCACAAAAGCAGATCAAATTAAAAAGAAAAGAAAAGAGAACAAAAGTAAAAAGAAACAAAAACTAAAAACCCTGAACAACGAGAGAATAGCAAACTGCGGCCCCAGCAAAGCCAATCCAAAGTCACGAAAAGAAATACCGCTTCAACATACCTTTAAACTCAGATGTCCTGGTCGTCCCCCTTACATTAATAGGAAGAGAATTCATTAGGTCATTGTCAAGAGACTGACGGATATCATAGGACACTTTCAACAGAGCAGTTTCACAGCTATGACCAGCACGGAAGCCAGATTGCCACTTTGATAAAAGGTTGTCTGACTTAATGTAGTGAAGGATTTGTCTGTATAATAGCTTTTCCAGAACTTTTCCGAGAAAACACAGCAAACTTATTGGCCGATAATCACAAAGATCCACAGGAGCTGAGCACTTAGCCAAGGGTAAGACAACAGCATTCTTCCAAATTTTCGGAAACTGTGAATAAGTGAGGCAAGAATTAAATATATAAAGTAAACTGTCTAGAGTAACTGGCAGGAGCATTTTAAAAAATCGAGGGGCAACGCCATCCGAGCCTGTTGCATCCGATCTAATAGATGCAAACGCTTCAATAATTTCATCACAAGACACGCATCGAAAACTGAAACCATCCTGATACTCATTACGCTCAACCGTGTCACTGAACAGCTCCGACGTGGTATGGGAAGGTGGTGCTGTGAAATAGGTATTTAATTCTTCAGGATCCAAATCGCATGTTGGCGAGTCCCTACTGCAAACTCCACTATTCCTCAAATTAGACCATAGTTTTTTCGGAGGAAGAGATGGATCTAACAAACTGCTAAAGTATTTTCTTTTAGCTTTTCTAATTTCGAGATTAACCATATTTCTAACTACCTTATATCGCCTAAGATATTGCTCAGATTTTGATTCCTTGTACTTGCGGAAAAGATATTCTCTCTCAGCGATAAAACATTCAATTTTTGGAGAATGCCAAGGTATTCGATCTAAGGGTATTCGTTTCACACGCAAGGGCGCAAATTTGTCATGTAAACGGGACACTAAACCGTAGAACAATATCAATTGCTCATCGACCGATGCATAATTACGAACATCATCCCAAGGAAGAGTGGACGCCTCTTCGAGAAGTTTGTGGATATCTATTTTATCATAAGAGCGGAAGCTCACCTTGGCAGGAGATGGAGAAAATGGAATATTGTATGACGTGTAAATGAAATCGTGATCAAAAGTACTTGGGGAACTAATTTGATTATGAAAGAGAACGCTACTTTTATCAGCAGTAAAAAACAAATCTAAAAGTGAGGGGTTATGACAATTGTAAAAGGTAGGTATGCCGTTACTAATAACATCAAGATGGCACGATTGAAAAAGATGTAAGAAAACATCAGCAACACGGCTTTTACATAATATATTTACATTAAAATCCCCTCCAATCACTATGTTATGATAGGTTTTGGTAAAATTGGAAAGTGCACATTCTAGTTCCCTCGAATTATCAAGATTAAAGAGCTTGGGTGGATAATAAATACAAATAAGAAGCAACTTTCCGGATGTGCAATTTACCTCAACAGCAACAAACTCAACTGGACCGTCGACAGACTTTCCAACAATTTTAGCTCGTAAAGAATTCGTTACGTAAATAGCGACTCCACCACCAACCTGGCGTTCACGGTCGCGCCTAAATAGTTTATATCCAGGAATCGAAACCACACTGGATGATATTCCGTCGTTCAGCCAGGTCTCAGAAATAAAAATCGAATGCACATTCACATCCCTAAAGAACCCCTGCACCTCATAGATCTTTGACTTAAGACTTCTTGCATTTAAGTGGCAAATGTTAAAACCTCTGGCTTGTGCAGTAAACACGTTGAGCAACGTTCTCGGGCTATTTATGCTGGATATATTAATAGTATTTTAATTTTGACTTCAGGGGACACACCAAGACATCTAGTAGCACCTCCAAGCAGCACCCCAAAATCACCACAAAAAAAGCTACGAGCCATGCTGAGGAACACAATTAACACCATTCCAGCGCTATCATAACAAAAATAAGAGAAGAAATGAAAATAAATTGAATCTTCAGAAATTACCATGAAATACACTATAAAAACTAAAGCTAAAGTAAACTACTTATTGTAATTCAATTATCACTACAGAAGATCACTTAAACGATCAGCAAAGAAAGTTCAAACTAACTAGAAACTATGTAGTCCACTTCTGTAATTGCCCCAAAAATTACTA
This sequence comes from Leptarthrus brevirostris, assembly GCA_964036015.1. Lineage (NCBI taxonomy): Eukaryota > Metazoa > Arthropoda > Insecta > Diptera > Asilidae > Leptarthrus > Leptarthrus brevirostris. Next base: position 47,031,227 of record OZ038373.1, read on the forward strand.
CCATAACCTTATCAAAGTTGATTCAATTTAATCACTTTAACCGGCAATTGCGAGTCAGTTTTTCTAATAAACACAAACCCATTTCTCGTGTAAACAGATAACAGTCTTCCTTGTCGCCGTAAGTCAAGAGCACGCTGTAGAATCGCATTAGCACGTGGAGAAAGGCTCTCAAAACAATATACACGACTGTCAGAAGAGAAACCATCACTTATCGCATTTAGCACTAAACGATTCTGATGTGTACGGTATTGGACCAAGAAATTTCGTCGCTCAGCTGCGCTTGAAAATTTTATTATGATCGATGACCTCTGATTGTTATTTTCACTGCCGCTTCTAGGTGTTACTTTAAGTCGAAAAGAATCAACATATGGTGATGGCCTATGCTCCACAATAGTACAAATTCTATTTGTGATTTCAGCAGGTCTTTCATTTTTCACAAAAGGTATGCCCCTAACAATCACGTCAGTCTGTCGTACATCACGCTGAAGACTATCATTGTTGATGGCGAGCTCCTCACACCTATATTGCAACTTTAACACTTCCTCCGACAGTAAACTGATTTTCTCCTCATAATTGCTGACTATACTTTGGAAATTCGCCAATAAACGTTTCTCGAGTTCCACCAGCTTACCATTAAGAAGAGCATCAAGTTTTTTTAACATGCTGTCCTCCTGAAGGTCAGATGAAGTTGAAAATGTACGCGATTTAACACTACTGCGAGTTGTCATACGCCCATCCGATGTCCGATCTCCGCCATTTTGGTTTTTTGGTAAACTTTTACTTGCCATTATATCAATGGAATTTATAACTATAGTTATATAAAATAAGCTGATCAGGATAAAAAATTTAACGCGTGATATAAAAGCAAGCAGCGTAAATTAAACTTTCAAAATAAAAGTGGAAAAAGCGATTAAAAATAAAAACTTTTCGGGAGCAACTACATTACACGTCTACTCAAGATCACACATCACATCAAAAAGGTTATTGCTGAGGACCTTCCGATAGAGGTCCCAGTTTGTCCTGAGCCTGTTTTATAAGGAGAACACATCTGTTTCTGAAGTGTAATCCCAAATTCGATATAGGCGTGGTCGGAAAAGGATGGTTCCTTGGATACCTTCCACTCTGTTATTAGATGGGCGGAGTGTTCCGAGACTATTGTAATATCTAGAACTTCCCGCCTAATTGAGTTAGTAAAAGTGGGTTCTGCACCCACGTTACAAATCTGGAGGTTAGTTCCAAGAATAAAGTCAAAAAGTAACTCACTTCTTTCGTTGATGTCCGAGCTTCCCCAGACAATATGGTATGCGTTGGCGTCCGCTCCGATCACCAGCGCCTTCTTTTGTACAGTGGCTTCTTTGACCAAATTCCTGATTGTTGTACCAGGAATGTCCACCACATCGTGCGCCATGTAGCTGGAGATAATCCAAATATTGTGGGTTTTGAATTCCAGAGTGGCTGTTGTAGTGTCCTTATCACTAAATTGAGGAAGGATAAGGGCATTAATATTGTTTTTTGTGAGGATACATGATCTTGGTTTACCTGTACCTTGTAAGTAGAGGAGCTTATACCCCTTCATATTGAGTCCGCAAACCTTGTCTCTGACGACCCAAGGTTCTTGGACAAGGATGAGCTCTTCTCCTTTTTGTGCAAGACGAAGGAGAAGGGCTGCGGACGCTGCCTTCGAGTGATGAAGGTTAATTTGAGCTACTCTTATCATCACTGTGTTTAGGTGAGGATACCTCTATCACAGTGATGTCAGCAGTCTCCCCTTCAATGCTGGCATCTTCATCCGTGGAGGAACCCAGAAGTAGGTTCTCCATCTCTGGTCCGGGATATGGAAGGGTGTCAACTTCCATAGTGGAGTTGAGTTCCGCATCACCATCTTCTGGTGAGGGAGTGGCAACGGCAGAAACTGTCGTTGCACTCTGTTCTCCTTCTTTCTCCGCGGTAGTGCTTGTGGAGGCTGCTGAATTCTCCTGATTACTAGTAGTATTGTGCGCCTTCAGCTCCTTTTCATAGACCTTCAAGCTAATTGGGCTGAACCCATAGTAGATAATGCCATTGCGTTCGGCAAGTGGGGCCAGGGATTGCTCATTTAAGATCACAATGACCTGTCTAGAGTTTCCCTTGACTTCACCTACTTGGGCTACTTTCCAGTCATGGGTAGGTAACCCAGGGTTAGATACTTGGATGAACTTTAAGATCTCCAAATGAACCGAAGGTTCGATCGGAACCCAGGCCCTTGACCTGGGTCTACAGGGGATTTTATCCCTGGGAACGGCTTCGATTCTCGCACCAGGCCAGATCTCATCGAGACGGGAAATCGCCTGGCCGAGAAGCTCTACCGACCGTTGGTCGGAGCAGGCCAGTAGCTTAATGTAGCCTTGATGCCAGCCAGCATCAAGACAACATGAGGGAGGGCCGGGGTTCAGTGAGAGAACCTCCATATAAACCTTCAGCAACGCAACCTCCACCATCTTCCATTTATCAGGCGTGATGGAGCCGTCCGCGTTGCTGCGATCTATAATCGCCCTTACTAGACTGTCCTTCGCTATCTCGCTGAAGGACTTAGCGGTGGAGGAGAGGGGGCCTGCCGCCTTACTCCTTTTGGAAGATGGCTGCAACTCGTTAGGTTAGCGCAACCTCTTCGGTGTAGCTTGTAGTGGGCCTATAGAGGCCGAAGCGCTACCTTGGGCAATAATCTTACTAGCCCATTGCAGAGAGGCTTTGTCCTTCTCTACGAGTTTCTCCTGAGAGATGGAGCTCAGTTGTCGGAGGATTCTGAGCGCAGTCCGTCTCTCTTTGAAGGCCACCGTTAAGGCGTTTCCCTTCTGCTTGGTGGTGGTCGTCGGGTTGGACTGGGATGTCCTGAGAGGCGCGTTGGTAGATGTATGTCCGGGTGTCTTAGCCTTGGACAGGGACGTGCTACCCCGCGCAGGTTTCGCAGAGGGAGGAGGAACTGTACTGCTACTACCGGGTTTGGGGTCCTTGGCAGTGTCGTGTACTTTCCCCGAGGAAAGGGGTTCACAGGACTCTTTGGAGGTAGTCACCGTGTTGGCCTGAAAATTGGAGGAGGAGCGAACAGTGCTCGCAGAAGGTTGCCCACTTAACCCGTGAGCTGGGTCTGCCTTGACGGCGGGTTGTCCCCCTTTTCGGGTGGACGAAGTTGCATTCTCGGTTTTATCCGAGGCTAGGTGTTTTTTGTACATAATCATATTCATAATCGACCACTTTCACGACAAGGCATTACTCATGGTCTCAAGATATTGTGGGGTTGGGGAAATCGACCATGGTAGAGCCCCATACCATGGAAGGTCCATCATACTCCTTGGGCGGACAGGTATCAAGGAGGCTCCGTTAGAATACAGCTAGTTACCCCCAGCTGCAAACTATCCAATAGGCACGGAAGACGCTTAACACCCTGGATTGGGGGAGTTTGATCAAGAGAGTAACTGTCTCTCCGCCCGTCATCATTAGCCAGTCTATAGTAAACTACATGACTGTTACCAGCCGCCCCACGTGGAGGGAGATGCGGACTTCCTGCAGTATCCACAGTTACGGCACGCCAACAAATTAATGATAATTTGTTAACGCGTTGGTCCCCCTGTGAATCTGAAGGCAGCGGCCAAATGTAATCTAAGGTTCCAACATTTTTCCCAGTTTTTTTTTTAAACAATTTTTCTGGTTACGACAGTCATTTATTTATTAAATCAGTAAATGAAATTGAAGGTTCTATTAACGTTATTCCTCTTAATAAAGAGGTATATATATCAATGTCAAAGAAAATTTTATTTGAGAATAAAACGATTGAATTACGGTTTTTAGAGTCCATTCGTTTTATGCCTGCGAGTTTAGATACTCTGGCAAAAAATCTGCCTGATGAAGACTTTGGATAATCCGTAATGAATTTAAAGATGATGAATATTTTAATTTAATAAGGAGAAAGGGGGTTTTTCCATATGATTATTTAAATTCTTTTGATAAATTAAATGAAACATGTCTACCTCCTCGCGAGCAATTTTTTAATAAACTTACGAACAATGAATGTACAGAAGGAGAATATCAGCATGCTGTTAACGTATGGAACAGATTTAATTGTAGAAATATCTCACAATATTTACAATTATATTTAAATTGTGATGTTTTGTTGTTAGCAGATATTTTGAGAATTTTAGAAGAGTATGCATAACTATCTATGAGTTGGACCCATTTTATTATTACACAGCACCAGGATTGTCGTGGGATGCAATGTTAAAACACACTCAAATTAAATTAGAGTTGTTAACAGATATAAATATGTATAATTTCATGAAAAGAGGTATTCGAGGAGGTTTAACACAATGTTCCTTAAGACATTCTCTAGCTAATAATAAATTAATGAAAAATTTCAATCCTTCAATCGGTTCAAAATATTTGGTTTACCTTGATGCTAACAATTTATATGGATGGTCTATGTCGGAATCACTTCCATATGCAGGTTTTGTTTGGGTAGATAACTTTGGTAATATAGATTTCATGAAAATTCCTGAAAATTCACAAGTAGGATATATTTTAGAAGTTGATTTAATTTATCCAGATTTATCTCATGACGCTCATAATGATCTCCCCTTTTGTCCTGAAAATAAATCACCCCCTCAAACCAAGATTCAAAAGTTGATTGCTGATTTAGAAAATTAATATAATTATGTTATCCACTATAGAAATTTACAGCAGTGTGTAAAGCACGGATTAGAACTGCAGCGTATTCATCGAGTTTTAATGTTTAAACAATCAAATTGTTTAAAGAGCTACATCGATTTAAATAATTTCCATCGAACTGCCGCAAAAAAATAGTTTCGAAAAAGACTTTTTTAAATTATTAAATAATTCGGTGTATGGAAAGACTATGGAAAATGTAGATAAAAGAAAAGATGTGAAAATTGCAACAGAGTGGGAAAGCCGTGGTAGACATCAGGGTTTGCGTGCTCTTATAGCGAAACCTAATTTTCATAGTCTTTCTCATTTTACATCAAATATGACTGCAGTTCAATTAAAAAGAGTATCACACAATTTATAATAAACCAATTTACTTAGGCTTCACAGTCTTAGAGCTATCAAAGCTAAAAATGTATAACATTCATTATGAATATATCTATGAAGCCTAAATACAAAGATATGGTCTCCTTAAACTATATGGACACAGATTCTTTTATATATTCTATTTCTGTTAACGATTTTTATAATGATATTATTTTAGATATTAATGAAAGATTCGATACATCTGTTGCTACAGCTACACAGTAAGCTAAACACACACAGGCTTATGTGTCAACTGAACTTGAATCGCTCTTAATAAATTGTATGAACCTTACATGTGTAAAATTCTCTCTCTTTGCTTAGATTTAGTTGCATTGAATTGTTTAGTTTAGTCTTCCGTGAACTCTAGCCGATTTAGTTTCAATAAATCTGTATAAGCAATCCTCTGCATTTTAATTCAGTTTATCACTGCTCTATTGGAATTCTACAGGTTCCTCAACATGTTGGTCCATCGAACCGGATATTTGCCGCGGATTGCTCGCGATTTAAAAAATATTAATAAGCTACCTATCTGATTTCATCAAACCGCGCAACGGTACATCGTACACGCTACTCGTACTCTTCTGAAAAATCGTTTCGTTCTTCGTTCACAAGGCTCGAAAATCGCATTATTTGCAATGGAGGATAAAGCTGCTCACATCGAATTTCTTAAAAACCAGCGGAGTGGTATAAAGGGTCGTATAACCTATTTTAAAAATCAAGTGGATAAAAGAAAGGCGACCATTTCAGATTGTGAATTACAGTCTATTCATAATAGACTCCCAGGTATTTATCAAAAGTTTGATCAAACGCAGACTGAATTAGAACAACTTGACTCCAGTCAACTTGCTCCTGAAAATAGGAATAATTTTGATGATGACTACGGCGCACTAGAATCTCAAATCATCAGTTTAATACAATTACGGCGAAGGGCTTCTATAACGGTATCCAACAACAGTACTATGAATAATACATCCGTTGGAGATCAAACACAGTTAGCAACGGTGAAACTTCCAGATATAAAACTACCATCCTTTTCTGGCGATTGGGAGGATTGGCTGAAATTTAAAACATCATATTCTGATTTAATTCACACAAACGAGTGTTTAACAGACAGTACAAAATTTCATTATCTGCTCTCGTGCACCAGCGGTGGTAAGGCGCATCACATTGTCTCTTCGTTACCTATAACAGGGGAAAATTATCAGAGCGCTTGGAATGCCTTAAGTGCTGAATACGATAACGAAGTGCAGATAGTAAGGAAGCACATGAGAAATTTGTATGATTTGCCGTTAGTTCAAGAGAATTCAGCCTCTTCTCTTAAGGCTTTCACCGAAAACTTCCGGAAAGAGTACCGCGCATTAACCGCTTTAGGGCAACCGACAGAGAAGTGGGATCTTTTTCTCATTCACCATTTGTCAATCAAATTAGACTCAGCAACTCGCAGAGAGATAGAAGCCAAATTGCCAGTTGATAAACTTCAGACAATAAAGGTCCTCATGGATAATCTTGCTCTTCGTGTACGCGTATTAGAAGCGGTGGCAACTGTCGCACAACCATCATCGCCGACCACTAGAGGAAGTTATCATACAAAGCCAGTGCAACAATTAAGAGCACAACGCGCTCTCGCCATATCATATAGTCAGTGTCCCATTTGCAAGCAAAATCATTCGATTTTTAAGTCCGAAAAATTTAATTCCGTCTCCACTGCTGATCGTTTCTTGTTGGTACAGAAACTCAAGCTTTGTAGCAATTGCCTCAACGGGAATCATACTTCGAAAAATGTCTGTAAATATGGTTCGTGCAGAATTTGCCACCAAAGACATCACACACTTTTGCACCCCGCTACATCAACAAGGGCATACTCTTCTCTTAGCTCACCGACATCATTGCATCCAAATGCAGAATCCAGTGCGGAAACAAATGTAGTGGTCAATTCAAGGCCAATGTCAAGTTCAATAACACTCAGCAGTACAAATCAGCTAACTTTTCCAAATAAATCTCCCAAATACTTCTAGGTACAACTGTCATCAACATTTATGACATTTCCGGGTACACTCATCAGTGCAGAGCTTTAATCGATAGTGCATCTCAATGTAATATAATCACTAGCCGCTTAGCGCAACGACTTAAACTACCAAGACATTTAACAGCAGAATCCATTTGTGGTTTAGGTGAAGCAATGAGTGAGGTTAAATATGAGATCAACGCTACTATACAATCGCGTTTAGAAAATTACAAGACCACATTGAATTTTAAGGTTATGCGATTGATTACAGGACAACTTCCAGTGAATAAAATTAACATGAGCGATTTTAATATCTCAAATGAATTGCGTCAAAGCTTAGCTGATCCATTCTTCTGGAATCCTGATAAAATTGACATTCTGCTGGGCGCTGAGGTATACAATGAAGTGATGTTAGGTGAAAAATTGTTTGTACATGTGGATTTGCCTATGTTGACAAATAGTGTTTTTGGATATCTTGCTATCGGCAAGACCTCATCAAGAGCCAGTTCATCTGTCTCCCCTAAATCTCTTGTCTGCACTATGGAACAGCTTAGTGATCAGGTTAAGAAGTTTTGGGAATTGGAATCAATTCAGAATCAAGATGATTTCTCCCCAGAAGAAAGGGAATGTGAAAGCCACTTTCAATGTCATGTCACTCGATTGCCGTCCGGTCGTTACTCTGTCAGCTTGCCAACCAAGGACAACATAAAAAATTTGGGTCACACCGAACAATCAGCTCGTCGACTTCTTCATCGTTTAGAGGATAGATTGCAAAAAACTCCAAGAATCAAACAGCAATATAACGCATTCATGAAGGAATATATAGATCTCGGCCACATGCAGATCACTTCATGCGACAATCTTCGAAGCGAATTTCCGAACTTTTATATGCCGCATCACGGAGTTTGAAAGCCTTCATCGGCGACAACAAGGCTACGCGTCGTGTTTAACGCCTCGCATAAGTCATCATCGGGTCTATCTCTCAACGATGCTCTAAAAATCGGACCATCCGTGCAACAAGACTTATTTAGCGTTCTTCTTCGATTCGGACATCACAAAAATGTACCGCCAGGTCTTAGTGCATAGTAATCAACGCAACCTACAGCGCATCCTCTGGAGATTCAACGCAGCTGACCCCATTCAAACATACGAACTGTCAACAATCACATATGGCACTGCCAGTGCTGCATTCTTGGCAACCCGTTGCCTCAAGCAAGTTGCACTTGACGAGTCAAATACGTTTCCAATAGCCTTCGAAGTTGTCATGTCGGATTTTTATGTAGATGATTTGCTTTCGGGCTCATCAACCTTGGCAGAGGCAAAACGACTACGCTTGGATATCACAGAGCTTCTAAGGAAAGGGTGCTTCGAATTGCGAAAGTGGTGCGCAACTGATGCTGAAATCTTAGAAGGCATAAATGCAAATGATACAGCTCCTGATGAAGAAACAAGTGTACTTGGGTTATCATGGAACTTCAGTCAAGACAATATCTTTATTTCAACTGAAAATGTAACATTTTATTCCATAGCAACAAAACGAACAATATTGTCAACAATATCTTCCATTTACGATCCACTTGGACTGTGCGCACCCATCGTTCTTACAGCAAAGGCATACCTTCAGCTCATTTGGACTCTGAAACCAGTTGGTTGGGATGATAGTTTGCCGAAAGATCTCACAGCTCGATGGATAAGCTTTAGCGAACAACTAAAACGTGTGAAAAAGCTTGCCGTTCCTCGTTGTATCATACCAGTTGAACACACACAGATAACTTCCATACAACTACACGGATTCGGCGACGCATCCGAAATCGGCTATGGATCTTGTATATACCCGCGTACATCAGATTCACAGAATCATCATTTTGTCCGCCTGCTTACCGCCAAATCTAGAGTTGCTCCGCTTAAGAAACAAACAATTCCCAGACTTGAGCTATGCGCCTCGGTATTGTTGGCTCAACTTGCTCAAAAGGTAATTTCTTCCTTAAATATTAATATCAATCAAATCTTTCTTTGGACAGATTCGGAAATTACACTATATCGCATCAAATCCGAATCGAAGAATTACAAGACCTTTGTTAGCCACCGCGTATCTCAAATACAGGAACTAACATCCCCAGAGAATTGGAGATTCGTGCCATCATCGCAAAACTCTGCTGACATCGTCTCTCGCGGACTGTCGCCCGGTGAATTAGTGTCCTGTCGGGCTTGGTGGGAAGGACCTGAGTTTCTGAGCCTTGATGAAGAACATTGGCCAACAAAATTACAGAAGCTTTCAATAAACATTGATTTTGAATATGACGAACAAAATGAGAGAAAGCAAGTTACCATATCAGTCATTTCAACGCATAGCAGCAATTTCATGGAAAAAATATCGGACTTCAGTAAGTTGGTACGATATACAGCAATTTGGCTCAGATATTTTGCAAATCTCAAGACTCCAAAGTTTCAACGAAAAATCGGCGAAATAACAGCTCGGGAGTTTGAAAACGCAATTCAACGACTTATCATCATCACACAGAAACAAATGTTTCCCGATTGTTTAGAGAACTTCTGCGACAAAGAGAAGTTGGCAAACAAAGCAAGCTAAGAAGACTTAATCCATTTATAGATTCTATTGGTATAATACGAGTAGGCGGTACACTCACGCAAGCTGATCACCTCAGCTATGATCAACGATATCCAATGGTCCTACTAGGACAACACCACTTCACGACAATATTAGCACGACATCAACATAAAAGAGATATGCACTCCGGTCCTCAAGCTTTACTCAACAATCTAAGGCAACGCTACTGGATCATCCGTGGAAAGGATCTCTGCAAGAAAATATTCCATTAATGTATCAACTGCTTTCGAGCAAAACCTAAGAATATTCACCAGATAATGGGTGACTTGCCCTCCTACAGGACTCAACCGATACGCCCATTTGTTAATGTCGGCGTAGACTACTTCGTACCGATCATGACTACATCCAGGATCCGTGGAAGAAGACCTACAAAAACATATGTCGCAATATTTATATGCTTCGCAACAAGGGCAGTGCACATGGAGTTAGTCGAGGATTTGAGCACTAAGGCATTTTTAGCGGCTCTTCAATGCTTTATAGCTCGGCGAGGTCATCCTGCTAACATTTTCAGCGACAATGCATCCAATTTTGTAGGTGCACGAAATGAACTCATTGAACTGCGCACACTTATAGAATCAAAAAATCATCAAAATGAAGTTACGCGGTTCTGCACAAATGAGCATATATCCTGGCATTTTATTCCTCCGCGAGCGCCTCATCATGGCGAACTCTGGGAATCCGCCGTCAAATCCGCAAAAACACACATGCGAAGGACTATTGGCAACGAACTATTAACTGCCACGGAACTACGAACTTTTCTTGCTCAAGTAGAGGCCAGTCTAAATTCTAGACCGCTAACAGCACTATCCGATGACCCAGTTGACATATCCGCTCTGACTCCGGCTCATTTTTTGATCGGCGCTCCAATGACAGCTATTGTCAAACCGAATTTGTTAGACTCCAAGATTTCAAGATTATCTCGATGGCAGATAGTGCAACATATGGCGCAAAACTTTTGGCGTAGATGGTCACTGGAATTTCTTTCAACGCTTCAGCAACGACAAGGAAAATCGTGCAAGAAGGAAGACAATATAAAGGTGGGGGCTCTAGTGTTATTAAAGGAGGATAATCTTCCGCCTCAACAATGGATGCTAGGACGAATCTCTGCCCTCTATCCTGGAGACGATGGCATCGTTCGCGTTGTACAAGTGAAGACCTCATCAGGACAATTTCGTCGGGCAATCTCGAAGATATCACCCCTCCCCATACAGGATAACCATGACGATGAAAACGACAGTTTGGAACGGATTTCCAACGCGGCCGGTATGTTGCTACAGCTACACAGTAAGCTAAACACACACAGGCTTATGTGTCAACTGAACTTGAATCGCTCTTAATAAATTGTATGAACTTTACATGTATAAAATTCTCTCTCTTTGCTGAGATTTAGTTGCATTGAATTGTTTAGTTTAGTCTTCCGTGAACTCTTGCCGATTTAGTTTCAATAAATCTGTATAAGCAATCCTCTGCATTTTAATTCAGTTTATCACTGCTCTATTGGAATTCTACAGGTTCCTCAACAACATCAGAATATCCTTATAATATACCGTCAGTAAATAAAAAGTTTTTAGGTTTAATCAAAGATGAGAATAAAGGAAAAATTATGACTGAGTTTATAGGTTTACGATCTAAGATGTACTCTTTAAGTATTGAAGAAAGAACCGAAATAAAAAAAGCTAAAGGTATTAAAAGAACAGCTGTAAATACTTTAACTCTAGATAATTACAAAGATTGTTTATATAGGTTATAAAATAAAAAAATTACCTTAGGAATAGGAGGGTTCTGTCTCCTGTACACCGAACCAGTTCCTGTATCTAGTGGAACTAGTTCACGGGAAGTGAAAATTATTTTGACTGGATTGTGAAGGATGTTCATCCTTAGTTCGTCGTCGGGTACCATTTTGAACTCCCGATAAATCTAGTCAGGTTTTTGACATCTATGGAGCCTAGCGCAGTTAGCTCTTTGAAGTAGGGGGAGCCCAAAAGCCGGTTCCTACGGTTGGCTAGGGCCGGACAGCTACCGAGGAGGTGAAGTATGGTTTCCTCTTCCTCCTCGTCGTGGCAACTCCTACAGAAGTCGTTTGAGGGCACGCCCAGCCTATCGGCGTGTCTACCTATGAGGCAGTGACCCGTGATTACGGCTACTGTGGTGCTAATTTGTTTGCGTCCGAGTAGGATAAGCCCTCTTGACCGCTTAAGGTCGAGCTTTGGCCATATCTGTCGGGTAATCAGGCAGGTGTGTTCTTCTTGCCAGTTATTATTAGCAATCTTGAGAGCCTCCTGTGAGAGCTCCATTTTGCATGTAGCTAGCGGTTTACCCGGCTGGTGGTTAATGTCCGAATCAGGACGTGTGGTGCCGATTCTAGCTAGTTCGTCGGCTCTGCAATTGCCCGGAATATCACTATATCCAGGCACCCAGATGAGCCGTACTTTCAGGTGCTCAGCTATGTCATTTAGTGTTGAGCGACATATTATGACCGTTTTACATTTCCTTTACATTTCCTGTAGGTAGCGCTAGTTGATTCAGGCGGTCCACAGCTACTTTTATAGCCATGATTTCCGCTTGAAACACGCTGCAGTAGTCAGGTAAGCGAAATGAGACATCGAGGTCTAAGTGTTCCGAGAATATTCCACCACCCACTTTGCCATCCAATTTGGAGCCGTCAGTGTAGAGATGCACTGAGTTCTCCCATTGGGGAGGACCTTTCTCCCACTCCGATCTGGTGGGAAAGAAGGAATCGAATTTTGCTCAAAAGAAAGGCTTGGGCGAGGTGTAGTCGATATTGCTGGCAGTTTTATTGTGCAATATTTTGGAGTGACCGAAATCAGTTCGCTTCCAGGTCTGGATTGAGTTAAGCCTAATAGCGGCTGACGATGCGGTTTGCTTACCTAAGACATCCAACGGTAGAAGGTGGAGAATAGTGTTCAGGGCTTTGGAAGGTGTGGTTCTCAGGGCACCTGTTATCAGCAGTGCTGCCATCCTCTGAACTTTGTCCATTGCTTTGAGATGGGTTGCTATATTTAGTGCCGGCCACCAGACACTCACCCCATACATAAGTATAGGCCGTATGCCACTTGTATAGAGCCAATTCAGAATGCGTGGTTCCATACCCCATCTTTTCCCTATAGCCTTCTTACACGAGTACAGCGCTACTGTAGCTTTCCGTACTCTTTCTTGGATGTTAGGCTTCCAGGTAAGTTTTCTATCTAGGACTAAACCTAGATACTTAACCTGGTTACACAGTTCCAGCCTAACCCCGTCTAGTGTAGGGCAATTAATAGGAGGTGTTTTATGCCTCCGAGAGAAGAGTATTAACTCTGTTTTGTTAGGGTTTATACCTAGACCACACCTATCACTCCATGATGAAGTCTTGGAGAGGGCGTGTTGTAAAACCTCAGCCAGTGTATTGGGGTGCTTTCCTGAACATACCAGGGCAATATCATCGGCGTAGGCAATAACCTTGTGACCGGATAACTCCAGGTCTATGAGCAACTCATTTAGAGTTAAGTTCCATAAGAGTGGTGAAAGGATTCCACCCTGAGGGGTGCCTCTAGTCACCACTCTTTGGAAATTGGATCCTCCTAAGCTGGAGATAATGACACTGCATTTTAGCATGAGGTCAATAAGTTTGATGAGAGGGTCGTCGATTTCAAGCCTCCTCAAGGATGCCGTTATCGCCTCTCATCTAATATTGTTAAAAGCACCCTCAATATCAAGGAAGGCTACAAGTGAATATTCCTTCTGTAGTAGCGAATGCTCTATGATTGTTGTAAGTTCGTGTAGGGCTTTCTGTACGGACTTACCTTTAGTATAAGCATGTTGTAAGAGAGACAACCTGGAATGATTGATTGTCTCTTTAATGTAGATATCTAGGAGTCTTTCCAAGGTTTTGAGCAGAAAGGAGGAGAGACTAATGGGCCTAAAATCATTGGGCTTATAATGTGAGGCTTTTCCTACCTTAGGGATAAAGACCACCTTCACCTTCGTCCATGAGGATGGAATATAGGTGAGGTTAAGGCAAGCCTCGGAGATGACCAGTAGCCACGTAATAAGTATCTCGGAGGCTAGTTGTAGTTCAGCTGGGATGATGTTATCCAATCCCGGTGATTTATAGGGCTTGAAACTTCGTATCGCCCATTTCAATTTTCTTGTATCAAGTATCTTGCGGACCAGTTCATGGTCGCTTGGAGTATCCTGCAGTTCTACTCTTCTGTTCGTAGAGCAACCCGGAAAGTGAGTGTTTACAAGTAGCTCCAGCGACTCAAGACTGGATGAAGTCCAACTACCATCACTCCTGGTCAGGAAGCTAGGGGTGATGGGCGTTGTTGAGAGGATTTTCCGCAAACGACTCGCTTCAGAGGAGCTTTCAATTTTATTACAGAATCCCTCCCATGAGGATCGTTTTGCCTTCCTAATCAGTTTCTTAAATTGTTTGAGGCATTCTTTATAAGAAGTCCAGACATTTGTTTTTTTCGCTTGGTTAAAAAGTTTGCGACACTTCTTTCTTAGTTTCATGATCTCACTGGACCACCACGGAGGTTTGGGCTTGCCTCTAGGGACCCTGTCGGGGCAGGAAATTTGTGTCGCCTCATTAGACGCAAGCATCAAAGTGTCCACCACCTTGTCTAGGGTTTGTATACTGTCAATTACGGGTGGACCTGTAGTAGGCAGACTATTACTGAGGACCATCCTGTAGAGGTCCCAGTTTGTCCTTAGCCTGTTTTTATAGGGAGGGCACATCATCTTGTGGAGTGTTATTCCAAATTCAATATAGGCATGGTCGGAGAAGGATAGTTCCTTGGATACCTTCCACTCCGTTATTAAGTGGGCGGATTGTTCTAAGGTAATGTCTAGAACTTCCCGCCTAATTGAGTTAGTAAAAGTGGGTTCTGCACCCATATTACAAATCTGGAGGTTAGTTCCGAGAATAAAATCAAAAAGTAACTCACCCCTTTCGTTGACGTCCGAGCTGCCCCAGACTATATGATGAGCGTTGGCGTCTGCTCCGATCACCAGCGTCTTCCTTTGTTTAGTGGCTTCCTTTATCGCATTCCTGAGTAGTGTATTAGGAATGTCCGCCACATCGTGCGCCATGTAGCTGGAGGTTACCCAGATATTGTTGTTTTGTTACTCCAGTACGGCTGTAGTTGTGTCCTTATCACTGAACTGTGCGTTAATATTATTCTTAATGAGGATACATGACCTTGGTTTACTTGTACCTTGTAAATAGAGGAGCTTATAACCCTTCATGTTGAGTCCGCAAACCTTGTCTCTGATGATCCAAGGTTCTTGGACAAGGATGAGCTCTTCTCCTTTTTGCGCAAGACGAAGGAGAAGGGCTGCGGACGCTGCTTTTGAGTGATGGAGATTAATTTGAACTACTCTTAACATCACTGTGTCCAGGTGAGGATATCTCTATCACAGTGATGTCAGCAGTCTCCCCATCATTACTGGCATCTTCGTCAGTGGAGGAACCAAGAAGTTGGTCCTCCAGTTCTGGTCCAGGGTCCGGGAGGGTGTCGACTACCATAGCGTCGACCGTCGCCGCACCATCTTCTGGTGAGGGAGTGACAACGGCAGAAACTGTCGTTTCACTCCGTTCTTCTTCCTTTTCCTCGGTGTTGCTTGAGGAGGCTGCTGAATTCTCCTCTAATTTACTAGCATTTAGCGCCTTTAGGTCCTTTTCATAAACCTTCAGGCTGATGGATCTGAAGCCATAGCAAATAATGCCATTGCA
Source organism: Leptarthrus brevirostris (assembly GCA_964036015.1). NCBI lineage: Eukaryota > Metazoa > Arthropoda > Insecta > Diptera > Asilidae > Leptarthrus > Leptarthrus brevirostris. Next base: position 47,046,656 of record OZ038373.1, read on the forward strand.
TTCAGCAAGTGGGGCAAGGGACTGCTCGTTTAGGATCATAATGACCTGTCTTGAGCTCCCCTTGACCTCGCCCACCTGGGCCACCATCCAATCATGGGTAGGTAGTTCAGGTTTGAACATTTGGAAGAACTTAAGGATCTCTGCAGGATCCGAAGGTTCAGCTGGTACCCAAGCCCGTGACCTAGGTCTACAGGGGATTTTATTCCTGGGAACGGCTTCAATTCTTGCGCCAGTCCAGACTTCGCCAAGACGGGAAACTGCCTGGTCAAGAAGCTCCGCCGACCTCTGGTTCGAGCAGGCAAGTAGCTTAACGTGGCCTTGATGCCTACCAGCATCAAGACAACGTGGAGGAGGGCCAGGGTTCAACGAGAGAACCTCCATATACACCTTCAGCAACGCCATCTCCACCATCTTCCATTTAACAGGCGTGATGGAGCCGTCCGCGTTGCTGCGGTCTATAATCGCCCTTACTAAGCTGTCCTTCGCTATCTCGCTGAAGGAGTTGGCAGTGGAGGAAAGGGTGCCTATCGCCTTAATCCTTTTGGAAGATGGCTGCTGCTCGTTAGGCGAGCGCAACCTCTTCGGGGTAGCTTGCAACGGGCCTTTGGAGGCCGACGCGCTACCTTGGGCAACAATCTTGTTAGCCCATTGCAGAGAGGTTTTATCCTTCTCTCTAAGGTTTTCTTGAGACACGGAGCTCAGTTTGCGGATGATTCTGAGCGCAGTCCGTCTCGTTGAAGGCCACCGTTAAGGCATTTCCCTTCTGCTTGGTGGTCGTAGGGTTGGACTGGGGTGTCCTGAGAGGCGCGCTGGAGGATGTATGTCCGGGTATTTTAGCCTTGGACAGGGACGCACTACCACGCGCAGGTTTTGCAGAGGGAGGAGGAACAGTGCTGCTGCTACCGTTTTTGGGGTCCTTGGCAGTAGCGTACACTTTCACCGGGGAAGGGGTTCACAGGACTCCTTGGGGAGAGTCACCGTGTTGGCCTTAGAATTATTGGAGGAGCGAGCAGTGCTCGCAGAAAGTTGCCCACTTAACCCGTGGGCCGGGTCTGCCTTGACGGCGGATTGTCCCCCTATTCGGGTGGACGAAGTTATCTCAGTTTTATCCGAGGCTGGGTGTTTTTTGTGCATAATTAAATTTCATAGTCGACCACTTTCGCGACAAGGCGGTACTCATGGTCTCGATATATTTTTGGGGTTGTGGGGAATCAACCAAGGTAGAGCCCCTTACCATGACGGTCCTGCATACTCCTTGAGGCGGACAGGTATCAAGGAGGCTCCGTTAGAATGCAGCTAGTTACCCCCAGCTGCAAACTATCCAATAGGCACGGAAGACGCTTAACACCCTGGATTGGGGGAGTTTGATCAAGAGAGTAACTGTCTCTCCGCCCGTCATCATTAGCCAGTCTATAGTAAACTACCTGACTGTTACCAGCCGCCCCACGTGGAGGGAGATGCGGACTTCCTACAGTATCCACAGTTACGGCACGCCAACAAATTAGTAAAAATTTGTTAACGCGTTGGTCCCCTTGTGAATCTGCGGGCTGCGGCCAAGATTGTTTATATAAGAAAAAATTATTTTATGCCAACATGTTAGGATTAAGAAGTAAATTGCATACAATATATACGGAATATATTAATAAAGTAGCGTTGAGTCCATTTGACGATAAAAGATTCATAAGAGAAGATGATATCCAAACATATGCTTGGGGGCACTATAGATTATCTAAAAATTGTTAAAATAAATGAAATGGATGTTGAGGAAGAAAATTAATAAAATAATAATATTTAATTTCAATGTCTTTTTATTGATATAAAACCTATATATTTCTTTCTTATTTCTTGCTATTACTAAAATTTTTTTAAACAGGTATAAATTTTTTTGTGCACATTGTCCCTGATGACATAAACAGCAGGGGGTGTTACTATAAAAAGATTTTAAACATTCTATATTAGGACACTGCATTTCTTCTTCCATATTATATACTATTAATCCTTCATCAAATGTATTTTTGATCCGGCAAACCTTTTCACAGCCTTTCACATAAAGTACTTTGTTTCTTATTAAAGGAGCCACTATAGCACGTAATGGACGATAGGGAATATATCCATCGTTTCATCTGAATCCATGATAATTATTATGAAGCCATTTCGCTTCTCTTCTCTTTGCAGGTGTAAAATCCTTAAATTTGAATGGAGGTTGAAAAATAAAGTGCTGCATTTGGTTTCCATTTGTCAAAATCACAATAAACTTGTTATGTTCTTCTTTAAATCCTTGAATATCCACAATTGCATCCATTTGTAATCTTAAATTATTTTTCTAACTTCACTCGTCAATGAACTATATCCGACTATTTTGTCATGCAAAAGCAAACAAAAAGCGGTTGTATTTGCGGGAATATTACTGTGAGTTGTAAATTGTATACGAATATCGACGGGTCCTGATTTGATCACCTCGTTTTGATGTGAGCAATCGATAACTGCAATTGGAGCACTATCCTTAAACTTCTCTCGAGTAAGCAGCGGTTGATGGAGACGTCCGTAATATGACTGTTGGAATTTTATATACATATCATACAATAAAGCATATCTCTCCCGATCAAATTTAATGTTTAAGTCTTCATATGGGAATGTTTCAGAATTTAGGTGAAGTTTGACATCTAAAAGTTCGCAATGATCTAACTTGCTTGCATCTTTACTCTTTTCGTTTTTTCGATCTGTTTGAAGTGCTTAAATGACATATCGAGGTTTTTTTACCTGAGTAGATGTTTTAATTGTCAAATTATGATCAACAGTTGTAGGTAATATGGGATATTCGTATATATCCCAGCTACGAAAACTCATTTGTATTGGTCGTCCAGTATCGATTAACTTAAGCAGCGATAGTTTTTCTTCATCACCTACACTTATGTGGGTACTCGCCATTGTAGTTTGAAAATATCTATTTTAACTTCATCATCTGGTGATATAAAAGCATTTTCATCGCCTCTACTTCGAATCAATATAAGTTCATGTTTAGCATTTATAACAATTTTCTTATAGTCTTCAGCAAAGCCGAGCAAAAGCTTTAAAGGAATACAAACATTGAAAAATCCTCTTGTAGGTAATATTGAATTATCTGGAGACCAGGACGCATTTAGTAACACATTGCTTTCATTTTGATTTAAAGATATGTAATTTTTTATTGCTGTAGCAAATCCCAGATTTCTCGTGCGATCAATTTCTACGCTATTTAATTCATAGCGAATTTCATCAAAAAGAAAAGATATAGTATTATTAGTTAATTTTGCCGTTGTTGATGCAAGCCCATCTGATTTTGTTATCGCGCCTTCTATATATGTATATGAAACTTTCACTTGGTAAAATATACAAATCCTGATGTTGTAATGATATTCGAACTTCATCACTATTCTTATATGATGCTAAAAACGGAGAGTAGCTGTGATACTCAACTTTTGTAATACTATTATCATAGCTTGCACCTTGAGTAATATCGAGTATTTCATTCATTTTTTTAACTTAAGACCAAGAGCTTTTAAGAATTGTTCGTTAGCACCTGTTAGCTTTATTCCTGACTGCTGTACTGCTTCAGACTGACTAGCAGACTTAACACTTTTGTATTTGTATTTATTATCAATGGTATTATTATATATTAGCATGTTGCGACTTCAAATGCAGTCTCACTGTAATCGTTTCTCCCCTAAAATTTATTAGATCACCGTCCTCCATGAACTTCAGTGTTAGAGAACTTATCCATCTGATGTTCAGAGGCAAATAAATGACATTCTTAGGAACTTCGATTATTTTATACCCCGGACCCACCTTAGGAGAGAACTCGTGTAAGGTGTGAACTTGCTTATTACTTATGAAGGAGCCTGATACTATATTACATTCAACTCGTATTACATTAACTTTTATTATTTTCACTGGTAAATCAGATTGATATATATAAGGTTCTAGAACACGTTTACTTAATCCTACTAATGGTCCAATAGAGTTCTCCTTATTCAATAATACTCGGCTAGAACTTCTAACTTCACATTTCAATGTGTTATTATTAGCCACTAATTCTACTATAGGCTTAGCTTTCGTTTTAGCTAGTTCTCTTTTGATAAATCCTGCAATATCATCAATTTCATAGGAACCTTCTGGAATTTTAATTTCATCATCGCCAACATGAAATAAGTTATTTCTGCTGTCCACATTAGGTATTGAATTATATGTCTGTAAATCAATGAGTCCACAAACGTATTCCGATGTAAGATCCAGTGGCGGAAAGTACTCAACTGTGAGTACAGATGAATTCCCAGTCAAAGTTAGTGTTAATGACATAGTAGGTAAAAGTGAAATGAAACTGTTATGTTTAAACAGAGTTTATTTATAGCCCAACTTACAATAGTCAATTAAATTCTTAAACTTACGGTTACTTATTATTACAATGATTATATAAAAATTTAAAGCATAAGTGACCGCAATTTATCATGTTATAATTTTGATAGGACTTATAATTGTAAACAATGTTTTTCCTAAATAGCTTAAAATTTCGTTTGGTGGTTGCAAGTTTCCAAAGCTGTCAAAGTACTCCTTTTCAGATCCCCTTTTGTAATATGCTACCCAATGACTTCCAAGACCGGTGGTAGTATCCAAATTTACGATTCATATTTTTTAGGTTTGTTGGGGAGAGCATTAAACATAAAAAAAAACTCTAAAATGTGGTATATCATTCGCATATTTATATAAATCGATTTCATTTAATGCTCGATTAGGTAGCAGTTTTAGACGTTTTTTGAAGGCGGATTTAAGAATAAACTAAGTCCTTTTCTGTAGGGCTTCAAGTATAAACCGCTACCCTTCTTTCCTAATGCAATAGCTTTCATCTTTATGTCGGTTGCTCTCCTTCAGCTGCTCTTTAGCATTTGTAGCATTTGTTACTGCCTTTGCGACACCAGATGCTCCACCCACTAAAGCTCCCAGTGCAGAAAGCCCAACAAAAATAGGAATGAGAGGTAAAATTCCTCCAATCTTCGGTATAGGAATTATACGGGGAGTCTTTACATACTTCTTTTTTCTTTTAAATACATTTTTAGTGGTAGCAAGTGCAATAGCGTCTTTTAGAGAATCTGGTATTTTCACTTTTAAGATATTTCTAGCTTCACGAACTCCTTTTTGAAACGTTAACGTTTTTTTATTCCTCTCAGAACGAGTTTTATTCTTTTTTATCCCCATTCCAAATTTTACTTTTGCTTTCATAGCGTTTGTTACAAGCCAGGCGTTGCTACGTTCTCCAAGGGATTCGTCTGAAGATGTCACTCGTTCCCAAGCTTTACCGGATAATATACGATCAGCAATATGACGATCCTCGATATTCTTATGTTGAGAATATGCGATATCGTGACTTCTACAAGCTGCGTCAAGGGGGTTACCCCTTGCTTATCTTTTTTGTAATTTAGTACCAGGACCGCAATATTGATATCCAGGCAAATGAAATTCAAATGGTTAACTGCTAATTGCTGTATTTAGCAAACCGCCTCCGCTTCGACATTTACGCTGGCGAGAACGATTTTGATTCTTTGAATGATCAATCATTCGATAGATAGAATAAATTTTTAGACGTCCTCACAACAGCACACTGAGCTGATGACTGATATAAAAGTTCAGTGTTGTGCAATAAATATTTCTGTTCTAATAATCAAGTTCGTGAAGCAGAAAGTCACTTTAAAAATAAAAAATCTAGATATAAAATCTGACTTTGTTAAAAGACATAGCTCACTTATACCTGATAATGTAGTAGGAAATCTTGTGGGACCCTCTAACTGAAGTAAAACCAATCTTATGATTGGTCTTATAGAACATCCAAATGGACTAAAGAATATCTGCATCTACTCAAAATCACTACATCAGCCTAAATATCAGTATCTAGAGCAGTTGATAAGTCCTATTGCTGGTCTGGGCTACTACACGTTTTCTAATAATTGCGAAGTTATATCTCCTGAGGAAGTTAAACAGAATTCGGTTTTTATTTTCGATGATGTAGCATGTGGGAAACAAAATAACATACGTGATTATTTTTGCATGGGACGACACAATAATATAGATAGTTTCTATCTCTGTCAGACATACACCCATATACCGAAGTACTTAATACGTGACAACGCTAACTTTCTTATTTTATTTAAACAAGATGATACGAATCTTAGGCATATATATAATGACCACGTTAACAAAGATTTGACCTTCGAAAAATTTCGTGATATTTGCAGTGTTTGCTGGAAGGATCGATATGGCTTTCTAGTAATCGATAAAGACAGTCTATTGATAAACGGACGTTATCGAAAAGGAGTTGATACATATATTTCACTATAAATTTAGAAGATCTGGTGTAGCTGATATTAAACCCGTTACAGTTGTTAATATATCTGATAGATCTGTTCGAGCTTTTAATAGACCTGATAAAGCTGCTCATAGACCTGATAAAGCTGGTCATAGGCGTAATAGGAGTTGTTCATAAAACCTGGTAAAACTGTGCATATACCTGGTAAAGCTGTTCAAAGACATGGTAAAGCTGTTCATAGACCTGGTAAAGCTGTTCATAGACCTGGTAAGAGCTATTTTAAGACCTGGTAAAGCTATTCATAGACCTGGTAAAGCTGTTCATAGACCTGGTAAAGCTGTTCATAGACCTGGTAAAGCTGTTCATAGACCTGGTAAGGGCTGTTCGTAGACCTGGTAAAGCTGTTCATAGACCTGGTAAGAGCTGTTCGTAGACCTGGTAAAGCTGTTCATAGACCTGGTAAAGCTGTGCCTAGACCTGTTTAGATCAGTATAACTCACTTAACAGACCAGTTCAAATCTTATTAAAAAGATGTTTAAAAAGAGAGACGAACTATTAAAAAATCTTATCAAAACTAGAAATGCCATTAAGAAGAAATTCCGCGCTGTGAAAACTGGCCGAGTTGAAACTGAAACTCGCCTTGAGGAGACATTTAAGCCTATAACAAAACCGCTTCATGAATTCATAACAAAAACAAAATATGAGTCTAAAATTAAAGATTAATACAGAGATGATGATGATTACGACAATATAAATTTTACTCCTAAAATTAAACTCCCGAAAATGGAGCCAACAAGTACACCTATAAAGCGTCCAGATTATTCCTTAATGTTGGAAGACGATTAATTTGCAACACCTACACACTCTAGAACTTTGATCGAAAAGAGAGATTCTCCTCTTAATTTATCAAGTGGATTAGCTGATAAATATTTAGAACTATGTGTTAACAAAAGCCCCAAAATTGACAACACTTATGGAGTTTATTAAGATGATGATAACTAATGGAAAATTGGAAATTCCAAGATTGCAATTGATAAAGAATGTTTCCTTATTAACGGAAAATCGTATAAAATAACGCTAGGTTTTTGTGAATTGCTTTTTATGAAACAACCTGCAAAAACTTTGTATAGTAAGGATGACTTGAAAGATTATGAAGCTATCTTAAAAGAAAGTAATGGCTATAAAAGAGAATATAGAACGGACGGCCAAATAAAAGGTACTAGAGCTTCAAAGTATACAGAAATTATAAGTAACCTGATTACTCATGATGGCAAAGGGTTGATGGATATGCCCAAGCAAAATATTGATTACGTTTATTGGAATGATCCGAATGAGCTTGTGGATAGACTTCGTCTTTTAGTAGCATCACAAGGTGCTGGACACACTAACCACAACAATGAAATTATCTCAATTATTGAAGAGTTAAAAGAAGGTGGCATTATAATATAAATAACATCTTTAAACGTATTCAGCTTTATTGTAATAATGAGTGTCGACAAGTTTGGAAGATATTCTAAAAAAGCAAAGTTCGGACCTACTGGCGATCGTGGTCCCAGGGGCTACCTGGTGAACCTGGTGTTCAAGGGATCCAGGGAATACATGGTTAAAATGGTGTAGGTTTTAAGCTCACTCAAGATGGAGATTTCAATGTAGGTTTTAAAAATTTTAAATATATTAAAAGTCCGATGGAAAGAGATGATGCTGCCAATAAAATATATGTCGACGATGTAGCTGATATGGTAGTACATTTAAGTAATTCCCACGCTAATGAAAAAATTCAATTAGTCAGCAACAATCTAACTAAGCTAATACTTAAGGAGAGTGCCGTTCTTAAAGAAGAGTTAAAGGAGATATACAGCATAATAAATATAACAAGTAAAAAAAGATAAAAAAGCCAGTCAATTATATACGAGTGAATCAAGTGCTATTCTACAAGGAAAACTGAAAATAGTATACGAACTATATACAAATGAATTAATTGTTGACGTTCAGGAGAAGTTGATGAAATATATAGATCTAAATCTTCAGGAAATTAATGACACTTTAAAAGCGTTAATTAATGTAGAATCTCTGACAATTTCAAACTGAATAAAACACAAGTGGTTAATGAGCTTCATAAACCAGAAGAAGACGTGTTATAATTAAAGTAATAGATGACTTATGGCAAGCCGACTTAGTAGAAATGGGTGCTTATACTACAAGCAATAATGGCCATAATTTTTATTAACTGTAATAGACGGATTTTCTAAATATGCATGGGCAATTCCTATTAAAAGAAAGGCTGGTGTCGTAGTTACTCGAGCTATGAAATCCATACTAATAGAAGGTCGGACTCCCACAAATTTACAAACTGATGATGGAAAAGAGTTTTTCAATAGCTCATTTCAAAACTTAATGAAAAAATCCCGCATTAATCATTTTTCTACACATATCCCTTTAAAAGCATCTATAGTTGAACGATTTAATCGAACATTAAAAACCATGATGTGGAAAGAGTTTAGTATGCAGGGCTCATACCGATGGATAGATATGGTTAAGAAATTACTCGTAAAATATAACTCAAGTAATCATCGAACAATAAAAATGCGACCCCGGGATGTGACAAAGCAGAATGAGAAAAAATTTTTATCAACAGTTTACAATCATTTAAAGACGTTTCATTCACCAAAATTTAAACTGGGAGACTTTGTTCGCATTAGTAAATATAAACATGTATTTGAAAAGGGGTATACACCAAACTGGACTACAGAGATCTTCATGATCACAAAAATTCAGATAACGAATCCTGTAACATATTTCTCGGAAGACCATGAAGGAAAGGCAATAAAGGGGAGTTTTTATGATATGGAACTCCAAAAGACGAAGAATCCCGATGTTTACCGAGTCGAAAAAATATTGAAGAGAACCGCAGATAAAGTTTATGTTAAATGGCTCGGATTTTCATCAAAACACAACTCTTGGATTAAGAAAGATAATGTATTATAATATTGTTATACAAATATATATTTTATATTAAAAGTACTTGAGTTCTTATTTTATTACTTTTTTAAAAATTTTTAAATCTTGTCCAACGCAAATGTTTGCCAGGGACCCTTATGCTCATATATTGGAACGAAATGTATCTTTGGGATGATATTAAACTGAACTACTTTTTCTCCAACTGCTTTGACATTTTCTTCTTCTTTTTGTAGCAAAAGCAAAACATCTTGAAGGTGCAAACTCCTACAAATATCCTTGAATTTTTTATATGCTCAAATCAGATTTAGAAATCTTAAGAAAGAACCTCCCATGCTTTTGATAATCGTTAAACAAAAGTTCGTTCTATAAAGAAGGAATTGAAATATATAATTAAATGTCTACTTTGTTGTCTTTACCTCTATAACCTCTTTAATAGCGGTAGTTAATAAATCTAGTTTTTTATAGGCAGCAATAAGTTCATTATAATCTGTTAATTTGATTAATTTGCAAATATTATCCAAAATTATTTTTGTATGAACGTGCTCCATTTTGAACTGTCTTAAAAAATTAATTACACTTCCTTTTATAGCTGCTTATTTTGAAATATTCATTTGATATGTTTGCTTCATTCCTCTTAAATTCACTAATTCCACTTCGATTTTATAATTAGCGTCAACTTGTTTCACCATCTCTACTTCACCATTACTTAGAATTCTTTCAGTTTCAAACTCGCGGTATTCATAGCATGATATCTTCAATGAGCGAGTTACGTAATTACTGTCATATGTACAACGAATGGTTAGCATAGTTTCGTCATCGAATTCAAGTTTAAAGTGCCTATAAAAGATATCCTTGCTCTCAATAATTCCTGCAATATCCATTTCTTTCTTTAATAGCTCTTGCCTGAAACCTTCAATGGCCTCGTCAATAGAAACCAATTTCTTTTTAGGATTATCAATCGTAGTAGTCCTTGATGTAGTAATAGGAATTAGCTCGTCATTACTTCCTTTTAAGGTAGGAGCTGAATCTTCTTTGGAATTGCTTGTGTTACTGTAAGTTATCAGCTTAAAAGTTAAGCCAATTTGAATAGAGTCATTATTTGGTAGAGTGAGCGCAAAATCTAAATTGCTGCTACTTTTATCCATTAGGTTTACACTTAACGGGATCGGTAAACTATTAATATGCAAGATGTATAGCGATTAAAACCAAAGATTTACTGAACGTCTATCCATTTTTAATGTTAGCATGTTGACTTGAAGTCGAGAACTAAGTGAATTTTATGAAGTTGTCATATTTATATCATCCTCCTGCAAATAACTTTTGCTATTTTCAAGGTCTAAAGGGAAATGATTGTAAGGTTAAGTGGAATGAAACATAAATTTAATAAAAATACTTTATTTCTTTATAAATTTAAATAATAGCCAGTGCTAGGTGTTATCTTAGAAAACATTAAATTAAAATAGCTGCCACCTGCTGCTTTCCTTTCAACAAAGAAACCTCCGGCGTTAATCTTGAAGGGTCAGTAATTTTAGCGTCGAATCTAGACGGCAAGAAAACATGATAACTCTCCAGTTCTAAAAGGATCCGGGGTCCATATTTTGTTGTTGTTCTTATGAAGCTTATGATTTTGTAATTCTGCGACTCTTCCATATCTTTAACAGCGAGTGCAGGCTTAAAATTTATAGAATTTAGCTCCTCCAATATTTCGAAGTCTTCGATGACTGCTTCGTTGAAAGATTGTTGATACATTTTTTAATTATTTTTTTTGTAAGGAGAAGACCCAAAATTTACTATTTTAATCTGAATTAGAACACAAACTTTAATTATGACAATTTCACTGGTTGACTTCACTGTGAATACTAAAAGACTACCAAAGAACTCTTGATATTTATACAAGAAGTGGGATATAATAGAACTAGAGTGGGATGCAAACAGCAACCACAATTCCTTTTGAAGAAATTAAAAACCGCAATTTACTTTGAAACTGCGTTATTGGGAACATGGAAAATCTTTACTGAGAAATACTATAAAGAAAAGAATAAAAAATCAATGAACACTTAAACTCAATATCTCGGAAATCCATTGAGCTCAAGATATATTACTACCCAAATTACGTAATCCTACACTAGCAAGTTATTTTATCATCACTCGTAGTAAAAGCTCCCCCCGAAAATATCCGGCATAGTAAAAACTCAAAACAACAAACTGTTATTTTCAGCACGAGCCCAGGTTCATCTACGAAACCTTATCACCCAACGACCACAACATTGCGACCAAATTATTAATTTCTACAGAGTCACCAGCTCCCTTAACAATTAGCTCAACCCGTGATCCAGGTCCAGGTCCAGATCCAGATCCAGACCCAGGTGCAACTCATACTTATCTTTACCAGCGCTCCGCCGCCAAAACAAAACAATCTGAAAAATTGACCTTCGGAATCACGCAACCATTCCCCATTCCCTTATCTCCAGCCATTTCCATATCTCTCCTCCACCTCCCCCCCCCCCTTCAGAATCGTTATGCGGGTTCTGGCTCAAAATGTGACGTCAGACCTCGATTTCCCTCACAATTTGCCCATTTTCAATGTGCTCATTGCTCATTTGAGCCAGAACCCGCATATCCCTACTACTTTTATGGTATTTCTTATATATCTTTACTACCTCTATTTATTCAATAAATTCTTAACGCAACTTAATACATGCTTGTTACTCGAGTCGCTTATTCTGCGGATATTCCTCACAATCCCGATACTAACAGTTATTTTAAAGATTCTCCTATTGGTGCATTAACTAATATTCAAACATAGGTTCCTAATTTCGTTTAGTTATTACGCTAAACTTTGAGTCTTCAATATTTTCTTGTAATGCTAAATTCGAATCAGAGGTATATTCAATTATCAATTCAATTCAGGGGAATTTCATCTTAAGCTATATCTTCCAACCTTACAATCTACAACAATCTTAAAATAATGAATCCTCTAACAAAAGTTAATTATCTTTTCCCAACAAACCTTCTTGGGACTACTCGGTGTAGAGGTGCCTAATGGCTTATCTTCTGAGGAGTAGTAGGGCCTTAAATATTTAGTATTTGAAATACCTGCGGCTTTGGCATTGTTATCTACTAATTTATATCTCCATGGAGACACAACCTTGATTACCTTGAAGAGGCCTACAAATTAGGGCGCTAATTTGGGACTGAAATATTTGGCGGAATCGCGACATAACTTTTACGCCACACCATGTCGTTCACATAGAACTGTTGATCCCTTCTACGAAGTTTACAGGTGTGCTTTGAACGTTTCATTGCTTCCTTCAGCCTTTTTTTTACATCTTAGCGCATTTCGTCTATAGCCATGAGCTCAGCCAAGTTATACCTGAAGTGGTCGAAACATAACTTTTTGGGGAGGGGTAGCCTAACTTAGTAAAACGTGGACTAATATACATGATTCTGAATGCATAGAGTATCTATTTATATTCTGACAAAAATTGTTGCTTGTGGTGAGAGTTGGAGGCGGGGCGGTTCCTAGCTTCATAAGGTAAGCCCCCATTTTGATGATTTGGATTCTGCTGTATAGAATACGTTTTCAGATTGATAAATAATTACAATTTTGTACCTAGAGTGACTAAGATGATTCTCTCTTGCTGTATAGAGTGCGGTGATGCACTAGGGCCGTGTTAAGAATTTTCTAAGGTGAAGGTACGAAAGGGTAAACGTGACGTAGTGGGGCAATTGCTTGGGAGTTTCAGGGTGATTCATAAATTACAGTTTTCCATGGTATGCACATTACTCTTTTATTTTCATCTTTTGATCTACCCAACACTTCGATATCAAACGAACGCTAAAAAACTACTATCCCAATGATATTTCCAAAATTGTCAATAATTCTGATCTAACTGCTACCATTGTAGGCACAGTTACTTCCAAAAGTAAAAAAAAATTGTTTGCGATTACCTAAAATTCAGCATTTTCGCAAATTTTCTCCGAAATTCATGTAATTAGTACACCCCTTATATTCTTATTGGATTGTTCATCTTATCAGATTTCCAGTAAGGTACAACGTGTACAGGTAAAGGAAAATGGTGTAGAATGTGCCCAGGTAGAAAAAAATGTGTGAGGGAAAATGGTGTATAAGTTGAAAACTTATCGGGAAATATTTGAAAATCTGAAATTTAAAGAAACTTAACTAATATTAACTCTAATATCCTTTTATTGAATTCAAAACATATTAAAATTAATTTTAGTAAACTACAGAAAATGTTCAAAATATCCACCGCCACATTGGATGCATACCAACAATGTCCCTGTTTAGGGCGTATTGCAGCCAGCCTCTCCCGTATTTCGTTGCTGCATTTCCAATTCTGCTAACTAAATCCTTCCTAGTGTTAACAGGGCTCGAATAACTTTCATCCTTTTTTGTTCCCCATAAGAAAAAGTCCAGTGCGGTAAGTTCTGGAGATCTAGCAGGCCAAGGAATCGGTGCACCTCGCCCAATCCAGCGGTTAGGAAATTTTTCAGCTATAGTATTGCCTTCACAATGTAAGCAGTATGCACTGGTGCTTTATCGTGTTGGTAAAACATATTCGTTCGAATATGCACAGGAATCGCCTCTATTAGATCTGGCAGTGTATTGTCCAAAAAGTCCGCATAAATTTCAGTATTAAGCACTTGCGGCAAAATGTATGGTCCTACCAAAATGTTGCCGATGATTCCAGCCTAAGCATTGACACTGAATCTCTGCTGGAATGAGGTCACCTTTGTCCTGTGTGGGCTAGTTTCCGACGAGGTATGGAGGTTATGGAAGTTCGTGATATCATTCCTGGTGAATTGAGATTCATCCGTCCACAGAATTCGGTTAAGAAACGCTCTGTTGTTGTTGGCATTCCTGAAGCCAAGTGCTATATTCCAGTCTTCTCTCGAAATCTCCTTCTAATTTTCTTTGGACTGGGTTATGGTGATATGGACGTAATCCCTCTCGATGAGTAACCCTCCAAACCCTAGGTGAAGACATTCCTAACCGTCTTGCGGCGCGTCTTGTGCTCGTCTGAGAGTGATTATTTGCTGCTCAACGTCGGCAGAAGTTCCCGAAGTTTCGGGGCGTGTATTCCTGTAATGTGAAGTTTCACTTCCTGTTTCTTTTAACCTTCGGAAAGTCCGTGTATATGCCCTCCTTACGGAATCTCCTACAGCCGCTTTCTCGTTTCCGTCTACTACACCATAAATAAAATAATATTATTATTGCTGACTGATCCTTTTTTATAGCAAAAGTTCCATCAGGTACGAATAACAAAATGCCAGTATACAAGGGTGTGAAGTCTGGCTAACACAAGGTAATATTGGCAATAAATTAAAATTACACCAACATTTTTCTAACTTTTTTGCAGCAATAATTAAAATTAACCCAAAACAACCATTTTCTACCCTTGATCTTAAAAATTATGTTTATTTAAAGAATTTCCCTGCAATGAAATAATATACATTTTTGAAAAGGTAATAAGATGAAAAATAAAAACAAAGTGTACTAATTACATGAATTTCGGAAAAATATGGGAAAATGCTGAATTTTAGGTAATCGCAAACCATTTTTTTCACTTCCGGAAGTGGCTGTACCTGCTGCTACGTTACATGTTAGATCAACATTGTTGAGAATTTTGGAAAGATCATTCTAATGGTATTTTTTTTACGTTTTTTGATGTCGCTGTGTTGGGTAGATCAAAAGATGAAAATGAAAGAGTAATGTAATAAACTGTAATTTATGAATCACCCTGTAACTCCCAACCGTTGCGATCGCCCCCCCCCCCCCCCCCCCCCTCTTTGCCATATAATTTTTCCTTTTGATAGGTGAGATCTATCACCACACTCATTTTGGCACGTCAGATCTGAAACACCCTGTGTATGAAGACGCTAAAAAGAGAAAAACAAAATAGATTTTTAAAGGAAAAGTTGAACCGACTTAAAAAAAAACCCAAAAAGTATAGAATAATTTTAAATATCTATATCTATTACGAAATTTTGAAGTCGGTGCAAATTGTACAAATAACTCAAGTACCCAACCATAATTGTAGATAATATATAAAACTACCTGAACTTTTTCATCTCACGGAATTAATATACGGACGATTAAATAATTTTGTTGTAGTTGTTTGGTTTGCTTAACTTGCACCGACTTCACAATGTCCTAAAAGATATAAAATTAGAAATTATTTTATGATTTTTAGCGCTTTTTGTGAAGTCGGTTCAACTTAAAAAAAAAAACTATTTTGTTGATCCCAAGATAATCCGGAAGCCATAAGTCCTAGAGCATTATCTTTGCTTGAACTATAGGCGGTGCCATCCATTAATGGATCAAATAGTTTTGACACATCCGACAAGAGACTACATTTTGCATAGGTTTTGCTAATTTGGGTAATTTTACTATTATCCCAAATAAAACAGTCCTAGAGCATTATCTTTGCTTGAACTATAGGCGGTGCCATCCATTAATGGATCAAATAGTTTTGACACATCCGACAGGAGACTACATTTTGCCTAGGTTTTGCTAATTTGGGTAATTTTACTATTATCCCAAATAAAACAGTTCTTGAGCTCCAATTCCTGATGTCTTGATGATTGTGTTCATATTGAATTTGGATAGGTACTATGCATCTGTGGTC
Organism: Leptarthrus brevirostris; assembly: GCA_964036015.1. Taxonomy (NCBI): domain Eukaryota; kingdom Metazoa; phylum Arthropoda; class Insecta; order Diptera; family Asilidae; genus Leptarthrus; species Leptarthrus brevirostris. Next base: position 47,062,598 of record OZ038373.1, read on the forward strand.
ACAGCGAATAGGTTGGTAAGTCGAAAATCGCAACTTTTTAGGACAGCACCTTTTTACTTTTGAACAATTCCTGTAAATATATTTTTAGGAGAAAATACATCTTGTTGATAGCAATGTGGTCAGAAAGTATTAGGGTCATAATTTACCGAGTTACCAACTTTTTAACAGTGAGTATAATACATTGGAGATGCCCACAGTACACTTATCTCATTTTGGCCGTTTTTCGACTTACCAAGTTAGTCCCTGTGACCACATATGTATATAGGAATGGGCAAATAAAATTTGATTTAATCTTTTCGTTTATTTACATTGGTTTTTTATTTATATTCAAATTTTTTATATATTTTTTAAAAATAAAATTACAATATCTAAATAAATAAAACAAAGTTCGGTTAGTTACACCATTTATAACTCAAGAACGGCTGGACCGATTTTAATGATCTCTGATTTGTTAGATTCGTCTCCGAATCTACCTATATAAATAAAAATCAACGGCTAAATGTGTTGCTAAGCGCAAAACTCGAGAACGGCTGGACCAATTCGCAAAATTTTTTTTCAAATATTCTTTGAAGTCCGAAGAATCTTCTTATGAAGAGAAAAGTTGGAAAAATTGCACGGAAAAACATAAAAACCACATTTTTCTCTAGCTGTCAATTCTAGGGATGGCGATCTAATAATATAAAAAAAAATTCAATTAAAAACTAAGCGTCTTGGATCTTCCGTGAATCTTCCTAAAACATCATTTTTAGATTTTTGTTTGTTTTAATGACCCATTTTCTATATACGCTGAGCATACAGAGACCGTTCAATGTGTTTTCAGTCATTGCAGATCTCAAACGTATTTGGTTGAAACCATCAACAAATTTTTACCACAATTTTATTTCCAATTACGGTCATAATTCAAATCACCGTATGGTTTCCCGAACGTCAATCTCAAAATGTGAGAAAAGACTGTTGGTTGACGTGTTTGTTGTTTAAAGAAGCAATTCGAGGCGGTTGAGTGTCATTGTATATTTTATGAATTATAGAAATATGCAAAAAATTTAATTTGAATTTTTGTTACCCATAACCTTTGGAGCGCCAGTGCTCCCCCACCTTGACGGTTGTTAGCTTGTATTGCTTTATTGGCTGGCCTGGGCTGTTCCTTCGTAGAATGCCACAATAGTTCTAGTCTACTTCTGCTAATTTTACTAGCTTGTACTTTTTCTCAATATCGGAACTAATTTGCTTCCTCCATCTCAAAAATAATAGATGTAATATCTTTTTGAACTAGCAACTTGTCATTTGAACTAATACCTAAAGTAGCGCTATTTAAATTTATACCCGCATGGTGCGGAAGATAGTATACCTGACTTATGTGACCTAGTTATAAATACTCTTCCATAAAATTTTTCTTCTTTAGCCCGGTATTGTGTTCATTTAGCTGCTAAATTTTTAGCGGCGGACCTTTATTTAGCGCTAAATTTTTGACAGCGAAGTTATTTGTTCCAAACTATAGGTGGTTACTTTTAACAATCAGCTGACGTACGTTTTGTTTATGTTTTGTGTTTTGTAGTTTATTCAAATAAATTTGTTAACTGAAATGTGTGAATGGACGAGGATATGGTACTGGACAGATAAATCTGAAGCTAAAACATTGATTTGGTAAACAATTGCCATCTACATGTGAAACCTAAATACACTTTTAGCTGCTAAAAACACAATAACGCGTTCTGGCTAAATATTTAGCGACGATATTTCGCAGCTAAATTTCCATACAATATTTAGCCGCTAAATGAACACAATACCGGGCATTTCTTGTAATTTTTCGTTCGTTGAACACTTCGTCTTCATTTGTCTTGCAAAAGATTTCTGTTTGAAGTCACCAAAGTGCTAATTTTCCTTGCTTTTGAAAGGAATGCTGACTGTTAGGTTCCCTCCTCTGATCATTGGACATAGCTTTCAAAAATGTTCTTCACATAACCTTTTGTGGGTATATAAGAGAAACACTCTGATACCGAAAATAATATTTAACTTTAATTATTAACTTCGTCCCGTGGGAGTGCGCGGACTGATCTTGCTCGTTTGACGTCAGCTACTACACTGAATTTCTGTACCGCAAGAGAGCGAGATAAAAAATTGTCTTTAAAGCAAAGACAAACTAAAATACGAATGAAAGTTCAATGGGTATCCGTTTTCGGATCGATACTGGATCATTCAAATGTGAATGTACATTTAAGTTTTATATTGTCGCTACACCTTTCTCCTCGGCTAATGCTTTTCCTTTGGAAAGTTTTTCAATTTTTCGGAACTACTTTATTTGGGAATGAATACTTGATTGTGCTGTAGCTGCCCCCGGTTTACCTATAATGAAACCTTGTTGTAAGATTTCTGCTAAGTAGTTTGCTGAATTGTTTCTGAATGGTCCCAAATTAAGTCAAACGACTGCGGTGAGGGCTAGGTGGAATGCTGACGAAAACCTAGGGCTCATTCTGAAATTAATTCTAGTGGTAGATTTTGCAATTTTGGCCTTGTAATCTCCTATGCCTGAAATGCTTATTTGTAGATTCTTCTTTCTTGCCTTGAGTTGTTGTGCTGCATTATCCATTATTAGAGTGGTTTGGGTTCGCTGCCCAATTAGCGCAATGAAGATTTTGCGGAATTCGTTATTTGCGTTAATCTAAGTTGGACCTACAACTGGCATAACTACACTGCCTTGGTTTGGACTAACTGTTAATTATTCCATGGCTCTACTTGTGGGTTATATGGAAATTTTGTTTGGTTTTGAGACTACCTGTACCGATAATGTGTGCGTTGGATACGTTTTCTTCTGCTGTTGCCAGGTGAAGAATTGTATTACGTCTTTTCCCAATTTTTGCTGCTCCTGCAATCGAGTGGCTTAAGGTCACCTATTAAGCAGTTCTTGCATAAATTATTCTGAACTCCTTTCTTTGAGCTACGTTTATGATTGTGTGAATCTGGAGCGAAGCTGATGGTTACAAACAGAAGATGTGCGAATACACACGGATAACAAAATCGTCTAAATTTTTGATTGTTTATCTTATTACGCCTAAAATATAAGTAAGGGTTAATAAAGCTATGAAGGTAACAGACCATGAAAAGTTAGAAATTGAAATTAACATTCAAGAGAAAATTTAAGTTAAAAATTAGGGCTTCACGATACTCGAGATAAATCTCGCTGCCGGTATCGGTCTCGACACGATACCGAGACCGGCAGCGAGACCAATATCATTGGTAACAGTACGATACCGAGAGCGAGATTGAGGTGACGAGAGTGGACGAGATATTAGTTTTTATCATTTTATTTTGGGACATTTTTTTTATAGTTGTTTCAGCTTTTATGTCGCTCCGAAAAATTCCAATTGTGTGATTTATGGGGCATATAAGTATACACTGCTCTCCCCAATCGCTTCTTTCTACATTATTTCCTTCTTCAGATATTTGCGCTTTATCCCCAATAGCAAACAAGAGCCTTTGCTACCTTATTTTGACAATGGAAATATGAATGCATATATACATAGATATATCACTTGTCCTCGCTCCCCGTTATTCCACCGAAATACCCTTTTTTTATCTTTCCGAGAGCGAGATCGCACCGAGACTGGCCTTTATCTCGCCGAGATCGAGATCGAGAGCGAGATCGTCTTCACCTTGACGAGACCAAGACCGAGATCAGCCAAAGTCTCGGTCTTGTCTCGGTGCCGTGAAGCCCTATTAAAAATCAATGGGCGGAATATGTTAAGTAAAACAGAAAGGGGTTTTTAGATGAATTAAAAGATATTAATGTAGCAAATATTAGAAGTGATAGGAATATTAATTAAGCTAGGAAAAATATTAAAAGCACGATAAAAAGTTTACAGTAAAACATTTAGCTCGTTTTCAGAAGAATTAACGAAAATGATACAGCAAATATTAAATTGTATATGAAGGCTAAAATAATAATAAATAAATAATGAAAGCATCTGGAAATATTATAAGACAGTCAGAAACATTTATAAAGCAAAGGTTAAAAAGCCAAAGGAAATTATATTGAGAAAAAAATTTATAATCCGCAAATACAGAAAGAAATGTGGATAGTCATTAAAAGTTCTGTTCATTCTGATGTAATTGAAGAATTAAAAGAGGCATGGTTTAGCGATATACAGAAAAGCAAAAGATAGCTTAAGTATGGCAGAAAATGTTTATTGAGTGTAAGACAAGTGCATGAATCAATTGCCCAAAGACAATATGTAAATAAAATTTCACAATTGATTGTCGTTTCGTATTTAGTGAGATGTAACTGGAAGATATAAAAGATAGTTGTAAAAATATAAATCAAAGAGGGGACTTCAATGGAATGAGCGTTAAGATTATCCTGGGTAGCTGGTCTGAATTAGGAGTTATTTTAAAGTGTATAATATATAATTCCATGAGATCCGGAATTTTTTCGAAGGCCAAATTGGTAATACCAATTAAAAAGGTATCTAATACGAAGAATTGTCAGGAGTTTCGTCCGTTAAGCATGTTACCAGTTTTTGAAAATATATATGAGAAAAAAGTACAGATTCAACTTGATAACAGATCAGAATTCAGGAAACAGCATTCTTGTGAGACGGCGGTAAATTTTATAGTCACTAGATGAAAAGAGGAGATGGATCAAAAGAAATCAATTGTTGCAGCATTTTTGGATTTTAGAAGAGCCTTTGAAACAGTTGATAGTCCTCACTGATAATTTATCTAAATATGGAATAAGAGCAAATAACTAAGATGGTTAAAGGATTACCTAGATAGGTGAACACAGAAAACAAGAGTGAATAAGCCATTGTCAATGTAGTTAGAATAGCAGTTAGCGGTTCTTTAAGGTTCGGTGCTCGCAACGTTATTACTTATAATATATATAACCGTCATTATTTATAATTTATATATAACGTTATTATATATAATACGCGAAGCGGACAACTAACAATTTGGAAAAAGTTATGTATGACCTATTTCAAAGGTAATTTATCATATTATATAATGTTATCCCTGATGCTTTGTTCAACGCCATCGTTTCCCCTGAGATTTGGCGCAGTGGAACCATCGTCCGGGAATTTGTTCCTAAAACCGTTCAGGCTCTAGAGATGCTCCAAAAAACTCATCAGCGAGATCACGTTTTACTACGGTAACGTAACCGGCCTTCGATCAAAGACGACTTGCCTCTATACCAGCTCTACTTTTTCATGTTTCGACGTGGTCTGTCTGACTGAAACTTGGCTTTGTGGTATGATCGCCGATGCTGAGCTCTTTGGACGGGAATACACCGTCTTTCGGCGTGACCGACATCTATCTGCAGTCAGCGCTCCTGTCGGGGGAGGAGTACTATGCGCTGTTCGTCGCAACATCCCTTGCTCTGTTGTTGAGATCTTAGACTCAAATATTTTGGAACTTTTATGTATAGTTCTCAGATTGCCGGATAAGACCGTGTTTATTGCCACCTCTCACATTCCTCCGGGAGCGACCAGGGATACTTACGACTCACTTGCTTCCTGCATCGACACTCTTTCCTCCTCTTTGCGTCCTCAAGATGAGTTGTTGCTCCTCGGAGATTTCAACCTGCCAAGTTAGCCGGGTGTCATCAGATGTTGACGGGCTGATTCCTCCCCGATCACCTGCATCGCAGAGTTATCTATGTTTCATCGATGGCATTACCTCTTTCGGGCTTGTACAGTATTCCAGCATCGCTAATGATTCCGGCAAATTTTTGGATTTGGTGTTTAACACTGACCCATGCAGTACCTTGGTCAGGCGTTGCCCGGTTCCTTTAGTTCCTGAGACGTCTCATCATCCTGAGCTTCAAATTGCTTTGGTATTCGATCCACTGCCTGCTGCATTTCTGATTCACGACGACTTCTCTTTTAATTTTAAAATAGCTGACTTTGCTGTATTGAATAATTTTTTATTGAATTGTAATGGTCTAATGTGGTGGTAAGTGCTTTTTATGACAATTTGTTTACTTGTTTCTTGCATTGTGTTCCTCTTTCTCGTTCGTTTTCTTCTTTCTCTAGTCCGCCTTGGCTCAATAGCTCGCTGAAGCATCTTAAAAACTTAAAAAATAAAGCATGGAAGCGGTTCTGCTCATCAAGGAGCGACTCGGATTTTTATATCTACTCACAATTGCGCGATGAGTTCAATTCCGCAATTCATGCCTCATATAATAATTACATTAACAAAATGAGGTCCATTATACGCGGTGAGCCTAAACAGTTTTGGAGATTTGTTAACTCTAAGCGTAGCACTTGACGATTGCGAACCTTTTCGGCGACTTCTTTAAGACAGCTTTTCTTTCTGACAACTGCGATACTTGCTCTAAGGATTTTAGCTACTTGACATTATTTCCTCCTTCTTCACTGGAAATGAAAGATTTTACATTTGATGACGATACAGTCGCGAATTACATCAATAATTTGGCAGATAGTTTTTCGTGCGGTCCTGATGGTTCTTCTTCCTTGGTTTCTGTTCTTTGTTATTTATTTAATTTATCTATTTCTTGTGGAGTCTTTCCAAAATCTTTTAAATCATCTCTTATTATCCCTCTTCACAAGAAAGGCAAGAGGTGTGATATTTCCAATTACAGACCCATTGCAAACTTGTGTTGTATTGCTAAGATTTTTGAGGCATTAGTTTGTGATACACTATACTTTCATTGCAAACCTTTTCTTGGAACTTTTCAGCATGGTTTTATGAAAGGTAGGTCTACTGCGACTAACCTACTGGAATTCTCAAATTTCTGCTTATCCAAAATTGAGGCTGGAAAGCAAGTGGATTGTATCTTTACAGATTTTAGCAAGGCATTCGACAGAATAAGCCACCAAATTTTGATTCACAAGTTGACGGCCCTCGGGTTTCCTTCATTGTTTGTAGACTGGGTTCGTTCTTACCTACTAAATCGGACTCAGCGTGTGTCCTTTCGTGGATCACTATCCAAGTTTATTTTGAATTCCTCTGGCGTACCTCAGGGAAGTCACCTAGGCCCGATTTTGTTTATTATATACATCAATGATGTATCTTTATTCTTGAAATACTCAAAAATTCTTTGTTATACTGACGACGCCAAAATTTTCCGTGTTGTGTCCTCTATTCGAGACTGTGAACTTTTAAATTCTGACTTAGACGCTTTCTACAACTGGTGTTCTGATAACTATCGACCCCTCAATATTAGTAAGTGTACGTCTATGTCTTTTACTCGTAGAAAGAATCCTCTCGACTTCAACTTCACCATGCATGGCTGTGTTCTGGAAAATATTATTAGGACCAAGGACTTGGGTGTCTGGTTGAACAGTCGTTTTACGTTTGACGATCACATTGATGAGATAGTTATTAAGGCTAATTCTACATTGGGTTTTATAAAAAGATGGGCAAAGGAATTCGACGACCCTTATATCACCAGGCTTCTCTACTGCATCTTTGTTAGACCTATTCTGGAGTATGCTAGTTGTGTTTGGTCACCATTTTATCGTGACTCAATTGACCGGGTAGAGGCAGTCCAGCGCCGTTTTGTCCGCTTTGCACTTCTTGGGCTTCCTTGGAGTGACCCTCTTATCCTGCCGCCGTACTCAGATAGGCTTAAGCTCATAAAACTTGACTCTCTTGAATTCAGACGTAACATCTCTAGAACTGTTTTCGCTTTTGAATGTCTTCAAGGTAATGTTGACTCTCCAGTCTTGTTGTCTTCTTTTAATATATCGATTCCGAGTCGCTCCTTGAGAAACCGAGATTTTCTTAAAATTCCACAGCATCGCACAAATTACGGTTTTCATGAGCCCGTCACGTCAATGTCTCGGTTTTTCAATTCGCATTTTAACAACATTGATTTTAATCTGTCGAAAAATTCTGTGAAGGCCAAACTTTCCTAACTACTCTGTTATTATTTTGTAATTATTATGTATTATTATTATTTTTCTAGTTAATTATTTTTCTATTTTTCTAGTTATTGTTTTAAATTAATTATTTTCTAGTTATCTATATTAATTATTGATTATTGTAATTATTTTGATTCTTATTTTATTTTGTGACTGTTTTTATATTTACATGTTAAGTAATCTTAAATAAATAAATAAATTAATTAATTAAGAAACTTATATAAAAATAAGTAAAATAGTGATTCTTATAGGAAATTGCATGCTCTTCGCAGTCGTGGTATAGAATTCGAAATTAGATTTTTTTTCATGTAAAAAATCCAAAATTAATATTTAAAATTAAATTTTGACAAACTTCGACGTTTTTAATTTTTTTTTAAATAGCTAAAAAAAAACCTTAAAATGTATAGTAAATTCCTGTTCAGTTTCATAATGGGATCTGCATTCGAACACAGTGCAGCGCGTAGTCGGCGTTTGGCCAGTGCGATAGTTTTGTATGGAAACAGGAAAAAATTTAAGTTTAAATTCTCTATCTCCGATACGAATGCAGATCCCATTCTAAAATTTTACACATATTATTTATGAACTATAAGCTACGTTTTGAGATAAAAACAAAAACTTTTAAAAATGTCCAAGTTAAGTCAAATCCGATTTGATATGTTTACTTCCGGTTTTATGTACGAACCAATTTTTTTTTCAACTCTGTAATAACAGCCAAGAAAAACATTTATTTGTCTATTTTGTCACTATTTACTTTTTTTCTATCACTTTGAATAATAGAAAATTTTATTTTAAAAAACCCGCTGGTCAAATTTTGTCAATTCTGTAAAGGCAAAGTTGTTTCAAATGGAAACTAGACTTCATAGAAAAAAATTAAAATTTACATTCATTCAGGACATATAGAAGTACAATTAAACCTAATATGAACAAAATCCAGAACCTCACATTTCTTTCGCTGTCCGCTTCGCGTGAAATGCCCCATATATCAATGATATTAAACAAGCACTGGTACATGTAAAACTTATACTACTAGCGCAAGATGCACTGATGTATAAAGAGGGTGAAGACGTGAACGAGAAAAATCTAGCAAGTGAATTGAAAGAATTCAATATTTTGTTGGACACTAATAAGTTAACGCTTAATATTTTGAAAACTAAGTGCATACAGTTAAACTGCCATAGAACAGTACCAATTCTTATGGAAAACACCGCTATTGATATTGTCTAGGGCTTCACGGCACCGAGACAAGACCGAGACTTTGGCAGATCTCGGTCTTGGTCTCGTCAAGGTGAAGACGATCTCGCTCTCGATCTCGATTTCGGCGAGATAAAGGCCAGTCTCGGTGCGATCTCGCTCTCGGCAAGATAAAAAAAGGGTATTTCGGTGGAATAACGGGGAGCGAGGACAAGTGATATATCTATGTATATATGCATTTTCTTCATTTTTCCATCGTCAAAATAAGGTAGCAAAGGCTCTTGTTTGCTATTGGGGATAAAGCGCAAATATCTGAAGAAGGAAATAATGTAGAAAGAAGCGATTGGGGAGAGCAGTGTATACTTATATGCCCCATAAATCACACAATTGGAATTTTTCGGAGCGACATAAAAGCTGAAACAACTAAAAAAAATTTCCCAAAATAAAATGATAAAAACTAATATCTCGTCCACTCTCGTCACCTCAATCTCGCTCTCGGTATCGTACTGTTACCAATGATATTGGTCTCGCTGCCGGTCTCGGTATCGTGTCGAGACCGATACCGGCAGCGAGATTTATCTCGAGTATCGTGAAGCCCTAATATTGTCAATGGAGTAAAATGTCTAGGCGTTGTCGTGGATAATAGGCTACATCTTAAGAGCCACATTCACTATATATGCAAAAATTTGGGAAAATATCGCGTATTTAAAAAAATGTTGCAAATCGGTTTCTTTAATAGATGCAATTAATGTGCGACTATATAATGTAATGGTGTAATGATCTTATGTATGCAGGAATCAATGTTAAGATTGCAAAGAATGTATAATAAAGTAATGAGAGCTATTTTGTAATACAATAAATGTGGCCGCATTCAACATTAAAATGGCTGAATACAAAGGATACAAATTAAAGTACTATTGTTCGTCTTCGCGTTGAAGTATGGAAAATTGCACCATTACTACGAAAGAGGTTGAGATTCGTAGAAGATATGCAACCATATAACGTGCGGAATGGGGATGTAGATTTGAGATTAGAAAACTACACTGAAAATACTCAAAATATAGTAATATATAAAGGGTTTAAGTTATATAATAAAAAATTTATGTAAATCTATATACAAAACAAGGTATTGAATTTATTTGGACCTAAACTTTTCTAATGTAAATGAGAAAAAAAATGAAATCATGATGTGTAAAGTATTTTCGTATACTAATAGCGATTATTATTTTCAAATATGCAATGAGTGCAAGAAGTTTCAGTTTGACTTTGTTAAGCTTAATGATCTTTTCAGATTCATGTACATTAACAGCTCCCCAAAACGCCTTTGTGTGTCTGGTGATATCGGATCCCTCCCATTTTTCCTTGTGCCTCCTCGTTACCCATTCCATGGTTTCTTTTTTAATTTCATGGACGGGTATGCGGGTATTGGATTGTCCTCATTTGCGCCTCTGCGCGCCAGCTCATTGCTTTTTCATTTTCTGGGATGCCACAGCTGGGGCACGTATATCAGGGTGACATCGTTTTGGCTCCCTAGCTCCGTTAAGGTCTGTCTCTATCATTTCGGATTTTACCTCGACGTTAGTTAGAGATTTAATGAACGCCTGGCTATCCATGCATACTGCAATCCTAGAGGATCTTACTCCCCGTTTTATTAGCTGTTTATCTCCTATCTCTATCGCTGCGATTTCACATTGAAGAACCAATGAGGAGTTGTTTACCCCTCCCAATAACTCCAGGTTAAGTTCCTAGCACGATATTTTAAGGCCACAGCCACACTCGCATTTGGAGCCGTCTGTGTAAATCGCTAAAGCGTTTTCTTGTTGATCCATTCACTTTTATTCGGGAACTGAGTTTTGAAGATTGCCTCTAAATTTGGGTTATCAGTTTTGAAGTCCCAGCAATCTTCTTCCTCAAACAGTCTCATACATACTCGGTCGATGTTTTCATGTTGGGTTTGCAATCTCCTTATCTTCCACAGTTTATTCATACGTAAACGTATAGCCGAGTTAAGTGCCACTTGCTTAACTTAGACTTCTAGTGGAATAATATTGCGAATGACCTTCAAGGCCCTTGTCGGTGTTGACCTGGTAGCCCCCGTTATTCCTAGACAACACATACGTTGGGCCTGGTCCGTAATCTTCTGGTTTCTGCCCACATCTATCGCTTTCCACCAGACTATCGCTCCATGCGTTATAATGGGTCTGATTACACAGCTTTTACCGCTTTGTTTTTCTTCTCGTGTAAGTGCCTCGCTTAATTTAGTTTCCCGTCCATCAGCACACCCATAAATTTGGCCCCATTCTTTAAGGTTAATCTCGTGTTTCCGATGCACGGGAAATTATTTTTCTTAATTTGTGTTCTTTGGTGAAGCAGCAGAGTTCCGTTTTATTTGGGTTTATCTTCAGTTCACAATCCTGCGCCCAAGAGGTTGCCGTGTCGATTGCTTCTTGTAGTAAGTATCCCTAATTTTCTTCAAACTTACCTGTGACTACTATCGCCAGATCGTCCGCATAACAAGTTACGAAGAGACCTTTCTCCGATAGGGTTTCAAGAAGTTCATCAATCACTATCAGCCACAGGAATGGTGGCTCCTTGCGAAGTTCCTCTATTTACCCGCGCCGTCTGCTGATCATTTCCGAATTTTGTAATTATGATTCGGTTTACCAGCATAGACTTGATCCACTTGATTATACTGTGATCTGTTCCCTTCTCCCTCAACCTATAAAGAATTTTATCGATTCTGACGTTGTTGAAGGCCCCTTCTATATCAATGAAGCAGCCTTACGGTACTTCTTTGTACATCAATGCCTTTTCCACTTGATGTACTAGGCTATGTTGAGCGGAATAAACCGATCTCCTTTCATATATGCATGTTGACAACTTTATAGTTGGTTTATGCCTATCTGTTTCCTTACTTCCCATTCTATGAGTCTTTCTAGATTTTTCAATAGGACTGATGTAAGGCTAATTGGTCTATAAGCATTGGATGTGCTATAGTCCGTCTTATTTGGTTTGGGTAGAAATACTACCTTTTCCAGTTTTAAGGAGTGTAACTGAACTTTAGACGCGCTCTAAAAAGAAGGGCGAGTCTGTTCCATAGCTAGTTTAACTCCCCTATGCAGCATAATGGGATATATCCCATCCCTTCTGGGTGATTCATTTGGCCTGAAGTATTTTATTGCCCATCCTACCTTGTCTAAAGTACACAGTTTCTTCCCTTGCTTCTCTTCCATCCCAACTTGGGATCTCTAAGGGGTAGCTTCTTCCCTTATCGATTCCCCCACCACAAATGTACTCCCCGGGAAGCTATTTGTAATCAGCTTCTCAATAGATTCCCTCATGTAAGTTTCCGATAAGTTCTAACTGGCTTTTTGATTAAGACAATATTTTTTTCAGTCTAGCTGCCTCATCCGTGCTTTCAATTTGGCTAGTAATAGCTATCCATGATTTCCTCTGGGCTTCTTGTCACTGGGACTTGTGGCAACACTGTTAGTAAGACACATCGGCAAAATAACAGCACACGACCTTACTAACTCATTGGCATAAAAACATGGAATACCGAGGACAGTCGCTTGTGGGTCGTCGTCGCGTGCTAACTGAATTCGCAGATTAGATGTAGAATAGTTTTTTTTTATATTAGGTTAAAGAGAAGAAAGATAAAGTAAATATCGCGAGTGTTTCCTTTGCGTTACCTATTCGTTAACCTAATAGTGGTGACCCCGAAAGAAGCACGACAATAGAAAACTCCAAACAACAGAGTCCGGCACAGAACAACACCAACGGATCACGTACCCGAAATTCAGAGATCCCAGACCGAGAAAACTCATCGCTCGCCACAATTCCTGCTGAAGTATCAAAAATTTCAGTGAAAGTGCCACCTTTTTGGAGAGCACAGCCACAACTCTGGTTCTCACAAATCGAGTCCCAATTTTACATGGCTGGCATAAGTGCTGATGCTACAAAATATCATACGGCCGTTGACGCTTCAGAGAGTAACGTGCTGTCACAGGTCAGCGACATCATTCTTCAACCACCGCAAGACAATATGTACAATACGCTCAAAGAACGCTTAATAGGTCAATTTGCAGATTCGGAGCATCAACGATTGCGCAAACTTCTACAGGAAATAGACCTCGGCGACAAAAAACCTACACACCTACTCCGCGAAATGCCTGAGCTGGCTGGGAAGAACGTAACTGAAGAGCTATTAAAATCTTTGTGGATGCAACGGTTGCTACAAAATATGCGATCAATCATTTCAACTAGTGGCGAAAGCCTTCAGCAGCTACCTGTTCTCGCAGACAAATTCGCCGAAGTAAATGAGTCACCCGAGATTGCAACAGTATCACCATCGCATGGAGTACGCGTATCATCAGAGATGGCTCAACAGTTAGCTGAACTGACACAAGCAGTAGCAGAACTAAAAGCCTGCAGATTGAGGTGACGAAACGGTGTTCATCGCAGTCACACACAAAGTAGAAGCAGATCGCGCACACATAAAGCAGCGAATAAGTCCCATACAAGCCAGTGTTGGTACGACGAAAAGTTTGGAAAGCGAGCAAAAAATTGCCGTTCTCCATGCACATTCCAGCAAACGGAAAACTAACAAAGTCATCACTGTGTGCGGCAAGTGATGACGTCCAACACAATCGCCGCTTGTTCGTAGTTGACCCCAACACAAGAATAAAGTTTTTAGTAGATACTGGCGCCGACATTTCGGTTATTCCTGCAACAGCTGAACACAAGCGCAAAACGTCAGATCAATACCTATATGCAGCAAATAAAACTAACATAGCAACCAACGGCGAAAAAACCTTGGAAGTGTCTCTCAACTTGCGAAGGAATTTCAGTTGGAAATTTGTGATCGCTGACGTTTCATGTGCTATTATAGGCGCGGATTTTTTAGCTTACCACGGAATTATTGTTGATTTACAAAATAGGAAAATTGTGGATTGGAAAACATCACTGAAATGTTATGGTATTATAACAGGAGTTCCATCTCTCCATCTTACAAAAATTGCTGTAGAACCACCTTATCATTCGCTCATTTCAGATTATAAGGACATAACAAAACCTTGGCTAAACAGAAAATACGTACAACATAATATCACGTATCATATTGTAACAAAAGGCCCACCAGTTTCATCACGTCCACGTCGATTATCACCCCAGATGCTCAAAATAGCCAGGACAGAATTCGATACGATGACAAAACAGGGGATATGCAGGCCCTCGAAAAGCCCATTGCATATGGTCCCAAAGACTAATGGGGAATGGAGACCATGCGGAGATTTTCGCAGATTGAACGCCGCAACATTGCCTGACAAGTACCCGGTGCCACACATACAGGATTTTACATATATACTCACCAGTAAGACAATTTTTTCCACACTGGACCTCCAAAGAGCATACCAACAAATACCAATGGAACCATGTGATGTTGAAAAGACAGCTATAACCACATCATTTTTGTTATACGAGTTTTGTTACATGATCTTCGGCTTACGCAATGCCGGACAATCTTTCCAGCGTTTTATCGACGAGGTACTTAAAGACTTCGATTTCGCCAAGGCCTATATCGACGATATCTTAGTTGCGTCACACAGTATTCAGGAACATCTTCGGAAACTTTTCGAACAATTCCGTCGCTATGGCATCGTCATAAATTTGGACAAGTGTCAGTTCGGAAAAACAAAAGTGCGTTTTATAGGACATCTGATTAGCGCTAAAGTGATACAACCATTACCGGAGAAGTTGGAAATTATCAAAAACTTCAAAAGGCCTGAACGTACCTGCGAACTAAGACGTTTTTAAGCAACCATAAATTTCTACAGGCGGTTTATTCCTCACGCTGCGGAAGCGCAGTTATCTCTGCAACAATTGATAAAAGGTAACAAGAAAAACGACATCAGACCAGTCGAGTAGACTGAAGAGACGGAAAAGGCATTTGAACAGTGTAAAAAATTACTTACGGAAGCAACAACCCTCGCTCATCCTCGAGTAGATAGCTCACTTGCATTAATGGTTGACGCATCCGATTCAGCAATAGGCGCATCAACGTTCTAAAGGCTCATGGCAACCTCTAGGATTTTTTTCGGCAAAGTTATCAACGGCGCAGAAAAGGTACAGTACCTACGAGAGGGAACTTTTGAGCGCATACCACGGTGTAAAACACTTCCAGCACCTACTGGAAATACTGGTTAATATTCGCGTTTAATCAAAAACCAGAAAAGGCTACACCGAGGCAATGCAGATATCTCGACTTCAAAAGTCAGTTCACCACGGACATCAAATACATCCGTGGGAAAGATAATATAGTAGCCGACACTCTATCGCGCATTGATGCTTTTACATCAACTGAGAGTTTAGATTACCGTCTTCTAGGGAAATCGCAGGAAACTGATAGCGAACTTCATCAGCTCCTACAAGAAGGTACATCATTGGAACTTAAAAAGTTCCCAGTAAGCACCGATCCAACGACAACGATTTATTGCGATGTTTCCACAAAACATATTCGACCATATCTTACAAAAAACTTTCGTCGTACTATCGTTAACAAGTTACATAATTTAGCACACCCAGGAATTCGAGCGTCAACGAAACTTATACTCGAGAGGTTTGTTTGGCCAAACGCAAGAAGTGACGTCCGTAAATGGGTGAAAAGCTGTATACCCTGCCAACAGAATAAAATACAGAAGCATAATAAATCACCTCCTGGCCACTACAATCTAGTAGACCAACGATTTCAGCACATCAACATTGATATTATTGGACCGTTGCCACCATCGCGTGGATATCGATACTGTTTGACCTGCATCGATCGTTTTTCAAGATGGCCAGAAGCCATTCCTATTACAGATATAACTGCGGAAACAGTAGCCCGTGCGTTATATAGCCAATGGATATCTCGTAACGGCACAACAGTGTAAGGACTACACCTTACCATCCAGAGACTAACGGGATGATCGAACGATGGCACCAAACACTTAAGACCGCTATCAAATGTCACAACTCACAGGACTGGGTAGACACGCTTCCCACAGTATTGTTAGGACTGCGAACGGTCCCACGACTAGACAACGATACAACAGCAGCTGAGATGCTCTACGGGACACGACTAAGGATATCTGGAGAGTTTGTAACAATATCGACGAAAGAAGTTACGGAAACCGACTTTGTTAGCACATTACGGCGAGCAATGTCTCTAATTAAATTCCCAGACACAGCAGCACACGATCATAGGAATACTTTCATTCAAAAGGACTTAAAAACAACTTCGCATGTTTTTCTTCGGAACGATGCGGTAAAAGCTCCAATGCAGCCATCATATAATGGGCCATACCGCGTACTGAAACGTTATGCTAAATATTTCACCATTGATATGGACGGTAAACAAAAGAACATATCAGTGGACCGCCTAAAAGCAGCCTACTTGGAAAACGAAGTAGACGAGAACCTTTCTGTTCAAGAGACTCCCGCTCCTAAGACCGCAGATGATTACCATACGAGATATGGGAGAAGAGTCAAATTTCGGCAACCTTTTTAGCATCGCTTCCACTGAAAGGGGAGTAATGTGGCAACACTGTTAGTAAGACACATCGGCAAAATAACAGCACACGACCTCACTAACTCATTGGCATAAATCCATGGAATACCGAGGACAGTCGCTTGTGGGTCGTCGTCGCGTGCTAACTGAATTCGCAGATTAGATGTAGAATAGTTTTTTTATATTAGGTTAAAGAGAATAAAGATAAAGTAAATATCGCGAGTGTTTCCTTTACGTTACCTATTCGTTAACCTAATACATAGACTTGAATTGCCTAAGTGCCTTTTTGTACACTTCCCAAGGTTCCCCTCTTTGGTGCTTATTAGCTTTATTGAATAACTTTCTGGTTCTTTTCCTCATTTGCATGAGAGCAGAATTCATCCATTCATTTCTATTCTATTTGCAGTGGTTTCTTTGGACACGCTTCCTCTAATGCGAGTCTGAGAACACATTCAATGTTAGCAATCTCATCATTGATTCCCTGTGTTGATTCCAAAGGAACATTTCTTGTACTCAAATTGGTGTTTAAAACCTCCCTATATTTATCGCAGTTTGTTATTCTGGGGTTTCTAAAAATCAGGGGATTATTTCTGACATTGCCACTCAGCTCAAAGAGTATCCATCGATGGCCCGAGAGCGATACCTCGTCAGATACGTACCAATTCTCAATCTCATCAACAGTCCTCCCGTTTGCAAGCGTAATGTCTATAACTTGTTTTCTGCTTTTAATTAATAAAAGTTGGCTTATTGCCCCTATTTATAATAAAAAGTTCTGATTTTACTAAATATTCAAATAAGGACTTACCCCTGCCATTGTTGTCCGTGCTGCCCCACACAGTATGATGTGCGTTTGCGTCACAGCCTATGACTAACCTTAAATTTGTTTCCTTTACATACCTTACCATATTTTTCAGAGTTTCGTGGGAAGTGGATTCACTTCGTATGGAAGGTATGCCGATGCTAGCAGTAGCTTCGTTTGGTCTCGTCCTCTGCCGACTTTCCATTGTACAGCACAAATAGCGTGTATGTCTTTTTTAAAAATTATGCAAGCCCTTGGCCCTTGGCCAATTTTTGTTCAGGGTATAAAAACAATTAAACACTTTTGAATTCCAGTTCGTGACTTTTCCCTCAAAAGTGGATGGTTCCTGGATCAGTGCGATCTTTACATCCTTCTTCACCATCATCTCGGCTAGTGCGGCTGTAGCCACACTACTCCTGTGTAGGTTGGCTTGGACCATCCACGACCCCCGATGTCACCTCCTCTAAATCTTCCGGTTTCCCCAATGAGTATCGCAATCCTATTGATTTCTGTGGGGTTCCCTTTGCTTCTTCCTTCTGAAATTTCGGAAGGGTAAGTTTTATTTTCCTGTTTAGGTAGACAATTTTACCCTCCGTCTTCTCCAATGCTTTCAGTGGTTTTTCTCCTACACCTAGTTGGAGCCATTGACCCATATGCTCTCTGACTTCCCGCTTGATTAGCTTCCACTTGGAAGTTTCAAGCTTCATGTCAAGGCTTAACTTGTCCATGAAACCCAAAATCTCCCTCGTTTCCCTAAACTCATTAGGGAGCCAGACTGAAATTCTATTTAACTTGGGCACGTAATTTTTCCCAACCACTTCAAGGTTGGCGCCGGTCCATAGTTCCTTATTTTCAACAACCTTTAACTTGATGCACTCCAGCGTACTCATGTCCACACAGGTTACCCTGAAGAGTCCATTGAAGAAACCACTCCAGTGAAACCTTGGGACTGAGTCCGACTCACTCTTCAAGGCTTCTATCTGCCACTCCTCGAACTTTGTCGTTAGACACAACTGGTTTGTTTATAGATAGATAGATTCATTATTTTTTTATCTTTTATAGAGAATATTCCGGATATATAGAACAGCGTCTGAAAAGGTTGAAATTATTGCCGACAGCTGTGCCAATCATTCCTCCAACTAGCTATGTTGCTCCTTGAAAAGAACGTCATCCAGACGCGATTCAAACTTTATTAAACATACTTGCTGACAATCGCCCCTTAACGGTTTTACAATATGACAGGATTATTAAATATTTATAAGAAAGGCGCGAGTTACAGTTAAAAGCTGACTTAGGCGACGCAGCTGACCTTCAAGCTCCTCAACCGAAAATTGTCGAACCTGATCCAGAGATCCAGTTTCAGAAGAAAATTCTAAGCATCCTCAATAGTATAACAGAGTCAAAATTCGAACGATTGTACCCAAAACAAGCACTGCAAAACGATCAAACACAATTGAACTTTTAAAAGATAATAAGGTACAAAGAGCGTTGGATTCACTGGTAAAAACAGCGTTTTGTATCTGCAATTGAAAATCACTTTCTGTAAACAATGAAATACATTTTATTGGAAGTCTTTAATTGTTTTACGTTTTTTCCGAAATTATTTGATATTGGGAGTTAATGTTTGGCACGAAGATAGAAATTTGTGGCAGAATAACAGCCGTGTAGTTAAATTTTGATGTTTAGTCTGTACAAACAAAGTCTGGCGACCCTGATTCCCAGTGAAAGACGAAGCTGCCAATCTGCACCGATGGTAAAAGTTGCCAGATGCAGTTTATTGTGTCGGCCACCGTTGCCAGGCAAACTGGCAAACCAAGTGGTTCTTAACTGCACGTGTGAAACTGTAGGTTAGTGGGCTGTGGCCCAGGCTCGATCCGCATGCAGTTCAGATGAATTGTTGACTTGGCAAGTGTAAGGATAAAGATTATCAAGCAATTAACCTGGTTACATGTCCTTGGCCCCAGTAAAAGTTGCCCTATATCAGCCGTTTTAACTGGAGCATTATTGAACACCGAATCTACTAACTCAGGTTTCACTGTTCGGAATTCCTGAGAATTCCCGCACCCAAATTCATTCCATCGGAAATGGAATGTTGCTCTTATTCAATCCCAGGATGATACTGTGGAGATCAGATTCTGGGACCAGTCATGCGGATATGGTGGACGGACCGAAAGCAAATAGTGGTGATCCAATGCGCCGCTACCCCCCATTGAACTTACCCACAGCAGAGAAATTAAGTTATCTCTTTGACACAACACTCGCTGGAATGCCTGTGCCTGAAGACAACGAAATTTCACGACCCTGTCTGTAAGACCCTAACCACCCTCCGCTACTGGTCGGCAGAGTATGATTTCAGCGACCCATCGTCTTCCTCATCAGAAGTCGTCAACGACCTGCGCCTGTAAACGGTTCACGAAGCCTTCTTCGAAGAACTCCGATTTTAACAGGTGCACTATGAACGAGGTAATCATATAATTGACAACGATTACACGTCCTTTCATCGAGCGCCACATATCCACCTACATAAATATTTTAGGCAAAAATTCGTCCATTGTATGCCGAGGAGAGAATCTTTTCGATTCCGCCACTTCCCACACCATAGGCCTTGGCTTTTGCTAAGGTTAACCCTAGCGCCCGTTAGGCGCTGGTATTTTTGAAAACAACAACAAACTGGAAATGTATCCTCTTTCGTGACAAAAATAAGTGGCCTTATATTAGTATATGGTAAGTGAACTAAATATCCCTTCAACGATCGACGAAGATTTATCAACAGCGGCTACAGTGAAAGGTCCTAAAGCATGCATGACAAGGGGCGTCCCTGCCTGATACCCCCACGAAACGGAATAGGAGAAAATATATGCCGATGATGCTTTATGAAAATAACTGAATCTCTATACAGACCACTGATGATCTCAATCCACTTGAACGGAGGCCTATACACATTGAGAACGCTCAGCAGATACTCGTGCGAGAAGCTATCAAGCGACTTTTCTTGATCTAAAGAGAGCATCTCCATTTGCGAACCAGTTTTTTCATGGTAGTCAAAAATATGCTTTGCTACGGCGAAATTGTCGTAGATACTACGACCTGGAACGCAGTAGCACTGTGACGGGTGTATTACTGAGGCAATCACTGAGCAAAGATAAGTTCCTAGTGTTTTGCAAACTATTTTGTAGTCGACATAACACAGACTAACTGGCCTCCAGTTTCCCATCCTCTGAAGATCTCCCTTCTTAGGTATAAGAAGCATAACGGATCTCCGCCAACTTGAGGTAAATTCGGTATGTCCAACCACTGCAGAATTAGAGACATCCGAAGGTCAAGAAGAGAAGAGAAAAGATTCCTAAGACGAACAAAAAATTCTGGAGCTAGACCATCAGAAGGGACGAGAAGTATGACGTCGAAGATCCTTCGTTGCGGTAAGTATATCATCGAGAGTAAATGTTCTGTCCAGGAATTCTCTACTTTCATTAATAATAAAAATAATGTTTATTAATTAAATTCATTAGATATATAGTCGATAATTCTTTAACTCAATTTAATCCTTTCCAAACAACAATCTATATAAAGAACAAACAAAGATAGCTTAAATCTAGATGCAATGTGATAAACATTTTTGACTTAAGCTATTTATTACCAACCAATTTTTCTGTGTTTTAACAAATCAACTAAGACAATGACTTGATGTCGTCTGTCTGTATCTCAGAAATCAATTAAGTACTTAATTATTAGACAAATTCTTAAGTTTCTCTCCTTACTCTTCTGACCTTTAGTCTAAAGTAAACCGCAAAGTACGAAAAAAAACAGTGCTTTAAAATTAAAATCAAGCAAAAAATCGGTTTAGAAGAAAGCACCACTCCAAATCCATAAACACAATACAGGAACATATGTGGTTAAGCAATATAGAATAACAGCTTTAATGCATTACCATCATACAGCTTTGTGCAAAAGCATTAGGCACCCTCATTTTTTTACACCATCTTAAAAACTGGTGTTTGGTACCCCTGCCGCAGCGTACGTAAGGCGAAGAGTGGGCGAAGAATTTAATTTGCAATCTCAACAGTTACAAGCTGATTCATTAATTTCAGTTTTTGATGGTATGTACAATGTACATTACTCTTTTATTTTTATCTTTTGATCTACCTAACACAGCTACATCAAACCAACACTAAATAACTACCATAAATTTTCAACAATATTGATCTAACTCCTACCATGGCAGGGATAGTCACTTGCAAAAGTGAAAAAAATTATTTGCGATTACCTAAAATACAGCATTTTCCTAAATTTTCTCCGAAAATCATGTAATTAGAACACCCCTTTTTTATTGGATTGCCTATCTTAATACCTTTCCAAAAAGGTGCAACATGGCTAGTTAGACAAAGGATTAGAAAAACCGCACCCTTAAAAATCCCTGACTACCTAATTATTTTATTGCACTTTACGTAGGAAGTTTAAGAATGTTTAAGATAAAGGGTCGAAAATATTGGTTTGGGGTTAATTAATTTTAATTATTGCTGCAAAAAAGTTATAAAAATGTTAGTATAATTTTGTTTTATTGCCGATATTAGCTTGTGTTAGCCAGAATTCACACCCTTTTATACTAGCGTTCTGTTACTCGTACCTGATGGAAATTTTTTTATAAAAAAGGGTCAGTCAGCAAGAACACCTATCATAGTCAAATTAAAAGTACGGTTGTTTTAAAGAAAAAAATATTAAATAATGGTAGAATTTACTTGTGATGAATACGCGGATATTATTTTCATTTTTGGTGTAATAGAAAGAAACGAGAGAGGTGCTGTACTGGAACATCAACGAAGATTCCCTAATCGGCGAGCACCCCAAATAGGGTGTTTACACGGACTTTCCCAAGGTTAAGAGAAATAGGAAGTGTAACTTCACACGACAGGAGACACGACCCAAAACTTGGGGAACTTCTGCCGACGTCGAGCAGCAAATAATCGACATCGTTAAACAAGACCCTAAGACGAGTCGCAGGACGATTAGGAGTGTCTTACTCTTAGCTTTGGAGGGTTATTTATTGAGAGGGATTACGTCCATATCACCATCACCCAGCCCAAGGAGGTTCTGAGAGAAAACTGAAATTTAGCACTTGACTTCTGGAACGCGACATTGACGACAGAGCGTTTCTAGACCGAATTCTGTGGACAGATGAATGGCAATTTACCAGGAATGATATCACGAACTTCCATTATCTCCATACCTGGTCGAAAACTAACCCACACAGTACAAACGTGAGCTCACTTCAGCAGAGATTCAGTGTCAATGTTTGGGCTGGTATCATCGGCAACCATTTGATAGGACCCTTCATTTTGCCGCAAGTGCTTAATAGTAAAATTTATTACTTTTTGAACAATACACTACCAGATTTAATATTGGACATTCCTGCGTAAAATCGAATGCACCTATTTCACCAACACAATGAAGCACCAACGCATACTGCTAACATTGTGAAAGAAATACTAAATCAAAAATTTCGTAATTACTGAATTGGACGAGGTGCACCGATGCCTTGGCCTGCTAGATCTCCAGAACTTACCCACCTGGACTTTTTCTTATAGGGAACAATGAAGGGTGAAGTTTATTCAAGCCCTGTTAACACTAGGGAGGTTTTAGTTAGCAGAATTTAGAATGCAGCGACGAAAATACGGGAGAGGCTGGCTGAAATACGGCTTAAACAGGGACTTAGAAGGAGATTGTTGGCGTGCATCCAAAGTGGCGGTAATATTTTGCACAGCTTTTGTAATTTACTAAAATTAATTGTAATACGTTTTGAATTCAATAAAAAGGATTTTAGAGTTTATATGAGTTTACTAATAACATGAACTTCGGAGAAAATTTGGGAAAATGCTGAATTTTAAGTAATCGAAAACCATTTTTTTCACTTTCGGAAATTATTGTACCTGCAATGGTAGGAGTTAGAACAACATTGTTGACAATTTTGGAAAGGTCATTGTGAAAGTAGTTCTCTAGCGTTTGTTTGATGTGGCTGTGAGATAAAAATAAAGGAGTAATGGTCATACCATGAAAAACTTAAATTTATGAATCACCCTGTAACTCCTAAATGGTTGAGATTGCCCCCACCCCCCTGCCATACAATTTTTTGTTTTTCTAGATGAGATCTATCACCCCACTCATTGTGGCACATCAGATCTGAAAAACCCTGTATTACATAACTAGCATAACCGACTGCTTGTCGTGCTCCACGAGGAAGCATTTAAACTTAATAGACCTTCTCTGCATTTTATAATAATCTAGTAGATTATATGTATAACTCATGCCTTATGCTTTGTCGCCCTTTATCAATTTTAAGTTTTTTAAGGAACTCAGCCACCTAGTCCTGAATATTTTGTAAGGCCGGAGTTACATTATTCATTAAATCTATATTGACATTAAACTGATCAGAACTATTTTTCTAGCTAATATCTTTGGTAATCTGTCATCTGGCATTTTTAACCGACTTCCCAAAAACAAAGAGGTTCTAAGTTCGACGTGTTTTTTTTTATGTCTGACCGGGCATAACTTCGTAACGCTTCGACCGATTTCGATAATTCTTTTTTTGTTAAGTAGAGTATGTTCACCGATTGGTACCATGTCAAAGAAAAAATTTTGGTAGGGTGGGGGTTGGGGGTGGGGGAGAAACCTAACTTTGTAACGCGTGGTCTGATTTGGATGGTTCTTTTTTTGTTGTTTGTGTTTCCTCCATTGATAATAGGAGAATAATTTGGTCCTATGCTGAAAAATGGGGGTGGGAGGGTGGGGTAGTCTAACTTCGAACGCGTCAACCGATTTGGATAATTCTTTTTCTATTGGGTAGAATATGATCCTTGGTTGATACTACGAGAAAACAAATGTTGGTGGGATGGGGGAGGGTGGAACCTAACTTTGTAACACGTGAACCGATTTGGATGGTTCTTTTGCTGTTGTATAGAGTGTGATCACCCATTGCTAATAAAAGAATAATTAAGCCCATAGTGGGGGTTGGGTGGGGGGAGGAGTAGTCTAACTTCGTAACGCGTCGACCGATTTGGATAATTCTTTTTCTGTTGGGTAGAGTATGCTTCCTGGTTGATACCACGAGAAAAAACATTTTTGGTGTGGTCGGGGTAGGAGAAGGGGTGGAACCTAACTTTGTAACGCGTGGACCGATTCGGATGGTTCTTTTGCTGTTGTATAGAGTGTGATCCCCCATTGCTAATAGGAGAATAATTTGGTCCTTTGGTGGAGTGGGTGGGGGAGGGGAAGTAACTTCGTACAGCGTGGACCGATTCCTTTTCTGTTCGGTAGAGTATGTTCCTTGATTGATACCATGAGAAAAAAAAGTTTAGTGGAATGGGGGTGGGGTAGGGGGTTAAAACTTACTTTTAACGCGTGGACTGATTTGGATGGTTCTTTCTTCGTTGTATAGAGTAGAAGACACTGAAAAGTGAAAAATAAAACAGTTTTAAAAAAAAAGTTTAACCGACTTCACAAAAAGCGCTAAAAAGCATAAAATAATTTTTAATTTTATATCCATTACGACATTTTGAAGTCGGTGCAAATTAAACAAATAAAACAACTGCAGTACCACAATTGAAAATAATACATAATACTACCTGAACATTGTAGCTTACGGGACCGTAAGAAATGACGATTAAATATTGTTGTAGTTGTTTGGTTTGTTCGATTTGCACCGACTTGAAAATGTTGTAATAGATATAAAATTAAAAATTATTTTATGCTTTTTAGCGCTTTTTGTGAAGTCGGTTCAACTTTTTTTTTAAAAACTATTTTTATTAAAACTTTAATCATATATGTAGTTAATGTAAGTTTGTAGGGTGTAAAGATATAGGTCAGAAGCATTTAATTCCAAGCCGAGGATGTAATTGGGGGTAGATTTTGGAAGGCTCAGTAACTTTTTCAAGAAATATCTTTGCAATTTCTCCACCTCTTCATACATATTATATCCCCAAACTTGGCAAGCATAGCACATAACCGAGCGCGCGGCTGCATCGAAAAGCCGTAATTTTCCGGTATGCACCACAGTTTTATTGTTTATGAAGCGGCCCCATGTAATATTTAAGACATTTTTTCACTTTTGAGCTTTAATACTAGATGCTTTTTCATTGATAAGCCAGAGGTCAGTGTTACTCCCAAGTACTCTTATGCAAAAATCCCCCGCTGAAGGCCATAATTTTTGATTTGCTTAAGTTAATCTGCAGAGACCATACCTTACAATATGCAAGCAGATTGTCGATCATCTACTGCAGAACTACCAGACTATGAGCAAGCGTTACCAAGTCGTCAGCATACATATGGAGCCGGATGTGTACTTCCTTAACAGTAATTCCCCCTCCCACCGCTTCATGCCGACAAATGTTATACAGAGAGAAAAGTAATGGACTCGCGGGGCAACGCTTTTTAAGTCCTGTTTGATTCTTGAACCATGACGATATTTTGTTGCCATCCCAAACAGCTGCCTCTGTGTTCCCATAAAGGTTATGGAAGTCTTTTATAAATTTTGATGAATCAATTTACATTATATAACTTATGAAATAACACATTCCTATTAATTGTATCGAAAGCGGCTTTAAAGTCTATGTAATATAATTAAATGTTTTTCCACAATTAATACCACGTTTTCATCTTTACGGTATATTTATTAAAAATTCAATATAATTATAAACATTTGTTTAACGCTCACTCCAACTGCCTACACCTTGACCTGACTTGAACTGAACTGCTGAGAAGTGAAGCTGTACTGTACTAATTAACAAAATGCAAAATGCAATCAAGTGCAACGATACAATTTGGAGCTAACTGTGAATTTACTGTATATACAATGCAAATTTTGTGTTATTTGATTTTTGTACTTGCTTTCATGGGATAAATACAATTCTTGTTGGTTAAGTTGATAAGTAATGTGATGAATCTCGTACAGTCTATAAAGCATCCATAAACCTTTTTAATTCCTACGTTCCAGGATTTACAATGTCGAAAATATTGTCTATGGTAGAATACTCGCTCCTAAATCCGGCTTAGAATTCCGTTAAAATTCTATTTCTCCGTTCCCACTGTTCAAACCTGTTAACTAGAATGCCTATAAAAATTGTTGCCACGACATCTATGAAAGAGATTCCTCTATAGTTGCCTGCACAACAAATGTTTATATAATAATAATAATTACAAAGCTGCGTAGATAATGGAGGATTTTACGTCAGCCACTTATATAGACATGCACTACAAATAACTAATATAAAATCATTTCCGGTTCAATGAAACTTATACAGCTAACTCTTCATATCAATAAAATAATAACAACAAACCTTCCTTTTATACAAATAGCTGACGTACATTTCTACAGTTAAATTTTTTTTAATGTTTTTTAATTAATATTTTCCAAAAATGTTAACTGATTTGAATTAAAAAATTTATGGTTTAATATCAACTAATGCTGAAATAATCAAATTAAAAAAATATATTTTTTCATTGTATTTTCATGTAGATTAAATGTGTATAGAAGACCTTGACAAGTTTTTACAATTTCTCTCTTCTGTTTTGTGTATTTTGTTTCAAGAAAAATAGTACTTTAAAAGATTTTTGTGATGTTATTTTCAAAGAGGTGTAACGATATTTTAGGGGTTTAGAAAAAAGAGATTTATCTATGATTGATGCAAACGTACCTAAAGAGGTAAATGATTTTAAAAAGTATTACCCTACGTGTTATATGTTATAGAGCATTTTCCGATTTACAATCCTACTATAAAAGTAGCA
The DNA here is from genome assembly GCA_964036015.1 of Leptarthrus brevirostris. NCBI lineage: Eukaryota > Metazoa > Arthropoda > Insecta > Diptera > Asilidae > Leptarthrus > Leptarthrus brevirostris. The sequence continues at coordinate 47,089,788 of OZ038373.1, forward strand.
ATACTTACGCAGTTACACAAGAATTTACATATGTATATGTTCCATAAGAAATTTATTTTATAAGTCATACAAATCATAAAATACTCGTAGCTTACCTTGATGCTAACGAAATTTCAGATTGAAGAAGTAGTCTATATATTTGTGGTAACGCGGAAAATGCTCTATAACACTTAGGGTGAAATTTTTGAACATTGTATACTTCTTTAGGTACTTTTGCATCACTAATAGATAAAATATATTTTATATATTACCATTATGATTAAAATCATAAATTTTAGTTTACATTGATTTAAAATTACTCAAAATTTCTGCAAAATGTTTCTTGAACGTACGTCAGTTATTTGTATAAAGGAGGGGAGATCGTCAGTTAGATCATAATCCCTCAGCGGACGGTCTTACCCCCATTAAAAGAATAGCTGACGATTGTTTCTATTATTTTAATGCTATGAAGAGTTAGCTGTTTAATTTTCATTGAACCAGAAATGATTTTACATAAATTATGTTTTATACAGGTTTATATAAACGCCTGACTTATAATCCCCCATTATCTACGCACCTGACTTATTTTATTGTAATTAGTATTGTCATATAAATAGTTGTTCATATAAATAGTTGTTGATACTTCCCGGACTATAACGATTCAAAGATTTTTATGACAAGTGAGCCATATTGGAAAACAATTTTAAAAACCCATCAGTTTATGTTGTGTTCATCGTTTTATTTTTCTTTCGTTTCTCATTTTCTACTTTTGTCGTTTCAGTATACAGATTAAGATCACTCGGCACTTTTACATATTTACAAATTAATTAGTTAGTAATCTATAAAACTTAATATCAAGTCGTCTGAGATTTTTGCAATCATACTCGATTTGCTACTCAAAAGTGTAATAGCAGCAGCGAAAAATTTTAGCACCTTGTCAAGTGGAGCGTCTGTTGAGATTTCTTCGGTGGCATCCGCCTCTAGTGCGGTGAACTGCATCTACGGTGTGTACGGTATCTACGGTGCTACCCGCAAAACCTGCAGAGTCGCAAGCCACAAAGAATTCAGCAGCGCCAGCTGATGAAGTGCCTTCGGTATCTGCCACAAATAAAAACACTGTTGCAGCCCCCAAACTGAAAGCACCTATTAATGTAGTGGTAGTAGCAGGGACTAGCTACTCCCAACAGGTTAGTTGTAGCTCTAGGAAAAGTTGCAATATTATAATTCAGGGCAGGCAGGGAAATCTCGCCCCAAGTCCGTCACGGACTTTTTCACAGTCTTTTTGACTGCTAGTGACAGGATGATCGTCATGGTATGCACTTTGAGCACTGAGGTTTGAAGATCTTGAGGCATGTTTATGATGGTTTGGAAAGATCCACGGCAGTACCTCTTCCATTTGGGGATGAGGGAGCGATCGTGGCATCTTAGGTCTAAGCCTTTAAACAAGGGGTAGATCAACGACCTGGATTGAGATAAGCATCGCAACGAAATACCGTGTTTGCCAGAAGGCAGGGAACTTTATCGCAGCCTGTCCGAAATGGCTCAGGAAAGTGGCTGAGGTCACAATGGAGGACACAGTTCCCAAAACAACTCCCTCGCCCGATGCTGCGTTTGTTCTCTTGGAGAAACCTGCCACTTAAGTGACTGACGATCTACTCGCTGAGGCAAATCCGACGCAGGCCATAAATAGTGCTACCCCAATACGGGAACAGGTATACTCTTCAGAAGAGGAGGTCACCAGTAGAAGGAATAAGAAGACAAAGGGATCAAGAGAAAGATAAAGGGAATTGCTGACTAGGAGGTGATGCCACCACCAAGGATGGCAGTGAGCACTGGGAATGTCTCGGGGGAAGCTATACCTTGCGCCCCGAGTGCACCTTCAGTGACTCGAATGGCTGTCACTAATGTTATCTCTTCGGCAGCCTTTACTGCAAGAAGGGCTCAGATTCTGAACATTCTCAGAAAAGAGGTTGGAGATCCAGCCAGGATCTTGCCCCAACTAAAGTTCGAAAAGAAGTATAATGAGGTATCGAGGTGCGAGTGCTCCTTTAACAAGATCTTTAACAAGAACTGGACTGGACTCTTCATCACTAGAGCCTCACAGGGTCAGGTTATGCCCTATGATGCTAAAGCACATTCTTGGCAGGAAAGGAATTAAGGATGAGGGAAATGGTTTAGGCAGTTGAGTGAAGGAGGTGTCGATATACACCCCGTTTGCAAGTTTCGGAAGAGTGAGAGAAACCCGTCATTCCGTCGATGCTCCTGTTTAACGAGGACAATGTAGGGTCCGGCCTACGCCCAAATATGGGAATTATATTCAAGTCTAGGCCTAATGTGGCACTTGTAGAGCAGCGCTAAGTCAGGTAGCGTAAAATATTTCTTACATCTCTGTAGAAAACCCAAGGATTTCATCGCACTTTTCGCGATTGCAAATCTATGATCAGTCCGGCTAAGATTGCTGGATATCTCAATACCCAAGATTTTTAGGGAGGGCGAATCGGGTACATTCACTCCGTCGACTGAAATGGGTAAATGGATGAACTGGGCGTTTTTTAAGGGACATTAAATAAAAGAAGAAATAACGAAGAATTAATAAAAAGAAGAAATAACTGAACCCAAAGGTACATTCGCAATTATTTCGTAGGAATCAGATGTAACTCCGTCAGTTACTACACGGATTGAACGATCTGACAAAAAGCTCTCTATCCATTTAACGAGGATATGGTGCAGACCAAATGTTTGAAGTTGCAGCAGCCTTCCACAGGTCGATTTTCGAAAGTAGGTACCTTCAGAACTTCCCGAGTACAAAAGTGTAGCGACTTTAGTAGTAGGGATATGAGGTTTCTGGAGCAAATGAGAAATGAGCACGTTAAAAATGGTCAAATTGTGAGGGAAATTGAGGTCTGACGTCACATTTTTGCTCATTTCTCATTTGCTCCAGAAACCCCATAACAATTTTTGGAGAGAGATAAGGAAATGGCTGAAGATAAGTGAATGGTTGCGTGTTTCCGAAGGTCAACGTAAGGAAATAGCAGGAGATAATGGAATGGTTGCGTGATTCCGAAGGTCAAAGTCAAGGTTGGTGATTGTTAAGTAAAGATAAGGATGAGTTGCACCATCCATCTTGGATTTCGGGTATTCGGTCTTGGAGGCTACAATTGGTCTTCTTCTGCTTTGGTTAGCACCTGGACCTGGACCTGGATCTGGATCTGGACCTGACTGGGAATTCCCGGTTGGGATTCCCTGTTGACTAGTTAACATCCGCTTGCATGACGTCATAGGAGGGAATTCCCTGACGTCATATATTGGCTAGTCATCTGTTGGCTAAGTTAGTGAAATTTAATTAAAAAGGCAGAGATATCTGGATTTGAAAAGTGGACCCCGAGTTTCACAGAAAAGTGCTCTAACCATGGGGTTATCAAGCTAATTGGCAATGGTACTTCTAAGGCGGTATATAAACGAATATTGGAGCTAAAAATAGAAAATTGGATTTTTACTGTAATTAGTCGAAAAAGCGATTTAAAAATAGCATCAACAATTTTGTCTAAATTCATTGATAAATAATTAATAAATATCTAGCTCAATTCCTTTTAACATAAAAAATCCGGTGATAAGTAGTAGTAAACGGTTGGATTCGATTCGTCAGCTTAAAAAAATTTGCCGATAAGAGTTGAATGGCCCAGAATTTTTTAGGGTGATAAGAAAAAACTATTCGCTGTAATAACCTCGAACTTTAAAAGATTATCATGCAATTTCTTTTCCAGATCTAAATATAGACATTAAGGTAACCAGGTCGCGAATGGGGTCAAAAAAATCGATTTTTTAAAAACAATTCTATTCGAAAGCCCGCGCTTTCCCCTTTCAGAAAATGTATGACATGTCATACCAACGCGACTATTCAACCCCAAAAATTTATATTTTAAAAGATGGTGACGCTTCGTCTGCACAGTTGTCACGAGAGGTTTTCGTCTCAATCCGTAAGTTCCTTTTTTTGACCTTTAGGTACCATTTGCAAAAAAACCATTCAACCTATTTTGATGAAATTTTCACAGTGCTTATCCTTTATGTCCTTCATCTTTTATACCTAAATTCATCTTTGTATTCCATTTTTAACTTTATTTTAAATACAAATGCACTTTTTTAAAAAAAGTTATTTTTGACCTTTTTTCAAAAAATGGTACAAAAATGGCAATTTAGGCAAAAGGTTGAAAATTTTAGGTATACAATGTTGCCTTACTCTTGCTTCAGGTTCACCATCAATTTGGAGCAGATAGCAACAGTTTTTAAGGAGAAAAGTGTACCTAAATAAGTGAATTTTATCATTTTTTATTTTTTTCTTGTCATTTTGTAATTTTAATAACTTTTACACTAATAAAGTCACAGTATTTGTTTAGCACTCATTTTAATCCGTAATTCATCCTCTAAAGCATGTTTAAAACCGCGAGTTTATATCTTCAATACCAACTGAACAGGAGCAAAATATCTAAACGCGTGAAAAAGCCCATTTTAACCATCATTCGTGACCAGGTTACCTTAATTGGAGGTTATATTATGAAATAATTTCGTTTATGAAACGAGCAAGTAAGTCATTCCACCGATTACGTCATCTGGACCTTGATTACTAGTAAAAATAATGCCATTGAGGAAAAACCAAAAGAATTTCTGTAATTTCTGGAATAAATCTGATGTTTAAAAATAATATGCATCGCTTTGCATAAATCCGTTGATAAGTAATGAACGCAATAATCTTAATAAGGGAAACCATCTAGTCTAGTCTCGGTACCTTAATTTCCTGATAAGAATTAATTGCCCCTCAAAACCGAAGTAGCAACCTTAAACTTTAGATAGGAAGAGGAAATTAACATAATCATTGAGGCCGTTGCAACACTTTCTAAAAATAGCCTCAAAAACTTTGAATTTGGACGATAGAACAAGCAAAATCAAGGTAGCTGGAATAGTTTCTTTCGGTACTTTGAAGAGGTTTATCATGTGAAGAACCTAATCTTAATAAAGGAAACTATTAATTCGTAATTATGTTTTAAATTTATACCAAACTACCAGCTAACAAACCCATATAGCAACCTTGAACTTCAGATAGGAAGAAGAAGTTAACATGATCATTTCGGTCGTTGTAGCACTTTCTAAAATTAGTTCAAAAACTGTGAATTTAGACTAGAACAAACAAAATCGAGGTACCTGAAATGGCCTATTTCGATACTTTAAAGAGATTTATCATGTGAAGAACTTAAGAAAATAAATTTTTCAGATTCTGAACATTCTCAGAAAAGAGGTTGGAGATCCAGCCAGGATCTTGCCCCAACTAAAGTTCGAAAAGAAGTATAATGAGGTATCGAGGTGCGAGTGCTCCTTTAACAAGATCTTTAACAAGAACTGGACTGGACTCTTCATCACTAGAGCCTCACAGGGTCAGGTTATGCCCTATGATGCTAAAGCACATTCTTGGCAGGAAAGGAATTAAGGATGAGGGAAATGGCTTAGGCAGTTGAGTGAAGGAGGTGTCGATATACACCCCGTTTGCAAGTTTCGGAAGAGTGAGAGAAACCCGTCATTCCGTCGATGCTCCTGTTTAACGAGGACAATGTAGGGTCCGGCCTACGCCCAAATATGGGAATTATATTCAAGTCTAGGCCTAATGTGGCACTTGTAGAGCAGCGCTAAGTCAGGTAGCGTAAAATATTTCTTACATCTCTGTAGAAAACCCAAGGATTTCATCGCACTTTTCGCGATTGCAAATCTATGATCAGTCCGGCTAAGATTGCTGGATATCTCAATACCCAAGATTTTTAGGGAGGGCGAATCGGGTACATTCACTCCGTCGACTGAAATGGGTAAATGGATGAACTGGGCGTTTTTTAAGGGACATTAAATAAAAGAAGAAATAACGAAGAATTAATAAAAAGAAGAAATAACTGAACCCAAAGGTACATTCGCAATTATTTCGTAGGAATCAGATGTAACTCCGTCAGTTACTACACGGATTGAACGATCTGACAAAAAGCTCTCTATCCATTTAACGAGGATATGGTGCAGACCAAATGTTTGAAGTTGCAGCAGCCTTCCACAGGTCGATTTTCGAAAGTAGGTACCTTCAGAACTTCCCGAGTACAAAAGTGTAGCGACTTTAGTAGTAGGGATATGAGGTTTCTGGAGCAAATGAGAAATGAGCACGTTAAAAATGGTCAAATTGTGAGGGAAATTGAGGTCTGACGTCACATTTTTGCTCATTTCTCATTTGCTCCAGAAACCCCATAACAATTATTGGAGAGAGATAAGGAAATGGCTGAAGATAAGTGAATGGTTGCGTGTTTCCGAAGGTCAAGGTAAGGAAATAGCTGGAGATAATGGAATGGTTGCGTGATTCCGAAGGTCAAAGTCAAGGTTGGTGATTGTTAAGTAAAGATAAGGATGAGTTGCACCATCCATCTTGGATTTCGGGTATTCGGTCTTGGAGGCTACAATTGGTCTTCTTCTGCTTTGGTTAGCACCTGGACCTGGACCTGGATCTGGATCTGGACCAGACTGGGAATTCCCGGTTGGGATTCCCTGTTGACTAGTTAACATCCGCTTGCATGACGTCATAGGAGGGAATTCCCTGACGTCATATATTGGCTAGTCATCTGTTGGCTAAGTTAGTGAAATTTAATTAAAAAGGCAGAGATATCTGGATTTGAAAAGTGGACCCCGAGTTTCACAGAAAAGTGCTCTAACCATGGGGTTATCAAGCTAATTGGCAATGGTACTTCTAAGGCGGTATATAAACGAATATTGGAGCTAAAAATAGAAAATTGGATTTTTACTGTAATTAGTCGAAAAAGCGATTTAAAAATAGCATCAACAATTTTGTCTAAATTCATTGATAAATAATTAATAAATATCTAGCTCAATTCCTTTTAACATAAAAAATCCGGTGATAAGTAGTAGTAAACGGTTGGATTCGATTCGTCAGCTTAAAAAAATTTGCCGATAAGAGTTGAATGGCCCAGAATTTTTTGGGGTGATAAGAAAAAACTATTCGCTGTAATAACCTCGAACTTTAAAAGATTATCATGCAATTTCTTTTCCAGATCTAAATATAGACATTAAGGTAACCAGGTCGCGAATGGGGTCAAAAAAATCGATTTTTTAAAAACAATTCTATTCGAAAGCCCGCGCTTTCCCCTTTCAGAAAATGTATGACATGTCATACCAACGCGACTATTAAACCCCAAAAATTTATATTTTAAAAGATGGTGACGCTTCGTCTGCACAGTTGTCACGAGAGGTTTTCGTCTCAATCCGTAAGTTCCTTTTTTTGACCTTTAGGTACCATTTGCAAAAAAACCATTCAACCTATTTTGATGAAATTTTCACAGTGCTTATCCTTTATGTCCTTCATCTTTTATACCTAAATTCATCTTTGTATTCCATTTTTAACTTTATTTTAAATACAAATGCACTTTTTTAAAAAAAGTTATTTTTGACCTTTTTTCAAAAAATGGTACAAAAATGGCAATTTAGGCAAAAGGTTGAAAATTTTAGGTATGCAATGTTGCCTTACTCTTGCTTCAGGTTCACCATCAATTTGGAGCAGATAGCAACAGTGGTTAAGGAGAAAAGTGTACCTAAATAAGTGAATTTTATCATTTTTTATTTTTTTCTTGTCATTTTGTAATTTTAATAACTTTTACACTAATAAAGTCACAGGGTTTGTTTAGCACTCATTTTAATCCGTAATTCATCCTCTAAAGCATGTTTAAAACCGCGAGTTTATATCTTCAATACCAACTGAACAGGAGCAAAATATCTAAACGCGTGAAAAAGCCCATTTTAACCATCATTCGTGACCAGGTTACCTTAATTGGAGGCCATATTATGAAATAATTTCGTTTATGAAACGAGCAAGTAAGTCATTCCACCGATTACGTCATCTGGACCTTGATTACTAGTAAAAATAATACCATTGAGGAAAAACCAAAAGAATTTCTGTAATTTCTGGAATAAATCTGATGTTTAAAAATAATATGCATCGCTTTGCATAAATCCGTTGATAAGTAATGAACGCAATAATCTTAATAAGGGAAACCATCTAGTCTAGTCTCGGTACCTTAATTTCCTGATAAGAATTAATTGCCCCTCAAAACCGAAGTAGCAACCTTAAACTTTAGATAGGAAGAGGAAATTAACATAATCATTGAGGCCGTTGCAACACTTTCTAAAAATAGCCTCAAAAACTTTGAATTTGGACGATAGAACAAGCAAAATCAAGGTAGCTGGAATAGTTTCTTTCGGTACTTTGAAGAGGTTTATCATGTGAAGAACTTAATCTTAATAAAGGAAACCATTAATTCGTAATTATGTTTTAAATTTATACCAAACTACCAGCTAACAAACCCATATAGCAACCTTGAACTTCAGATAGGAAGAAGAAGTTAACATGATCATTTCGGTCGTTGTAGCACTTTCTAAAATTAGTTCAAAAACTGTGAATTTAGACTAGAACAAACAAAATCGAGGTACCTGAAATGGCCTATTTCGATACTTTAAAGAGATTTATCATGTGAAGAACTTAAGAAAATAAATTTTTCATATGCGTCATGTAATGGGTCTATTGTTACATGACGCATGTAAAAAATTTATTTTCTGAAGTTCTTCACATGATTTAATTCTGATCTCACCGAGTTCAGTTTACTTTGAGTTTGTCATGTAATTTTGGCAAATGTCAGCTGCAGGGTTTGCTGCCGTTGCAGCACTTTCTAAAAATAGCCTCAACAGCTTTGAATTGGGACGATAGAACAACAAAATCGAGATATCTGGAATGGCTTCTTTCGGTAATTTGGAGAGATTTATCATGTCAAGAACTTAAGAAAATAAAAATCTTTTCATAGCCTTAAACTTCGTTTCTTCTTTTTTCAAACGTAATAATCTTAATAAGGGAAACCATATTTTTTTTTAATCATAATTATGTTTTAAATTTGTACCAAACTGACAGCTAACAACTCATTTAAAATTTAATTTTTGTATGCGTCATGTAACAATAGACCCAAATTGTGAGCTCACCGAGACAAACGAACGAAAAACTACTATCCCAATAACCTTTTAAAAATTTGTAGAGAAATGCAGCTGAACCAATTGAAAGAAATTTAAAGCGCATTAAACAGGGTTTTAATAATCATATTGAAAGCTTTCTATTGGAAAATTATGATGAAGGAATTTTGGACCCAAAACAATTTTTCTACAAAATCAAACCACAAGTTATAAATCTTCTTGAAGCAAGTTTACAGAAACACTGAAATATGTACATATAGAACTAAAGCAATAACACTAAAATGTTCATAGCAGTCGTAAACTATAAAAATAAATAATTATATAAATAAATACATAGCCAACCTAAAGAAATGAACAAATGTAAATAATTATATTATACTAAGGCAGTACAGATAGAATTAGTTAGTTGAGTCGTAGTTAAGCACTCATGTAAGCTAGAGCTATTATAATAAATTTACTTGAAATGCATTCAAGTGTCTTTCAATGTAAAATACCACATGGCGCAGTCGGTATATCCGGAAAAAATCCGAAGAAATCATCATTTATAAAATAAAATCGGTTAAAGAAAGTGAAAATTAAAGTAAATTAAGCCCGACTAAAAACGTTCATGCTCGAATTGCATGCTAAAAAAGAAATTTTTGATATTAACACGTGTGAATTATTGCAGTGCTAATAGAAAGTACAACAAAAGAATGGATTGATTCAAAAGTGTTGTGATTTAAGAATAATTGGTTATAATAAAGTAATAAAACCATGAAACGCTATAACCAGTGAGTTGCAGCGAGCATATGGGAGCAGTGAAAAACTTCAAGAAAGATCCCACTAAACCCAGAGGAAGACCACCAAAAAACACACGATTTCTATCAAAAGTCATACCGATGGATTATTTAAGGAAAGTAGACCCACTTAATCTCCACACAGCAAATTTGGCAGAAAGCTGGAGAATATTCTGGCAAAATTATCAAATTTTCACAACATCAGCTGAGGTAGACAAAAAGCCAGAAAATATAAAAATCGCTATATTTTTAAATGCTATTGGATCAGAAGCGGTCGAAGTATATAATTCATTTAACCTAAGCGAAGATGACAGAAAAAATTATGACAAAGTCACAAAAGCCTTTGAAATGTTTTGTAAGCCGAAGAAGAATGAAGTGTATGAGAGCTATATATTTCACAGCCGCAAGCAAGAAGCAGGTGAACCATTTGATAATTTTCTAATGCACATCAAAAAGTTAGTACGGAGTTGTAATTTTGGTGACCAAGAAAGTCGTATACTGAGGGAGAGAATTGTATTAGGAACATGTGATAAAGCATTACAAAAAAAACTACTGGAAATGGATAATCTAAATGCAGATAAGGCTATAGAAATGGCAAGGGCAGCAGAAATCGCAAAACAGCAATTGGAGAAACTACAGGCGGAATTTTCTAATGTTAATTTGGTAAATAGAGTTCCAAGTAAAATTCATTTCAGCAAAAATAATAATAGAAATTCTAAATATTATTGTAGGCAAGAGAATAGTACCAAAGAGCTTAGGGATTCTTCTAAATCGGATAAATTGCAGAAAAAGTCGTACCACAATTTAGCACAAAAGATAAATTCGTGTACATATTGCATGCAAAAGCATGAAAGCAGAAAATGTCCAGCCTATGGAAGTACATGCAGGAACTGTGGAAATAAAAATCATTTTGCAATAGCTTGCAGATCAAAATCACATAAGGTACGAGAAATAAGAAACTTGAAGGTAAATAATGAAGATGATTTCTTTATAAATACAGTAGAAAACTCTTTATTAATCACTACTGATACAAATTGGGTAGAACACATTAAAATAGGCAATCAGTTAGTTAAATTCAAATTGGATACTGGGGCAGATATAAATGTACTACCTTTTAATACCCTTAAATCATTAGGAAGCAAAAAATTAGAAAAAGTAGGAACAAAAATACATGCTTATGGAGGAACAGTCTTAGAAACTGTAGGAAAAGCCAAATTTAATTGTATAGTCAGGAATCAACGTAGAAATTTAGAATTTTTTGTCATTAAAAACGGTACAACGCCCATATTAGGATTGAATACATGTGTAGAATTAAACCTAGTTCAAAGAGTTAATACATTAGCACTAGCAAATGTAGACCAAATTAAATTTCTAGAAGAAAATGCAGATCTTTTTGAAGGGTTGGGAAAATTCATAAAAAAATTTCACATAAATTTGAAAGAAAATGCCGTTCCTGTAGCAAAAACAGCCAGGAGAATCCCATTATCAATCCGAGATGCCGTCAAGGCAGAGCTTGATAGACTTGAAAATACTGGTATTATAGAAAAAACTGATGGTCCATCGGATTGGATTTCTAACATAGTGATAGTTGAAAAAACAGGCAAAAAGATCCGTATATGCTTAGATCCCAAAGCAGTAAATGAAGCCCTCAAGCCAATTAACCATCCCATTCCTTCATTTCAGGAGCTGACAGCAAAACTTTCGAATAAAACATTCTTCACTGTAGTAGATTTAAAGGATGGTTATTTCCAAATAGAGTTAGATAAACCCTCAAGTGACATTTGTACTTTTAGTACACCTTTTGGATTGTCCCAATACAAAAGACTCCCATTCGGAGTGCGAATAGCACCCGAGATTTTTCAAAAATATAATGAAAAAAATTTTGCTGACATAGAAGGGGTGTCAATATATATAGATGACATCTTGATAGCAGCAGAAAATGAAACTCAACACGATGAAATAGTAAAAACAGTCATGGAAAGGGCAAGACAGTTAAATATAAAATTCAATAAAGAAAAAATACAATATAAAGTTAGGCAAGTAAAATTTTTGGGACATATTATCTCTGAACGTGGTATAACGTGTGATCCAGATCGCGTAAAAGCAATCCAAAGTCTTTCTCCCCCCCCAGAATAAAAAAGAATTACAACAATTACTAGGAATGATAAATTATGTAAGAAACTTTATCCCACATTTATCGCAAATTTCAGCACCAATTCGGGATCTGTTAAAAAAGGATTCACATTTTAAATGGGAAGATTTCCATTCGTCTTGCATGCACAAAATTAAAACTCTCATTTCTGAAGCCCCTACCCTTACCGCCTTGAGCACAAATAAAGACATCATCATTCAGGCAGATGCCTCTAAATTCGGTATTGGTGCTTGCATGATGCAAGAAGGTAAACCAATATATAACGCTTCACGAAGCCTTAATGAAACTGAGATCCGCTATTCCCAAATTGAGAAGGAATTGTTAGCAATCGTATTTGCGTGTGAAAAGTTTCATTATTTCCTCTACGGTAGACAATTTAAAGTCATTACGGACCACAAACCGTTGCTAGGAGTATTTAGCAAAGAAATCACAAAGATACCTAACGGTCGCTTGCAACGAATGATATTAAGATTAAATAAATATGACATAAAGGTGTCATACAGTCCTGGCAAATATATGTACATTGCAGATTTGTTATCCAGAAATTTTCTTCAGGAAAGCAATACCCCAGAAATACCTGACTTAAATGAAATGGTTCATTCCATAAACGTAGGTGAAGAAAGAAAAAACAAATTTATTGAAGAAACAAACAAAGATGACACACTTATATTGCTGGAAAAAGCATTAATAAAGGGTTGGCCAAAAGATAAGTCAAAGTTACATGATAAAATCAAATTTTCCTGGAAAATTCGATCTGACATATACCTTCAAGACGATATAATATTTCTTAATGATAGAATAATAGTGCCTCAAACAATGCGGCAAGAGATTCTAGAAATCTTACATAAACCACACCAAGGTATTGAAAAAACCAAAAATAGACCTAGATCATTAGTTTATTGGCCTGGTATAAATGAAGCCATTGAAAATGTGGTAACTAAGTGCCATATTTGTCAAAAGTATAAAAGTAGTAATACACGGGAGCCATACTTACCTCATGAAGTCCCTGATATTCCCTTTAATTAAATCGGTATGGATATTTGCGAGTTAGGAAAGCAAATATTCCTAATTGTCACCGATTATTTTTCAAAATACTTAGAAATAATTTCACTGCGAACAAAAACCGCTGCTGAAATTATAACAAAATTAAAAGGTCTATTTGCAACCCATGGGTTACCTAAAACAGTCATTGCCGACAATAACCCCTTTGGCTCATATATATTTCGTAAATTCTGCGAAGCATATGATATCAAAATAATCACGTCTAGTCCAAATTATCCACGATCGAATGGTCTGGCTGAGAGGTCAGTACAAACTGCTAAGAAACTGATACTAAAAACAAAAGAATCAAAGGGAGAACTTTGGATGGCCCTGTTAGAATTTAGAAACACACCAATAAAAGGTTGTATGAAATCACCTGCGGAAATATTAATGGGAAGAAAGCAACGTACCATGCTGCCCATAAAAACAGATGCATTAAAGAAAGATGCATTCACAGAGCTACATAATCAAATTAGGTCCAAAAATACACTTTATGAGAAATACTATAATAGATCAGCAAAGGTGAGGAAAGACTTTCAGAAGGGGGAAAAATATGGGTAAAATGTGAAAAACACTGGCAAAAAGGTATAATAGTTGAAAAGCATTCGACACCAAGGTCGTATTGGATTAGATTAGAAGATGGTACAAACCTTAGAAGAAATTCAAGTTTGGCATGACAAAGCACGCATAAGTTGTAATAAAGTAAGCGTGGCATTTCTTGCATGTTATCTTCCAGTATACAAAACCAAAACATTACAGAAGATATATCTATATTACTTAATGTCTTGCATTCACTATGTACACATATTTAAATAATTAAATAATTATTTAAGATAGCTTTTAAAATGAGGAAAAAGGATTAAAATTTGAGAATTTAGATTACAGGATAAATTAAAAATAGTAAACTTACATTTTAAATTTTATTTGGATTAAAATCCCAAAGGGGAGGTGAAATATGTACATATAGAACTAAAGCAATAACACTAAAATGTTCATAGCAGTCGTAAACTATAAAAATAAATAATTATATAAATAAATACATAGCCAACCTAAAGAAATGAACAAATGTAAATAATTATATTATACATGTATTGTGAAAATGTTATCACAGATGAATTGTATCACAGTTAGACTACTAAGGCAGTACAGATAGAATTAGTTAGTTTAGTCGTAGTTAAGCACTCATGTAAGCTAGAGCTATTATAATAAATTTACTTGAAATGCATTCAAGTGTCTTTCAATGTAAAATACCATACCATAAAGTTCAATATTGAATTATTTTGTGAATTTATGAAATATGCTAAAACTGATGATGTAGATGAAAACGAAGTAGCTAACAAGAGTAACATAGTATCCGATAATTTTCAATTTCCAGACATACTCGATAGAATGATGAAACAAATTATTGCAAAATCTGAAGAATTTCAAGAAATTGATAGCGATTGGGCTCTTCTAAGAATCAGCCATATTGAAGTAGAAGTATGATTGTCGTTTATTTATTAAAGCCTAAGATGTAGTTAAAGATGCAATAAATATTATACCACTAAATAAGGAGCGCTATGTGTCAATCTCGAAAAGAATTTATGTTACAAGAAATCAAAGTATAAAAATTATAGATTTTTAGATTCAAATTCGCTACATATAGAGTTATACCCTCTAGCGTAGAAAAATTAGCGAATAATTTATCTGAAGAAAACTTAATATTAACCTGATCCTTTTATAAAAATGACGATTTATTTAATTTAATGTGGGGAAAAGGGGTTTTCCCTATTAAGATATTATAGCTTTGAATGATTTAGTGAAAATTCCTTGTCTATGAAAAAGTATTTTGATAATAAATTTACAGATACGAAGTGTTCTGATAATGATTATGCGCATGCAACAAACATTTGTAAAGCATTTGAATGCAAAATATTTCTAGATTATTTATATTGTCATTATTATATAGCACCAGGATTACTTTAGGATGCTATGCTTAAGTATAATAAAATAGTTTTAAAAAAAAGTTGAACCGACTTCACAAAAAGCGCTAAAAAGCATAAAATAATTTTTAATTTTATATCTACTACGACATTTTGAAGTCGGTGCAAATCGAACAAACCAAACAACAAGAACACAAATATTTAATCGGCATTTTTGATTGATCCCGTAAGCTGAAACGTTCAGGTAGTATTATGTATTATTTTAAATTGTGGTTCTATAGTTGTTTTATTTGTTTAATTTCCACCGACTTCAAAATGTCGTAAAAGATATAAAATTAAAAATTATTTTATGCTTTTTAGCGCTTTTTGTGAAGTCGGTTCAACTTTTTTTTTAAAAACTATTTTATTTTTCACTTTTTAGTGTTTTCGACTCTATACAACGGAGAAAGAACCATTTAAATCAATCCACGCGTTAAAAGTTAGTTTTAACCACGTACCCCACCCCCATTCCACTAAACTTTTTTTCTGATGGTATCAATCAAGGAACATACTCTACCGAGCAGAAAAGGAATCATCGAAATCGGTCCACGCGTTACGAAGTTACTACCCCTCCCCCTCCCCCACCCCACCATAGGACCAAATTATTCTCCTATTAGCAGTGGGGGATCACACTATACAACAGCAAAAGAACCATCCATGCACTCCCAACTTCTTCCGCGTGCCCTCCTAACCTCAAGCCAACCTCTTCCGACCACTCCACCACCTCTGCTCCGATTTCCGTCTGTCCCACCTCTCCTCTATCTACGCCAAATCTTGCACCCGCTACTTCCTCCGCATGCCCACCTAATTCCATGCCGTCATCCTCCTACACTGTCGCCCCGTCTCAATCAACTTCTACCTCCGTTAACCCGCCCATTCCGTCAGCCAAAACTCCGTTATCCGAACATCATTCATTTATCGATCCCCTTCTCCCACCTACAGTTAAATTGACTTTGCGTTCTGCTGATTCTAGCGATGGACGATACCTCTTGTCCCGTTTACGGGACCGTCGCATTTATGACAACGTACGTCTATTTCTAGCCTATCTCCACGACAAACCGAACTCCGTCTGTGTTGAAGGTAAAACGAGCACCAACGTCATGTTAAGTATACAACAAGAAGGCCTGCCCACAGACCCATCAGTTTTACTCCAACTCTTCACTAAATACCATGAATCATTCAACATACCTTCCCATAAGGTTTCAGAAGATCTATCTACCTATGCTGCGTACGTGAGTTCTCGCCGTATTTCCCATCTTCAAAAAAGTCGTAACGACTCCTTAAACTACTTTCGTTCATAACCCCCTTGATTTCCCTATTTCTGACTTCCCCTCTATTGCACCCGCGGTTTCCGATCAAGATCCTCTCCCCAACAGCTTGTCGGTCTATTACCAGAACGTAAGAGGACTTCGTACAAAAACAACAAATATTTTCCTTAACTCTCACAAATTCCCGCACGATATCTTTGCCTTAACTGAAACCAATCTAACACCCGGAATTCTCGACAACGAACTATTCCCTCCAAACTATACCATTTTCCGTGTTGACGGTTGTATAGGCACCAATGAGCCACCAGGTCGCGGGGTTCTCATAGCTGCTCACAACCGTTATGATGCCACCCTGCTAAAGACCTCCGACTCTACAATATCAGAATTTGTATGTATAAAAATAGCACTAAATAAGTGCCTTCTGTACATTCTCTGTTGTTACATTCGTCCCTCTCAACCACTTGACGCCTACGAGCCCATAATCGAAGCGATCGATACCCTGCTAGAGAACGCTAACGCGTCCGATGAATTTATTTTATTGGGTGACTTTAACCTCCCCCGTATCCAATGGTCATTGTCCGAGGACTGTTCTCACTTTGTCCCCCTTAACGCGTCTTCGGCCAAAGAAGCCTTCTTTACCGATCAGCTCTCCGTTTCAGGTCTCTTTCAAGTAAGCGGAGTCAGGAACTTCCTGGACAGACAATTAGACTTAATCTTTTCTTCAGACCCAGTTAACTCGGCTGTCGCAGAAAGCAACCATCTTCTCTCCTCCCTCGACCGTCACCATCCTCCTTTGTTCCTCGTTTTCTCCTACGAGCACCCTCATGCCGTTTCAGGCTCCGAGTCTTCTTTATCCTTCAATTTTCGTAAAGGCGACTTTGACAAATTAAATCACTTGCTCCTCAACTCTAATATTGGGGATATCCCTCAACATCTCCCAGTTGACGTTGCTTTAGAGGCGTTCTACTCGGAAATACACGCTTGTCTTACACAATCTATCCCTCTTCTTCCTCGTAAAAACTACTCCTCATCCCCCGTATGGTACGACAAAGAATTGCGCTCTCTTCGCAACAGGAGAAATAAACGTTGGCAAACTTTTCTTCTAACCCAGACTGAGTCTGACTATTCTTCCTATCTATCTGCTTATACCTCTTTTTCTGAACGTTGTGATACCCTCTACCATGAGTACCTCCAACGGATGGAAACTAGCCTCATATCCGACCCCAAGCGTTTTTATAGCTTTATTAATTCTAAGAAGAAATCCAATGGTTACCCTTCCACCCTAAAGCTCGAGAATACCTCTTCATCTGATCCTAAGGTTATCGCTAACCTCTTTGCACACTTCTTCAGTAAATCTTTCAGCGACAATTCTCTACAACCCGACCTTAACTATTTTGCATTCATGGACAAATGCACTCAAACGTCGTTTTCATCTTTTGACCCTGATCCTGAACTAATCGCCGCCAGTATTAATAGGCTTGAGGACGACTTTCACCCAGGTCCTGATGGCATTCCGGCCATCGTTCTGAAAAAGTGTGCCATGCATCTAGTCCAACCCCTTACTTTGCTTTTTCGTCTCTCGGTCACTCAAGGGGTTTTCCCTCAATTATGGAAAAATTCGTATATTATTCCCATCTTCAAAAAAGGTTGCAAGAACGATGTGTCCAACTACAGACCCATTGCTAAATTATCATCCATACCTAAACTATTCGAAAAATTGGTCTATGATTCCATGTTCTTCCACTGTAAGTCTATCTTCTCACTCTACCAGCATGGCTTCCTCAAAGGTAGATCTACAACCACCAACCTTACTGACTTCGTCTCTAAAACCCTATGTGCCCTGGAAAACGGTAAAGATGTTGATGTTATAGCCACCGATTTTAGTAAAGCCTTCGACAAGATCTCCCATAACGTTATCTTGTTCAAACTCGATCGCCTAGGCTTGCCCCCCCAGATTCATTTCCTGGATTCGATCCTACCTCAACAACCGTCAGTACAATATTCTTTTCAGTTCATCCATTTCTAACCCTATTGTCGCTCGTTCCGGCGTCCCTCAGGGCAGCCACCTTGGTCCATTGATTTTTATCCTCACAATAAATGATGTTGAATGTGTCATCAAACACTCAGAGTTGTCCATCTATGCCGATGACATGAAAATAATCAAACATATCTCCTCCACTACCGACTCTCTTCTCCTGCAAGAAGACCTCGATTCATTCATCACATGGTGCATGAAAAACTTTCTGGAGCTCAATGTCTCCAAATGCCAGTCCATCTCTTATTCCCGCAAGCGTCTTACCACCACCCCGAGAGTCTATATGTTAACCGACGTACCAGTCCCTATCGTTACCTCTTTGTGTGACTTAGGAATAATCTGTGATAGTGAACTCAATTTCCGTTCCCACATTGACAGCATAATTAACAGAGCTAACTCCGCGCTAGGGTTTGTGAAGCGCTGGTCTAGAGAGTTCTCCAATCCTTATGTTTCCAAATCTCTCTACGTCTCCTTCGTTAGACCTCTCCTTGAATATGCCAGCCAGGTATGGTCCCCTACACAAACAACTCACATTAATAGGATTGAATCTGTCCAGCGCAGGTTTATTCGCTTCGCTCTACGTGATCTTCCGTGGGTTGACAGATTCAACCTTCCTCCCTATGAAAACCGTCTGAAACTGATCGACTTACAACCGCTAAGCAAACGTCGTGATGTTTCCGACATTCTCTTCATCTACCAATTATTAACTGGTGCCATAGACTGCCCCTCCATCCTGCAATCTTTACCCATCTATACCAATCCCCGTAACCTTAGGTCCACTCCCCTTTTCCGACTCGACCGCCATCGCACAAACTACGGTCAAAGCGAGCCAATTACCAGGATGTTACGAAAAGTCAACGACCTTTCCTCTTTTGACTTCCATATGAGTAAATCATCACTCCACAAAGCCCTATATCTTGACCCCGCCCATCTTGATCCTGATCGCCTACTTTAATTCTTCTTCCTTACGCCCTCTGCTATTAATCAATATATATAGCTCATATTGTAGCTTATACCTTTTATGTATTTATTCTTATTATTCATTTATTATAGTCTGTTGAATTAGTATTAAGTTATAGCTTGTATTTTATTTTTTATTTTTGTATTTTTTTACGTAATAGCTTGTATTAAGCTTAAATAAATAAATAAACAATCCACGCGTTACAAGGTTAGGTCCCACCCCACTTCTCCCACCCCAACAATTTTTTTTTCTCGTGGTTTTGTGATCTTTTGTGGATTTTTTTTATCACTATTCAGTGCTGTCTGGTTTTATTTTGCCGGTGCCGGTCTGTTACCTGCAGAGTACAGAGAGAGCAAAGTGTTCCCGTATTCACTTCTCCAAGAAGATTTTGCCTACATCACAACTTCCCCTGCTGCAGAAAATTTAAGAATTCTGCAGTAACTTTGACCAGCTGCAATATGGTTAAAGGATCAATTGAGTGAATTTGAAATTTGTGATTCCTTTTATACAGTTTTATATCCTAATTAATTAAGCGTCGGATTAAGGTAGTGAAGTAGCCTATATGGATGAAGGTGCTGTGATTGGTTAAATTAAATTTTCTCTTTTGCTGTTTTTGTTTTGGTTGCCTTTGCTGCCTTCAGTTTTGTTCTGTTTTTGTTTTGTGTTACAGCTGGCATTTACCGTTTCTCATTTTATGTTTGGTTTTAACTGTCCCTCTTAATGCCCTCGTGAATTCATCCCATTTGACCGATATTTTGCTGATGACGTATTTGTTGTCACACTGGTGGGATTCATTATTGGGATACCTCGTTCTTTTGTTTTCGGCCTTCTTGATTTGATTTCCTTAATTGAGTTGCTTGTCTCTTGGTTTATTTATTTATTAATTTTTATTTATTTTTTATTCTTCTTTAAATTTCTTATTTATTCTTTTAATTTTTATTACTCTGTCTCGTCTGTTGACCCTTTCTTCTTATTCGTTTTCGCTACCTCTTCCCCTATGGCAACGTGTAGGGCCTGTTCTTTTGTGATTTCCAAAGAAGAAATCGTTTGCGATGGTGTTTGCGGTGGTTCGTTTCATCCTGCATGTTTGAAACGCCCCTCAAAATCATCTGCGAGGGCACTTACTACGTGTTATGAGTGTCTTGACATTAAGCCCTGTCATGTGCTTAGACTCATGAAGAGTATTGCATATTCGTTTTCTGCTGAACAATTTTTTCGTAGCCAACAAAATTAATAGTTTGTCCTCCAGCTGGGCATCTTTGCAGGCTGTTGCTGATGACATGGGCTGCTTGAACGGAAGCTTGGATAAACTCGTTCTTGCTATGGAGGGCCTAAAATCAAGCTCTGAGTCTCTGCTTGAGAAATCTCATGATCTCTTATCTAGGTTATCTTTTTTGTCAGCTGGTTTTGACGACCTTCGGACGACGCCGTCTGGTGTGGACGGGTCTCCGCCAGCACTGGCAACCAGCTGTGAGCCGGTGATGCCGATTCTTGATGATCTCCGCCGTAGCGTTAAACACATCAGAGCGGACCTTGGCTCCTGGCAGACTGCTGTTAATAGGAACTCCGATCTGATTAGTACCATTTCTTCTGATGTTGGAAGTCTGCTATGGCGCGCTGTTAGTAAGCCTGACGCCTCTGTTGTTTCTGGTGCCTCCATTTTGCCTGAAGCCGATGTCCCTCGGCATGATGACTCTAAGAAGCAGTCTGGGTCTCGCTCTAGACGCCGGCGTCCTACAGTACCCAATGGCCCTGTAGGTACATCTCCCACCGATGATTCTTCAGCGCAACCATCGAAACCTCCTAATACGGCTGCTGTTCATGCTGCTGGGCCTCCCACGAGCATGACTGCCGAAGAACGCGCTGCCGCTTCGTTCACTTGTACCTCCTCTACTCCCCCTCCCCCTGCATTGGACCCAGCTGGGAACATATCTCCCGCCCCCTCTCAGTCAAATCCTCACCCATCGCAAGGCCCCTCTCAGTCTGTTCCTCAACCATCGCATGACATCGCATCAATTAATGTTTCTAGAAATGAGGGTTTCACCCTTGGGATTGCGCAACCACCGCGGTCCTTTTTTGTTTCCCGTCTTGATCCCTCGACTTCCGTTGACGACGTTGTTGGCTACGTGAGGGAGAGGAGTGGTGTTGATGACTCAGCACTCCTCCGTTGTCAACTTCTAGGATATCGTCATTCTCAAGGACTCATTTCTTCTTTTAAGTTGACATCGTCCCCAGAACTTTTTGAGATAATGTCTTCCCCCGATTTCTGGCCCGAGAATATCATTGCGCACGAATTTGATATCCCTGCTTTATCCATCACGCTCACAATCGAGCTCTTAGCTCTTAAGATAGCTCTGGGAAAGATGAATATATTCCTTCTATGTTGTTATATCCCTCCAAACTTGACAAACCATGCTGATGCAGATGGTCGAAGTCTCTACGATATTTTAATTCTTAGCCTAGATTTTATTAATAATATGACAAACCCAGAGGACGAAATAATCCTTCTTGGTGACTTTAACTTACCCAGCGTTCAATGGGTATTCAACGCTGATGACGATGACTACCTTCCTTCAAATTGTCTTACTGCTAAAGACTCCCATTTTCTTGACGCCATCTCCTCCTCTGGTTTACACCAAATGACTGATGTAAAGAACTCTATGGGAAGGCAGTTAGATCTCATCTTTTCTTCTGATTCGTGTAACACTATAGTCGAACCGACTATAGTGTTTATTGTCATGAATGCTTTTAAGCGTTATCGTCATCTTTATACAGAGCATACCTTGATAATGTTTGCAGTCGCTTTGACAATGATCCTCGTACCTTTTTTAAATTTGTAAATCTGAAAAAGAAAACTGATAATTATCCATCTACAATGTGGTATAATGGATCCTCTAGTTGTAGCGCGCCGGATATAGCTGATAACTTTGCATTGTTTTTGAGGGTGCCTTTTTATCAGGCAACTTTGCGCCTTCCCTGGAAGAGTTTGGTCATATCCAAAATCGTCCCGCTACCTCCATTTCTTTGCCCATTATATCTCGGGATATTATCATGAATGCTATCAAGGAACTCAAACTGGACTTTTCTTTTGGTCCTGATGGTGTTCTACCTGCATTCTTGAGATCCTGCTCTGATACTTTACTCACTCCATTGGAACTCATCTTTAACAAATCTCTTCAGGCCGGCAGATTTCCTACCTTATGGAAGAACTCCTTTATAATTCCTGTTTATAAAAAGGGGCATAAAAACTCCATAACAAATTATAGGCCAATCGCCAAGCTTTCCTGCATACCCAAGTTGTTTGAATCTATTATATACTCACAGCTTGTTGGGCAGTGTAAGGGGTTAATCTCATCTAATCAACATGGCTTTCTGCCTGGTAGATCGACAACAACCAACCTTCTGGAATTTACATCACACATTATCTCTGCCTTCCAACAGGGACTCCAGACTGACTGTGTCTACACCGACTTTAGTAAGGCATTTGATAAGCTCCCTCACCCCGTGATTGTGCTTAAGCTTGAAATGTTGGGGTTTCCGCCTTTATTGCTCGACTGGATCTGCTCTTAGGACTTACCGTGTCTCTTTCCGTAATACTTATCTAGAGTCGTTAGGGCTTCATCTGGTGTACCGCAAGGTAGCCATCTGGGGCCGCTGCTGTTTATTCTTGCCATTGACGACATTGTCCCTCTGATTAAGCACTCTAAAGTTTTAATCTATGCAGATGATATGAAGATTTTCTCATGCGTTAGAAACAGTTATGATTCTTCCTGCATTCAGGATGATTTGAATACCTTTAGGAGTTGGTGTGCCACAAATGGACTGCAACTTAACCTGGATAAATGTGAAGTTATGTCATTTTCTAGGAACATAAATCAGCTCGGCTTTGATTATACCTTTGCGGAAGCTAATATCCGTCGTGTGGAGTCCGTTACTGACCTCGGTATAATGCTAGACAAGAAACTCGATTTTACTCCGCACATAAACCATATAGTATCTCGGAGTAATTCAGTCCTTGGCTTTTTTAAGCGGTGGTCAAGGGAGTTTTGTGATCGACAGACTCTTATTCACTCATTTTTTTCTGTAGTTAGACCAATTCTTGAGTACGCATCTCAGGTTTGGTCTCCTTGCTATGCTGTTCATTCTAGACGCATTGAATCGGTGCAGCGGAACTTTGTTAGGTTCGCACTAAGGGACCTCCCGTGGAATGATCCATTAAGGCTTCCTTCTTACGAAGATCGCCTCCGATTGCTTAATATGCACTCGTTAGAGGAACCTCGTAGAATTGCTGACGTAGTATTTATTAATCAGCTTTTGAACTTGAATATAGATTCTCTCACTCTTGCAAGTTTGGTTACTTATAGGCAAACCCCGTATAGCTTAAGGAGATTGCCTTTACTACATGTTATCCAATCTCGCTATAACTATGGTATGCATGAGCCTATTAACCGCATGTGTAGAGCCGTGAATTTGTGTCCTACTTTATATCTGGCTCTTACTAAAGATTTGCATAAACGATCTCTGTTGTTTTTGCACCCCTGATTGTAGTGTTTGGGATTCTTCTAGACTTTTGTTTTGTTTTTTTTGTTTTCTTTTTTCTAGTTTACTAATATTTTAGTCGCATGGGCCAAATTATTCTTCTATTAGCAATGGGTGATCACACTCTATACAACAGCAAAAGAACCATCCAAATCGGTCCACGTATTACAAAGTTAGGTTCCATCCCCCCTCCCCTCACCCCAGCAACATTTGTTTTCTCGTAGTATCAACCAAGGATCATATTATACCCAATAGAAAAAGAATTATCCAAATCGGTCCACGCGTTACGAAGTTAGACTACCCATCCCCCCACCCACACCTTTCATCATAGGACCAAATTATTCTCCTATTAGCCATGGGGGATCATACTTTATACAACAGAAGAAGAACCATCGAAATCGGACCACGTGTTACAAAGTTATGTTCAACCCCCACTCCCACCAACCTCCCCACAAAATACGGATATCGATATAATGAGCATTCCTCAAAGTTCACAAATTGGATATATATATTTGAAGTAGATTTAACTTATCTAGAATCCCTTCATGACTTACACAATTATCTACCATTTTGCGCGAATAATATAAAAAGCCCTGAATTAGGTTGAAGGAAATTGATAGCTGACTTAGAAGATACATTTCATTACATAATCCATTATAGAAATCTTCAAAAATGTTTAAAGTATGGATTGAAGTTTTCATGCATTCATAGAGCTCTTTGATTCTGACAATCGAATTGATTAAAACAATATATTGATCTTAGTACTTTGCATAGATCAAAAGCTGTTAACACTTTCTGATCTTAAGCTTTGACGCTGTATTTCACCTACAGTAAATTCGTTCTTGACAGCTCTTATGATGGAATTTGTATTTATCACGATAAATGACACTAATTTTGCGTTCTTAAGTATATTCGAATGTTCAACAGGTGCTTACTATTGTCAAAACTTATGCTAATATCACGATTGAACCTTTTGGTTGGAGCACAGTTCAGTTTACTAAAATTATCACAGTTTAAAAAATTATTAACTTTATTTTGGTACATGTCTTTTACCTTGTTTGCATAAGCAAGTTTGAAAAAGGGTTTACCCTAAACAAAATGTGATTACAAAATAATAAACTTCTTATAAATAAAAACACTCGTAATTCACTTAATCAATTTTTATTTAAAATCGGCAGAGTTCTTTTAACTCTTCCTGACATATCATTATTTTATATAATTAATTTACATATTTCTAAATTCTGGTATTTCGTCGATTTTGTTTTCCATAAATTTTAAATTGCAATCTTCATCCATCTCACACACAGTGTTGTTGATCTCCACTGTTAAGCAAAGAATAGTGAATTAAAAGTAGAATTAAGCACCTGACTGCGGTTCCACTGATTGATGATTTTCGAAAATGAATTTTACAAAGCATATATTCATTTTCTGAATTATAGGCTGTGTTACTTTATTTAGATATTCCAGTTTAATATCACCATCCTTAAGATTTGTATTGTAACGTAAATGGGGCTCTTCGGGCTCGACGGATTAATTAAGACACTTATTTTCAATTCAAACGTTCAGAGTTTTATGCACTTCACTTAATTAGTTCATTCCACAATTTCCTTTACACGTTACGCTGGTTAAAGTACAACTAACTAACTAGGCTGCTACTCAGCAATATTTATACTACTTAGCTTAATTCTAGAAAGTGCAGCAACTTAGTTCTAGAAATTTCCGTTATTCATTTTCACCACACCAAGTCACCACAGTTTCGAGTCGGCCTTGACTTCATACGGCATCTGACGTTTTTCTAGTTTGCGAAATTCGGGACATGCGCATTGCCCAGCTTGATTTCGTTTTCATCACGTAATCTATACCAGACTACAGTGCATGTTACACTGCCCCCCTCTTAGAACTGTTCGTCTCGAACAGTTGCATCTCCTTGGTATGGCTTTAATCGGTCAATGTGCACGATCTTCTTTTTGTCTTTTGGTCCTCGCTGTATCCTGTAGACCACATCGTTGATGCGCGTAAGGATCTTGTAGGGTCCTTCCCACTGCTGTTGAAGCTTCGGTGACTTTCCTTTTCGTCGCCGTGGGTTGAATAGCCAGACGAGGTCTCCTTCCCTGAATCCGCTATAATTAACTCTGATGTCGTATCGTGTTTTCATTCTATCGCTGGATGTCTTGAGGTTCTTCCTTGCCAGTTGATGCCGAAGTATGGTTATGTACTCTTCAGTGCTTTCAGTATTTTTCTCAAGTGTTCCGAACTTCAAATCACTAGGCAGTCGAATCTGTCTTCCAAACACAATTTTAGAAGGTGTCTGTCCTGTTGAGGTGTGGACGGCTGTCCGATAAGCTAGTAGAAATATTGGAATGTAGCTATCCCAATCCCGTTGATGCTCATCTACTACTTTTCTGAGATGTTCGACCACTGTTCTATTAAATCGCTCAACCATCCCGTCAGATTGTGGATGAAGTGGTGTTGTCCGCGTCTTTCTTATTCCAAGAATCTCACTTACCTGTTGGAATACTTCAGATTCAAAGTTTCATTGGGGACGCCAAATCTGCATATCCAATTTGCTACTTACTCCTCTGCCACTATCTTGGCTTCTTGATTCGGGATCGCATATACTTCTGGCCATTTACTGAAATAATCCATTACCACTAAAATGTACCGGTTACCTCGATCTGATTCTGGGAATGGTCCCGCAACGTCAATCGCGATTCTCTCAAAAGGTGCTCCAACGTTGTATTGCTGCATCGCTCCCCTTGGTTTGATATAAGATCCTTTGCTACGGGCACAAACAGTACATTTTTGGCACGAGTCCTCCACATCCTCCCGCATATGTAACCAGTAGAATCGTTCTGTTAATTTCTCCAAAGTCTTAGTGACGCCAAGATGTCCTCCCGAGGCGCCGTTATGAAATTCTTCCAGCAAATCCTTTATCTTGTTCCTGGGAACGAATACCTTCATCCGGCATGATGACTCGTCGGGTGTTTCCCATTTGCGTTTCAATATTCCATCTTCAACGAATAGCGAATTCCATTCCGCCCAGTAGCTCTTCAACGTTGCACTTCTGTCTGAAACATCTATTCATTGAGGTCTTTCATCGTTCTCCTTCCACGACAAAATTGGAGATATATTCTCGTCTTCTCGTTGTGCTGCTTTAAATTCTTCATTGTTCCATCCTATCAAGGGTACGACAGTTGTTCTTTTCACAATCACATGGTCGCATTTCTCTTCCAAACGGGAACAGTATTTACAATCCGGCTTACATGGTCGTCGTGAAAGTGCATCTGCATTTCCATGGGATCTACCCTTCCTGTGGATAATTTCGAAATCATAGGATTGCAGTCTTTCTAGCCATCTTGTCACCCGTCCTTCAGGGTTTTTAAATTGCATCAACCACTTTAGAGATGCATGATCAGTTCGGAGAATAAATTTTTGTCCATAGAGGAATTTATGGAAATGCTTCGTTGCATCAACAATAGCCAGCAGTTCTTTCCTCGTAACGCAGTAATTTCTTTCTTGTTTTGATAGAGCTCTGCTATAGTATGCCACCACCTTCTCGTGCCCGTTTACTTCTTGTGACAGCACAGCGCCAATCCCAACATTACTTGCATCAGTATCCAATATAAAGTTTTCATCCGCCTTTGGATAAGTAAGTACAGGTGCATTGCAAAGCGCCCACTTCAGTGCTTGAAAGCTGTTTTCTGCTTTTTCTGTCCAGACGAATGCCTTATCCTTCGCCGTTAGCTTATGCAACTCCTTTGATATATCAGCAAAATTCTTCACAAAGCGTCTGTAATAAGTGGCTAGTCCAAGAAAGCTCCGTAGCTCGTGCTTATCTTTCAGAGTGGGCCAGTTCTCCACTGAAGTTATCTTCTCAGGGTCGGTGCTAACTCCTTCTGTTGATACCACATGCCCAAGGTATTTGACCTGGTCTGCAAAGAGCGTACACTTTTTTGGGGCGTAGTTTTAGTTTGGCTGACTTCAGTTTCTGGAACACTTCCCGTAGATTTCCTTGATGTTCTTCAAAACTTCGTCCAATTACAATGATGTCATCCAAATATAACAGGCAGGTTTTCCAAGTTAAACCTCGCAGTACACATTCCATTAAACGCTCGAATGTTGCTGGAGCATTGCAAAGTCCAAAGGGCATAACCTTAAATTGCCACAATCCACTTCCCACCGAGAATGCTGTCTTTTCCCTGTCATTTGGATCGATCTCGACTTGCCAGTAGCCGCTTTTTAAGTCTAACGTTGAAAACCATTTGGTTCCTGATAAGGTATCTAGGGTGTCGTCTATGCGGGGTAGTGGATAACTATCTTTCTTCGTGATATCATTTAGACGACGGTAGTCGACACTGAATCTTGTACTACCATCCTTCTTCTTCACTAGCACCACTGGTGACATCCATGGACCGTTGGACTCTTCTATTAGACCTTGTTTACGCATTGTTTCAACCATTTCGTCTGCTTCTTCTCGCTTTGCAAGTGGTAATCTTCTTGGTGGTTGCTTGATAGGGCGGGCATCTCCGGTTTCAATTTTATGTTGCACTACATCAGTTTTTCCATAGTCTTCGTCCCGTAGTGCAAAAATATCGGCAAATTCTTCAAGCAACTTCTTTGCTTTACGATATTCCCCTTGGCTCAGTTTATTAGACGGAAGTATCATTTTGGTTAGCTTTGTGACATCTTTCTTTGGCTGCTTGGTTTCATCTAAGTCTGAATATTCTGCTAACACAATTTCTTCGGCTGGTTCACTATGAGCCAAGACTTTACCTTTCTTTAATTTGATGCCTTTTTCACGGGAATTTAGGACTCGTACCAAAACTTCTTTCTTTTCATCGATAGTTACTAAACATTTTCCAACGGCGACATTTCTTATTTGTTCTGTTCGATCTGGCTCTACTAAATAGAATCGATAGCTCCCGGGATCACCTAGAACTTTTACTCGTACTAAGGTTTCTGCACAAGGAGGGAGCTCAACGTCTTCTTATGCCACGATGTTCAGCTTCGAATAATAATTGGATTCCGGAACCATGGGAATCTCTCTGTTGTCCTATTTCATGATTCCTCTTCCAATAGCCAGTTGAATGTTGTGTGCTCTCATGAAATCGAGGCCAAGTATGCACTCATCCGTTATATCTGTGATAAGAAATCTGTGTGAGAATTGGTTGTCGCCGAGGGATATTGTCATTACATTCCCCATATACTTCAATGGATTCTCCTGTAGCTGTCTTTAAAATGTATCGATTTTTGTTGCTAAGCCAGTTGTCTTTAGCATAATCGCACCGAAGAATAGACCTGGAAGCACCTGTGTCTACTGTAATCGTACATTTTTGTTCTTGAACACTTCCGTTGATTACTAAGCTGCTATCATTTCGCTGGTATTTCTTAATGTTGACGATGATTCCGGGGCCGTCGATTCTACCGGCCAACTTCTGCCCCGCAGAGTTGGTCTTTACTCGTTTCCCTGTTGCGAGCGTCGAGTTGGTATGGGGCTTACAGCGCCATTGCTTCTTTGATCCGCTCGTTCTCTTTCTCTAAATTTTTCACAGCGAGAGCCGGAGTTCCTCTTGTCATCGTCTCTGTCTCTGTCATCTTCGTCTCTTTCTGCAATCTCTTTGGAGGTGGCCTTCTTTGTTGCAGTTCCAGCATTTAAATCGACTCCGTCTTTCCGATGTATTGACCCGACAGCAGGTATCTTCTATTTCGGTTACTTCTCTTAGGCGGACAGTACTCTTTGAGGATTGTTTTGCTGCCTCATATGCCAGAGCGTAAGCCAAAACCTCAGCGTTGGTGCTCTTTCCAGCCAGTCGTACAGCTTGCTGTAGGTCACGATCTGCAAGCGAATTAATAAATGCTTCTCTTGCGACCTACAACATAATCTTGGCTAAATGTGGGATAAGCCAAATGTGTTAGCCTTTCTATGTCCCAACATAATTGCTGCAACTGCTCTCCATGCTTCTGTGTCCGATTCCGTAGCTAAAGACGGTAAACCTCTTGCATGTGCTGGTTCCCATACCGTAATTGTAAAGCTTGTATTAGAGACGTATAGCAATACCTTAGCTCCGCCGGGATAGTCTGTAACAATTCTGCTGCTCCACCTCTAAGTGCCAAGATAAGAGCTGTAGCTTTTTCTTCGTCACTCCAAAAGTTCATTGCTGCTGCTGTTTCGAACTGGAGTCTGTATGTTTGCCAGGGCGTTTGGCCGTCAAATGTCAAATGAAGCCTTTTGTTCACAGTCACATTTGAAGATAAAGTCGATAAAAGCCGTTTCTGGACACTTTCTAGTTCAGTCCTCATTTCCTCAAAATTTTTCTTCATTGACTGTTCCATTTCGCATTTAACTTGTTTAATATTCGTTTGTCCAGAAATTTTGACTTCTTCCAATCTTTTCTCTATGTTTTCCAATTTCGTATCAACAGCTGATTCTAAAGCCTCAACCTGTTTCCTCACGGAAATAGCTATTTCAGTTTTCACTTCTTCAACCGAAGCTTTAAGTTCCACTAACGCTGACATCTTTTCTTCCATTGCTGATTTCAACTCATTTACGGAACCTTCCATTGATGCTTCTATTGATGACTTCTGTTCTTCCATCGATGTCTTTAACTCAGTTATGGACGCTTCCAGCGCCGATTTCAACTCTGCCGTTGATGATTTCTGTTCAGCCATTGATGTTTTCTGTTCAGCCATTGCTGCCTTTTACTCTGCCGTTGATGATTTCTGTTCAACCATTGCTGCCTTCAACTCGGCTGATGACGATTTCTGTTCTTCCATTGCTGACTTTAACTCGGCTGATGACGTTTTCTGTTCTTCCATTGATGAGTTAAGTTAACTGAGCGAACACAATACTTTTGTCTATGCTGAAGATTTTCCACCCAAAACATCTTTTCTTTCTCACGCCACGAATTGAAATGAAGGCCAAAAATAAAATTATGTCATTATATTTGAGAAATATTTAACGTTTCTTCGGAAGAAAAATCGACCCCTGCCATTTTCAAACATTTTTATACAATTACATTGCCCATTTTTAACTGTTTTAGAATTTCCAAAGCTTTTCTTCCTGATCTCCTGCTTGATGTTAATTCATCCACTACCAGGTCTACGAACAGCTCTTACCAGGTCAATGAACAGCTTTATCATAACGTTGGTGTTGGTGTTGGCGTTAATGCTGGTGTTGTCGTTGGTGTTGCTGTTAGTAGTGGCGGGAGTGATGGGTTATAAATATCGACTTCAACAGGTCATTTTTAGTGTTTAGATAACCACCAATATGTTTAAATGCATAGAATGCAACAAATTCTTCAGCCGGAGAGATAGTCTTCTAAGACATAAGAGACGGTCAACACATTTATTGAAAGAGAAGAAGAGATTTTATCAGATGAAAATACCCATTTATTAACACCCATCAATGAGCCGGTTTTGACCCCGTTTGGAATATTATTAAGAATAAAATGTTTGCGTTTAGAAAAAATTAGGGACATTCTCAAGAATCCTTAAAGGATGAGAATAATGGAAATTTTAGCATCGTTGATAGAAGAGGAAATTAAGATGTGAACCCAAATTCAGCTACAGACGACAACCCCGCTTTTGAAGATGATAACCGAAGTTGTGATCCCGCGGTTGAGGATGATGATCGAAGTTGTGATGACGACACCAATGGAGATGATGAAATTCAAGATATTACAGACCCCAATATACTGGTAGATGAATTAAAATTAAAATCATTTGGAAATTCTAAAACAGTTAAAAATGCTCAATGTCATTATATAAAAATGTTTGAAAATAAATCTAATTACAATTGAAAAATTAATCATTTATTCCAACTTATGAATATTCAGTGTAATTAACACTCAAAGATTAAAATTTTACAAAATCAAATTTTACTAATGACTGAATGGAGCAAGCAGTTTACAATGTAGTTTTCTTAATATCTTTCTTTCTTTCCTGCTATCTACTCGTAAGAAGATAAATGGGATGTAAATTTTAAGGTTCTGATTCCTTTATTTATAAATCTTTAATATCTTTCTTGGTTTATACTCGTAATGAATAGATCTTAGATTTCAATCCTATATACTCTAACGTAATCTTACCAATGAAATTTTTTTATTTTTCTATATTTGTGGAAGAACTATTTTGTTCCTTGTTAAAATGAGTAAGTCAAGGTGTTACACCTCTTAAACCACTACACACGGAAATTCTGAAAGGGAAAGTTTGTTATTAAGGTAACTAAATAAAACACTTTGTTTGTTCCCAGTTAAATCAGAACTCCTTTAGTCTTTATTGCTGATGATATTTATACAGAAAAGTTGCTTAATCATAAGTTTTATTTCTATAGTAAATCTATATACTCATTAAATTATGAACATAATTTAATTGCCTACGCTTACAAAATATTTGATAAGTAAAAAGTTCATTGATCGGCATTTATGCAGTGAGTGAACTCGGAAACTTGACACTTCTCTGGGTGCACTCACCTTATAATGCTGATCAGGTGTCTAGAAAATTGCTTTGTGAAATAATTATTTTCTTCGCTTAGATGTTTTACTTAATTTAAGAATACAAGATTTTACATCCTGCCCCGCGTTGAACCCTGGTTCAAATTTGGTGGATTTGGTTGATATGTTGCCTTGGACTAGGTGTAGGTCGTGGCTTCGTCTTGCAGTTCTCAGATCCATGTTTCCAGACTAGGTATATGCCAACAAGTAGTACCTCACAGAGTGCAAGGTAGCTGATTGAATATTGGTGTATGGTGTTATTTTGGATTCGCTCAGGTTAGCGATCGAGCTTCAGATTTGTGATGCGCTCATGTAACTCCAGCAACTCATTTAATTGAGGGTGATATGCAGTGACGTGTTTGGTAGTTAGTGGTGACCTTGCTGCAGGTTAGTGAATAGACGATGCCCATGTATCGTGACCAGTTCCTCTTTTATTGTACACTGAGGCTCAATTTTTAATAATCCAGTTCCATTTATTGTCTTGGCGAACATGTGGTTGTCACATACAACATTAATCGAAGTATTGCCATTATCCGCAAACATTCATTGACTGGCGTTAGTTAATTGTGACCAAATCGGGTGGTCTGGGTAAATTTGCAGTGTTCGATTCTTGGATCGTTGTTCAAAAAATTAATTTCACATGCACATATAGTCGCACCTCGTTGATATATCGGATGTATTTGTCTGCAAAGGTGTGTTTTTTCTTCTATCGTTGTACATGTCGAAAGTTCCAATATACTTCCTAGTCCACTTGAAAATGTCGATAGTCCCGAGAGTGAAGATTTTGCTGGAGGGGTTACTGATGAGCCACACATACTTGTTCGGGATGGAGATTTTGAAACTGCTGAATTTCCTTGCGTCCGAGAGTAACTTCAGGCAGCTAACGGGGATGAATGCAAAATTCCGGAAAAAAAGCTATGTACCCAGGAAACGTTGGCGTTATGAGGGGCACCCTTAAGAAGGATTGGAGTATGGTCGCTTGATGAAGATGAGTATTTGCTGCCTAGTCTTTTTAGTCTTTGTTCCCATTCCGATACAGTCCAGGTGGTGCCAAATTTTTTAACCGTAGATGCGGTGGATGTGGATTGGGATGACACTGGTGGAGAGACATTGATTATAACACCAGCACCCGTTGCCATGTCGGGATCGACCGGACCAACAATAGCATCAACATCTGGAGCAGGCTGCGCCAAGGAGGAATGCGGATTTGTAGGAACCAATTTCTCGGTTGATCGAGGTGAAGCTGCAGATGATGAATCCCGGAGAGTGGGACAGTTCCTATTCGGAGATGTAGTTCCTGAAGAAGCAGCGTCTAAACCAGAAGTAGCTATGGCGTCAGACAGATGAGTCGAGAGAGCATTTTGAAGTTAAGCTCCTGATATCGGAGGCAACTGAGCCAATGAGTTTAAAGTTTCTCCCAATGGCTGTAGAGCATGAATCTAGGTCCTGCTTGATGTGCCAGACACCGCGCCTAATGTCATCTATGACAGGCATTATTGACTCAGCAGATTGACGGATGGAGGGCGATGGTGAACCAGACGCAGTTTGTATTATCCGGAGGTCATCCAAGGAAGCGACCAGCCCACTAAACTTCGAAGATACCCCGTAAATCTTGTTGGATAGCAGCGAAGAAACACTGCTTAAAACTTCAGCGATATGAAGCAGCTTGTCCAGTTTTCAATTTAAGCCGACGCAGTCATCGGACAAAATCTGAATTCCGGCCAAGTTTGTAGATACCTCGTTGACCTTATCTGCTATGAATGTTTGGTCAGTGGAGAGCGTAGCGACAACTCCCTTCATCAGGCGTAAAACGTGACATGGCCTAATATTGGAGCAATCCTTACAGGTAGATAGACCAGTGGAGGGCTCCAGACAAGTGACATGGAAAGTACCACCACAAATGCCATCACAGGCCACACCATCATTAATCAACTCATTGGAGCACGCTTTACAAAGTGCCATTATGCGTGAAAATATTGCCACATAAATTTTTAAGAATAAAAAGTTAACACCAGATTGTAGCAATTCCGCATACAAAACAAAAATATTTCACGATAATGTAAATGGCAATGTAAACAAACAAATGAACCGCACAAAAAAAGTTCACTGAGAAATAAGTGAACACGCAGAAACTGTGTAGGGTAAGTTTAATGATTAAATTAAGGTAAATTAATGACTATTTGCTGAGATGTGCACAAAACAATAATTATTAATTTATGTTAGCTGCGAAGGAGAATATGATCCACCAACAGGTGAATGCATTGGAGACATGACCGATGAACTGGAAGGCTACGATGTTGGAAGTTACATCACAGAATTTGTTAGCGGAGGCCCAAAGAACTACGCCTATAATGTGTTCTGTACCAAAAATAACTCAGAAAAAATCATATTTAAAATTAATGATATCAACCTGAACTATACAGCCGCACAACAAGTAAATTTCGACACAATCAAGTAAATGATACTTCACCCCTATGAAAGCGCAGCCATTTATGTACTTTCGCATAATATACGACGCACACATGAACATAAAATTGCTACCGTTCCAAAAATCAAACGATATAGGCCAAAACAGACGATGTTTATTTAATGAGAAAAACTAATATTTTGCATCATGTTTAGTAAAATAATTACATATAACTAGTTATAAGCAAAGATTTATTGACGCCATTAAACTAATTGCTAATGGTATTTTTAAGTCGGTTTTAAATAAATGCTGAGCTAAAAACAGAAAATTGGATTTTTACTTTATTTTGCGTATATATGGATATGAGCAGGGCGAGCTAAAAATAGACTTATTCAATTAGAAGGTAACACCATCTCCGGATTACTTATGTAACTAATCGAAAAAGCGATTTAAAAATAGCATTCACAATTTTGCGTAAATTCGTTGATTAAATAATTAATAAATATCTGCCTCGATTCCTTTAAGCATAAAAAATTTGCTGACGTGAACGTCTGGACTCGGTTCCTCAGCGTAAAAGTTTGCCTATAAGAGTTGAATGGCCCCAGACTCGTTGCTTTAATCTCACTTTTAAGGTATTGTTGTTGGCTTTGATTGATACTATCATCTTCTCACCAGTTTTCTCTATATATATTTGAAAAAAAGGTGGAAATGTCATCAATTTCATATGACCCAACAGGTATTTCAATGACTTTATCGTCAATATGCAGCAAATTGTTGTTTATATCAATGTTTGGAATAGAGTTGTACATTTGAAAATCAAAAAGTCCACACATGGAGCTACATAATGTTAGACAATATTCCGCCGTAAGCACGGAAGAGTTAGCTGTGAGCGTAAGTGTCATCTACATGATGGTTTTAAAAAAAATTATTCAGTTTTAAGGTAATATATTTATTTATACATTTAAACGACAAGGTCACAAACATAAGTGATTGCAATTTTACAAATTTCAAAGTCAAGATTACTATGACTGATAATGATTGTAAGCACAGATGACCACAATTCGTTAAACTATAATTCTGATAAGAATAGTGGTTGCATGTCACGTTTTGGCCCAAATATCAGACGACTTCCGTTGGCGGCTGGAGATTACCAAAGCTGTCATAATACTCAGTCTTAGCACCTTTTTTTGCAGTACGCTACAGTAGTGAGTACATTGACCTGAAAAATTGTGCAAGTTGATAATTCTACACTCATATCTTCAAGAAATTTGAGGTAATAGATCTAGCATGAAAACAGCTCTAAACTTTGGCAGATGTTGCGAATATGTTTGCATATTAAGCTCATTTAATACCCTCTTAGGTAGCGTCCTTAGTAGTTTTTGGGGCAGGTTGTAAATAAAGACCCAATCCTTTTCTATACGGTTTGAGAAATAGTCCCTTTCCAGCTTTTCCAAGTGCTATGGCCTCAATTTTATCATTATGTCGTGTACAATCTTCTATTGTGATTTTGCTTCATTAGCAGAATTTTCTGCTTTAGCTATTCCTGCTGCTCCTCTTGACAAAGCTTCAATATCAGACAGTCCGGCAAAGAGAGGAATGAGAAAGGGTAGAACACCACCAACTTTAGGTACTGGAACCACAGTTGGTCTAATGATGGATTTCTTTTTGCCTTTAATCACATCTTTGGCTGCATTAAGAGCCACTGTAATAGATTCCATCAAGTCCTTCGGTTTTTAACCGACTTCCCAAAAACACAGAGGTTCAAAGTTCGACGTGTATTTTTTATTTTTTTTTTTTTTTTTTTTTTTTTTTTTTATGTCTGACCGGGCATAACTTCGTAACGCGTCGACCGATTTTGATGATTCTTTTTTTGTTGGGTAGAGTATGTTCACCGATTGGTACCATGTCAAAAAAATTTTTGGTAGGGTGGGGGTGGGGGTGAAACCTAACTTTGTAACGCGTGGTCCGATTTGGATGCTTCTTTTTTTGTTGTACAGTATATGATCCCCCATTGCTAAGAGGAGAAAAAAATTTGGCCTAGGGTGGGGGGCGGAGGGAGGGGTAGGCTAACTTTGAAACGAGTGGACCGATTTGAATAATTCTTTTTCTGTTGGGTAGAGTATGTTCCGTCGTTGATACCAGGGGAAAAATTTTTTGGAGGGATGGGGGTGGAACCTAACTTCGTAACGCGTGGTCCGATTTCGATGGTTCTTTTTCTGTTGTATAGAGTATGATCGCCGATTGCTAATAGGTGAATAATTTGGTCCTATGGTGAAAGGTGTGGGTGAGGGGGAGGGGTTGTCTAACTTCGTAACGCGTGGACCGATTTGGATAATTCTTTTTCTATTGGGGAGAATATGATGCTTGGTTGATATTACGAGAAAACAAATGTTGCTGGGGAGGGGTGGAGGGGGTGGGGGGTGGAACCTAACTTTTTAACACGTGGACCGATTTGGATGGTTCTTTTGCTGTTGTATAGAGTGTGATCACCCATTGCTAATAGAAGAATAATTTGGCATATGGTGGGGGGTTGGGCGAGGGGAGGAGTAGTCTAACTTCGTAACGCGTGGACCGATTTGGATGGTTCTTTTGCTGTTGTATAGTGTGATCCCCCATTGCTAATAGGAGAATAATTTGGTCCTATGGGGGTGGTGGGGGAGGGGGAGGGTAGTAACTTCGTAATGCGTGGACCGATTTCGATGATTCCTTTTCTGTTCAGTAGAGTATGTTCCTTGATTGATACCATGAGAAAAAAAGTTTATTGGAATGGGGGTGGGGTAGGGGGTTATAACTAACTTTTAACGCGTGGACCGATTTGGATGGTTCTTTTCATTGTATAGAGTCGAAGACACTAAAAAGTGAAAAATAAAATAGTTTTTAAAAAAAAGTTGAACCGACTTCACAAAAAGCGCTAAAAAGCATAAAATAATTTTTAATTTTATATCTATTACGACATTTTGAAGTCGGTGCAAATTTAACAAATAAAACAACTACAGAACCACAATTTAAAATTTACGTAATTCTACCAGAACGTTTCAGCTTACGGGATCAAAAGGAAAGACGATTAAATACTTTTGTTGTAGTTGTTTGGTTTGTTTGATTTGCACCGACTTCAAAATGTCGTAATAGATATAAAATTAAAAATTAGTTTATGCTTTTTAGCGCTCTTTGTGAAGTCGGTTCAACTTTTTTTTTAAAAACTATTTTTTAAGTTTAAAGGTGAGACGCTTCTTGATTTTCTTAATGGCACCCATTCCTAATTTTTATTTATTATAAATTTTTTTATTTCATTGCGTTTGTAACTAATAATGCACTTTTTCGTTCTCCAAAATTAGCGTTTATGGATTTTAACTCATTGCCAGGCTTCTCTGTTATAATACACCATCTGATTGATGACGATCACTGGATGGGCGGTTCTTTGAATATGCAATGTCGTGTTTTTTGCAAGCAGGACCACAGTACTGATAGCTCCACTGGTAAATTATTGATTAGCGAATTTATTAGTCCTTTTCCTCCTCTGAGTCTTGCAACGACTGACGTGCGTTTTGGCGTGATCAATCGTTTAACAATGTTCAGGTGATACTAAAGATGTGCTGTAACAGCAGGTGTATTTATAGAACTTGGTTAGTACTCAAAATGCGCTTGATTAAACATCAAGTAACTCTATCTGTTA
Source organism: Leptarthrus brevirostris (assembly GCA_964036015.1). Lineage (NCBI taxonomy): Eukaryota > Metazoa > Arthropoda > Insecta > Diptera > Asilidae > Leptarthrus > Leptarthrus brevirostris. The sequence continues at coordinate 47,128,117 of OZ038373.1, forward strand.
AGAATGCAGATTGAGCATGTGAAAGCAGAATAACATATGATCATAATTCTGTATGGGGTAAGATAGGGCTATATACAGCTTTTATCTCTGCTAAACTTATACGCATATACCTAAGCATTTAATACCAGACAATGCAAATTTAATTATACTGTTTAAGCAAGATGACCTGAATCTTAAACATATATTTAATGATCATGTGGGTACAGACATAAAGTTTGAAAAATTTCGTGATGTCTGTGCTGAAAGTTGGAAGGATAAGTATGAATTTCTGTTGATTTATAAAGACAGCTCAATGTGTAAAGGGCGCTACCGAAAGGGTTTTGGTGTATTCATAATACTATAAAAGGAAAAGGTTGAGCAATAATTTATTAGTTAATATCAACACTTTGGTGGAGGCGGTTCAAAGGATACTTCTAATTATTTCCTTGGTAAACTGCTAACTTTTTGTAAATAGCTTAGCTGTTTTTGTATGCAGCTAGCTGTTTCGTTTGCTGTTTTTGTAAACAGCTATCTATTTCGTCATGTGTTTGCGAATTTAAGAATAGATCAAGTTCTTTTCTGTAGGGCTTCAAATAGAAATCGCTACCCTTCTTTCCTAATGCAATAGCTTCCATTGTTTTATTATGTCGGTTGCTTTCCTTCAGCTGCTCTTTAGCATTTGTAGCATTTCTTACGGCATTTGCGACACCAGATGCACCACCAACTCCCAGTGCAGAAAGACCCACAAAAATACGAATGAGTCGTAAGATTCCTCCAACTTTTGGTATTGAAATTATACGGGGAGTCTTTTCGTACTTCTGGTTTTTTCACTTTTAAGATATTTCTAGCTTCACGACCCCCTTTTTGAAGCGTCAGCATTCTTTTATTTCTCTTAGTTCGAGTTTTGTTCTTTTTTACCCCCATTTCAAATTTTACTTTTGCTTTCATAGCGTTTGTTACAAGCCAGGCGTGACAACGTTCACCAAGGGATACGTCTGAAGATGTCCCTCGTTCCCAGGCTTTACCGAATAATATACCATCAACAATATGACGATTTTCGATATTTTTATGTTGGGAATATGCGATCTCGTGATTTATATAAGCTGCGTCAAGGGGATTAATTCCAGGGTCACCCCTTGCTAATCTTTTTGTAATTTAGTACCAGACCCGAAATATTGATATTCAGGCAAATGAAATTCAAATGTCAAATTGCTAACTGCTGTATTTAGCAAACCGCCTCCTCTTTGGTATTTACGCTGGCGAGTACGATTCTGATTCTTTGAATGATCAATCAGTCAACTGGTAAAATAAATCTTTTCAACGTCCATACAATAGCATACTGAGCTGATGACTGATATGAAAGTTCAGTGTTGTGAAATAAATACTTCAGTTCTAATAATGAAGTTCGTGAAGCAGAAAGACTTTTTACCAATAAAAAATCTAGATATAGAATTTGGAAATGAATTCAAAAAACATAGCTCGCTTATACCTGATAATGTATTGGGAATTTTTGTTGGACCTTCTAACTGCGGTAAAACCAATCTTATGATTGGTCTTATAGAACATCCAAATGCCCTCAAGTTCAAGATTATCTACATATACTCAAAATCACTGCATCAGCCTATATATCAGTATCTGGAGCAGTTGATAAGTCCTATTCCTGGTCTGAGTTGCTATACGTTTTCTAATAATTGCGAAGTTATACCTACAGAGGAAGCCAAACAGAATTCTGTTTTCATTTTCGATGATGTAGCATGTGGGAAACAAAATAACGTACGTGATTATTTTTGTATGGGGGCGACATAATAATATTGATAGATTCTATCTCAGTCAGACTTACACCCATATACCGAAGCACTTAATCCGTGACAACGTTAACTTCCTTATTTTATTTAAACAAGATGAAATGAATCTTAGACATATATATAAAGATCATGTTAACACAGACATGACCTTCGAAAATTTTTCGCAATATTTGCAGTGTTTTCTGGAAAGACAGTTACGGCTTTCTACTAATCGATAAAGACAGCTTATTGGATAAAGGACGTTATTGAAAAGGAGTTGATACATATATTTCACTATAAATTTAGAAGATCTGGTGTAGCTGATATTAAACCCGTTATAGCTGGTAATATATCCGATAGACCTATTCGAGCTGTCTTATAGATCCGCTATAACTGTTAATAGACCTGATAAAGCTGATCATAGACCTGATAAAACTGTTCATAGATCTGGTAAAGCTGTTCATTGACCTGTTAAGAGCTGTTCGTAGACCTGGTAAAGCTGTTCATAGATCTGATAAAGCCATTAGTGAAGCTGTTAATAGGCCAGGTAAGAGATGTTCGTAGACCTGGTAAACCTGTTCGTAGACCTAGTAGGAGCTGTTCATGGACTTTACGTCAATATTTATAACCCACCACTCCACGCCAACGCATGAAACATGAAACAATAAACATGAGACGTGAAATTTGAATCATGAAACATTAAACACCTACGCCGACACCAACATCAACACCAACACCGACGCCAACACCAACGCCAACACCTACACCAACGTCAACACCATGATAAAGCTGTTCATAGAGCTGGTAAAGCTGTTTACGGAGCTGTCAAAAGCTGCTCATAGACCTGATAAGACCTATCCATGTACCTGTTCAGATCAGTACAACTCAGTTGACAGACCAGTTTAAATCGCATTAGAAAGATGGTTAAAAAGAGAGTCGAACTATTAAAAAATCTTATCAAAACTAGAAATACCATTAAGAAGAAATTCCGTGCTGTGAAAACTGGACGAGTTGAACCATGAACCACTTCATGAGTTCATTACAAAAACAAAATGTGAGCCTAAAATTAAAGATGAATATAGAGATGATGACGATGATGATTACGATAATATAAATTTTACTCCTAAAATTAAACTCCCGAAAATGGAACCGACAAGTACACCTATAAAGCATCCAGATTATTGTTTAATGTCGGAAACCGATGAATTTGCAACACCTACGCACTCAAGAACTATGATTGAAAAGAGAGATTCTGCTCTTAATTTATCAAGTGAATTAGTTGATAAATATTTTGAGTTATATAAACAATAATAAAGGTTTCTTCAGCGACTATAGGAAATACGTCTTTTTGTATCAAACTCTAAAAATGTCTAACCATGCCACAATAATTAAATGGAAATGTGTCGTTTTGTAAGAAACTGCAATTTTTAATTACGAGTATCCCTTGTCTTTTTTGTAATAGATTTTCAACTAGAGGATACATTTTAGCATGATAACGGCGATAAAATTCTTAGGTTTGCTCAAGGTCATAAGTGGAAATAAGCCCATTTGAAAAATCACTCGTGAAGCCATCCTCAATCAAATCTACCAAAATCATAGCTGAGATATCGAGACAAGAATTCTCCCCGGACAAGGTCGTTAAAACAATTCACTTCTGACATCCAGTCATTAAACCCACCCCCACATATCCGATAGTCTAAATGATTTTTCTAATCATCAAAACAAAACTTTAGCAAAATCATGCTTAACATATTCCTCCCATTCATTACTCTTTTGCATAATTCCCACACAATTTATTTATCTATACTCGTAGTAATGAAAGCTCTTTAAAAGGTAGCATGGCAGAAATCAAAACAAACGCACATGCTCACCAGACTACAATAAACTTTTATCTCAGACAGACCGGAATACCCAGTTCAGTTGTGGTAATTTCTTATCTTTGACTTAAAACTTGAACTTGAAATTTTAAGCAGATCAATTGGACCTTTCGATTTGGCATTTTCCGGAGGTGGCACACAGGAAATTATTTTCTTACACTCTGCTTTGTCTATGCTCAACAAAAAAATGTGCGCAATTTGCGTTCATCTGCTAAAAATTTAATAATAATAATAATTTAACAAGTGAGGGGGTGATTTTTCAAAGAGCTCATTTCCATGTTCAACAAAATTTCAGTAATGAAAAAAACCTTTAAGAACTGTTTACAGTAACCTTTTTTTAATATCTTTAGTGTTATAGTGTTCTAATCCGCTTAAAGCTTTTATTCTAACATATTTGTATTTATTGGAAAAAATAAAAAAACATTTGGAAATGTGCCCTATTGGCGTAAAGTACAGGAAAATAGTATATTATGTGTATGGACACTTAAGTGAGCGGGCAGATAAGGTTACAAAATACGTCTTCTTGTATCAAACTCTAAGAATGTCTTACCATGACACAAAAATTAATCGGAAATGTGTCGTTTTGTATGAAACTGCGATTTTTAATTACGAGTTTCCTGTGGAAATATGTCTTCTTTGTAATAGATTTTTAACTAGAGGATACATTTTAGCATGATGACGGCGATAGCATTCTTAGGTTTGCTCAAGATCATAAGTGGAAATAATCCCATTTGAAAAATCACTCCTCAAGTCATAAGGAACGCAAGGTACGGGCAGAAAGTGGTGTAGGAGATAAGGATGTAGAAAAAGTGTTAAAGTGTTTAAAAGGAAACCCTAATCTGCCACTTCTAGATTTAGCAACACAATACAGTACCAATTATGTTCAAATTTTAAGATTCAAGAGGCGGACATGGAATGAGATTTTACAAAAAAGTATTCTGTACCTAGAAGAAAAAATAAACAGCAAAAACCGCTATACAACGAAGTCGTATATTTAACCAATAAATATTCTTGCCTTGTAATGGATGATGAGACTTACATCAAGATGGACTTTCGATCATTGCCAGGTAAAGAATTCCGCAATTGGAAAAGACAAAGTTCCTGAAAAATTTAAAATAATCAAACGAGAAAAATTTCCAAGAAAGTTTATGGTGTGGCAAGCAATTTGTCAATGTGGAAAACGCAGCACGCCTTTTGTAACAACGGATATAGTAAATTCAGATATTTACGTTAACGAATGTTTGAAAAAGGGCTTTTGCTGTTAATTAATAGGCACACGACCTCTACAATATTCTGGCCTGACTTGGCAACTTGCCACTATTCTTCACGTGTTGTTGATTGGTACCGACAGCAAAATATATACTTCGTACAAAAGAATATCAATCCAACAAACTGTCCGGAATTAAGGCCTAGTGAACGGTATCGGGCAATAATTAAAACTAAATTAAGAAAATACTTTTGGCATCTATCTACAGTTAAAGTACTTACAGCTGTTCTTTTAATACCTTTAGCTTTTTTATTTCAGTTTTTCCTTCAATACTTACAGAGTACATCTTAGCTCACAAACCTATAAACTCAGTAATAATTTTCCATTATTCTCATCTTTCATTAAACTTAAACCCTTTTTATTTACTAATGGTATATTATAAAGATTTCCGTGGAGATATTCTTATGTATCGAATCTTTCATTAATATCTGAAATAATAACATTACAAAAAGCGTTAACAGAAAGATAATATATAAAAGAATCTGTGTCCACTTTAAAGACACCATATCTTTGTAATTAGATTTCATATGTTCATAATGAAAGTTATAGGTACATTTTTAGCTTTGATAGCTCTAGGACTGCGAAACCTAAATAGATTGGTTTATTATAAATTGTGTAGACTCTTTTAAATTGAAGTGCAGTCATATTTGATATAAACTATGTGTATGAAATTAGATTTCGCTATAAGAGTACGTCCGCCGTGGCTTTTCCCCTCTGTTACAATTTTTATCTACATTTTCCATAGTCTTTCAATATACCGAATTATTTAATAATTTTAAAAATCCTTTTCGAAATTATTTTTTTTTTGAGGCAGTTCGATAGATGTTCTTTAACCAATTTGATTGCTTAAACGTTAAAACTCGATGAATATAAAAATGTTTGAAAATAAAACTAATTACAATTCAAAAATTTACATTTCTTCGAACTTCTGTATATTCAGTGTAATTAACACTCAAGGATTAATATTTTACAGAATTAAATTTTACTAATGACTGAATGGAGCAAGCAGTTTATAATGTGGCTTTCTTAATATCGTTCTTTCTTTCTTGCTGTCTACTCGTAAAACATCTTAGATTTCAATCCTACAAATTCTATAATAACATAATCATAGCAATGAAATTTTTTTTTAAATATGCATACATAATATATTCATTTGGTTCAATTTATAATGACCAAAAGCATACATATGTTTCAAGACCACCCTCTCTTAAAATCTTTAATCATCTAATGAGTTCAAAACTACTTTATTAATACAACGTGTATACAGCTGATGTAGATAAGATTAAATATAAGCATATCACCATAAAGAATTGCTATCAAGGTAAGTTAAATATGTTGAGCTTTGTGATGAATTAAATTTTTCCATAGACTTATTATGTTTTCAGCACAAAGAGGCAGCTCAATAGAAATGGAGTATAAAGTTGAAGGCATCTGTTTAAATCATGAAATATTAAACTTGTAAACTTTTAAAGGGATATGATATTGAACATCGAAGATATTAAAATTAAAATGGCATTATAGTTCGCTAATTCCCGGTCACTCAAATGATTATTTCTTAAAGTAATTTTCAATCAAAGTGTTAAAATTCAGTTTCAACGTGGATTTCTTTTGAAATTTTTTAATTCCCCCCTACACCTCTTTATACAATATCGCATATTTAAATAATTATAAAAAGTCATCTCCACTCACAGCAACAGCGATCCATATAAATCCTCAATCAAGTTTACCAAAAATCATAGCTGAGATATCGAGACAAGAATTCTCCCAGTCAAGGTCGTTAAAACAATTCATTTCTGAAAACCAGTCATTAAACCCACCCTCACATATCCAATAGTCTTCATGTTTTTTTAATCATTTTTGGTCTCTAGAACAAACCGTAAAGAACAATTTCACCTGTTCGTCAACACCACCACGCATTTATAATGTAAATGTTTTTACTGACACATTGGACAAGGCCAACCTGTTTGCTGCTAATTCGTACTTGCCACCTTCATCGTAGCCACTGCCATCCCCATCACAGTGCACTAGTAGGCCAAAGCCTACTGCGTCTCTGCTTTGGTTAAACCTTTGCGCAACCGTTTTCACCTGTCATATTCAACAGAATTGTTTCCTAATGCATGGAAACTTGCTCATGTCCAGCCGATACTTAAAAAAGGAGAGGCATGCGACACCTCTAACAACAGACCAATTGCACTAACTTCAATCATATCTTAAGTTTTTGAGTCACTCATCAACTCTCTCTGAGATATCTAGAGCATAACCATCTTATCAACGATCGCCAGTACGGTTTCCGCGCTGGCCGCTCAACCGGACACTTACTAATGGCTCTAACTGAGAGTTGGAATCATTGTCTCCATAATTTTGGTGAGTCCGAAAACGTCGCTCTTGATATTTCAAAGTCTTTTGATAGAGTCTTCATGCTGCCCATTTAGCCAAAGTTCAAACATTTGGTCTGCACCCTACCCTCGTTAAATGGATAGAGAATTTTTTCTCTTGCCGGTGTACCTCAGGGTTAAGTTCTTTCACCAATCTTATTTCTTCTTTTTATTAATTATCTTTTATCCCTCACTCTCAATCCTACTCATAGTTTCGCCGATGACAGCACCCTTGATTTCGAGTACTCATTTTATTCTGTAATGAATTCACGTGGAAATGCTACAGAAGTTAATCGAGAACGTAAGTTTAGATAATTAAACAACGATATTTCTATGGTCCTCGCTTTGGGAGGAGCAAAATCGTGTTTCGTTTAATGCATTAAAAACTTAATGCTGTTTTATATCCCTTAAAAAACTCCCAGTTCACCCCCCAACCTATTTCAGTCGACGAATTGAATATACCCAGTTCGCCCTCCCTAAACATCTTGGGTATTGATATATCCAGAAATCTTAGCTGGACTGATCATATATTTGCAATCGCCAAAATTGGGATGAAATGCTCGGGTTTTCTACAAAGATGACTTGGCTCTGATCTACAAGTCCTACATTAGGCCTAAACTTGAATATAATTCCCATATTTGGGAGGGGGCCGGACACATCGCATTGTCCGCGATAGACAAAGTCCAGCGTAGGGCCATTAAACTTATTGTGCTTGACTCTATAGAGCATCGACGGTATTGCAGTTGTTTCTCATTCTTCTATTTTCATGGCCATTGTTCTAACGAAATTGCTAGTCTGATCCCTTGTAGACGCATGACAGTGAGCGATACAACAATTACAAGTCGCTCCTACCCCTATACTCTCCAGGTCAAATTTGGACGTATCGTCAAATTTCGGGAATCTTTTCTAAGCCGAACAACACGAATGTGTAAAGGTGTACCATCTTCTATTTTTCCCTCGTCATACGAGCATTTAACTTTCAAACGGGGCGTACACCGACACCTCCTTCACTCAATCTCCTTATACATTTCCCTCACCCTTAATTCCTTTCCTTCCAAGACTGTACTTCAGCGTGATAGGGCATCCCCTGAGCTTTTTTATTTATTTAAGCTTAATACAAGCTAATACATAGAAATACAAAAAAAATACAAGCTATAACTTAATACTAATTCTACAAACTATAATAAATGATAAGTAATAATAAATAAATAAAAAGTATAAGCTACAATATCAGCTATAAATACAGTAGATACTGGCAGAAGGCGTAAGGAAGAAGAATTACGGTAGGCGATCAGGATCAAGATGGGTGGGGTCAATATATAAGGCTTTGTGAAGGGATGATTTACTCATATGGAAGTCAAAAGAGGAAAGGTCGTTGACTTTTCGTAACATCCTGGTAATTGGAGTGGACCTAAGGTTACGAGGATTGGTATAGATGGGTGAAGATTGCACGGTTGAAGGGCAGTCTATGGCACCAGTTGATAATTGATAAATGAAGAGAATGTCGGAAACATCACAACGTTTGCTTAGAGGTTATAAGTCGATCAGTTTCAGATGGTTTTCATAGGGAGGAAGGTTGAATCTGTCAACCCACGGAAGATCACGTAGAGCGAAGTGAATAACCCTACTCTGGACAGATTCAATCCTATTAATGTGAGTTTTTTGTGTAGGTGACCATACCTGGCTGGCATATTCAAGGAGAGGTCTAACGAAGGAGACGTAGAGAGATTTGAAAGCATAAGGATTGGAGAACTCTCTAGACCAGCGCTTCACAAACCCTATCGCGGAGTTAGCTCTGTTAATTATGCTGTCAATGTGGGAACGGAAATTGAGTTCACTATCACAGATTATTCCTAAGTCACACAAAGAGGTAACGATAGGGACTGGTACGTCGGCTAACATATAGACTCTCAGGGTGGTGATAAGACGCTTGCGGGAATAAGAGATGGACTGGCATTTGGAGACATTGAGCTCTAGAAAGTTTTTCATGCACCATGTGGTGAATGAATCGAGGTCTTTTTGCAGGAAAAGAGAGTCGGTTGTGGAGGAGATATGTTTGATTATTTTCATGTCATCAGCATAGATGGACAGCTCTGAGTGTTTGATGACACATTCAACATCATTTATTGCTGAAAAGAATATTGTACTGACAGTTGTTGAGGTAGGATCGAATCCAGGGGATGAATCTGGGGGGGAAGCCTAGGCGATCAAGTTTGAACAAGACAACGTTATAGGATATCTTGTCGAAGGCTTTATTAAAATCGGTGGCGATATCATCAACATCTTTACCAGGGCACATTGTGTTTTAGAGACGAAGTCAGTAAGGTTGGTAGTTGTAGATCTACCTTTGAGGAAGCCATGCTGGGAGAGTGTGAAGATAGACTTACTGTGGAAGAACATGAAATCATAGACCAATTTTTGGAATAGTTTAGGTATGGATGATAATTTAGCGATGGGTCTGTAGTTTGACACATCATTCTTGCAATCTTTTTTGAAGATGGGAATAATATACGAATTTTTCCATAATTGAGGGGAAACCCCTTGAGTGACCGAGAGACGAAAAAGCAAAGTAAGGGGTTGAACTAGATCCATGGCACACTTTTTCAGAACGATGGTCGGAATTGCCATTTGTCCATGAATGCAAAATAGTTAAGGTCGGGTTGTAGAGAATTGTCGCTGAAAAATTTACTGAAGAAGTGTGCAAAGAGGTTAGCGATAACCTTAGGATCAGACGAAGAGGTATTCTCGAGCTTTAGATTGGATGGGTAACCATTGGAATCCTTCTTCGAATTAATAAAGTTATAAAAACGCTTGGGGTCGGATATGAGGCTAGTTTCCATCCATTGGAGGTACTCATAGTAGAGGGTATCACAACGTTCAGAAAAAGAGGTATAAGCAGATAGATAGGAAGAATAGTCAGACTCAGTCTGGGTTAAAAGAAAAGTTTGCCAACGTTTATTTCTCCTGTTGCGAAAAGAGCGTAATTCTTTGTCGTACCATACGGGGGATGAGGAGTAGTTTTTACGAGGAAAAAGGGGGATAGATTTTGTAAGAGAAGCGTATATTTCCGAATAGAACGTCTCTAAAGCAACGTCAATTGGGAGATGTTGAGGGATATCGCCAGTATTAGAGTTGAGGAGCAAGTGATTTAATTTGTCAAAGTCGCCTTTACGAAAATTGAAGGATAAAGAAGACTTGGAGCTTGAAACGGCATGAGGGTGCTCGTAGGAGAAAACGAGGAACAAGGGAGGATGGTGACGGTCGAGGGAGGAGAGAAGATGGTTGTTTTCTGCGACAGCCGAGTTAACTGGTTCTGAAGAAAAAATTAAGTCTAATTGTCTGTCCAGGAAGTTCCTGACTCCGCTTACTTGAAAGAGACCTGAAACGGAGAGCTGATCGGTAAAGAAGGCTTCTTATATACATCATATAAAAAAAATCATACCTCATTCCATTGCCAAGGGGATTCTGCTTTTTCAGGTCAATGGGGAAGGGGGCAGCGATGCGAGCCGTTTGACCCCGAAAATGTACAAACTTATTTTCGAGGAGCTCCGACGGCCGCCATTTTGGATTTTTATATTGCAAAAAAAAATTATTTGCATACCAGAAGTACTTAGTAATAACTATAAAAATACCGCAGTCGTTTATATTTATTCGTTTCCCACAAAATATAAAAATATAAGCACCTGAAAAATGGTACTCCAAGGTAGAAGTCTCCCTCTATTTAATTAACAGTTATGCACATTGCGACCTTTATCTGCAAAAAATATACAAACCGCTTGAGACTTTATTATATTATGTAAAATTAAAAGCTCTGTGATAAAATGAGAAATGCGAGTCTTTAACGTTATTATTTTCGGTTTTGACGCGTGTCATCTCGGCTTTTAGCCGGCGCGGCGGTAGTTTTCCCCTACGTCGGGCGTAATGCCAAGACTTCGGGGATTTGTCATTCGTTCGTTATGTCCTTATGTATTGTCTGCAGCGTCCTGTCCGTAGTTCAGGAATTTGCGAACCGTTCGACAAGTGTTAAGAACAACCGCTTTCTGTAGTGTGTGTGGAGTGTTTTTATGTAACTTTAGTGTTTGTATATTTGTGATTAGTGTTTTCGGTACAACGGCTGTGGAAGACAAGATGATTGGCACGATAGTCACTTTGTCCATTTTCCACATCCGCTGTACCTCGTGTGCCAAATCTGTATATTTCGTAATCTTCTCTCTAAAAGTGTTTTGCACATTGTTGGTGTTGGGTACTGCAATGTCAATTAGGTATGTTGTTTTGCTGTGTTTATCTATGAGCGTAATATCCGGTCTATTGTGGTGTATTGTCCGATCAGTTATTATTGACCGATCGTAATATATTTTATGTGTGGAGTTATCAAGAACACTGTCTGGTGTATATTTGTAATATGGTGTGTATGTGGCGGGTGTAATAAGGTTGTATTTTAGGGCTAACTTTTGGTGTATGACATTGCAGACCTGGTTGTGCCTGTGCAAGTAATCTGTTTGAGTAAGGAGTTTGCATCCAGCCGTTATATATTCTATTGTTTCAGAAGCTAAATGACAAAGTCTACACGTGTCGTCCTGAACTGCAGCATCCTTAAGGATGTGTTTCCTATAATTCTTCGTGTTAATGACTTTGTCTTGTATAGCAAGCATGAATCCCTCCGTCTCAGGGAATAAATCACCGCGACTGAGCCAAGCGTTCGACGCATCTTTGTCGACATGATTTTGGTTCAAGTCAGCGTAATGTCTTCCGTGGAGAGACTTCTGTGACCATGCTTGCTGTTTATCTGTGTGTGTGGCTATGTTTAGTGTATTATCCAGCATTCTGTTGTGCAAATTAAGTGGTGTTTGTTTGTTGTCGGCTTTGATCACTGCTGCATGCAATGGAGAACTATCTTCTTTTCTATAAAAGTATTCTCTGATAGACTTCAATTGTTTATAATGCAGTGACTTTATGTCTATCAGGCCGCGACCGCCCTCGCACCTCTTTAACGTTAGTCGTTCTATACAGGAGTTAGGATGGTGTGCCCTGTACCTTGTCAACATCGTTCGCGTTCTTCTGTCTAGTGCTTCTAAGTCCGTCTGTGTCCATTTAATTACCCCAAAGGAATAAGTAAGGACTGGTGTTGCATACGTGTTTATAGCCTTAATGAGATTTTTCCCATTAAGGCTAGTTTTTAGAAGACTGTTCAAGCGGCCTGTATATTTGGTCTCTAGCGCTCGCTTTATGTCCGTGTGAGGTATATCACGTGATTGTTCGAATCCAAGATACTTGTAGAGTTCGCCCTCCCCCATTGGTTCAATAGTGTCCCCGGATGGGAGATCGAATCCCACAAGTTCATGTTTTCCCCTCGTCACATGAAGCGTCCTACATTTGTCAACTCCGAACTCCATCCGGATGTCATTGGAAAAATCCAGAGTAGTCTGCAGCAGCTGTTGCAGATGAGGTTTCGAGGAAGCGTATAATTTGATGTCGTCCATATACATGAGGTGCGTGATTTTATGAATATTTTCCCTGTCGTGTCGTATATTATACCCATAACCGGTGGCATCCAAGGCACGTGATAGTGGATTCAGAGCGAGACAAAACCATAGCGGACTCAAAGAGTCTCCCTGGAATATACCTCGCCTGATTGGTATCGGGGGTGTTGTAATCTGTTGGTTTGGTGTTTTTATGTTTATTTTTGTGTTCCAGTATTTCATTGAGTCTTGCAGAAAGTGGATGAGTGTTGGATGTATTTTGTATACATTCAGTATATCGACCAGCCAAGAGTGCGAGACAGAGTCATACGCCATCTTATAATCGATATATGCTGCATGTATATTCCGGCGAGCAGTTTTTGTTTGTCGCATGATCACAGAGTATATGAGCAGTTGTTCTTTACAACCCAATGACCCTTGTCGGCATCCCTTTTGCTGCTCAGACAATATGTAATTTAGTTCTGTGTGTTTGTGGATTAGTTTACTGGTGCAAGAAGTCATAATCTTATAAAATGTCTGTAGGCAAGTGATCGGTCTATATTTGGATGGATCTGTGGTGTTATTATTGCCTTTTGGTAGCATGTACGTGATTCCCTCCGTTAAAAACTTCGGGAGGGTTTCCGGGTTATTGAAAAAATTATTAATGTGTTGTAAGAGGTGCATATGTGTAGATGTAAACTTCTTGAACCAGTAATTTTGAATATTGTCTGTGCCTGGTGCTTTCCAATTATGGGTATTTTGTATGACTTCCGTTAGTATCTCCATCGATATCTGTGGTTCTGGCATGTTGGGTATGTCTTGGACGCGTTGCATTTCTGCTTCAATCCACTCAGCATTGGGGTTATGATGGACTTCTTTTGACCAAATAGATGACCAAAAGTCGACCATATCTCTTTCGGAGGGTAGTTCACTTGCCGGGCTATTGTTTGAATTTTGATTGTGTGTAAGTGATCTATAAAAGTTTTTTTCATTGCGAATGAATTGTGTGTTCTGCGTTTTTCTATCCGTATCCGGTGAGATATCGCGTGGGAGTGTGGTATTGTGTGGTGACGCGGTGTGGTTTTGCGATGTGTTATAATACGGGGTTATGTTGGTGTTTGGTGCTATGTGTAATGTGTTATTATTCTGCAGATCTCTAGACACTTGGTCCTTAATCTCTTGCAGAATATTTGGTGCAAGTAGGTTGTTCCTAACTATTACTCGTCTTTGGTCGGCAATTCTCTGCTCTGTGACGTTTGTATTAGGGTATTCCCTCATGAATGCCCTATGTAATTCCTGTCGATATGCAGTCACGTTCGCTTCCAAACTCGTTATCCTGTAGTATGTGCGCATGATGAAGGTATTCACTTCAGGTGTCCATTTCATGCGCACACGAGAGATTCCCGCTCTGGTGGTTGCTGGCAACAATGGATTTGCTGTCTGCGAAACACTTTGAGCAGGGTCCGGGGACGTTCTTGTGGACGGTCTACCAACCCGTGAGCCAGTGCCACTCGCTCCACTGTCTAGCACGGAGGACTGAGTTTCGGTGCGTCTGAGTCCAGTCCGACTCCTCAGCGCACCCCGATCCGAGGCAATTCTTTCATTATTCTCCATAGAAAAATGGGTTGCATTTTATATTTACTACCAGGTTTAGTAAAACGGCCGCCCCTAACATGGAGAACAGACGCCGACCAGGGAGCCGCCCAATATGGGAACAGACTCTCCCTGGATTTAACTGGGGTCCGCGGGGTTGTCAAGCCCGTGACTTCATGGAAGTCCCCCTGCGGGGACTTTCGTTAAATCAGTTTGAACATTTTTGCGTAATAAAAACAATCATTATTAAGTAATTATAAGTATTTAAATTCTATTGGGAAATTGATACGATCGAACTATAGTGTATTGTTTTTTAATATTATTTATTTATTGAAGTCTATTTTTAGGAGAAAAAGCTAACAACCCACATTTTAGTAATATTAGTATATTTACGGATTCCGTTGAAGTCTCCTTTTTTCCTTCATGTTTTGAGTCAAACTACGCAATTTTATTGCAAGAAAAAACCAAAATCCAGACTTCTGAAGAAAATAAAAAGAAATAAATACAATCTTAGAGATATTATAATACTTCAAGATCAAAATAAGTGACATTATAACTTAAAAAGACGCAATATTATCTAAAATGACCTCAAAATGACTTAAAATTAAAGTGCAAAGACTAAGTCATAAAATGGTGCAATAACTCATGAATAATATTAAATAATAATATAAAAGTGTTAAGACAATTACTCGCAAAGCTCACCTGAAAAAGAAGCAAATTAATACATATTCAAATAATGGAACGATACTGAATTCCCACAATTACATACTCACCTGAAGTAACTGAAGTACTGCCACAAATGCAGATAAATGTACCTGAAATAAAAAGAATAAAGTAAATTAGAATAAATATTCACCACAAACAGTTTTTATTGCACATGAAATGATAATTTACAAGAAATGCTCAATATTAAAAACAAAGTATTCAAAATCAAAACAAGTCAACATGAAATGTAAACATAAACAATTCAAACAAGCAAACTTAAATACATTAATATAATTACACTTGAACTATATGAAATACATTAAGTATATAAAAACACGAGTTTTTTTCTTACCTTTTTATTGAAACTCAGAAGCCAGATGATGGTAATCCGTCAATTCGCGAAATTTAGCGCGGCTTCCTAAAAGGAGAAGAAAACATTAATTTCATAGAATTAACACTGCACATGCGCAGAAATACACTTAAATAACAATTCAAAACACTATTTACAGAAGCACAATTAATACTTTCGGATTATTTATCACAAATTTACATCACTCGCCAATTACATTTGTCGAAATTTCACTTACAAGAAAAGCTGTCAAATTTTATGAGCTGCCAACATGTAGCACATTAAATTGATGTAAAGTTTGATGACAAATCGGGTATTGATGACAAAATTTTTCACTTTCGATTCCCCATCGAGATATTTTAAATTATTTCAATTCCCTATACTCAAAATGGGTGGGAAAGAGAAAATATTATTAATATATATTAGAGAGAAGAATAAAATTCTCTTTCGGTGGAGACTTTAAAATGGAGAGAAATATTAAACAACGCCATCTCTTGAAAACTTTTAAAGTACAATTAATCCAATTTGTGTGCAGTTTTACAAATTTGGATAATTTTATAAAACATTTTAATCAGATTTTCATTTAGAGAAAAGAGTGTCCGTCATTTTAGTCAAAACATAATGCGGAAAAATTCTTTATGGATCAGATATTTATGCAAAAATACCGCGAAAAAAATGCGACAACGAAAGTCTCCACGAAAATGGCAGAAAAGCATATGGTGATGAACTTAATTTATTCAAGATGGCCAACAAGTTTATAAAAGCAGATTTCCAGAATATATCGCTCTCTTTCTTAGTAATACTTTCATCTGTGCAAATTTTTTATCAAGTGTATGTGTGTTATACAGGGTGTTTCAGATCTGACGTGCCAATATAAGTGGGGTGATAGATCTCAACTAGACAAAAACAATTTTACGGCAGGGGGGTGGGCAATCTCAACCGTTTGGGAGTTACAGGGTGATTCATAAATTTCAGGTTTTCATGGTGTTGCAGCAAACTGGAAAGACATCAGATAACCTGTAAATAATAAACCACAAAGTATCAATAATTATAAAAAATCATTTATAATACTTATCTGACAGATTTGATTGTAATATATGCTTCCATTCCATTCCAAATAATTTATTTGCCTAAAAAAAAATATCATACACATAATCAGCTAAATTGGTTTCATTTGTATGTAAACACAATCAGTAAATGTAAACAAACATGTTAGACAAACCTCACCGACGACGAAGATGATTTCACGATACACGAGCGTATGTTAAAATATTGAAAACCAAACATTTACGTATATACACAAAACCAATATCACCAATAACACAAAACATTTAATCAATAAGTACAAACTTACCTGCAATTCAATCACCTCGTCCACTTGACATTTGTTTTGACTTTGTTATTGGTCATTGCCACCAACATTTTAAATTAATGCAAGCCAAAATCTGTCGATAACTTTGGGCGAATTCAAAATTGGAAAGGGACAACATCTATAAAAAGAAAGTATAGTTGGGGAAATGTGAAAGGAAACATTACCATAAATGATAATGTTTCTAGAACATAGGGTAACTTTCCCTTTCACATTACCAAATATGGTAATTTTTATTTAATTGGAGAACCTAAGGGGATTCTCATTTTGACATCTCATGACACTCGAGCAGAAATCGGCGTTGCGAAAAGTTGGAAACCGTGGTATAAAATGGTTTTGAAATCTAAACAAGTTTCTTGGAAATCAAATTGTTTGAAATTCGAATTCGTGGAAAAGTGAAATCATTTTCGACGTTGAGTGACAATTAAATCTTAAACTTCTTAGAGTTCGGTAAAATTTAGTGATAGAATTGAATTCAATAAAATATTAGTATTTTAAAGTGGTATTAATAAAACTGAATTATATGGAGACAGTGGCTTTTAATCTCTTGTAAAGACAATTTTCTGAAGTGTAATTTGGCGTAGTGGCGAAGACATTGGGCAGTGCTTCTAGTTGGTTTGGGTTCGAATCCGCGCGTTGTGACTTTTAAGTTTTGTTTCACTTTTTATTTGCTACAGGTGAAGTAATTGTAAATAAGGTACGTAAATAATTATTTTTGATTTCTGCGCCTGGAAAATCCTTTGAAATCGAACATATGGTCCTTCGAGCCGGATAATTGCCGAGCGCCTTGAAAACTTTTATTCAGTGTAAAAAAAACTGACATAAAAAACTTAAAAGAAAACTTAAAAAAATTTCGCGGTGTTCTTGAAATCGGACTATTTGAGTGAAAGTTATCGCGTCTATAGACTAAAATTAGTGATTCCAACATAAAGGAGACAAATCAATCATCTAATCACGTCTGGAAAAATCTAATTGGTAGAAAAATCTGGTGAGTCTGTTCCAATTTACTTTATCTTTTGGTGCTGGTAAAATCTTCATATTTAAATCCTACATATACATAAATATATAATGGATGGCCTTATTAAACTACAATTCAACGGAAAGAATGAATTAACAATTTTCATGCGAAATTATGGGAAAGATGGAAAAGAACGACGCTCTAAACCGTATTACAAGGCTAGGCTAACAAATTTAGAAAGCAATTGGAATGCATTTAAAAAAAGGCATCAAGAAATTATTTTATTAACCACAGAAGAAAGTGAAAAACAAGAAAAGTATTTTAAAGATGAAATATATTCAGTGGTTGAGGAATTTTATATAAATTCCTATGCAAAAATTGTTGCTGATTTTCAGCGAGATTTTCCGACAGTAGAATAGAAGCAACCAGCAGACGAAGATAAGAATATAAAAATTGTTCACGTACGATCCAAACAAGATGAAATAAAATTGCCAAAAATAACCTTACCAACGTTTTCTGGTGATTATCTGACGTGGACTACTTTTTATGACATGTTTAAGTCTCTTGTTCATCAAAATGAGCAATTAACACCAGTTCAAAAGCTGCAATATTTGAAAGCGCACTTATCAGGAGAAGCTAACAATCTTCTAGGAAATACTTTAATTACTAGTGCAAATTATGAGCAAGCTTGGAATACTTTGATTGGGAAGTATGAAAATAGAAGAATTTTAGTCAAAGCACAGTTGGATGTTTTATTTACCCAGCCTACCGTAAATCAAGAATCTGCAAAAGGAGTAAAATCCCTTCTTGATAAAACGTCTGAATGTCTTTCAGCACTTCAAAATCTCGGCATAACAACTAGTACATGGGACCCTATTATCGTTTATTTTGTTGGACAAAGATTGCCTTATGAATCCCTTGAATTATGGTAACAATCACTTAGTTCAAAAACCGAACTGCCTAAATGGGAAGAATTGAAACAATTCTTAGAAGCACGTTTTCGTACCCTGGAAGTTATGAACTGCAAAAGACGGTTACCACTTAAGGAAACCAAACCTACAATGCAAGTGGACAAAACATGGAGACGGCCTCAAACATTCCATGTAGCAACTTCGGCCTCTTGCCAACTTTGTCATGAGTCTCACACAATTCGACAGTGTACAAAATACTTAAGCCTTGATCATCGAGCCAAATTGAATCTAGTAAAATCTAAAGGTCTCTGCGTTAATTGTTTAGGGACTGGCCATCTTGCTGCTAAATGTCCTAGCAAACTTAAATGCTACATATGCAAAAAATTACATCATACCACTTTACACAATGAACAGATTTCCTCTGATAGTCAAGGAAGAGATAATGAACAGTCGCGTGCTTTTCTGAACACTGTAGAAACATCTTCAAATACAAAATCCTTTGTCGTAAATCGGTCATCGAAATCTCAACATGTTTTATTAGCTACAGCATTGACTCCTATTGTTACATCGCACGGTCAAAGGAAAATCTGCAGAGCTCTCATCGACCCTGGGTCGCAAGCTTCATTTGTGACAGAGCACATCACACAAACTCTACGGTTACCTCGTGAATTCGTTGATGTAGACGTTTCAGGCTTAGGCAACACTTCTACAGAAAAGATAAAATCACGAACAACAATTACACTATCAACAGACGGGACTGAAACTAACATCATTCGAGTTGAGGCATTTATTGTAAAAAACATTACAAATGTTTTACCGAACCATCATGTATCAGTCACAAACTGGGTACATCTAGAAGGATTGCATTTAGCGGATCCCACGTTTGATCGGCCAGGACGAATTGATCTGTTGTTAGGTGCTGACATCTATCCGTTGATCATCGCAGATGGTGTGCGTAAGGGACCACTTGGAACTCCAGTAGGTCAAAACACCAAATTTGGTTGGATATTATCAGGAAATGTTACATCTTCACCTTCTCAGCAGAGCCATCTAAGAAATTTCCATATTAACTTAGATTCAAATGAAAGCTTAAAAAGGTTTTGGGAATTAGAAGAGTTACCTCTGAAGCCACTTTTGACGGATGAAGAGAGTCGCTGTGAACAACACTTTATCCAGAACTACGTGCGTTGCGCTGATGGACGATACCAAGTAAGATTGCCGTTTGAAAATAATGAAGTAAAACTGGGTTCATCTAGAAATATGGCCATTGTGAGGATGATTCAAATGGAGAAACGTTTTGCTCAAGACGCATATTTAAGGAACGAATATAAAAGTTGTATTAAAGAATATCTTGATTTCAAACACATGGAACTCACCGATACGACAGAATTTGACTGCATGAAACGGGACGAACATGCTAACATGTTTTACACTTGCACATATTTGCCTCATCACGCGGTACTTAAGCCGAGCAGCACATCTACAAAGGTTCGTGTAGTTTTTGACGCGTCGCGACGTACAAGCAACGGCAAATCTCTGAATGATGTTCTCCTGAATGGACCAGTTATCCAAGAATCGTTATTCGCAATCCTAATGAGATGGAGAAGATTTAAAATTGCATTCATGGCTGATGTACAAAAGATGTATCGTCAAATCCGAATGCATCCAGAGGACGCTGAATACCAGAGGATAGTTTGGAGAGATTCACCAGATGAAGCATTTCGAGAATATAAATTGGCCACGGTAACCTTTGGAACCAAGAGTGCACCGTTCATTGCTATTAGAACGATGCAGCAGCTTGCTAAAGACGAATGCCATAAATATCCTATTGGAGCCGAAGCAGTTCTTAATGAATTTTATGTCGATGATCTGATTTCTGGAGCCAACAGTTTAGAAGAAGCTATGCTCAAACAATCTCAAATTCGTTTGCTTTTGGAAAGTGGTGGCTTAGAACTCCGAAAATGGGCATCTAACAATGAACTAATTCTCCAATCTGTGCCTAAGGAATTTCGAGAAATCAATCTGCCACTGTCAGTCAACTCAGAAACCATTAAGGCTCTCGGAATATACTGGAACCCGCGAGATGATTTCCTACACTACAGCATCAATATAGACAGCATTACAAAT
Organism: Leptarthrus brevirostris; assembly: GCA_964036015.1. Lineage (NCBI taxonomy): Eukaryota > Metazoa > Arthropoda > Insecta > Diptera > Asilidae > Leptarthrus > Leptarthrus brevirostris. Next base: position 47,148,870 of record OZ038373.1, read on the forward strand.
AAATGGACGAAAAGAAGAATTCTTTCTGAGATAGCTAAATTATTTGACCCTGTTGGATGGTTGTCTCCTGTCACAATAATTGCGAAAATTCTAATACAGACTCTCTGGTTAGCAGGAATCCAATGGGATGATGATATTCCCACAGATATTGAAGATCATTGGAAAGCATTTCGAAGAAATCTTCTGGACTTGCAGAATATCAGGATACCTAGATGGATTCAGACAGAAAATTCATCGACTAAAATAGATCTGCATGGTTTCTGCGACGCATCGATGAAGGCATACGCGGCTGTCGTTTACGTGAGAGTCGAACAAGACACTGGAGACATAGATGTACACTTAATATCAGCGAAGACAAAGGTGGCACCCATCAAAACTATATCATTACCGAAATTGGAATTATGTGGTGCTACTCTGTTAGCAAAATTATTGGCACAAGTGAAACAAGATATTCACTTGAATATACACGAAGTCTATGCCTGGACAGACTCCACCATTGTATTGGCCTGGCTGCGAAAACATCCATCGAATTGGGAAACGTTTATTGGTAACCGAGTCTCCACCATCCATCAATCATTAGAGTGCAGCTTGTGGAATCATGTGCCAACTGAAACCAATCCTGCCGACTGTGCTAGTAGAGGAATCTCGCCTGAACACTTGAAGTCTCATACCCTTTGGTGGAACGGACCACAATGGTTGAGGAAATCTAAAGAAAATTGGCCCGGAAAGAAAGACGACATCCAAACAACGTTAGGTCTGCGTAAAGGAGTTTCGACTTTCCATGTTAAAACTATGGATGACCAACTTTATGTTCTTGAAAGATTTTCATCGTTATCTAAACTTGTTAGGGTAACTGCCTATTGCAAGCGCTGGATTAGGAAAAGGCGTAATACTACAGTTCGAAGTTCTACATATCTTGACAGCAAAGAATTACAGACAGCTTTGAATCTTTGGCTAAGAGTAGTACAAGCGAAAGAGTTTTGCTTAGAGTTGAAAAAACTGGAAACACAGCAACAAATACCCAAACAAAGCAAATTGATAAAGTTAAACCCATTCCTCGATATCGACGGTCTCATCAGAGTTGGCGGACGACTTCAAAATTCTTCACTTACCTATTCAGAGCGGCATCCTATTATTTTACCTGAAAAGAGCCATTTGACTAAGTTGATTACTGACGATCTTCATAAGAGAACTGTTCACGGAGGGATCCAACTCATGTTGTCTCTATTGCGCCGAAAATATTGGGTCCTCAATGCTAGAAATGTAATGCGGACACATATCCATAAATGCATTGGTTGTTTTCGACAGAACGCTCAAACCAGGAATCAGTTAATGGCAAATTTACCACAGTACCGAATACAACAAGCACGTCCTTTTGCACATACCGGTGTGGACTACTGCGGGCCTTTTGAGTTGAAGAGTTCTAAAGGTAAAGGAATAAGAACGTATAAAGGCTACATATCAGTATTTATTTGCATGTCAACTAAGGCCATGCACCTTGAAACAGTCAGCGACTTATCCACATTTGGTTTCCTCGCAGCTTTCCGAAGATTCGTTTCACGTCGTGGGTTATGCACTGATATATACAGCGATTGCGGATCTTACTTTATTGGGGCAAATGCAATATTGACAAGGCAAAAATTTGAATTGATTCAGCAACACGAGCATGATATCGCACAGGCAATCGAGAACCAAGGAATCAAATGGCACTTTATTCCACCGTCATCTCCCCACTTTGGAGGATTATGGGAAAGTGGGGTGAAATCAGTAAAAACCCACTTAAAGAAGATCATCGGACATGCACTTTTAACATATGAGGAGTTCAATACACTCTTGGCACAAATCGAAGCTAGTTTAAACTCCCGACCATTGACGGAAATGTCGCAAGATCCACAAGATACATCAGCCTTAACTCCAGGGCATTTTTTAATAGGTGGTCCACTGCTTACACCACCAGAACCATCCCTTCTCGACATTAACATAAATCGACTGGATCGCTTTCATTGCATTCAAAAGCTACATCAAACATTTTGGTCTCGCTGGAGTAGCGAATATTTACACAGATTACAGCAACGACCAAAATGGCTCACACAACATCCAAATCTAAAGGAAAATGAATTGGTTTTAGTCAAGGATGAAAGACTTCCTCCATCACAATGGTTAATGGGAAGAATAATAAAAACCCATCCAGGGAGAGATGCTTTAATTCGTGTGGTCACAGTGAAGACACAACACAATACAATCAAACGCCCTATCACAAAGATCTGTCCACTCCCTATTCAATATCCCAATTAAACAAAGCACTAAAATCCTATTGTAACTTGATTCCTGTAACAACACATACACCTACTCATTTCCATCCATACAAGTTTCTACCTTTAAATAATCCAAATCAACAAATTGAACCATACACATATATTTGCAAAGATTACATAAATATGAAGACACAACTACGGATCACTGTGGCAGTAATCTTGGAATTCAAACAACCAGAAGCTAATGTACACAATCAGCATGGATCACATTGAAACTCGTCGTTTCAAGGCGGGGAGTATGTTGCAGCAAACTGGAAAGACATCAGATAACCTGTAAATAATAAACCACAAAGTATCAATAATTATAAAAAATCATTTATAATACTTATCTGACAGATTTGATTGTAATATATGCTTCCATTCCATTCCAAATAATTTATTTGCCTAAAAAAAAAATATCATACACATAATCAGCTAAATTGGTTTCATTTGTATGTAAACACAATCAGTAAATGTAAACAAACATGTTAGACAAACCTCACCGACGACGAAGATGATTTCACGATACACGAGCGTATGTTAAAATATTGAAAACCAAACATTTACGTATATACACAAAACCAATATCACCAATAACACAAAACATTTAATCAATAATTACAAACTTACCTGCAATTCAATCACCTCGTCCACTTGACATTTGTTTTGACTTTGTTATTGGTCATTGCCACCAACATTTTAAATTAATGCAAGCCAAAATCTGTCGATAACTTTGGGCGAATTCAAAATTGGAAAGGGACAACATCTATAAAAAGAAAGTATAGTTGGGGAAATGTGAAAGGAAACATTACCATAAATGATAACGTTTCTAGAACATAGGGTAACTTTCCCTTTCACATTACCAAATATGGTAATTTTTATTTAATTGGAGAACCTAAGGGGATTCTCATTTTGACATCTCATGACACTCGAGCAGAAATCGGCGTTGCGAAAAGTTGGAAACCGTGGTATAAAATCGTTTTGAAATCTAAACAAGTTTCTTGGAAATCAAATTGTTTGAAATTCGAATTCGTGGAAAAGTGAAATCATTTTCGACGTTGAGTGACAATTAAATCTTAAACTTCTTAGAGTTCGGTAAAATTTAGTGATAGAATTGAATTCAATAAAATATTAGTATTTTAAAGTGGTATTAATAAAACTGAATTATATGGAGACAGTGGCTTTTAATCTCTTGTAAAGACACTTTTCTAAAGTGTAATTTGGCGCAGTGGCGAAGACATTGGGAAGTGCTTCTAGTTGGTTTGGGTTCGAATCCGCGCGTTGTGACTTTTAAGTTTTGTTTCACTTTTTATTTGCTACAGGTGAAGTAATTGTAAATAAGGTACGTAAATAATTATTTTTGATTTCTGCGCCTGGAAAATCCTTTGAAATCGAACACATGGTATGCACATTACTCTTTTGACATCAAAAAAACGATAAAAACAACTATCTTAATGACCTTTACAAAAAAATCAACACTACTGCTCTAACTCCTACCATTGCACGTACAGTCAATTCGAAAAGTGAAAAAATTCCGATTAACTAAAATTTAGCATTTTCCCAAAGTTTCTCCGAAATTCATGTAATTAGTAGACCTCTGTTTATATTTTTATTGGTTTGCCCATCTTATTACCTTTCCAAAAAGGTTCAATATGTTTAAACGTAGAAATCCTATCGGAGAATATTATAAAAATCGAAATAACAAAGAAAGTAAAATCAAATTAATTCTAAAATGCTGCTTATTGACTTAAAAAATAATTACAATTAATCTAGATAAGTAATAAAAGCCGTTTAAAAAGTCCACCGCCACTTTGGATGCATGCCAAGAATCTCCTTCTAAGTCCCTGTTTAAGGCGTATTGCAGCCATCCTCTCCCGTATTTTCATCGCTGCATTCCCAATTCGGCTAACTAAATCCTCCCTATTGTAAACTGAACTTGAACAAACTTCATCCTTAATTGTTGCCTATAAGAAAAAGTCCAAAAGGGTAAGGTCTGGAGATCTAGTAGGCCAAGGAATCGGTGCACCTCCTTCAATTCAGCGGTTAGGAAATTTTTCACTTAGTATTACCTTCACAATGTTAGCCATATGCGCTGGTACTCCATCTATTAGATCTGGCAGTGTATTGTCCAAAAATTCCACATAAATTTCACTATTAAGCACTTGCGGCGAAATGAATGGTCCTACCAAATGGTTGCCGTTTGCCAGCCCAAACATTGACACTGAATTGTTGATGGAATGAGGTCACCTTTGCTATGTCTGGGTTAGTGTTCTACCAGTTATGGAGACTATGGAAGTTTGTTGCATCATTTCTGGTGAATTGACATTCATCTATCCACATAATTCGGCCCAGACACGCCCTGTCGTTAACGTTGCGTTCCAGAAGCCAAGTGCAAAATTTCAATCTTCTCCCGGAATCGCCTTCCAGGTGTCCTCGGGCTGGGTGATGGTGATGTGAACGTAATCTCCCTCGATAAATAACCCTCCAAACCTTAGATGAAGACACTCCTAATCGCCTTTCGACTCGTTTCCTTTCCGTCTACTACACCATTAATGTAAATAATATCCGCGTATTCCTCAAATCTAAATTTTACCAGTTTTTATAAATTTTTGCTTAAAAACACCCGTACTTATTGATTTTTTTTTCAACTATGACAGGTACTCTTGTTGACTGAACCTTTTTTATAGCAAAATTTTCATCAGGTACGAGTAATAGAACGCCAGGATACAAAAGTGTGAATACTAGCTAATATCGGTAATACAGCAAAATTACACTAACCTTTTTATAACTTTTTTGCAGCAATAATTAAAATGAATGACCTTTAAACCAAAACAAATATTTTCGACCCTTTATCTTAAATTTTTTTGTTTATTTAAAGAATTTCCTACCTAAAGTGCAATAAAATAATTAGGTACACAAGGAGTTCTAAGGATGCGGATTTTCTAATCCTACGTCTACCTTACCATGTTGCACCTTTTTGGAAAGGTTGTAAGATGGGCAATCTAATAAAAATAAAAAAGAGCTGTACTCAGGGACGTCGCCAGCCGATCGCCAAGAGGGGGGCCAGTTGATATTTGAAGGATGGGAAAATTATGAATAATGTAACTACAGTCGAGAGCTTGTAAAAATGTAAAGCAAGTATTACGAGCTCTTGACTGTAGAATAAATAAAACTTGTAAACATAGTTATTAATTATATATATATTTATTAAGCATCTAGAACAAATTATTATTGATAACATAATCTTCCGAGGGTTTTTTGAAAAATTGTTGATTACTTTATTATGAAAATCTGCTAAGTTTTCATAAATAATCTCTCTGTGCACACTCATCATGGCTAAACCATTTGAGACGATTTTTTTTTGTTTATACGATATGGCCAAATCCTAGGGGACAACCCTTTGATGCGTTAGCATGGTTTTGGCCGGAAGGGAATTAGGGTAAGGGAAGTGAGGAAACTTGAGTCTTGTTTGCATTGCTGCGAGCTAGACAACAGCCCAGAGACGGAGTGGATTATTTTAATTTCTTAATAAAAGTTCACGGTCATCTGGGCTCGAACCCGGGACCCAAGGCATGGTGGTCTTGCCGCTCAACGCATTGATCCAACTTCGTCTCCATTAATTAATTATACCACAATTGCCGCCAAAGTTCAATTTCATGTTTTAAATTTGGTAGGTCATAAAATTGGTAGATGGTTTCACAAGTTTCTGTGAGATTTTCCACTGACATCGTTTGCATCTGCGCTGGGTGTAATTTGGATAATGCAAATGATGCAGTGTTTTCTTCAGCAAAACGTATTTCAAGAGAGTTAATAATGCAGTCCAAGTATGGTTTTATTAATACCCTCTTCCAGTATTCTGAAGGGCTTTCTGCTGTGTGGTTGCTTCGATGACGTTGTTTCCCGACAATGCGTGGCATTAATGTAAATTCCACCTCCAATTCAACTTTCTTCACAACAACACTAGCATCCTTTATAATTTCATCTGTGACTTTTTCGGGATTATCACGATGACCTTTAAGCACCTGCAAAATGCTTTTAATGTGTTGCGAGGCCATAACTACGTCCAAAGTTATAGATTGGAGCACATTTACAACAGGTTCCATCTTGCTTGTACCCCACTGTCTTTTCCGGACATTGTCGAACAACAGTCAAATCCAAAACCAACGCATTTATCTGGATTAAGATCTGTTTTTGTAAGAAACTCATCGATCTTTTGTGCAATAGATTTTGCATCTAGAGCTATCAGCTCGACGAATCCGACAAACATTTCTTTAACTTCGTTGGATTCCAGATCAAAATATCGCAGCAAAATGGATAACTGTTCAGTGCCAGAAATGTCAGCTGTTTCTTCCGCTGATACACTATATGCCTCTGCTTCTTTCACTTTTTTGATAATATGTGTCTTAAGAACATTCCCACATATGTCGATAATTTCATTTTGAATATCCACCGATCGATAACTTGCATTCTTTGGCCCATGCTCAAAGCTTTTTTTCAAAACCAAATCTCCTGCGTCAATTCGCAGCCTGTATAAGCCCTCGAGAATTCCATCGCCATAGCGTTTACCTCTCAGAGCTAAGTGGTGCGACCCACAAAATGTAATGCAAGAAATAATAGACCTTATAATTTTCTTGTTTTCTTTAATAATGCCCTGGGAGTATTTGTTGAGCACATCTACAGGCGCACTTTCGAGAAATGATTTAGCAGCTTCCAGTGCCGCCTTATGGAAGTGGGTATTCATATGTTTTTTGCACTGCTCGTGAATATCTTTAAACTTGCAAAATGGCCGTATAATGAATGACCCCAACACGCCACGAAAAGAATTTGGGTTTGGTGGGAACAAGGTACAATATTTACAAAAGGCTCCTTTCGGACGCCTTGAATAGGCCAACCATGGAGAGTTCGTTTCTAACCATGAATGATTGAATTTCCTTTTTAAATGTTTGGCGCCTTCCGCAAAGTGATATGTGGTAGAAGGGGACCAACAGTTTTCCAACAGTTCTTTTTTCTTGACGGTTGATAATAACGATACTCGACCGATAAATAGACCGATGTCATTTTCGTTACAGTCATGGAAGGTTCAATATCCGAGTCCAGATCTTTGGATGAGCTTGGTTTCGGTTTATCACTCATGTAATTATCACAAAAACATGCGCCAACATTAGGGTCTTCATATAGTTGCTCTTCCTGAGGCTGAGAATCTTCTTGTGTGACCGAGCTAAAAACATGCGACATTTTCTCTATTTTGTTATATTTTCCCTATTGTACATTTGCTTCGTGTTCATCACTGTCACTGCATGTTCCTTCGGGTTTTTTTTCCTTTCAAATTTACTGCAAATCAAAATATTTAAAACAGGTTATCCTATAACCTGCTGCAAATACCTGCCTCCCCTTGGCGACGCCCATGGCTGTACTAATTACGTGAATTTCTGTCGTACAATATTGTGTTTGTCTAGTTGATATCTATCACCCCACTCATTTTGGCAACTCAGATCTGAAACACCCTGTATAGCTACAGTGGTCAATAAATTCCAAAGACGGCATTTTGACCACTAAGTGCTAAGTGCACTTCATTTTATTATTATACATTTATTTCGAATTGTAATTTCCTTTTTGGTTCATAAATTTTTTGTTTGAAGTAATTGCAAATAATTAGATAAAAATTAAAAGGATTTAAATTTCAATTTGTTTTATTCTTCAAAATGTTTCTTTCTTTTATAATTTCATTTTAGTTTTTTTTTTTTAATAAATTAATTTGAATTAAAGCCGACTTATTGTATCAAACGCCCATCCATTTTCAAGGAAGATTTGGAATTCTAAAATTTGGTTGATTTTTGTTTGTTTTATATTTTCCGCTACATACACCCAACAACAATTAATAACCTTAAATAGAACCCAGAACCCAGTAAGCAACCCAGAACTAAATAAATAATGTGAATATAAATAAACGATTTAAAAATAAAAACATTTGTAAGGTGCGTTTTTCAAAATTAATGAAAAATTAACGCAGCCAGGCGAAGATGGAAATAACAATGATCGACAATGGCCATAATTATAAAAGCCATACGAGATTAGAAATATCTCTCTTTTGTGGAATGAACACACTCCGTCATTAGCAGCATATAATAAACTAGCATAAAGTGTTTTTAAAATGGGAAACATAGAGTACAAGTGATTTAATACCTATAGAAAACAGAAACATTTCGCAAAAAAAAAGAAAATCAAGGAAATACTATCTTAAGTGGAAGAACAAAGCGGAGTCTGGGTATGAATCGGAAAAACACGAATTAGAGAGAGCATGTGGAGGAAAGTGAATTTAAGAAATAAAAAAATAAAGTTAATAAAAACTAAAACCCAACTATGGCTTCAACTGCCCTTTTAAAAATTTTAAACAAGAATTAGTAGGTGGATCTCTATTGTGTTTATATATGTAGTGATATTCAGCTACATCGCCTTAGTCACACGTAATTAAAAATGTATCTTAATTGAGATAAAACGTGTGACTGCGGCGTTTACGTAGCCGAATATATATACATATATATATATATATATATATATATATATATATATATATATATATATATATATTTCAGATCTGACGTGCCAAAATGAGTGGGGTGATAGATCTCAACTAGACAAACAAAAAATTTTATGGCAGGGGGAGGGCAATCTCAACCTTTTGGGAGTTACAGGGTAATTCATAAATTTCAGTTTCTCATGGTATGCATATTACTCTTTTATTTTTATCTCATGATTTCCCCAACACAGCCACATCAAACAAACGCTTAAAAACAACTATCCTAATGACCTTTCCAAAAATTTCAACACTATTGATCTAACTCCTACCGTTGCACGTACAGTCATTTCCAAAATTGAAAAAAATGGTTTGCAATTACCTAAAGCTCAGCATTTTCCCAAATTTTCTCCGAAATTCATGTAATTAGTACACTTCTTTTTTCTTTTTATTGGATTGTCCGTTTTATTACCTTTCCAAAAAGGTGCAACATGGCAAGGTAAATAAAGGATTAGAAAAACCGCATCCTTAGAACTCCCTGAGTACCTAATTATTTTATTGCACTGTAGGTAGGACATTTTTTAAAGAAACAAAATTTTTAAGATAAAAGGTCGAAAATGTTTGTTTTGGGTTAACAGGTAATTAATTTTAATTATTGCTGTAAAAAAGTTTTAAAAATGTTAGTGGATTCTGTTCTGGCGTTCTGTTACTGTACCTGATGAAATGATTGCTATAAAAAACGGTCAGTCAGCAAGAATACCTATCATAGTTGAAAAACAAATCAATAAGTAGGGGGTTTTTAAGCAAAAATTATTAAAAAATGGTAGAGTTTACATTTGAGGAATACGCGGATATTATTTACATTTATGGTGTAGTAGACGGAAAAGAGAGAGCGGCAGTACTGGAATATCAAAGCAGATTTCCTAACCGACGAGCAACTCAAACAGGGGTACTTACACGGACTTTCCAAATGTTAAGAGAAACAGGAAGTATAACTTCACACGACATGGAGACACGACCCGAAACTTCGGGAACTTCTGCCGACGTCGAGCACCAAATGATCACCAACGTGAGGCAGGACTCTGAGACGAGCACGGACCGAGTCGCAAGGCGATTAAGAGTGTCGTCATCTAAGGTTTGGAGGGTTATTCATCAAGGGGGATTACGTCCATATCATTATCACCCAGTTTAAGGACTACTGGAAGGAAATTCCGATAAGAGACTGAAATTTAGCACTTGGCTTCTGGAACGCGACATTAACGACAGAGCGTTTCTGGACCGATTTCTGGGGACAGATGATGTCAATTTACCAGAATTGATATCACAGACTTCTATAACCTCCATACCTCGTCGAAACCTAACCCACACAGAGCAAAGGTGACCTCATTCCTGCAGATGTTCAGTGTCAATGTTTGAGCTGGTATCATCGGCAATCATTTGGCAGGATCATTCATTTTGCCGCAAGTGCTTAATAGTGCAATTTATGCAAACTTTTTGGACAATACACTGCCAGATATAATAGAGGAGAACCCTATAGAAAATCTTAGGGGGTTGTTTCACCAACACGATGAAGTTCCAGCGGATACGGCTAACATTGTGAAGGAAATACTAAGTGAAAAATGTCCTTACCGCTAGATTGGACGAGGTGAACCGATTCCTTGGCCTGCTAGATCTCCAGACCTTACTGCGTTGGACTTTTTCTTATGGGAAACAATGAAGGATGAAGTTTATTCAAATCCTGTTAAAATTAGGGAGAATTTAGTTAGCAGAATGAGGAATGCGACGACGAAAATACGGGAGAGGCTGGATGCAATAAGCCTGTAACGGGGACCTAGAAGGGGATTCTTGGCATGCATCCAAAGTGGCGGTGGCCATTTTTAACTGCTTTTGTTACTTATCAATATTAATTGTAATTATTTTTAAATTCAATAAAATGCACTTTAGAATTAATTTGAAATTAAGTCCTTTAATTTGTTGATTTTTATAATATTCTTCGATAGGTTTTCTACGTATAAATTTCTACATATTTTCTCTACGTGGACATGTTGCACCTTTTTGGAAAGGTAATAAGATGGGAAATTCAATAAAAATAAAGAAAAGGTGTACTAATTACATGAATTTCGGGAAAAATGCTGAATTTTAGGTAATTGCAAACTTTTTTTTACACATTTGGAAGTGACTGTACCTTAAATGCTCGGAGTTAGATCAACATTATTGATAATTTTGAAAAGATCATTGTAATAGTAGTTTTTTAGCGTGTGCTTGATGTCGCTGTGTTGGGTAGATCAAAAGATAAAAATTAAAGAGGAATGGGCATATCACGAAAAACTGAAATTTATGAATCACCCTGTAAAATTCAAACAGTTGTGATCCCGCCCCCACTGCACCTGCCGTCCAATTTTTGTTTGTCTAGATGAGATCTATTACCCCACTTATTTTGGCACGTCAGATCTGAAACACCCTGTATATCGAACTTTGATTTTCTAACCATAATAAATTAATGGTTAAGCTTATATAGAATACGGAAGTCGAGAAGTATTTGTATTAAAAGCAATTCAATCGTAAATTTTTTAGACATTTTGAAATAGGCAAGTATTAGCCAGCAGTCCAGTAGCTTAAATTTTAGGAACCGCATTTAATTAATTTTAACTGTTCCCAAAAACTTCACCTACTCCATAAATTTATACAGCGAGTTTCAGATCTGACGTGCCAAAATGAGTGGGGTGATAGATCTCACCTAGAAAAACAAAAAATTTTATGGCAGGGGGGGGGGGGGGGGAACTTTCAACGTTTTGGGAGTTACAGGGTGATTCATAAATTTCAGTTTTTCATGGTATGCACATTACTAAAGAGTAACAAAAGTTTTTTTATCTCTTCATCTTTTTGAGTTAATATTACATTGACATTTTTGGAAAGGTCATTAGGATAGTTATTTTTTAGCGTTTGTTTGATAGATCAAAACATAAAAATAAAAGAGTAATGTGCATACCATAAAAAACTGAAATTTATGAATCACCCTGTAACTCCCAAACTGTTGATCGTCAGATCTGAAACACGTTATGCAAACTATTGCTACGAGAAAACAATATCATTTTCTTCACGTAGCCTATGCCAGACTACATTGCATATAACACTGCCCCCTTTTAGAAGTGTTCCTCCCCAACAACTATATCACCCTGGTATGGTTTTAATCGGTCAATGTGCATGATCTTCTTTTTGTCTTTCGGTCTCTGCTGCATCCTGTAGACCACTGCCGTTAAAGCTTCGGTGATTTTCCTCTTCGTCGCCGTGGGTTGAATAGCCGAACGAGGTAGCCTTCCCTGAATCCGCTAAAATTAGCTTTGATGTCGTATCCTGTTTTCATTCTATCGCAGGATGTCTTGAGGTTCTTTTTTGCCAGTTGATGGATTTTTGTGAGACGTTTCCAAAGTTATGTACTCTTCAATGGTTTCAGTACACTTTTCAAGTGTTCCAAACTTCAAATCACTGGGAAGTTGAATTTTTCTGCCAAACACAACTTTAGAGGGTATCTGTCCTATTGAGTTTTGGATGGCTGTTCGAAAAGCTAGTAGAAATATCGGAATGTAGCTATCCCAATCCCGTTGATGTTCACCTACTACTTTTCTGAGTTGTTTGACCACTGCTCTATTAAATCGCTCAACCATTCCGTCAGATTGTGGATGAAGTGGAGTTGTCCGCGTCTTTCTTATTCCAAGAATCTTGAAAACCTTCTCAACTACTTGAGATTCAAAGTGTCGTCCTTGGTCAGAAAGAAGCTCATTGGGAACTCCAAATCTACATATCCAGTTTGTTACTAATTCCTCTGCCACTATCTTTGTTTTTTGATTTTGGATTGCATATACTTCTTGCAAAAAAAAACTTAGAATAAGCAAAATGTGTCAGCCTTTCTATGTCCGCATATAACTACTGCAACATGTCTTCTGTGTTCGACTCCGAAGCTAAAGACAGTAAACCTTCTGCATTGGCTGGTTTCCAAACCGCAATTCTAAGGCTTGTATTAGAGACGAATAATTGTACCTTTGTTCTGTTGGTATGATTAAAGCTGTAGCTTTTTCCTCGTCCTTCCGCTGCTGCTTTGAACTGTAGTCTCTAGTCTGCCAGGAAGTTTGACCATCAAAAATTGGAGGATGAAGTTTCTTGTTTACAGTCACATCCGTTAATAAACTCGTCGTTTGCCGCTTTTTTACAGTTTCTAGCTCATTTCTAATTGCATCTACATCATCTTTAACCAAGTCGTTCAGATTCTTCTCTATATTTGACTTAAGTTCTCCGACTTGATTTTCCATGTGGAACTCGAGATTTACCTTCATAGAGCTTTCAATGTCCCCAGTTTCTTCAGTAATATTGCTTCTAGGGTTTCAAACTGTTTCCGGACCAAAATTTCTATCTCTCACTTCTTCATCGAAGGCTTTAAGTTCGGCTACTAAAGATCTGTGTTCTTCCATTGATGATTTCAACTCTGCCGTCGACGATTTCTGTTCTTCTATTGCTTCTTTTGATTAGTTTACGTACCCTTCTATTGGGTCTCTTTGATGATTTCTGTTCGTCCGTCGATGATTTTAATTCGGCCGTAATTTCTTTTTTTAGTTCGTCTTCAAAAGGAAAAGTCTCTGTATTGTAACGTAAATGGGGCTCTTCGGGCTCGACGGATTAATTAAGACAGTTATTTCTAATCACAAATATTATTAAGTTTATTCACTTCACTACATTAATTTGTCGTACAATTTTCTTGACAATATTCTCTTCACAATACACGGTTTCACTTTACTTATTTACACTTATCACTTTACTGGTTAAAATTCAGCTAACTCTTCACATTATCTCATATAAACACTTCGCAGTCTAAGTCACGACTAAACTACCTAGGCTACTGCTCAGTCCTATTTATATTACTTAGCTTAATTCTAGAAAGTTCAGTCACTTAGTTCTAGATATTTCCGTTAGGCGTTTTCACCTCACATATTCACCATAGCTTCGAGTCGTCCTTGACTTTCCCCTTTTGACATTTCCTTTTCTTGATTTCTGGCAACCTGGGGCATGCGCATTACACGGTTGACTATTTCCCTTTTCGTAGCCTACCTCGTGCATGTTACAGTATCTTTTTCATCGTGTTCTATGGCTTCTTGTAGTAATGCTACCAGGGCATTTTTATTTCCATTCGTAGGTAGGGAACGTTTACTTAATTCCCCCCTTCAAGTCTTGAACACGTAAATTATGAATTAATTCCACTTCTGACAGCAACTGTAACGTAAATGAGGCTCTTAGGGCTCGATGGATTAATTAAAAAATTTATTTTAAATCACAAATGTTCACAGTTTTATTTACTTCATTTATTCATTTCATTTCACAATTTCCTATACACGTTTTCTTCATTATATAACGTTTCACTTTTCTAATTAGCCTGTATCATTTCACGGGTTAAAATACAACTAACTAGCTAGGCTATTACTCTGCCGTATTTATAATACTTAGCTTATTTCTAGAAAATTCAGCAACTTAGTACTAGAAATTTCCGTTATTCATTTTCACCACACCAAGTCAACCTAGGTTCGAGCTGGCCTTGACTTCATACGGCATTTGACGTTTTTCTGATTTCCGAAATTCGGGACATACGCATTGTACAACTATAGTGCATATAACAATATTTAAACCAGCTGTGCCCAACATAATATCCTAAACGACTCAAGATCCATTAAGGGCTAAACAATTAATGATGGGTATATTGTGAACTGTACATGAAAAGGTACAGTTGTTTTTACAAAATTAAAATTAATATTTAATTTATGTTCCAAAGATCAAAATTAATTTGGCAAGTTAAAACTAAGACGAAGTAATCCGTTTTTTATGTTGTCGCGCGCTTTTATTAGCGGGAAAAGAAACAACCTTCCGGTGTCTTCCGGTAGTGTGAGATATACCTGGGTTCCCTGGATCAATACTACAATCCTAGCCAATATGCAGGAATCCAGGTTCTTTTTTGGTCCATGCGTTAATCATAACCTTCACGCTTTCTACGCCCACATCAGTAAGGAGTTCCGGGCCATGAAGTTTAGTTCAGAGCCAGGCTAAGTAAACTCCTCCGGATTAACCGCAGCTAACCCTTCGGAAGGTAGGTGCATCTTCTACTGGTGCGTGTACCGCGGAGATAACCGCACTACCGCACCTGAGGAAATGCGAGTCATTACTTTGCAAATGGCACTTTCTTCCAGGAATTCTACAGGACTTTCCGCAGCTGCTTATGTTGTGGGTAGCGTGGATATAGCCAACCTATTGAGGTCTACCATACGCTCCACCTCCACTCCTACAGAAGCTCCTCAAGAGCCACCATTCGCAAATCCAATTACTCTTGGGTTCCGCTGTGAGAAGGAGAAAACCACTGCAGATTCCTTTAGGATCAGGTGTACTTTTTAAGAGGTTATCTCCTCCCGCATTAGTTACTTGGCTACGTTCTAGGACGCAATGCCCGGTTGCTACCGCTTTGAGGTGTAACTTGAGAATGCCCAGATAAGGATAGTATTGCTATTTCGGTCGAGCTTTACTTAGGCTTGGACTAAAATTCGACGTTTAAGTCAAGTTGGAACTACGGTGACATTTGGGGACTAAAACTCTAAAAATTCATTAATTTTAATATAATTAAGAACCTCAGACACAATAAGTAATCAACAATTTTTTACAAAATGTACACTGCCAACACAAGATCACCGCAGACAATGCCTTATGATGGCTAAATCTGATCGTGGTGGAGACGGACCTTGATCAAATGGTTGCGTCGCACGTTCAATTAAAAATTCACTCCATCTCCAACAAGACATTCAAGTTTCCTCTTCCATTTACCCTAATTCCCTTCTGGCAAAAGACATGCAACTCATCATAGGGTTGTCCCTTGTGCTTTGGCTACATCATAAAAAACCGACTTCGATCAATCTTAAATTTTAGATCATCATATCAAAGTGTAACTAATTCAATAAACCAATAAATACCAACATTTCATTAATAGGGTACGAACTGATCTCGACTCACTACGCGGATCTTACCTTGTTGGGCCGACAGAAGAGGGATCGCTGAATATTGTGACACTGCTTCTGACAGGAAGAGCAACGCCGTACCTCCATAATGGCGTTATACATGTTGGAGATGAAGAACATTATGTAAGTATTAATAGATGGATTTGTGAGGCTAATTATTTGCGAATTATTTCAGCTACAGTTCATACTGTACTTGAAAAGTTAAAATTTATTGTATGGTTTATCTACTTATATACAACTTCAATAAAAAATGTTAAAATTTTCTAAAAGTAACAAGTTTGCTTGAGGCACTTACGTATATATATATATATATATATAAATATATATATATATATATATATATATATATATATATATATATATATATATATATATATATATATATAAATATATATGTGGGAGCCATAGCAATAATAAACAAAAAATTACCGCTACGACATTCCATGTTTGTCACAGCTACACTTTTTGATGATTATCACGAGAAAAACGGCAGTCTTTTTCGGTGATCGACTCGGTCAAGTCAGAGCGAAGCAACAACGGAAAGCTGTAAAGTAGTGCCGACAAATTTAGAATAGTGATTTTGACATTTATAAATTAAAATTGAATTTCTACTAAAAGACATAGCTTACTTTGAAAACTTAAATGGAATAAATATTAATGGAAACATATTCCTGGCTTATCATTTAATTAACAATCTTTATATTTCCCCACAATTGGTGTCAGAAGTGGGATAAGCCAGGAATTCTTGTAAAAAAGTGAAATTTAAAAAGAAAATTGTGCAGTAGAATTCAATATAATAAGAATTTTAAAATTTTTCGGGAAACGTGTAACACGTGCATAAAAGCTGCAACATAACAGTGTTCGGATAATAAGAAACGTTAACTTCAGTTTGTGGTCGTGTCTTGAACAAAAGTTACAGTTAGTGTTAACTACGAGTTCCAACGTTCAAACGATATAAAGTGTACGTGACAGCGAAGAGAAGAATTGAAAATTTCAAAATAAGTGGCGTCAGAAACGAAGTGTTATAAAGAAATAAAAATTTTCAAATATTTTCTTGTGAAGGTTGAAATAAGCAGCAAAGATAACGTGTTGCTATGACATGGATTTTGAAAATTGAAAGATTGTGTAAATAAAACACGAGAAAAAAGAACCGATAAAAGGCAAAGGTGAGAATTTAACGAAAATTGCCAATACGTGAAGTGAAACCAAGTTTTTTCGAGTGTTGTATGGAATCTTTGAGTAGGTTAACTACACGTGAGTTACGTCGAATACTTGAGAAACGTGGACTTTCAAAATCATATAAAAAAAGTTTCAATTAGTAGAAAGACTCTATTTATACCTGATGCAAAGTGGAGAAGATATATCCAAGGAAATTTCTTGTGGAAAGTTTCAAAGTGGGCGTTGCGAAGAGGAAAGTGCTGAAGAAGAAGACCCTGGGACACGGAGTGAAGAAGATCAAGGAGAAGACAAACAAAGCGAAGAGGAAGGAAGTGTTAAAGACTTAGAAAAGAAAAAGCAAATTGCAGAACAACAAGCAGGTGAAAACGAGAAAGAAACGAAGGAAACAAGTGGAGAGAAACCTTTAGAAGTATTGAAAAGAGAAGAAAAGCACAAGATGAGTGAAGGTAACAATTTTTTATTTCGAGAGGTAGAAGACTCGATGGAAACGTACTCAGGTGAGTCGACAAAAAGTTTTTTGATTTGGTTAAAAGATTTTGAGGAGATAGCGACAGTATGTAAGTGGAATGAGGTCCAGAAATTTTTATACGCGCGACGCTTATTACACGGTGCAGCGAAGCTGGCTGTCGAAGCCGAAGAAGGAATTACTTCCTGGGAAATACTAAAAAGTAAACTCAAAAATGAATTTGGTTCCGAAGTATCAAGTATTATGGTCCACCAAATGCTAAGCTCAAGAAAGAAAGGCCAAAATGAAACGTTTTTAGAGTATTTGTTTTCAATGAAGCAAATATCAAATAAGGGTAAAATAGATGAGAAGTCACTCATCGCTTATGTAGTACAAGGTATCCCAGACGATCCTAGAAATAAAGCAGTTCTTTACGAGGCTACTTCGTTTGCGCAGCTTAAAGAAAAGTGTAAAATTTACGAAAACATAAAAGAACAAATCAGACAAAGCAGGCATGTAAACAATTACGAGTCGAAGACCGGAAGCTCATCTCGAAATAATAGAGAGAGAGCAGAAAGGAGATGTGGTAATTGTGGAGCCTTTTCCCATGCCATTGCAAATTGCCCCGATAAGCATAAAGGTGCAAGATGTTTCAATTGTAATCAGTTTGGCCACATTGCACCAAACTGTCCTCTGAAGAAAGAACAGGAGCGCAAAGTTACTTTTCAAACTGATGGTCGTGTGAATATAATTTCTATACCCGATATGCATATCAAAGTCAACATAAATGGTCGAGACTTTACTGGCTTATTAGACACGGGCAGCGATGTTACGCTCATCAGGGAGACAGTTGTGAAGCTTCTTAAGCTACATAAACGTTGTGAAGGGCCTAGCATTTTCTTGACTGGCTTTGGGAGGAATTTGAAAAGAACGCAGGGTTCGTTCTTGTGCAATGTGAAGATACAAAACGATAATTTTGAATCAAGACTGCATATTGTACCTGATGCGTGGATAACACAAGACGTTCTCATTGGTAAAGATTTGATGAAAAACGCCAAAGTAATCTTTGAAAATGGCACTGTAACGGTTAAACAACTGAAATGTCCACCTTGTGAAGACGATGAATGTTTCCTGGAAAAAATCGACTTGGTCCAGTTAATAGAGGAAAATACGCTACCTATAATAGAAGAAATTATCAGCGAAGAAGCCCGAGAAAAGGTGAAGGATATGGTTGAAAATTATTCTCCACAGAAACCTACACAGTCATGCATTCAGATGAAGATCACTTTAGAGGATGAGGCTCCCATCTATGAAAAGGCGCGCCGTCTGGCACCCAGAGAAAAGGACTTTGTAACTAGACAAATTAAAGAGTGGTTAGACAATGGAATTATTACCCACAGTACATCACATTTTGCTAGTCCGATTGTCTTGGCCAAAAAGAAAGACGATTCTTATAGGTTATGCATTGACTATCGCAGATTAAATCGAAAAGTACTCAAGGACAGATATCCGCTGCCCATAATTGAAGAAATATTGGAAAACTTATACAATGCCCGAGTCTTTACAACTTTGGATCTCAAAAATGGTTTCTTCCATGTAGATGTTTCCCCGGAAAGTAGGAAATATACATCGTTTGTTACTCCAGATGGACAATTCGAATTTATGAAAGCTCCTTTTGGACTATGTAATTCGCCTAGTGTATTCCAGAGGTTTATAAATACGGTTTTTCAGCCACTCATTCAAAGCCACATATTGCTCGTATACTTAGACGACATCATAATCCCCTCGCAAACTGAAAAGGAAAATCTTAAAAAGTTGGAGTTGACATTAGGGGTTGCATCAGAGAATGGACTAACCTTCAGATGGAGGAAATGCAAGTTTTTGAGGACAAGTATTGAATTTTTGGGACACATCGTGGAAAACGGGAATATAAGACCATCTAAAGAAAAGGTAAGAGCCGTTATGAATTTTCCCCAGCCAAATAAGATTAAGGATGTTCAAAGTTTTCTGGGTCTTGCCGGATTTTTCCGTAAATTTATTCCGAATTTCTCTATTACGGCAAAGCCACTTTCCGACATGTTGAAAAGGGACAGTAAATTTTCATTTGGACCGGAGCAACAGGATGCATTTACGAATTTAAAGCATTGCTTATGCTCACATCCAGTACTTAAACTATTTAATCCTGCATTAGAAACGGAACTACATATGGATGCAAGCAAAGCTGGTTATGGAGCTGTACTATTACAACGACATTCTGAAGATGAAATGTTTCATCCAGTTTTTTATTTAAGTTTCAAGACAACGGAAATAGAGAAAAGATACTCAAGCTACGATCTCGAAGTTTTAGCAATTGTCAAGTCACTGAAGAAGCTGCGAAGTTATCTTCTGGGCCTCAGTTTTAAAATATTCACCGATTGTAAAGCCTTTCAATTGACAATGAAGAAGAAAGACCTGTGTACTCGGGTTGCAAGATGGGCTCTAATACTAGAAGAATTTGACTGCATAGTTTGTCATAGGTCAGGAACTTCAATGCGACATGTCGACGCGTTAAGTCGCTATCCGAGCGTATGCACAGTCGGATGTGAAACCCTACAGCAAATAATACGGGCTCAGAATGAAGATAAAATTTGCAATTTAATTAAAAAACTTTTAGTGAAAGGTTCTTATGATAACTATTTGATGCGAGGAAACGCTCTTTTTAAATTCGAGGAAGGAAATTACTTATTAGTGGCTCCAAAGTCTATTCAGAGATCTCTTTTGAGAAATATCCATGAGCAGGGTCACATAAACGCTCGCAAGATAGAAGTGTTAGCCCGCCAGGATTACTTCATCCCAGATATAAAGAGAAAAGTAGAAGCCGTAATATCAAGCTGTGTATCATGCATATTGGCAGCTCGCAAAAATGGAAAGCAAGAAGGTCACTGCAACCCAATTGAGAAGATTGATTTGCCCCTCCACACGTATCACGCGGATCACTTGGGCCCGTTAGCATCTACTGCGAAAAGTTACAAATATTTACTGGTGCTTATAGACGGATTTACTAAGTATTGTTGGATATATCCTGTTAAGAATACTACAGCGGAAGAAACTATTAAGAAACTCGAACTTCAAAGCGAAATTTTTGGCAATCCATTTAGGATTGTTACAGACAAAGGAGCTGCGTTCACCTCAAATGAATTCCGAAACTACTGTAATGAAAGAAAAGTTCAGCAAGTTTTTGTTACTACAGGTGTACCTAGAGGGAATGGGCAGGTGGAACGTTTAAATAGAACGATTATATCTGTGTTGTCAAAGCTATCTGTAAATGATCCACTAAAGTGGTACAAGCATGTCCCCCGACTGCAGAGATACCTGAATTCTACGACAAGCAGAGCAACTGGACGCACCCCCTTCGAGTTGCTTTTTGGAGTTAACATGCGAAGACCTGAAGATCACCACTTGTTGCAAATATTAGAAGAGGAAATCATCAGAGATTTCGAGTCAAACAGAGATGAGGTTAGGGATGAAGCTAAGAAACAAATCGGGAGGATTCAAGATGAAATGCGAAGGTATTCTTTACGTAAACGCAAGCCTGCTAGGAATTATAAAATTAGCGATTTGGTTGCTGTGAAAAGGACGCAGTTTATGCCAGGATCAAAACTATTTCCAAAATATTTAGGGCCTTATGAAGTAACGAAGGTGAAAGACAAGGATAGATACGAGGTAAAAAAAGATTGGTGAACACGAAGGTCCGAATGTCACAAGTTCAGCCGCCGATTACATGAAGCCTTGGTCTTCTTTGGAGGAGGATGGTTATTCGGGCGATGAATTAGAAGATTCTCAGGATGGCCGAGTGTGGGAGCCATAGCAATAATAAACAAAAAATTACCGCTACGACATTCCATGTTTGTCACAGCTACACTTTTTGATGATTATCACGAGAAAAACGGCAGTCTTTTTCGGTGATCGACTCGGTCAAGTCAGAGCGAAGCAACAACGGAAAGCTGTAAAGTAGTGCCGACAAATTTAGAATAGTGATTTTGACATTTATAAATTAAAATTGAATTTCTACTAAAAGACATAGCTTACTTTGAAAACTTAAATGGAATAAATATTAATGGAAACATATTCCTGGCTTATCATTTAATTAACAATCTTTATATTTCCCCACATATATATATATACTTTACCAAAAAAAGAGGAAGAAAGTATTTCTTTAACTCGTACTGAAAAACAGTAGAGTTAAAGAAATACTTTCTTCCCTAACAAAATAATTTAATTATTTAAAACAAAAACTACCTCTACCTGGTAACCGTACCCATTGTGGGGTACAGTAGAACTTCACCCGACTATGGCAAGTGGACCTACAATTTAAAGTGGATTCCGAATCACTGGCGTTTTATCTGCAACCCCTGTGGACATTTTTATCATAATCTGTTGTGAGTAGGAAACAACCATAGGTCGCCAACGGTGGTATTCGAATCTGGGACCTCCAGTTCGGTAGGCCGACACGTTATCACTTACTCCACCTACGACTTATTTCACATCTAACTTTTTTAAAACTGGCGGCTTCAAACCTTTTCTCTATGTTAAAGTTTACTTCAGCCATTTTTTTTCAACATCGTTTTCTGTTCCATCACATAGTTTTCTATATTCTCCAGTTTTTCTAAACAATTGCTTCTATTAATGGTTGGCCCAACAGTGATTTTTTTTTTCATTATTTTTCGTTTCCGATGCTACAAATACGCGTTAGCAGCTCATATAGCAGCCGTATACCGACAGATATTAGTAGAAAGCTCTCCACAAAATAATTAGTAGAAAGCTCTCCACAAAATAAGTTGTCTCGTTCAGCTCGCCGAGGAGAATGCCTTATCTAGGCCGGAAGCTGCTCAGATTAGAAATATTAGCATCGGGAAAGTTTAACTTACGAAAATGGTATTCGAATGAATTACATTTGTAAAAAGTATTCCTGGAGCAGAGCGTGAAAAGACTTTAAGGATGAATGACACTGATATCGCTAAAACTCGAGGAGTTGTTTGAGAACCATTCGCAGACGTATTTCATTTTCATTATAAACTTGGTACTTTATCAAGAATTACGAAAAGAAGCGTGCTTTCAGATTTTTCACGTCTTTTCGATCCCCTTGGTCCGATCAACCCAGTTGTTGTTAAGGCAAAGGTATTCTTACAGGGACTTTGGATCCTATAACTAAGTTGGGATGAGTCGATTATATTAAACCTGGAGTATCGTTGGCGTGAATTTAAAGAAGAAATTAATTGCTTAAGTGACATTCATATCTCTCGGCTGGTCCTTTTAGCGGAAAGTATAAATGGAACTGAAATTCATAGATTTGCTGACGCATCAGAAAAAGCATATGGATGTTGTATTTATATTCGATCAATCGATGTTGAAGGAAATATCGCAGCTCACCTATTAGCTCCTATATCAAAGGTAGCTCTGGAGTAAAACATACTTATGGACTTATGGGATCTCATCCATCAACTTGGAAAACTTATGTTGCGAATTAAGTATCGGAAATTCAGGAAAGAACAGAAGAAACAATCTGGAGACATGCACCTTCAAAGTCTAATCCAGCAGATATTATTTCAAGAGGAATGAGTACTGCTGAACTTTCAAACTGTACTTGGTTTTCTGGTCCGGTGTTTTCGCGACTGGAAGTGCAATGTTGGCCTCCTGTGAAAGAACGACACCAAGACAGCTCAAAATTACCCGAAAGGAGAAAGGTGAAATCTATTTTGATATGCTCCGTCTCGGAAACCTTTTTGGTTACTGTCTACAATGTAAGTAATTTCATGAAAAATTTTCGCCGTTTTGCGCTTGTACTTCGATTTATAAATAATCTCAAGCATAAACTGGACCAAAAGCCAGTAACATCAGGATCATTTTCGGCTACTAAAATTAATGAGTCCTTCATTCGAATTATCGCGGCTATCCAACGACGTGAATTTGCAGAAGAGATTCCCGCCTGAGGCTATGGAGATGAAGTTGGTGATTAAAATGGAATCAAGAATCTCACACCATTTATAGACGAATACCTGGGTTGTAGAGTTTTGAGAGTGGGAGGTCGTTTGAGAAATTCAAACCTGCCATACCACTGCAAGTTCCCAATTCTCTTGCCTAGAAAAAATAAGTTCGTCACGTCTTATGTCAAGTGTCTATATTATAAGCATTTTCATGCGGGACCACTGACCTTGGTAGCAATTATAAGACAACGATTCTGGATCGTCCAGGTTAAGAATCATACCAGCAAGGTTATCGGAGGGTGTGTTGACTGTTTTCGATATCGTCCCCGGCTTGCACAGCAAATTTTGGGAGATTTGCCAACGGGTAGGGTAAACATTTCCGTATCATTCACACATAGTGGCGTGGATTTTTGTGGTCCAATACAGAATACTTACAGGATTCATGGAAAGCCTCCCTACAAGTCCTACATTGCTATTTTTGTTTGTTTTGTCACAAAAGCTGTGCATATAGAAGTGGTCCGAAGCATGCATAGCAGCATTGAAGAGATTTATTAGTCGGCGGAATTCGTGCAAACATTTCTACTGTAACAATGCACAATCACAAAAGGACATTGTAGACTGATGTTCCTTCAAGGGCGTGGAATTTTACCACATTATACCACTCGCCCCATTTTGAAGGCATCTGGGAAGCCGCGGTAAAAGCAGCCAAAACACACATGTATCGGATGTTGAGGGGCGCACTCCTAACCTTTAAGGAACTTACGACTGTGATGGAACAAATTGCAAGTGTTCTCAACTCAAGGCCGATTACTCCATTATCAACGGACCCAAATGATGAACAGGCGCTGAAGACGGTGGTCGAAGGAGTATGTAGTTCAACTTCAAGAGAAGGCTAAGTATAAGTCGATATATTCCAGTTCTTGTACACCAGGACGATGGAAACTTGGATGAGTTGTAAGCTGCACGCCGGTCCCAATGGTCTTATCCGAGTTGTGAAGCTGAAGACTGCGAAGGGCATCATTGAGCGCTTCATTCCAAAGTTAGCACCGTTACCATTAGAAGACAACTGTTGAAAGAACCCCAGACCCTTTCAAGGGCGGCGGCATGTTCGGTCAAAATTAACGATATCACTTTAGTAATTTAAGAAGTTGTATAATTTATAATTTTGAATTATCGAAAATATTTCAACTTATACATTTGCTAGAAACATTTGCACTTTTGCTTTGGACTGTAGATTATGCTTTTGTTTTGAATTGTAATCCTCTCTTGTTGTGCAGTTTTTCATTATTATGAACTGCTATTATTTCACAAATTTTTTTTTTGGTCGTCGTTCTATAAAATTTGATTTGTGTTCTCTTCGTCGTTGGACTGTCGTCTTTAAATTGAAAATAGCCCAACAATTCCTGAGCTAACAACGCGCTAATAAGAACTTTAAACGCGTTTTTCTCGAAACTATGTTTTTAAAGTCGGTGTCCCCTATGATTCAAAAACTACTGGCCAGATTTCGATGAAATTTATACTTATTGTAGGCATACAAAACTTTTCCTTGGTCGAAGGATTTTAATTTTTTTAAAACTTAGATTTTTTTAAACAATAAACTAGTGGTTTTTCGCTTGAAAATCAGCGAGTAAACTTACAGAATCTGCCATTTTGATAATTTAGAAAAAAGAGTCGATTAAGGACAAGATTAATTG
Source organism: Leptarthrus brevirostris (assembly GCA_964036015.1). Classification (NCBI taxonomy): domain Eukaryota; kingdom Metazoa; phylum Arthropoda; class Insecta; order Diptera; family Asilidae; genus Leptarthrus; species Leptarthrus brevirostris. The sequence goes on from OZ038373.1 coordinate 47,174,002, forward strand.
TTAAACTAATGATTCCCTTTGTTTGATTGATTTCCGATTAACCAGTAAGATGCTGTGTTGGTCACCGCAAATCGCAATTTCTGAAACGGGGTCCAAGAAAGATGGCGGTAACTGTTCTAAAAATAAATGTTTTTTGTTTTAAACTTTGACAAAATGAAGCTAAAAGATGATGTAACAACTCTGCATAATTAGTTTTGTAAAATAAATTTAATTACCACAAAAAAAAATAATTTAAATAGTCATTTTTTAACGCCTCTTACTACCCGTAACCCCTTAAGTGGGCTAGGCTAAACAATGACAATACCAGTGACTATTCTCTTACTAGGTAGTACTCCAAATTACTATTGAAATATTTGCAGTAGTTAGCCAGCTTAGCAGCAATCGAGATAAACTATAAGTTATCATGCAATTAGCATTTTTTTTTTTTTTTTTTTTTTTTTTTTATACGATGTGGCCAAATCCTAGGGGACAACCCTTTGATGCGTTAGCATGGTTTTGGCCGGGAGGGAATTAGGGTAAGGGAAGTGAGGAAACTTGAGTCTTGTTTTTGCATTGCTGCGAGCTAGACAACAGCCCAGAGACGGAGTGGATTATTTCAATTTCTTAATAAAAGCTCACGGGGTCATCTGGTCTCGAACCCGGGACCCATGGCATGTTGGTCTTGCCGCTCAACGTATTGATCCAACTCCGTCTCCAAGGATAAAATAAAAATAAAATTATTTTTGTGAAACACACAGAGCTTAACTTAACTTAAGCTCCCACATTCAGCCATCCTGTTCGTCATCTGCTCCAGATGACTCACTGTCGCTGTCACCATTGTCTACCCAGAGTTTCCTGTGGTCTGCAGCTGGCGAAGGACCTACATGCTCTCCGACTTTCTTTACAACGTATCTATCTTTTCCTTTGATTTTACCGACTTCGTAAGGGCTCAACAATTTTGGGTATAATTTCAGACCAGGACCAAACTGTGTCCTCTTGATGGCGACAATATCGTGGATTTTATACTGGTGTGCTGCTTTTCTTTTTCGATTGTCTGCTTTTCGGTTTTCAACTTCAACAACTCTTATCGATTCTCTTGCTATTTCTCTCATTTCTCTTTTTTCTTCTTCAAACTCTGTAGTCATCTCTTCTTCCAACAGATTCTTCGGTTGAATGTCTTCAGTGTTTGACATTGGTTCATCCGCTCCACTTGTCCATTTCCTGCCGGTACTCCCGTAGTTATCAAAACATGTGAGATACTTCTCTCTCGGTAGTAACCCTCAAACATCTTGGTGGTGAACGCTGCACCCCTATCGGTAAATATTCGATGAGTGTTACCAAAAACTTCACTTTGAATTTCCAATCTTCGAACTACCTCTTCTGACGTTGTCGCCTTCACTGGATATATCCAGGTAAATTTAGAGAATAATCTACAACTACAACTAACAGGTATTTATACATCTTAGCGGTGGAAGGTAGGGGTCCCAGACGATCTAGATGACAGAATGCATCTCACGCAGTTCAAAACAACTTCTTCTGATTTCTTTTCTAGTTTCGAGACATAGTATTCTTGTCGGGCTAGTGCAGCTAATCTACGCGAGTTGATGTGTCCATTCTCGTGGATACTTCTGAGTACTTCTCGTTGCAAGCCTTCCGGAACAACAAGCAAATAATTTCCTTCCAAAAATGTATAAAGGACTTCGCTGCGCTTTAAGTAGTCTTCATACTCCTGATTTTCCTTCAATAGCCTGACTACAAGGCAACAATTTTCATCATCTCTTTGTGCATTACGTATACTTTGCAGTAAACCAGTTTCAACGACCAACACACTCGGGTATCTACTTAAAGCGTCAACGTGCCTCATTGCTGACCCAGAGCGGTGATGCACTACACTATCGAACTCCTCTTGGTTCAATTCCCATCTTGAAATTCTTACAAAAAGCTCTCTTTTATTGATGGTGAGTTGAAAGGCTTTGCAGCCTGTGTATATTTTAAATTTTAGGCCCAATAGATAAACCCTCAATTTCTTCAGGCACCTAACTGTTGCCAAAACCTACAACTCGTAACTTAAATATTTCCTTTCAGATACTGTTGTTTTGAAACTTAAATAAAACACAGGATGAAACAGCCCATCTTCGCGGTGTTTTTAAAGTAGAACGCCACCAAAACCGTCCTTATTTGTATCCTTGTGAAGCTGCGTATTTAGGGAGGGGTTGAATAATTTCAAAACTGGTTCTTTACATAAAATATCTTTTAAATGGTTAAAGGCATTCAAATGACTTTGCTCAAAAACAAAAGGTAGGTTCTTCCTCGTCAAATCTGTTAAAGTCTTCGCAATTGTTGAGTATTTCGGCACAAACTTTCTGAAAAATCCCGTCAAACCGAGAAAACTTTGCAGCTGTTTAACATTCTTCGGGATTGGAAATCCTCTAACCGCACAAACCTTTTCACATGACGATCTTTTTTTTATGCGTTAGCATGGTTTTGACTGGAAGGGAATTACGGTAAGGGAAGTGGGGAAACTTGAATATATTGTTTTAGCATTGCTGCGAGCTAGACACAACAGCCCAGAGACGGAGTGGATTATTTTAATTTCTTAATAAAAACCCACGCGGAGACCTGGTCTCACACCCGAGACCCATGGCATGGTGGTCGTGCCGCTCAAAGAATTGATCCAACTCCGTCTAATGGTCCCCTCCTCGATGACATGTCCTAGAATATTAACTTTTCTTTGCAGGAACTCACACTTTCTCCTTTTGATCAAGAGTCCATTGTTCTTCGCGACATTTAACACCACTTTGAATCTTTCAATGTTCTCTTTCTCATCTCTCGCGGGAAATAGTAAATCGTCCATATACACCAGTAACACATTTTTTCTTATCAGTTCTTGAAATACTGAGTTAATGGACCGCTAGGACACCGACGCGAGTTATATAACCCGAACGGAACTTTGTCATCAGGGGTGACAAACGCGGTATATTTTCTACTCTGCTCATCGACATCAATGTGAAAAAAAACCCATTTTTTAAGTCTAAAGTAGTAAACACACGTGAACTATGAAATTTTCAAGAATATCTTCGATATTTGGAAGTGGATATCTGTCTTTTATTATTTGAAAGGGTAGTTTGCAGTAATCGATGCAAACCGCCGCCCTTTTTTCTAACTGAAACGATAGGACTAGCAAAAACCGAATTACTAGGCCTTATTATACCTTCATTTAACCAAACGTTTATTTGATCAGTAGCAACTGTCTTCTGCTTGGGAGCTAGTCTGCTTTTGATAAATTGGCATTTCGTTAGTTAACATAATCTTCATTTTCACACATGACTCTTTTTGACGTTTTGGCTGATACTTTAACACTAAGTTCTTCAATTCTGTTTGAAAACATTCGTTGCTGATCGCTTCAATACACTCCCATTCCTTTTCCTGAGTTAACTGCATCACATCGATTCTATTCAAAAATGTCTCTTCGAAATTTTCCTTCTCCGTTTTTTGAACAAGACGTTTCCATTGTTGATAAAAATCATTACATCCTTAATAACATCTTTTCCGATCAGAATATCTTCTACTTAAACCGGAACAACATAACATCGAACTTCAAATTCTTCTTCATTAATTTTCAAGGTCATTATAATCGATCGCAATGTTGTTTTCGAGTTCAGCTCAATACTTGGTCCCTCCCGGTCCTTGCTTGTATTCATAAGATCAGTGAATTTCTTTCCGCGTATTTTTACAGGTATGCAGCAATCGGGCGATGAAACAAAATTGACTTAACCTCGGTGATTATTATTTTCAATTTTAAGCATTTCGTTTCTTTGTCTTTCCTTCTTACGGCAAATTTCTTACCACTCTGCTGTTAATTTTATTTTATTTTTCGTATATTTTCAATTTAGGCCGTTAGTAATTTTCTTCCTCCTTTGTTGACTGTTATACCCTTTGTTAAAAATTTTTCTCCGCAGAGCGATCACTTCCCTTCATAGTTAGGTACTTTACCGCTTTGTATGTAACTTTAATTCAAATTCCATCGATTTTTTAGAATTTTCTTTCATTGCTCAGTTACTTTGCTACAACTTTTCTCTTTACCAATTTTGTTAAATGTTTGGATGTTTTTTAGCAGTTAATCGACTTTCAAACAACTTTTTGTAGCTAATTCGTAACACTTTGATGGCTTTTGTCCACTTAACATTAATCCTTTCAAACCATGGAAGTAACTCTTTTGCACAACTTTTCTACAGCTTTTCTGAAGTTCCCCGAATCACTACATACCTTTTGAATAGCACTTTCTATAATGGTTTTTTCCGCACTTTTAATTTTTTTTATCGCATTTCATCACCTGCTTACTGGCATCCCACTTCTAACAGCATTTGTATGGGAATTGATAAAGGCCAAATGTGAAAGTATTTTATTATTCACAGCTTAACAACTTATCCGGCAATGATAACTTCAGCTTCTCGATTACTTTCTCTTATCAGAGCCAGAGATAAGCTAACGGGACGAACACTCGGCAACTATATATATACATGTATATATATATATACATATATATATATATATATATATATATATATATATATATATATATATATATATATATATATATATATATATATTATAGTTGAGTTCAAACACTTGTTCGCATATAATAACTTTTATTTAAAAAAAAATATTATATGTGAACATGTGTGTTAACTCAACTATGGAAAAATTCAAACAAATTTCATCAAGAAACTCAATAATCATATTATATATAATATACATTGACAGGGTGTTCGGAAAATGTGTAGGAAACGCTATACCGATGGATTCAGGATATCTTGCTGGCCAAACACAGGGTCCACCGCGAACAATCCATCTCGTTCCATAAGGTTCGTTCAGGTACTGTCGTACCTGAACCACATATTTCTTCGTAAGTCTAGTGGAATATGCTCGTCTAATTCTTCTTCAAGGGGGCCACTTAAGAACTCCAAATAAGTATTCCCATTAATAACGGGTAACTGAACTGGTCCCAATATTCGGCCACCAATAATTCCACACCAAATATTTATTTTAAAGGTATATTGGTGACTATTTAGGAGGATTGCCCTAGAATTTTCATCCGCCCACAAATGGAGATTATGGAAGTTGACAACTCCATCTTTTATAAATGTTGCCTCGTCAGTGAAACAATTTTTGAGATAAATTCTCTATAACATTCTTGGTGATTAACCATTCACAAAAGAGATTTCTACTTACATAATCTCTTTGCTCAAGGCGCTGCACCGGTTGGAAATGGTATGGGTGATACTGGTGCCTTCGCAAAACATTGTGAACTGTGCTGTTTCATACACAAATCCTAACGGCAATCCTTCTTGTTATGCGGGGATTATCAGCAACTAGCCCGAATACACGGTGTTCCACCCCAGGTATTTGCTGCCTACCTCTGTCATAGGAACGGGCACAAAAAGACACAGTTCCTGCTAACCTTCGGCGCATATATTGCGCAATGTGGAACGCGCCTGCCGGGATATCTTTTTCGATACAATTGTCGGGCTAAAGAAGTACTCCTTTCAGCCTCACCACAAATGAGCAGCATGTTCACATGCTCTTCATTTGTGAAGGAATTGTTAGCCATTATGTTAAATTCAAAATCGTAATCCGTATCCAAAATCGAAAACCAAATCCGTAATCCAATTGTCGTAACAGTTAATCTCAAAAACCGGAAAATTCAAAGACCAAAACCAATAAAAACCCACAAACAACAAGCAAAATCAAAAAACAAATCTTTAATAAATTCAAGCACAAGTCGTAACGAATAATCAAAACATTCCAAAGAACGCTTTAATAGCTCATAAGTACCCTTGATGCCGTTTAACAAAACCACAAAATGTCTGATATTCTCGAGCAGCATAAAAATGTTAATAACATTTGAATGGCTACAGATATCGAGTTAATCCTTTTTTTCTTGTAAAGAGCTTCCTGAAAGCCTCTTAAGGAAAGACAAAAAAAGATATGCCTGGGGTACAAATTTTACAAGGATAACATACCAAAATATTGTGCAAAATTTTCCCAATATAAATTTTGGTGTCCATTAACTACAAAATTTGTAAGGGGATTATAGCATGTTAGGTACCATTAGAAAGAATAAAGTATCCTCCTTCACAAAAGAGGCCTTGCAAGTATTTAAATGAGCACATCTCCTTTGAAGGAACCAACATTTTTAAACGCGATTTTGAAAGGGAACGTTTCATTTTGGGGAGAGCGTTATGGAAGAACATTTCGATCAGGACACTTAAAAGAATCCATTGGTACAGCGTTTCCTACACATTTTCCGAACACCCTATATATATATATATATATATATATATATATATATATATATATATATATATATATATATATATATATATATATATATATATATATATATATATACACCCCCGGCAACAAAAAAAGCAGCACGTGGAATTTTTTTGATAAAGGGATATAAAAGTTAAATAACAACAATTTATTATGTAATTTTTCTGTATTTTACATTATTCACATATAACCCAATTAAAAATTAATTTTATGCAATATGTAATTTATTTTCAGTTATAAAAATTTAGTTTTACGTTCGAAATCCAAAAATGCTTTATTTTGTTCTAGTGTTTAATGCAATGTTAATTCATAAAAAATTAAAAATACAGTAAGCCAACAATATCTGTTTATTTTTATTAAACTTAAAAATCTATTTTGAAAACTTAAAAGTTTTAAAATTGAGTTTACAATTGCAATTACTACTCTGTAGTACCGCCCTTTGCCTTAATAATGTCTCGAACCCTATGTATGTATGCAACTGCGCACAGTGAATATTCGTAGCAGAAGAGTTTTGTTGCACATTAACAACCGTTAAAAGCAATTTGGACACCTTGGAGACTATTTAGTACGAATTGAGCCGGGAAAATATGAAAAAGTAAACCACGTGCGGCTCTTTTTGTTGTGGGGTATATATATATGTATATATATATATATATATATATATATATATATATATATATATATATATATATATATATATATATATATATGTGTGTGTGTAGGATCTTATGTTAGTGAAGGTGATGTCAGAATAAAGTTAGAATTAGAAACTTATCCTAAAAGTTCAGTTAGATCCACTAATGAGTTTGAAATCACACAGGTAAATATAATATTGTTCTAATAAAAGTTATACCGCAAATTTACTAAATTATTGTATTAATTTCAGATACTGGAAAATTCCCAAATTGATTGGCACTACAGGTATTTATTAAAAATAAATTCTCTAAATTTACGGCACTAAAAATTCTCTACTTTGAGCTCAGATCAGCATGGGAATAACAGCTGCACTTGGAGCTTAAAAACTGATAACTGCTAACTGCAACTCAGCGCAATATTATTAAGTGCTAACGGCATGAACTGCAGCTAAATGCTATTGTTTTTAGTTTTGAAAATAAATTTTTGTTTCTGCTTAGATGTTATCGTCATTGGATTCCCACATTCGGCCATCCTGAGCTTCATCCGTCCCGGATGAGTATTGTGGTGAACTTTAACTTTTGTTTTGGAAAGTACTTTTTACTTTTGTAGAAAATTGTAGATGCATTTGTTCACACACACATTTCTTATATATATATATTCGTATTTAGAGTTGCTCTGAGATACCGTTTTTGAAGGTTAAAAAAGTATTATAATTGCGACCGTACATATGTAGTCAGTTTCCGTTCGCTTTTGTGACCACGTTAGATTTAATGAATATTTGAATTAATAAAGTAGTTTTTAGCAGACACGCGTCTTTCAATTATAAAACCTCTCGGTAACGATTCCACATACTGGTGACCCGGTGGTAAGCGAAAAACTCGCATGAATAGTATTTATCAAAATCGCACGTGTGAAAAATCGAAATGGGAGGTGAAGAATCCGCGTCGGGTGATAGTTCGTCTACGAGCAGACAAAATGAAAACCCAATTTTAACTCGCGTTTCAATAAAAGTCCCACCTTTCTGGCATGAAAAACCTGAAATATGGTTTGCGCAAATCGAGGCACAATTCGCTTCACTTCAAAATTTAACACGGTCGTAAGTGCAATTGAATCAAAGGGTCATAATAGAACGTTTTGGTGACAGTGAGCAGCGCAAGATAAAAAAACTTCTTTCGGAAGTCGACTTAGGCGACAGGCGGCCGAGTTAACTACTAAATGAACTTAAAGACCTCGGAGGAGCGAATTTAAGCGAAGAATTTCTAAAATCTCTTTGGATGCAACGTCTTCCACCACAGGTTTGTGCCATTTTACAAGCATCAAACGAAAGCCTTGCAGCATTAGCAACCCTCGCCGATAAAATTACGGAGGTAGGTGGATTTAATACAACAGTAATATCAACAAGTGCGGTTCACGCGTCAAATTCAACACAACCAACCGCCTCACCGTTACCCCCCGTCGCTTCTTTACAACAGCAAATTGCGCATATCGCACTAGAGCTAAACCAGCTGCTTCAGGAACGACAAGGCAGACGACATCGACCACGTCGCAACAACAGCTCCGCACACAGATGTGCAAGTCGGAGTGCAGATGGAAAACGTGAAAATGTCCACACACAAGCAACACAAACACTCTGCTGGTACCATAGACGTTGGGGCGATAATGCGCGCAAATGTATCCAACCATGTACAAAGCTCAAGTTAACGAATACTCAATCAAAAAACTAGTAAGCTATCCGTTGGTGAATGCACACACTTACGCATGCCAACGGAAAAATCGACTTGTAGTGAGAGACAGTGCCACCAACTTAAGTTTTCTTGTCGACACGGGAGCTGACGTATCAGTAATACCTCCAAGATACAACGAAAAATTTAATTCATCGCATTCAATTAAGTTATTTGCAGCGAATGGCTCACAAATTCTCACATTTGGAGAAAAGAGAATTACTCTAAATCTTGGTTTAAGGCCATCATTCACTTGGACCTTCATAATCGCAAATGTCATGAGTCCCATCATTGGAGCGGATTTTATAAATCATTTTGGACTGCTAATCGATATCAAAGGGCGGAAACTAATCGATGGATTAACTAAACTTGCGGCAAAAGCGGAGGCTATACATACAGGTTTAATAAATATTACAACTTTCAATTTAGCTGACCCATTTGCTTGTATTCTAGCAAAGTTCAAAGAACTTACAACACTTAACCTAAAGAAAGTGTACACGAAAACAAATGTAACGCATCATATCGAAACTAAAGGCCCAGCAATTTTTTCACGGCCTCGTAGACTATCCCCGGAAAAGTTAAAAGCAGCACAACTAGAATTTCATCGCTTCCAGAATACTAAAGAACATGAACAGCATTTGAAAATTGTATTTCAGCGGCTAAATGATCACGGCATGACGATTAACACATCAAATTGCGAATTTGGCAGGACAGAACTCCAATTCCTCGGTTATTATATGAACGCTGAGGGAATTAAGCCGCTTAACGAAAGGGTTAAAGTGATTACAGAATACAAGTTGCCGCAAACGGTACAGGAACTCAAGCAAAAATAAATTTTTATCGCCGCTGCATCCCAAATGCAATCAAAAATCAAATGATGCTATCGGAACTCATCAATGGGAACCAACAAAATGATCAAAGATCAATTGTATGGACAGAACGCCAAATACAAGCTTTCAACGACTGCAAAATGGACTTAGCAAATGCCGCTTTGCTTGCTCATCCATCACCGAACGGCACACTCTCTATAGCAGTGGACGCCTCAGACACTGCAGTGGGAGCAGTACTTAACCAAATTGTAGACAACAAGACGCAACCTCTAGGGTTCTACTCAAAGAAACTTACGGAAGCTCAACGCCGCTACAGTACCTACGATCGTGAATTGCTTGCCATCTACCAGGGCATCAAATACTTTAGACACCTCGTCGAGGGAAGGTCCTTCCATATATACACGGACCATAAACCTCTGGTATACGCCTTTCAGCAAACGCTAGAGAAAGCATCACCCCGGCAGGCAAGACAGCTGGACTTCATCGCACAATTCTCAACGGACATCAGACATGTTCCAGGTATTGAAAACAGCGTCGCCGACGCTTTATCCCGCATCAACAAGCATATCCTTCGAAGCCATCGCAGCGGAGCAGGAAAATGAACTAAAAGCGAAATCGGTTTTTGAAAGAGGTAGTAATGATTCCAATTCACTAAAAATAAAGTTACTTACTATTCCAGAATCAAAAGTACCTATATACTGTGATGTGTCACAAAATTGTATCCGTCTTGTGATACCACAAAAATTTCAAGAATGTATTATCGAAAAGTTGCACAGTCTCTCTCACCCAGGTACAAAAGCTACAATTAAACTCATCAGTGAACGTTATGTATGGCCAAATATGCGAAAAGACATCGCCAAATGGGTAAAACACTGCATCCCCTGCCAGCGAGCAAAAATTCAAAGGCACAACTAAACGCCCATCTATACCAATCCCCGCAACCTTAGGTCCACTCCCCTTTTCCGACTCGACCGCCATCGCACAAACTACGGTCAAAGTGAGCCAATTACCAGGATGCTACGAAAAGTCAACGACCTTTCCTCCTTTGACTTCCATCTGAGTAAATCATCCCTTCACAAAGCCTTATATCTTGATCCCGCCCATCTTGATCGCCTTTCTTAATTCTTCTTCCTTCCAGCCCATATCTACTTTAATTAGAGCTCATATTGTAGCTTTTACTATTTATTTATTATGTCATAATTTATTATAGCTTGTGGTGTTGGTATTGTGTTGTAGCTTGTAATTGTAGTATCTTTATATTATGTAATAGCTCGTATTAAGCTTAAATAAATAAATAAATAAATACTAGTAAAATATACAACTACAGAAGGGCGTTTTGATCATGTAAACATCGACCTCGTCGGCCCACTTACATCATCAAGAGGCAGCCGTTATTTACTGACCTGCGTGGGTCGTTTTGCGAGATGGCCGGAAGCAATCCCTTTGCCGGATATATCTGCAGAGACTGCTGCTCGAGCTTTTATTTCAGAGTGGATTGCGAGATATGGAATTCCCTTACGTATTTCTTCCGATTTAGGAAGAATTTGAAAGTACCCTCTTTCGAGAATTGACAAGGCTACTAGGAATAAAGCACTTCAAAACAACACCATATCACCCTCAATCAAACGGATTGGTAGAGAGGTGGCATCGGACATTGAAAACTGAGATTCGTTGCCATGACACAGAGAATTGGTGTAACGTTCTTCCAACTATCATGTTAGGACTACGATCAGCGTATACAGAAGACATCAAAGCAACAGTTTCAGGAATGGAAATAAATAAATCGATTCGAGCTGAATCGGTCCCGCGTAAAATCGATTCAAAAATCGGCATATCGAAGGCCTAAAGATCGATCTTTTCAGATCGAATCGAAGATCGCCCATCCCTACGTTATACCTATCATTTTCATTTGCAGCAGTAACCTCGTAAGGGGCCAACAGCTTGGGAAACAGCTTCGCACCAGGAGTGAATTGTATACGTCTAATAGCTACTAAATCGCTAGGCTTGTAGGCTTTGACTAATTTCCTTTTTCTCAATGAATATCGACGATTTTCCTCTTGGACTTTATTAATTTGCTTCTTTACTCCTTGTCTGATGACATCACGTTCTCTCTCGAATTCAGCAACGATTTCCTCTTTTTCAGGTGATGATTTTTCATTTTCCTCCGCAGCAGAATCTCCATCTTCTGTTTTTTTTCTATTGACGAATTCAAGTTTTCAGCTTTTTTTTCTTCCAGCTTATTTGAAGAGGACTCTTCCTCCTTATCTTTACCCATATCTTCCGTGGTTTTATCCTTCTCGCTGTCAGCCGACATGTTTGTGAAAATTAGTTCTGCTAATGTTACCACTACTCGGCTATACTGACACTTCCCCACTTCTGACACCACCTCTTCGACTATCCTAGCCAATTTGATTTGTTCAGGGCGGGATATTTTAACACCGAACATTAACTGAAAAGGCGTTCTGCCAGTGGACCTGGAGCAAGTGGAGTTCAAAAATCTCTGCAGCTGTGGAACATGCTTAAACCATTATATGGGTCTGCTATAGACATTTTGGAGAGAGCGTTAATGCTGATCTGATTGAGTCTTTCGAATTGGCCGTTTCCTCTCGGCACACCAGTGGTGATGAAAACTAGGTTGACCTTTCTTTCTTCGCAATATGTTTGGAATGCCGTTGACGTAAATGCTGTTCCTCTATCTGCTATGATCCTGCATGGGTTTCCAAATATTTCACTCTGCAGCTCCAGTTTCGGAAGTACTTCATCAGCAATGGTGGATTTTACTGGGTAAATCCAGGAGAATTTTGTAAAGGCATCGATAACGTCTAAAAATATACTTGTAATTTTTAGAAGTTGAAGCTAACGGTCCCAATTGGCCGACATGAGAAGTATGGAGAGGTTGATCAATCTTGTCTATCGGATTCAAAATACCTTTCGGCATTCCCATTTTTCTCGCTGCAAGGATACATGGAACACAATTCTGCAAACCTCCTTGGATCTTCTTTAGCAAGCCCGAAATATGATACTCTTGACGCATCATTGCTTCGATTTTACGTGCATTGATATGGCCCTGCTCGTGCATACTCGTAATGATACCTTTCTGCAAAGGCTTGGGAACAACTAGTAAATAATTGCTTTCTACCAATTTGTATAGTATATCGTTTCTCAGTAGGTAATTTTTGTAGCTTCCCTGTTGGAGGCACGTTTTTATCAGTCGGCAAAGGTCATCATCATTCTGCGCCTGCTTAACTCGTAAGAGAATTTCACTGTCTGCTGTCAACACGGAAGGGTATCTGCTTAAACTGTCTACGTGGCGCATACTGGATCCAGAACGGTGTAATACTTTACAATTGAATTCTTCTAAGAAAAGTGGCGACTCGACTATTAAGTTCTTTCCTTCGCATCGTAAGTTCGAATGCCTTACAATTTGAATACCTCTGTTCTGCTTCTGCACTTTTGAAGCTCAAGTAAAACACTGGACAATTTTTTCCAAAATCAAGATGCTTCTGCAAGAGAATCGCTCCGTAACCCATGTTGCTGGCGTCTGTATGAAGCTCTGTCTCCAGTAGTGGATTGAATAACTTCAGCACAGGTTTTGAACACAGTCGTTCTTTTATAAGTTCGAAAGAATCTTGTTGATTTCGACCAAATTCAAATTTGACATCCTTTTTTATTAGGTCTGTTAACGGCTTTGCGATTATTGAATAGTCTTTTATAAACTTACGAAAAAATCTAGTGAGGTCAAGGAAACTGGAAACTTTGGACTTCTCGCATATTCTTTGGAATAGGAAATTTTCGGACTGCTGCTGTTTTATCTTTGACGGCTGTATACTTCCTCGTTCGATTATATAACCAAGAAATTCGACGCTTCTCTTCAAAAAGTTCGACTTTTCCCATTTAATCACAAGACTATGCTCTTCAGCTACTAACAATGTTCTTTTCGATGTTTTAAGCTTCACTAGATGACGAGATTAATATATCGTCCATGTAAAGAAATATTGTTTTTTCCATTATAAGTGGCTGGAGTGCAGTATTGACAAACCGTTTAAATACTGCGGGCGAGTTACATAATCCGAACGGGGCTTTATTGAATTCAAACTGCCCATCACACGTCAAAAAGGATGTATATTTTTTGCTAGACCCCTCGACATCTACATGAAAAAAGCCGTTACGTAGGTCTAAAGTTGCGAAGACAAGAGCAGCATAAAGATCTTCTAGCACGTCCTGGATTATTGGTAAAGGGTATCGGTCCTTAACGATGTATCGATTCAGCTTTCTGTAATCAATGTATAGTCTATATCCTCCATCCTTTTTTCTAGCAAGGACAACGGGGCTTGCAAAGTCGAAGCAGCTCGGTCTTATAATGCCATCTTTCAGCCATTCGTTTATTTGCTCGCTCACTACGTCTTTTTGTGTCGGAGCCAATCTTCTTGGTTTAAAATAGATAGGTAAAGTTCCATCCTCTAAGATGATTTGCATCATCTTCTTCCAGCTGAGCTACTTTCGCTTTACTTAAAGAAAGATTTCCATTTTCTATGTGTAACTTTGCCAACTTGATAATATTCAGCCCAATTAGAATATCATTGCTTATCCAGTTATCTGGAACAATGTGGCACTTTACGTCATAAATATCACCGCCAATTGTGCGCTTTAAACTCTGACCAAATCCGGCAAGCGTAATGCTAGTCCCCCTTTCTACTACACAGACCCTATTACTGTCGACTACCGATCTTCGAACTAAAGCAACCCCACTTCCCGTATCAACTAAGGATCTATATTCACCTTGCCCAAATCGTATAATCACATCTTTTTCAACTACTTTGCTTGTGCCTGCTCTTTCTGTTCTAGGTTGGGGACAATTAGGTGCCATATGCCCAAAGCCCACATATGCCCAAATTAAAACACTTTGCACCCCTACTTTTGTTAATCGAAACCTTTAACCTTTTTTTGTTGTAAAGAGTTTCCTGAAAGCCTCTAAAGGAAAGACAAAAAAAGATATCCCTGGGGTACAAATTTTACAAGGATAACATACAACAACAATTGTGCAACAAATATTGTGCACAATTTTCCCAATATTAATTTTAGTGGTCCATTAACTCCAAAATTTGTAAGGGGATTATGGCATGTTAGGTACCATTAGAAAGAATAAAGTATTCTCTTTTAAAAACGAGGCCTTGCAAGCATTTAAGTGAGCACACCTCCTTTGAAGGAACCAACATTTTTAAACGCGATTTTGAAAGGGAAGCTTTCATTTTGGGGAGAGGGTTATGGAAGAACAGTTCGATCAGGACACTTCAAAGAATCCATTGGTACAGCGTTTCCTACACATTTTCCGAACACGCTGTATATATATATATATATATATATATATATATATATATATATATATATATATATATATATATATATATATATGTAGAATCTTATGTTAGTGAAGGTGATGTCAGAATAAAACCCCTTAGTTTATAAAAGACACAGAGGTTTTATTAATAGTAAGTTTTACCAAATTAGAATTAGATAGTTATCCTAAAAGTTCAGTTAGATCCACTAATGAGTTTGAAATCACACAGGTAAATATAATATTGTTCTAATAAAAGTTATACCGCAAATTCACTAAATTATTGTATTAATTTCAGATACTGGAAAATTTACAAATTGATCGGCACTACTGGTAATTATTAAAAATAAATTCTGTCAATTTACGGCACTAAAATTCTCTACTTTGAGCTCAGATCAGCATGGGAATAACAGCTGCACTCAGAACTCAACAACTGATAACTGCTAACTGCAACTCTGGATATTAATGCACTTGCACTCAGCGTGATATTGTTAAGTGCTAACGGCATGAACTGCAGCTGAATGCTATTGTTTTTAGTTTTGAAAATGAGTTTTTGTTTCTGCTTACATGTATCGTCCTCGGATTCCCACACATATATATATATATATATATATATATATATATATATATATATATATATATATATATTGTAACGTAAATGGGGCTCTTCTTATTTTTATTTTTAATCACAAATGTTAACAAGTTTATTATCTTTTAGTTCGTTTAACAATTTCCTCGATAATATTTCTTCACAATATTACGTTTCACTTTAATAATTAACACTTATCACTTCACTGGTTAAAATACCACTGACTAACTAGGCTGCAACTCAGCCCTATTTATACTAATAAGCTTAATTCTAGAAAGTTCAGCAACTTAGTTCTAGCAATTTCCGTTATTCATTTCCACCACACTAAGTCACCACAGGTTCGAGTCGGCCTTGACTTTATACGGCATCTGACGTTTTCCTGCTTTCCGAAATTCGGGACATGCGCATTGTACAACTTGATTTCGTTTTGATCACATGTTACAATATATATATATATATATATATATATATATATATATATATATATATATATATATATATAATAGCATACGCATATTGCTCATCTCATTTAAGCATCTGTAATAGTTGGTTCATAATATTTGAAACGTGTACATTGTTGTTCAAAGTACAATACCGTTTTGTTATACGCAGCGTTTTAATTTGTTCATCAGCTTCACTCTAGTTAAAGCACTCATAGCGATCATATAAGTTCTTAAAGATGGAATAAATAATTAAGGAGTATAAAGTTGCCTTTACATTTTGTGCCGTGAAATTAAATGTGCCACTCGACTTGAGTTTCTTAATTGGAAAAAGAGGAAAATTTACTCGATTTTGGACTTAGCAAATTTACTGTGAGATCACGTGCGGAAATCACATGGAAATCTAAACTACAGCCCATCCTTGCTCATCCGAAACATTCTGGTCCTTCCAACTGGATCTAAGGAATAAAAGGATAAAATTGGTTCATCATCATTCAACGAAAAGAAAAAGGAATTCAGTATAAGTACAAATTTGCATATATACGAAAGGCTAATTTAACCAAAATTCATTTTATTGCTCCGAGATTCATTATGCTGGATTCCCAGTGAACTTTAATCAAATAATTGCAGATAAATCCAAAACAATTAAACTCGTGCTCGAAGTTGATGAATATTTTGAAATTTTATACCATCACAACGTGCAGTGATAATTCAAAAAGCAATAAACAGCTAGCGGTACCCATTTCTTAGAGGTCATTTATTTTCTCAGTGAAAGGGTCTGAGTAGCATTGCAAAATATAACCAAACTGGCATATCAAAATTTTGAGCGGCATTACATTAAAAGTTGCACATTTTACCTATATACATCCATGTATATTGCTATTTAATACACATTTGAAAAGCGATTAACAAGTACATGAATTCCACCTATAACAAATATATTGGAGATAATTGTACATTTCATTATTTTTTGTACAATGCAAAAATTGCAAGAACAAGTGAGTTGGTAATGTTCTTGTGTACTTGTCTGAAATAGACTGTAAATTTAATAATTAAATATTGCAGAACTTGAATTGGTTTGCGCATTTGACTTAAAGTGGATTTAATTTACGAAATAAGATTGCTATTTTAGATTTCTTATTTGTTCTCCAGTTCGTATAAAAGGAAATTGCTTAGGGAATGATAACAGGCGGTAGGCACATAAATGTCAACAATAACTATGAATGACAAACTCCTTGTATAAAAAGGGCAAGAATTAAAAGTACAATAACAAAACTTAAATCCTTTGCTGACACTATTAACGAAAACAGGAGCAAATAAGAGATTTTAGTGCATTTAGATAGACTTACTTACTTACGAAGTCTTCTCTGAATTTTGTGACATTGAGGATAAGCCCGGGAAACATGGCATGGCAGTCGCCCGCTCAACCAATTGAATCAACTTCGTCCTGAATTGCTTCAGTTTGACGTTCAAAATTCAGAAATGGATGAATATGAGGAAAAGTTCCTTTCAGCAAAGGCAATACTCGTACAAGCTTATAACGCTTCAACAATGACAAAGGACTGGTAAGGGATCTGAATGCACTAATGTCGTGATTCACTCAACAATAGCAATCATTTGTTGAGGGGCTTGCTAGAAGCAATGAAGCATCTCATTTGTTCTTTGACTATTAGGGATTCTAACTATGAGGAAGTGTTAGGAACGGTAAATGTTCTTAATCAAAACTTCTTCCTAACGAGTACTCACTTTTATTTATTTGTAAAACTCACGTGTTTACAAATTTTATTGGTTGTAACGTTTTAAAACCTTCTTAGTTTTTACAATCTTTTCACCTGTTACAAACTTTCACGTTTTTCCGAGTTACCACAAAACTTTAACTTTTCTTAGCGAACCTTTTTTAATGTTTCTCTATTGACTGCTCGCGCCCAGGTTACCACTTTCTTTTTTATTACCTGACCTGACCGACTCAACTTTTGCTGGATTGGAAAAATTTCGCTAGTAAAATTTTCAATCCATCAATTGCACGACCCAGATAAAGAACTTGAGCAATTTGTTTGTTTATCACCCGCAAGCTCAGGTGACTAAAGCTTTCAGGTGAGAACATTCCGTGACCAGTCAACGTGCTTAAGAAATCTTCGCACACCAAGCATGTGTCAGTCAGAAGCAGCGACCTAATTAGCTTTGGGTCACTGATCAGGTGAACGTTGTGAAATTCGAAAAAAAAATTCGCAAAATTGCTTCCCCCTTTGAAAGAAAAGGGTTACCTAAGAATCTTGTTACACTTATATATTCTCTGTTTATTTTTGTCTAGCCTAACTGGTATAAGGCATAATTTTGAGTTTCTTGGTTTGTTTACTAAGCTTTTTTTTATATTTATATTTTTATTTTAACACATTTGAGTTTTTATTACATATTACATATATAAACTGTAAGTACATTTTTCAATCATATTTTATACTTTGACTCTAAAAAAACCTTAATTTTTTAGTTAAATTATTATTTTCACTAGTGAAAAGTATTCAATTATTGGAGGCTTTAGGCTGTTATTTTTTAATAACAACTTTTGGTAGAGGAGGTTGGGTAGGAATTAATAGTTTAGGTAATTAGCAGTTCAAGTTTTGGATCGAATTTTCGTCTTTTATTCCGTCAATCTTCGTAGGTGCTAGTGTTGAAGAATACTTTGGGGACTCAGAGGATCCTAGTGCAACAGTAGGTTGTCTTTCTGATTTTTCACTTCCTGTTTGCAGGCAACTATGAAAATTCGTTTGGTTTTGGTTTTTACGCCGGAAGAATAACATTAGAATAATAAGAACTAATATAGCGAATAATGCTAAGACATTGCTGTTTACATGTGTTTATGTAGTTTGCAGTTCGGGGTTCTTATAATTTTCCGATTGAGCCAGTTCGGCTTTAAAATCCTCTATTGCCTTACTATTTGATCTTAAGGTGTTGTCGTAACTATGTTTTGAGCATAGGTGCAATCGTAGCTTGTTTTGTTAAAGGAGTGTTGGAAAACAGTGTGTTGTTGAGAAATTTTTGCAAAATTTCGGAATCTGCTACAGGTAATGGTTCAGGTTGATGGAACGGTAGGGTAATCTCTGTGTTACCTTCACAGGGGATTTCGGCAGTGCCGAGGGTATATTTGCAATATTGGTTTAACAGTAGAATTCCAGTGCCGTTAATCTCCTTGTATGTAGTAATCTTTTCGCAATGGGCTAAAAGAAAACGGGGAGTTTGAAAATTTAACAGCCAAGCATTTCTACGAACTAGCATTACTCAAAACTCAAAGGTTTTCTCTATAAATCTGTAGGTGCACGAATTGGGTACTTGGGAAGGATCATGTAATAGGCTGAAAAAATAGTTTCCACGTTGGCTTCCTATTGCCTTATTTTGTTTCTGAGCACGAATATATACAGTGGGGTACAGTTTAGAATTGCCCCTCGTGCAACATTCATGAAATTCTTCGCTTCTTAGTGCGATGTGGTGAGTTTCTCGAGTTCGATTTTAAAGGATACTTGCTTCTAAATGTAGTGTGTTCTCGGACGCGAGTTGGTATTGAATGCACTTTGTTAACCGACCTCCCGACTTTTTTTTGTCTGACCTGGCATAACTTCGTAACGCGTGGACCGATTTGGATGATTCTTTTTCTGTTGTTTAGAGTATGTTCCCTGGTTGATACCACGAGAAAAATATGTTGGTGGGGTGGGGGTGGAACCTAACTTTGCTGGGAAGGGGTAGTCTAACTTCGTAACGCGTGGACCGAATTGGATAATTCTGTTTCTGTTCGGTCGAGTATGTTACTTGGTTGATACCACTTGAAAAAAAATGTAGGTGCGGTGGGGGTGGAACCTAACTTTGTAACGCGTGGACCGATTTGGATGGTTGTTTAGCTGTTGTATAGAGTGTGATCCCTCATTGCTACTAGGAGAATAATTTGGTCCTATAGTGGAGGTGGGGGAGGGGTAGTCTAACTTCGTAACGTGTGGACCGATTTCGATGATTATTTTCCTGTTCGGTAGAGTATATTCCTTGATTGATACCACAAAAAAAATTTTGTAGGATGGAGGTGGGGTAGAGGGTTTAACCTAACTTTTGAATTCGTGGACCGATTTGGATGGTTCTTTTTTCGTTGAATAGTGTAGAAGACATCTATTACAACATTTTGAAGTCGGTGCAAATTTAACAAATAAAACAACCATTGTTATGTATACGTTTAAGATTTTTACATCTTTGAATAGTACACTTCACATAACTATCCACGCGCTTCACTTCAAAAGGTCCTGTCCATACTGTGGAGAGCTTGTGTTGTTTTGCTTGATTTCGTAGCAGTACTTTGTCCCCAATATGAAAACTTTCTATATTTAGGTTTTTATCGTAGTGTTTCTTCGCTTTTTTCTTACTAAAAATGATATTTTTTCGAGCGGTTTTGTGAATCTTCTGCGTTTTATATTTTACATAAAGGCAGAAATCAGATTTTTGAAAGCATAGAGTGGAGTATTAGTTACTACCAATGCAGCTTCTCCAAGCCAATCATCCCAGGCCATTGAGTTATCATCTACTATGCTGCGAAGATATTCAATCAAAGGACGATGAGCTTTCTCTAGGGATCCATTTGCCTGTGGGTGATAAGCAGTGGTTTTAATTTTCTGAATTTTAAGAAGCCTGCATTTTTATTACTTTCTTTGGTATAGCGAAATATTTTAATATAAAATGTTTATAAAAACAATGTAAAACAGTCCTCGCTTCGGTGTCAATTCAAGGAAAACAATCAAGAGTGAGTGGAGTAAGGTGAGTAAGTGAGGTGAGTAAGTGGAAGCGGTCCTACAATATCTAGAGAGATTTTGTCGAAAGGCTTTTCGGCTGTGTCACTTATCATTTTTGTTGCTCTCCAGTTTTTATTTTGTCGACACTTTAAACATTTTTTAATGTAATTATTTATATCTTTTAGCATATTTTCCCATAGCAATTTTCATATTAGTTTTCACTTCCTCAACAGAGACCTTAACTTCCGCTACAATTGATGACTTCAACTCAGCTTTCCACAATTCTGTTCTTCAATGGATGCTCTTAACTCAGCTGTCGACGATTTTTTTTCGTCCATTACCGCTTTAAATTCGCTTACGGGCCCTTTAATCGACGGTTTCAACTCTGCCGTTTATGATTTCTGTTCAGCTATTGATGCTTCTATTGATGATTTCTGTTCCTCAATCGATGCTTTTAATTCGGCCGTCGACGATTTCTGTTCAGCCATTGCTGCCCTCAATTCGGCTGATGATGTTTTGTTCTTCCATTGATGAGTTTCAACAAAGCATTGAAAAGATCTGTCATACTTAAACTAATTTCTTCTTCTAAGGCGTCTTCAAAAATAAAAGTCTCCGGATCCTTTCCTTCGTGTTCCATAGCGTCTTGTAGTAACGCTACCAGAGCATATTTATTACCATTCGTAGTTAAGGAACGTTTACTTAATTCCCCCTTCAAGTCTTGAACACGTAAGTCCTTCAATTTGCTGCCCATATTTAGATTATTCACTGCACTATTTCACTTTGATTTCACAGTCACACTTTTTTTTCAAATTCACTTTTTTTTCTTCAGCCTCTCTTAATAAATCCCACTTCTGATACCAATTGTAACGTAAATGGGGGTTCTTCGGGCTCAAAGGATTGATTGACACTTATTTACAGTCACAAATTTTCACAATTTTTAACCGACTTCCCAAAAACAAAGAGGTCCTAAGTTCGACGCGTATTTTTTTTTTTTGTTTTTTGTTTTTTTTTTATGTCTGACCGGGCATAACTTCGTAACGCGTCAACCGATTCTGATGATTCTTTTTTTGTTGGGTAGAGTATGTTCACCGATTGGTACCATGTCAAAAAAATTTTTGGTAGGGTGGGGGTGGGGGGGTTGGGGTGAAACCTAACTGTAATTGTAACGCGTGGTCCGATTTGGATGATTCTTTTTTTGTTGTACAGAGTATGATCCCCCATTGCTAATAGGAGAAAAAATTTGGCTTTGGGTGGGGGGAGGGGGGAGGAGTAGTCTTACTTCGTAACGCGTGGCCCGATTTGGATAATTCTTTTTCTGCTGGGTAGAGTATGTTCCGTGGTTGATACCAGGTGAAAAAATTTTGGGGGGATGGAGGTGGGGGGTAGTGGTGGAACCTCACTTTGTAACGCGTGGTCCGATTTCGATGGTTCTTTTTCTGCTGTATAGAGTATGATCCCCCATTCCTAATAGGAGAATAATTTGGTCCTACGGTGAAAGGTGTGGGTGGGGGAGAGGGGAAGTCTAACTTCGTAACGCGGGGACCGATTTGGATAATTCTTTTTCTATTGGGTAGAATATGATCCTTGGTTGATACTACGTGAAAACAAATGTTGCTGGGGTGGAGGTGGGAGAAGGGGGGTTGAACCTAACTTTGTAACGCGTGGTTCGATTTAGATGGTTCTTTTGCTGTTGAATAGAGTGTGATCCCCCATTGCTAATAGGAGAATAATTTGGTCCTATGAGGGTGGTGGGGGAGGGGGAGGGATAGTAACTTCGTAACGCGTGGACCGATTTCGATGATTCCTTTTATGTTCGGTAGAGTATGTTCCTTGATTGATACCATGAGAAAAAAAGTTTTAGTGGAATGGGGGTGAGGTAGGGGGTTAAAATTAACTTTTAACGCGTGGACCGATTTGGATGGTTCTTTCTTCGTTGTATAGAGTAGAAGACACTAAAAAGTGAAAAATAAAATAGTTTTTAAAAAAAAAGTTGCACCGAATTCACAAAAAGCGCTAAAAAGAATAAAATAATTTTTAATTTTATATCTATTACGACATTTTGAAGTCGGTGCAAATTAAACAAATAAAACAACTACATAACCACAATTGAACGTTTCAGCTTACGGGATCATAAGAAAGGACGATTAAATACTTTTGTTGTAGTTGTTTGGTTTGTTTGATTTGCACCCACTTCAAAATGTCGTAATAAATATAAAATTAAAAATTATTTTATGCTTTTTAGCGCTTTTTGTGTTTCACATTTGTAAACTCGATGGACCACAATATAAAGCGTTAAAGTTAAAACACTTTGATACCTGTACTGTTTACAACGACTTTATTTGATCAATATTTTTAATTACACTAACTTTCCTTAAGTCTATCATACATTTTTATAATAACAAATTGTTTAATCATCAATAACAAAAAATACGCAGTTGAGACAGACAATGCAATAAACAAAAAAAAATGCAATTTAGGCTTTGCAATGAGGCGCACTTAAAGTTCATTCACTTCTTTACCGGGAATGCAAGTAAATAACGTTGAGTTAGTGATTTACTTGGGTGAAGGAACTTCAGTACGCATAATTGCTTACATTGATTTATGAATGAAATTTATGTTACCCAAATTTTGAGCATTTTTATTTAATTAATTATTCTAGATTTTATTAATGAATTATATGTACTCCGTGCATTCTCCCCCGGCAATGTTGAGCTGCGGTAATTCTATACTATGTGTAGATTGTTGGTCCGTTGCTTGGTTGTGACGTCTTATGGCTGGAGTTGGTTTGATGAACCTTTTTGTTTTGAACCCTCCTCGTCTTCCACACTTCAGGTAGAGTCCAATTGTAATGATGATGATAACGAGTAGAGACCTACTACAGTAATGATGTAGGTCATGGATGTTTAGGTTTGGTAAATTTTCTATGCGCTGTTTCTGCGACTTGATTGCATCGTCTAGTTGCGTTAGGTCATTGTTTGTTACATCCTTGGTTAGCTGAGGAATGGCAATCTTTGATGTGTTTGCTGTTAAATTCACCCTAAGGGTTAGGTGATTTGAAATAACTTGATGCGGCGGGATAAATGATGATTGAAGTTGCCCTCGAATCTTGCTGTTGCAGCTTATGTATAATGTAGGGTTGTTAATGGCGCAGTCTTGCAGAAAACGAATGATTCCATTTCCACTGAGTAGCATCGAGTACAAGGTATCGTCACAGATGATGTCATAATGTGTTTCTTCCCTTAACGTAAACAGCCAGGCATTAATACCACGTAGTCTTCTCCATATGATGTCCAACTTCTTGCTTCGTAATTTGCAAAATGGTGAGATTTGACGACTGTTACTTAAAAGTTCCAATTCACAGTGACTGTGATTTGATTTAAGTGTAAATATTGATTGTTTTAAGTTACAGATCAGATGATCGTCCATCAATTTTTGACATTCCTTTAGATCTTCTTCTCTGATGCGGTTGAAGCGATCTCTTCGTTGATTTACTGCTAAATATTTACTGGATGGTTCTATGTAAATATACTCGTCATCGTGAATTACAGGAATTGGTATTTACTCATACAAGTGATATGATTCTGCGTTTAGTAATGGAATTCTAATGTCATACCATAAGATCATTTTCCTTAATTTCATGTATCTGTTTTTCATATTGATCTGCAATTTTTGATCCAGGATTCCGAATAACTTGTTTGAAATCGTTCCGATTATTTCAAGAGGTGCCCTTCTGCTGCGGGCTCGTAGGTGTCCGTTTTGCTGGTATAAAAGTTCATTTATGTGTTCGGATTCTAACATTTGGTGGTCGAGTTGTTGGATAGTCGCCGCACATAGTTCTTTCGATAATCGTACCTCTTCCTTACAAAGGATATTAAGTTTTATTATTGATTCCTTTATTCCACTAAATTCCTTCCGGTATGCTGATAAGTCATAGTAAACGAGCAGGTTCCATTCACTGGAATACAATTGAATTTGGGAGATGTCGTCGAAATATATGCCTTCATGGTTGGTTAATTTTGTTAATTCATATGGCTTGCTAACATCTTCCGCTAATGCGATGACAAAAAAATAATGCTAGCACAAACAGATAATTCCATTTATTTATTTTACTTCCTCCTGTTATTGGTTGACTTCTTGATGTACAGTCATGACGACTGACCTTTGGATCCTTTGATGATTTGATATGTTCATTGGAGTGTCGCTTTCGGCTAGATGATTTCTTATTAGTCACAATGGCTGTATTTGTTACTATCAATGTTTTCATTTTTTGCTCCGATTCATCATCAGAATCGACTTCTTCGTGCATATTAATTGTTGTTGTTGTTCTGATGATTCTATTTATTTGTTGCTGGTCACTGGCAGAAGTGATAGCTTCGTTATAGGGCGCCGTATTGTTCCATTTTTCGTCTGCAACGTTACCACCCTTGTTAATCCATCTTTACCGGGATGACTCTTGATGACTCTACCAAGAGCCCATTTTGAAGGTGGTTGTGTATCTTCCTTTATTAGAACGAGACTGCCTTCTTGTATGTTGGGCTTTTTCTGGTTCCACTTTGGTCTATGTTGTAGTCTACCTATGTTATGTATTCGATGGACCACATTCGACAAAAGCCCTCGTACATTTTTTGAAGCTGGTCCCACCTATTTAGAAGGTTTATATGTGTTTCGAGATTATCTCTACATGGAACTGTTATCAAGGCTGATCCCGTCAAGAAATGTCCAGGCGTAAGTGTATCAAGGCTTTCTGGATATTCCGATAGAGGACATAGAGCGCGTGAATTAAGGCATGCTTCTATTTGTGTCATTAGAGTATGTATTTCTTCATAGGTTAACCGAGTATATCCAATTACCCGTCGCATATGATATTTAATCGATTTCACACAAGCCTCCCAAAGTCCTCCAAAATGTGAAGATGAAGGAGGGATAAAGTGCCATTGAGTACTGACTTCTTTGAGTGAATCTCTGACATCTGTTTTATATTGATCTTGCTGATGAAGATCGCTTATAATTTTACTTGCTCCCACAAAATTAGTGGCGTTGTCACTATACATGTGATACTGAACCCCTTCTACCGACTAGTCTCTTAAACGCTGCGATAAATGCTTTGGATGTTAGATCTGTAACTACCTCGATATGAATGGCCTTCGTGAGAAGACATATAAATATAGCAATATATCCCTTGTACGACTTATTACCTCTGCCCTTTGCCAAAAGTATGTCGAAAGGGCCAGCATAGTCGACTCCTGTGTGAGTGAATGGACGACTAGGTATTACTCTCGCCTTTGATAGGATACCCATCATTTGTTGAGATAATTGCGTTTTGTACCGGTGGCATTTAACACACTTATGAATGAATCCCTTAACAGCTTTTAGTCCTCTGAGTATCCAGTATCATTGCCGAATTACTTTCAAAGTAAGTGAGTTTCCTCCATGGAGTGCTTGTATATGTGCTTCAATAATAATGAGAGATGTTAAGTCGCTTTTGTATGGCAGGAAGATTGGATGCTTTTGCTCAAATGTTAAGTTTGCATTTTCTAATCTTCCACCAATGCGAATTATTTTGTTAGAGTCGAGAACGGGTGCTAACGTTGTTAATCTACTTGCCTTTTTTAGTTCTTCTCCGTTATTTAGTCTATTGAGTTCTTCACTGAAATGTTCTTGCTGAATCATTCTGATTATAGGTAATAATGCGTCTTCAGTTTCTTTGACAGTCGGTGAGCCGGTTACCCGTTCCTCCTTGCGTTTTTTTATGTTCTCTTTGAACCGAATGCAATAAGATATAACTCGTTGCATTTTTCTTAGTGAGCAATACCTTTGAAGAATTAATTTTAATACATTTGTATCCTCATGATGGGTTTTTGTGTTTATGACGATTTTCTTTCCTTCTAATTCTATTTTCCTTATCTTATTCGAAGGATAAGTGATTTCTTCTTGTTTCAGCCATTGTGGACCTTCCCAGCACAACGAGTTTTCCGTTAGTTTTGATGGTAATATTCCACGCGATGATACATCAGCAGGATTTTCAGCAGACCTTACATCAAACCACTTACTGATGTCTGTCAGTGATTGAATTTCTGACACTCTATTCCCCACAAAGGTCTTCCACTTATGTGCGTCTTCTTGTATCAATGATAAAACTATTTTTGAGTCTGTACAAGCGGTGTACGACAGGTTCCTTATATCTAGACTTTCTATCGTTTCTCTTAGTAGTTTTGCCAATAGCGTAGCTCCACACAGCTCTAATCGTGGTAAAGAAAGTCTTAATTTTAATGGTGCAACCTTTGTTTTCGCGTTGAGGAGGGATGTTGACACCCTTCCTTGTTGAATTATTCTAATGTAAATAACTGCACTATATGCCTTTTCCGAAGCGTTGGAAAACCCATGTAATTCACATGAATCTGCCACGTGGGTGTATTCAATCTATCGTGGGATTTGAATTTTTCTTAGATTTGGTAAGTCCGTTTTAATTTGTTCCCATCTTTGAACTATTTCTTTGGGTAGCTTGTCATCCCACTCTAATTCCCTAGTCCATATATCTTGAAATAGTATCTTAATTTTAATTATTACTGGCGCGAGTAGACCTATAGGATCAAATATTTTGGCAGCTTCCGACAGCAATTCTCGCTTAGTTGAAGCTACTGAGTTCAAATCTATATTAATTTGTAATTTGAATTTGTCGGCCCTTGGGTTCCAATGCAGGCCTAATGCCTTTATTGTCTGCTGTTCATCAAAATCGAGCTCTGATGCTGATTTTCGTAGATTTTTGCTGTTGCTAGTCCATTTGCGCAGATTAAATCCGCCTTCCTTAAGTGAGTTAATTAATTGACTGCTCATCTCTATAGCTTCCTGTAAGGAGTTTCCCCCGGACAGAATATCGTCTACGTACGTATCATGTAGAATAACCTTTTCTGCTATGGGATATTTGTTTGCATTATCTCGAGCTAGTTGTTGAAGTGTTCGAATGGCGAGATATACTGCTGCGTCTGTGCCATATGTGACAGTCGTCAGATTATATTCTTTAATGGGTTCTTCTGGAGAATTACGCCACAAGATTCTTTGATAATTCTGATCTCGAATATCTACCTTAATTTGGCGATACATTTTTTCAATGTCTGCTGTATCATCATAATTTCATTTATGTAGTATGACGTTTAGCAGATGCATCAAATACAACCCTTGGTTTGGTTGTAGTGCTGTCTTGTTTCAGTACCGCATGATGGAGAAGATAGTAGATTGTGCCTATGTTATCTGTGGCCGGTACCATGTGGCCTAATTTTTTGTATTCTTTCATGAAGTCCTTGTACATGGTATCAAAGATCTTGTTTGTCTTAAATTTTCTTTCCATTTGAAATAATCTTGCGAGTGAGATTTCTCTAGTTTCTGAAAGTTCTGCTTGTTCCGGATCCTCCTTAAACGGTATTCTCACAACGTATCGACCGTCTGTGTCTCTTCTGAAGTTAGTTCTAAAATTTTTAGATTTACGAATTGCATCGTTTCTTTGAAAACCGTTTAATTTTGCAAACTTTTCACAGCAATAGATTTTATGATCAGCTTTACAGAATGCACAGGTGAGTTTGTCTATTGTACCATGATGAATTTTCATATTATTCGGCTTTCTGTCAAAATTTTTTGTTACTTGACTTTTCTTGCTGGGTTCTATTGCCTCTAGGCCTTGAAATCTGTTTTCCAAGAATTCTTTAAAGTCAGTTAACGATTGTACTTCCCTTGGATTTTTCAATGTTTGTTCATATGTCCGCCGGGATTCTTTGTCTAACTTTTGGGACAGTAAATGTATGATAATTGGAGCCCAATTTGTAATGTCTATACCCAGATTTTTGATTGCTTCAAGGCATTCTGTGCTTGTGTCGTGAATAACTTTAAGTCCTTCTGCCGATTCGTTGGCGAGTTCTGGTTGACTTAATAATGTTCTTAGTTGAACAGATATAAGTGCTGTTTTATTGTTGTATCGTTTATTTAAGATTCTCCAAGTCGTCTCATAGTTCTAATTCGTTATATGTAGATGTTGTATTAGCTCATTTGGCTCTCCAGTTAAATGAGCCTTTAAATAAAATAATTTTTCTGCATTGGCAATCTTTTTGTTTTTGTGTATTAATTCAGTAAATAGATCTCTAAATGATTGCTATTTTAAGTAGTTCTCATTAAAGTTGGGTATGTCAATGCAAGGTAATTTTATTTTTGTTTCACTTGAAGTAATTTGAGGTATTGTTTGCACAGCCGGAGAAAGCGTAGCTGAGTTTTCAATTTTTTCTTGTAACCTGATGAGTGTTGCTTGGTATAACTCTTCTGCTTTCGTAAATATACTCTTATCGAAGTACTCTTCTTTGAATTTACCTAGCGCCATTATTTCTCCATGATTTATTACAATAAGTTCCCAATAACCATTCAGAAGTTTAATATTATGTACAACATATGTCCTTGAGGTTTCTGTTGTCAATTCTTTTTCAATTGCTGCCACACATCTTTTCAACGTGTCTATGATTGCTGTTTGTTTTTTTATAATTCGCAACTGATCTGCAATTGATTCAGAGGTTTTCTTTCTTTCTATTGCTTCTCGAATTATATCCTCTAGTTTATCCCTTGTTTGATCGTGTAAGCTTTCGATTTGAGTGTAATAGTTTTCCACAAAATATTTGTTCTGCGGATTATCGTCCCGGTACGTTTCAATCTGTGCATTTAGTTTCGCGATCTCGATGCAGCCGTTGTTCAGTGTTAACAGACGTGCTTCGCCACATTCCTTGGTTTTTCTTGCAGTTGAATATTTTTTTAATTGCGTGTGAACCTTTTGTATGATCTTTATCTGCGTGTTTCATTGTTTGAGTAATTGCTCCATTGTTGATGAAATGATGAGCTCTAATAAATCATGGAGAAATAATGGCGCTAGGTAAATTCAAAGAAGAGTACTTCGATAACAATATATTTACGAAAACAGAAGAGTTATACCAAGCAACGCTCATCAGCTTACAAGAAAACATTGAAAACTCAGCTACGCTTTCTGCGGCTGTGCAAAAAATACCTCAAATTACTTCAGGTGAAACAAAAATAAAATTACCTTGCATTGACATATCCAACTTTAATGGGAACTACTTAAAATGGCAATCATTTAGAGATCTATCTTTTTGGTAAGCAAACCGCATCGTCAGCCGCCATTAGGCTTAACTCAATCCAGACCTGGAAGCGAACTGATTTCGGTCACTCCAAAATATTGCACAATAGATCTGCCAGCAATATCGACTACACCTCGCCTAGGCCTTTCTTTGGAGCAAAATTCGATTCCTTCTTTCCCACCAGATCGGAGTGAGAGAAAGGTCCTCTCCAATGGGAGAACTCAGTGCACCTCTACACTGACAGCTGCAAATTGGATGGCAAAGTGGGTGGCGGAATATTCTCGGAACACTTGGACCTCGATGTCTCATTTCGCTTACCTGACTACTGCAGCGTGTTTCAAGCAGAAATCATGGTTATAAAACTAGCTGCGGACCGCCAGGATCAACTAGCGCTACCTACAGACAATGTATGTATTTTCACATATAGTCAGGCAGCTATTAAATCCCTTTCGGGAGTATACACAACCTCCAAAACGGTTATAATATGTCGCTGAACACTAAATGACATAGCTAAGCATCTGAAAGTACGGCTCATCTGGGTGCCTGGATATTCCGGGCAATTGCAGAGCCGACGAACTAGCGAGAATCGGTACCACACGTCCTGATTCGGACATTAACCACCAGCCGGGTAAACCGCTAGCTACATGCAAAATGGAGCTCTCACAGGAGGCTCTCAAGATTGCTAATAATTACTGGCAAGAAGAACACACCTGCCTGATTACCCGACAGATATGGCCAAAGCTTGACCTTAAGCGGTCAAGAGGGTCAAGAGCACTACAGTAGCCGTAATCACGGGTCACTGCCTCATTGGTAGACACGCCGATAGGCTGGGCGTGCCCTCAAACGACTTCTGTAGGAGTTGCCACGACGAGGAGGAAGAGGAAACCATATTTCACCTCCACGGTAGCTGCCCAGCCCTAGCCAACCGTAGGAACCGGTTTTTGGGCTCCCCCTACTTCAAAGAGCTAACCGAGCTGGGATCCACAGATGTCAGAAACCTGACTCGATTTATCGGAAGTTCAAAATGGTTCCCGACGACGAACTAAGGATGAACATCCTTCACAACCCAGTCAAAGTAACGAACTAAGAATGAACATCCTTCACAACCCAGTCAAAGTAATTTTGACTTCCCGTGAACTAGTTCCATTAGATGCAAGAGACTGGTTCGGTGCACAGGGGACAGAATGTTTACCCTCCTATTCCTTAGGTAATTTTATGGGGTTGTTAATTTCAAGCCTCAATGTGGTAGCACAAAGGGCCTCTTAGGCCTAAGTGTGCCTTCTTAGGCAGCCACTTTAACCTAACCTAACCTAAAGGCGCATTTAACTGGAGAGCCAAATGCGCTAATGCAACATCTACATATAACGAATTAGAACTATGAGACGACTTGGAGAATCTTAAATAAACGATACAACAATAAAAGAGCACTTATATATGTTCAACTAAGAACATTATTAAGTTAACCAGAACTCGCCAACGAATCGGCAGAAGGACTTAAAGTTATTCACGACACAAGCACAGAATGCCTTGAAGCAATCAAAAATCTGGGTATAGACATTACAAATTGGGCTCCAATTATCATACATTTACTGTCCCAAAAGTTAGACAAAGAATCCCGGCGGACATATGAACAAACATTGAAAAATCCAAGGGAAGTACAATCGTTAACTGACTTTTTAGAATTCTTGGAAAACAGATTTCAAGGCCTAGAGGCAATAGAACCCAGCAAGAAAAGTCAAGTAACAAAAAATTTGGACAGAAAGCCGAATAATATGAAAATTCATCATGGTACAATAGACAAACTCACCTGTGCATTCTGTAAAGCTGATCATAAAATCTATTGCTGTGAAAAGTTTGCAAAATTAAACGCTTTTCAAAGAAACGATGCAATTCGTAAATCTAATTTATGTGCCAACTGTCTTCGCAAGGGACATTCAGCAACAGTATGTAAGAGTTGGCGATCATGCAAATTATGTAATAAGAAACATCATACACTTTTAGATTTAAATGCACCGTATCAGAAATCTCCAAGCAATCAATAAAACACCAGGTCAATAATGGCCAAGAACTAGTTGAGAGAAGAGACCGGGGAACATCAGAAGTATTCACGCATATAACGGAAAGTCAAACGCAACGTACAGTTCTATTAGCTACAGCCATAATAGAAGCAGTTGGAAAAAATGGTTGTACAATGACATTGCGAGCACTAAAGGGGCATAAGCCACTTTTATTACAGAAGATGCGGCACAAAGATTACAAGCAAGAAGAAAAAGAATTAATGCCATAGTAACTGGAGTTGGACAAGCAAGGGTAGATAATGTTCAAACTTGTATAGAAGTAACAATTCAACCACATTTCTCGTCATCGTTTGCGCTCACTATAACAGCTCTTGTACTTAAGAGATTGACGAAATTGTTACCTTCAGAAAGAATTTTAAAAAACCCCTGGAAGCACACCAAGAACCTAGTGTTGGCAGATGCTAAATACAACACACCAGGACATATCGATATGATTTTAGGAGCTGATATATTTGGTCAAATATTATTGGAAAATGTATGCCAAGGACCGCCCGGAACTCCTGTTGCACAACAAACGGAATTCGGTTGGATATTGTCAGGAGAAGTGGAAAACAATGCACCAACAAAGCGAATCCAATGCTGCATATCAGAAGTAGATATCAACAAAGAATTACATAAGTTTTGGGAAATCGAAGACATAGTTAGTGAACCAATTAGAACTAGTGAGGACTTGGTATGTGAAAATCATTTTAGAACTAACTTCAGAAGAGACACAGACGGTCGATACGTTGTGAGAATACCCTTTAAGGAGGATCCGGAACAAGCAGAAATTTCATAAACTAGAGAACTCGCACTCGCAAGATTATTTCAAATGGAAAGAAAATTTAAGACAAACAAGATCTTTGATACCATGTACAAGGACTTCATGAACGAATACAAAAAATTAGGCCACATGGTACCGGCCACAGATAACATAGGCACAATCTACTATCTTCTTCATCATGCGGTACTGAAACAAGACAGCACTACAACCAAACTAAGGGTTGTATTTGATGCATCTGCTAAACGTCATACTACATAAATGAAATTATGATGATACAGCAGACATTGAAAAATTGTATCGCCAAATTAAGGTAGATATTCGAGATCAGAATTATCAAAAAATCTTGTGGCGTAATTCTCCAGAAGAACTCATTAAAGAATATAATCTGACGACCGTCACATATGGCACAGACGCAGCAACATATCTCGCCATTCGAACACTTCAACAAATAGCCCGAGATAATGCAAACAAATATCCCATAGCAGAAAAGGTTATTCTACATGATACGTACGTAGACGATATTCTGTCCGGGGGAAACTCCCTTCAGGAAGCTATAGAGATGAGCAGTCAATTAATAACCTCACTTAAGGAAGGCGGATTTAATCTGCGCAAATGGACTAGCAACAGCAGAGATCTTTTACAAAAATACCTTGGGCACTACGATAATCAGCATCAGAGCTCGATTTCGATGAACAGCATTAGGTCTGCATTAGAACCCAACGGCCGACAAATTCAAATTACAAATTAATATAGATTTGAACTCAGTAGCTTCAACTAAGCGAGAATTGCTGTCGGAAGCTGCCAAAATGTTTCATCCTATAGGTCTACTCTCGCCAGTAATAATAAAAATTAAGATACTATTTCAAGATATATGGACTAGGGAATTAGAGTGGAAGGACAAGCTACTCAAAGAAATAGTTCAAAGATGGGAACAAATTAAAACGGACTTACCAAATCTAAGAAAAATTCAAGTCCCACGATGGATTGAGTACACCCACGAGGCAGATTCATGTGAATTACATGGGTTTTCCGACGCTTTGGAAAAGGCATATAGTGCAGTTATTTACATTAGAATAATTCAACAAGGAAAGGTGTCAACATCCCTCCTCACCGCGAAAACAAAAGTTGCACCATTAAAATTAAAACTTTCTTTACCACGTTTAGAGCTTTGTGGAGCTACGTTATTGGCAAAACTACTAAGAGAAACGTAAAATTAATTCTTCAAAGGTATTACTCACTAAGAAAAATACAACGAGTTATAGCTTATTGCATACGGTTCAAAGAAAGCATAGAAAAACGCAAGGAGGAACGGGTAACCGGATCACTGACTGTCAAAGAAACTGAAGACGCATGATTACCTATAATCAGAATGATTCAACAAGAACACTTCAGTGAAGAACTCAATAAACTAAATAAAGGAGAAGAACTAAAAAAGACAAGTAGATTAACAACGTAAGTACTCGTCCTCGACTCTAACAAAATAATTCGAATTGGTGGAAGATTACAAAATGCGCATTTAACATATGAGCAAAGGCATCCAATCATTCTGCCATACAAAAGCGACTTAACATCTCTCATTATTAATGAAGCACATATACAAGCACTCCATGGAGGAAACTCACTTACCTTAGAAGTAATTCGGCAACGATACTGGATACTCAGTGGACTAAAAGCTGTTAAGGGATTCATTCATAAGTGTGTTAAATGCCACCGGTACAAAACGCAATAATCTCAACAAATGATGGGTATCCTACCAAAGGCGAAAGTAATACACAGTCGTCCATTTACTCACACAGGAGTCGGCTATGCCGGCCCCTTCGACATACTTTTGGCCAAGGGCAGAGGTAATAAGTCGTACAAGGGATATATTGCTATATTTATATGTCTTGTCAAGAAGGCCATTCTTATCGAGGTAGTTACAGATCTAACATCCAAAGCATTTATCGCAGCGTTTAAGAGACTAGTCGGTAGAAGGGGTTCAGTATCACATGTATAGTGACAACGCCACTAATTTTGTGGGAGCAAGTAAAATTATAAGCGATCTTCATCAGCAAGATCAATATAAAACAGATGTCGGAGATGCACTCAAAGAAGTCAGTACTCAATGGCACTTTATCCCTCCTTCATCTTCACATTTTGGAGGACTTTGGGAGGCTTGTGTGAAATCGATTAAATATCATATGCGACGGGTAATTGGATATACTCGGTTAACCTATGAAGAAATACATACTCTAATGACACAAATAGAAGCATGCCTTAATTCACGCGCTCTATGTCCTCTATCGGAATATCCAGAAAGCCTTGATACACTTACGCCTGGACATTTCTTGACGGGATCAGCCTTGATAACAGTTCCATGTAGAGATAATCTCGAAACACATGTAAACCTTCTAAATAGGTGGGACCGGCTTCAAAAAATGTACGAGGAATTTTGGCGAAAGTGGTCCATCGAATACATAGGTAGACTACAACATAGACCAAAGTGGAACCAGAAAAGGCCCAACATACAAGAAGGCAGTCTCTAAAGGAAGATACGCAACCACCTTCAAAATGGGCTTTTGGTAGAGTCATCAAGAGTCATCCCCGTAAAGATGGATTAACAAGGGTGGTAACGTTGCAGACGAAAAATGGAACAATACGGCGCCCTATAACGAAGCTATCACTTCTGCCAGTGACCAGTAACAAAGAAATAGAATCATCAGAACTCACAATGAATATGTACGAAGAAGTCGATTCTGAAGGTATGTATCCACTAAGGCAAACGAACATTTGCCCACGAGCAAAATGACGTCAACAAGAAAGTGTACACCGCAGCTATGCACATCAACAATGTTTGCTCGTAGGCACGCAAGAAGCAATTATCACAATTTCTTCCTCGTAAAACATGTCAAACACTTTTAATTTCAAATCAAACGTGAGTGAAGTTTCTAACTTGAAACTTTATAAAAAAAAAGAAGAAATATTAATTTTAACAAAATCTTTATTACGATTTAGAACTGTACAATCGAGTTACTGACAAATGACTGACTTCTACTCGAACTTAATTAAGTTGCTTAGCTTATTCCTGTTTCAAAAATTTGCTTAACTTGAAAAATAACATAGCTAGGTCACTGAATGCAGTTCTTGGAATTATGTCTGTATAAAATGATGAAACATGAACTCTAAGTAAAGCGTGTGAAATAAATGTTAATAAACTTTTAAAGTGCTAGATAATCAAATATATTTATTATGTGTTTCTTATGTTCTATGTTGGAGGAAGCTGGGCAAGTATGTAACTCCTCCCCCCTAGGATGAGAGCTGCGGGAACAGGAACTGGGCTTTCCTAGGATCTGTTGCCGGAGCGGAAGATGTGATCTCGATGGTGCGTTTCCGGAGTCTGCAGATGATGTAGATTGTTGTAAAAATTATGAGGATTCCTTGGGTAGCAATTAGTATGAATGTAAGTAGGTCCTTTTCGCTGGTGTTGTTTCGGAGAAGTTTGATGAGTTTTCTATTTTCAAAGTTGTATCCTTGAAGCTTATGCAGAGTGATATTTTGTCTAGTTGTGGTAAAATTAATTTTGTTGAATAGAGTCGGATGTATGGTGATCTCGTCCCAAAACTGCTTGGGGTGTCCCATATAGGTTATACCGTTTACTTGGATTTCGCAACTTTCGAAGCGGATAAGGATGTTTCCTGTTACGCTGTTTGGGCTGAATTTGCATGTAGAATTAATTGTTGTTTCAGGTACGTTTATGAAAAGTATGTGATTAGGCTCGGGTTGATATATCTCTGCATATTCGTCTCCTTCGGTGAGTTTGCAATCTGCTGGGATGTCCTGTATTAGTTGGGTGATGCACTTGGAATTCTTGAAATTTCTTCCGTAAGGTGATTTTTGGCAATAAAATACTTTTTCAATTTCTGGGCATTTACTGTCGAAATGTTGAATATCGTCTGGGTTCAGGATTACATATGGTTTGGTTGTTAATGTTTTGGTTTTTTGGATAGGAATTGGGATTACATGGAAGAATGAATAAGTTTCATTTCGGATTATAGGTATTCGGATATTAAAAATAATGTTAGTGCCATTTAAATATGCCTGAAGGCCTAATAGTTCATATAACTGTTCGTCGGATTTTATATTGACCATTTGATTATTAAACATACTATATACTTCGGAAAGTTCATCGGGACTTAAGATTTGTTTAGAAATTACATTAAGTTTTGCAAGTAGAGTTGCTTCTGCTATGTTTGATAAGTGATTATGTAAAATATCAATATTGTAATTTATTTGGTTCAAAAATTGAAGGTGGTTAAGAAGGTAATATTCTTCTTTGATTTGGTTGCTAACTAGGTCCTGATTGCGTTTTAGGTAATCTGTAATAACTTCTTGCTGTGAATTTATGTGGTTCGTAATATTTTCGAATCTCTCTATCATCTTATTGTTGATATAGGACTGCCGATTACTTTCAATTTCGAATTTTGATTGATTTGACATTATGATCTCAATTTCTTTATTTAACCGTTCGGCGTCATGTGCGTCCATATTACCTGTAATGAATTTTATAACTGTTCCTAACCCGTTTATAAGGCCTCTTTTTGACCTTTGCTTTGGAAGAAGTGTTTGCAACTTATTTTTCAGTTCGTTTAACTTGATCTTTGTTGTAGTCAGTGTGCTATTAAGTTCGTCTATGTTGTTTAGGTGGTCAACAGCGTTCTGTATTGCATCTATTGTGTCTTTGTATGGCTGGAGTTTGATAATATGTAACAAGTCGTTGTGTCCTTCTATTATTCTACCTGTCCCCAGTTTCAAGGGCAGAAGGCCTTGGTTGTTCCGTAGGTCGTGGATCTCCAGTTTCTGGCCGTTCGTTGTTGCTAACCTGAAATGTCCGTCTTCGTTTAAGTTTTGTCTTGTGTAATTTTAGATTTTTAGTAGAGATTATAGTGACTTTATTGTTTTTTCTTACTATATGTTTAGTGAATCTAGGTGTAATCTTATTTCTCCTACATTCTTTTCTGAACACGGGTTCATTTTCTTCAAGGTCTATTGGATCTTCCCTATTTTTATTTAGCTTTTCGATGTTTTTGCTAGTTAATTCCTCTACTTGAGCTTTGATTGATGGATATAGTTCCTTTTGAAACTTATTAAGTTTCTGAAGGTACTCGTGCTCCGTATTGAAGTCAATATTTTCGTTAAATTTATAGGTCCTACCATAAAATATTTCGTAGGGTGTATACTTAGTTGTTGAATGGATGGCATTGTTATAAGTAATAAGGGTTTCTGAGAGGATTTCGTTATGGTCTAGATCATAATTATTTTCTTTGTATTTTTGCATAATTATGCGATAAATTTCTGTAAGGGTAGAATGCAATCTTTCGACTGGTGAGTTACTGCTTGTTTGTTGGAATGAGTAAGTGTTAATATTTGATTGTTATTGATGGTGTATACATCTATGTGCATAATGTCTAAGGGTTTCAGGGGTTGTTCTGGTTTTTCAAACTTTAATTTTAATGGTTGCCGATCGTATTTTAATTTGTTGCAGGTTTCGCAATTGTTGATGATTTGGGCTATTTTATTTTTCATGAATGGGAAGTAGTATTGTCTTTTTAGATGCCTCAAAGTTTCATTTATTCCTCGGTGATTATTTTTTAAATGATAGTCTTGTATCAGTCTATCTTGTTCGTCGTTTTCTATGACGTCGATCATTAATTCGACACATCTAATTAGCTTAAAGACTTTGCTATTGGAGAAGTATTTTGAATATACACTTTGGACAATTTTGAATGTATCATCGTCGGTATAAATTGCAGACAATTTGTTAGGGGCTAAATGTTCTTTAAAGATTTTTGTAATGCTGTCTTCTGTGAACTGGGGTGAACGAAATGTTCTTCTATGTTTATTGCGAAATAAAATTTCGACAGCAGTATGAGGTCTTCTGTCGGTTTTGTTGAAGATTATTTGAAGATTAAATTCATTTAATGGCCGTTCTGAGATCGATATACCATCATTTAGATCTTCGGTAGCAGAATGGATAGTAGAGGTTGCATAAGTTGCATTTGTTTGCGGGGGTGTATTTTCCTCTCCAATATTAATTTCGGTAGATGTATTCTTATGTGTATTATTCTCAGGAATAACGACTCTGCTTAAGGCGTCAGCGTTGGAATTTGCACTTCCCTTTTTGTATAATATTTTATAATTAAACTCTTCGAGTCTTAGCCTCCACCTAATTAATTTGGAGTTGGGATCCTTTAAATTCATCAACCATGTCAATGGTTTATGATCAGTAACAATGGTGAAGCTTTTACCATATAAGTACGGTCTAAAATATTTAGTTGCCCAAACGATGGCCAAAAGCTCCTTCTCGATTGTTGAATAATTTGTTTCCGAACTTGTTAGCGTTCTGCTCGCGTAGCAAACAGGTTTATCTCCGCCAATTGGGCCTTGTGACAGGACAGCGCCTAATGCATAGTTACTAGCATCGGTGGTAAGGATAAAATCTTTTGTAAAGTCCGGGTATTGGAGAATCGGGTCATTGAGAAGAAAGTCCTTACAATTTTCGAAAGCTATGGTGTACCTTTGATTTAATTCGACCGTTTTACCCTTTTTTAAACATTCCGTAAGTGGCTTGGTGAGCTTCGCAAAATCTTTTATAAACTTCCGGTAATATCCGAGAAGTCCCAGAAAGGATTTTATTTCTTTCTGTGTGCGAGGAATTGGGAATTCCTTTATGGCTCTTATCTTATCTGGGTTTGGTTTAACACCTTCGGTAGTAATTAGGTGACCCAGGAAGGAAATCTCTTTGTGCATGAACTCGGATTTGTCGAGTTGCACCTTGAAGTTTGCATCTCTTAATGTTTGAAACACTTTTCTTATGGATTCGACATGCTCTTGTAGCGATGTCGAGAATATGATTATATCATCAAGATATACAAGACATATCTTTCCCTGTAGCTCTTTTAGGACATTGTCCATCACACGTTGAAATGTGGATGGAGCATTTTTTAGTCCGAAAGGCATTCGGATGTATTCGTAATGCCCACCTTCGACTGTAAATGCTGTCTTGCATATGTCTTTAGGGTCCATTTCAATTTGGTGGAAACCGCTGGCTAAGTCTAATGTGGTGCAATACATAGACCTCCCTAATTTGTCATGTATTTCCGTGATATTTGGTAATGGGTAGCGATCGCTGATAGTCTTTTCGTTCAGCTTTCGATAATCGATTACCAATCGCCACTTTTGTTTTCCGCTGGCATCCTTTTTCTTTGGAACTATCCAAACGGGAGAGCTCCAAGGTGAATAACTTGGACGGATGATGCCTTGTTCGAGCATTTCGCTCATCTGTCGTTTAACCTCTTCTTTTTGGGCGTACGGATACCTATAAGATTTAGCGTATATAGGTAATTCGTCTGTCGTCGAGATTCGATGTTTAATCTGGTTAGTGAAGGTTAGTTTTTCGCCTTCTCGGAAGAATACGTCGTCGTATTCTCGACATACTCGAAATAAATTGTCTCTTTCGTCTTTGTTTAGATGAGAAGCGCGAAGTAAATGCGTTATATCTTCTCGGGAAACGTTATGGTTGGAACATTCGATGTTAAAGTTATTTACTTCGACATACTTTGATCCAAGGGACTCTACTTTTAATGGCTGTTCGAGGAGTATGTCTTGAGGTGTCTTTGTTTCATTTATTACTTCTACTGAAGCATACCAATCTTTTGAATGATAAATTCCTTCAGAGATGTAAAGTCCTGGTTTAATTGCAGTACTTTTAATGTAGATATCTCCATTTTCAATGTCAACTGGAAGACTTGCAATAATTTTTGAGGTTTCGGGGATAATGTATTTCTTAGACATGTAGTTTGGTTTAAGATGTAGCGGTAGGGATGCATTTTTTGTTTTAAGTATTTTGTTACCAAGATCTACTGTAGCCCCTAAAGCTGTAAGTGTGTCAAGTCCTAGCAGGCCGTCAAAGTAACCATGAAATTTGAAGATCAAAAAAGTTATCTCGCCAGGTTGATTGAATTCCAGAAAGTTTGGTAGAGTAATCTGTTTATTTAACTTGTGTTGGTTAAGTATAGTGGTAATGACTATTGGTCTTATTTCAACAAGATCTTTGGGGTGAACGTATTCGGGGTTTAAAAATGAAGCTGAAGCTCCTGTATCAATAAGGAATTTGAGAGGGCGACCAAAGGGAGAACAAATGTTAACGTAAGGGAGAACTGACCCGTGTTTATTGATATCTACGTATCCGATTGGTTCTCTGAGACTAATTGGTAAAAATTTGAATCGTCTATTTCATAAATTAGATTTGGTTCGTGTTGATGCTCATGTTGGTTGTCGTTAGTATTGTCTGTCTCATAGTTGTAAGTCTGGTTTGTGTTTTTGTAATCATAATATTCATCTAAATGTTGATAGTTTAGATTTTCACACTGATCAGATTCGGTCATAGAAGATATGTTAAATAATTCTTTACTTGTGAACTTCGGGAATACTGAGGGTTGGAATGAGTTGTTTTGTTGAGAAGGTTGGTAGCGATTTTGCCGGGTGTTTGTAGAGCCGATATCCATGGGTTCTGGTTTTGGTTAGGCTTTATTATTTGTTGCTGTAGTAATCATATTACTTCTTTGTTGCGGTACTTGTTGAAAGGGGTTATTTTGGAACTGTTGTTGAGGAAATCTATTTTGCAATGGCCTAGAGACTGAGGCTGCATTATTAAAGTTCGAAGTAACATGCCTATTTTGGTACGGGGGTAAGTAGAAAGGATTTGATGTTCGGTTTAAGTTTGCAGAAGCAAGCCCCGTTTGTGGAAATGTACTGTGCCATGCATTTGCATGTGACGTTTTCGGTATAAGAATATTTTGGTGCGATGCTCTTGCTAATGCTAAAGATGCATTGTTTGGTCTAGAATTTTGTGACGGTTTAGGTGTAGGAGTTTCATATCTCAAATAGGAGATATTCTGCTCTTTCATA
Organism: Leptarthrus brevirostris; assembly: GCA_964036015.1. Taxonomy (NCBI): domain Eukaryota; kingdom Metazoa; phylum Arthropoda; class Insecta; order Diptera; family Asilidae; genus Leptarthrus; species Leptarthrus brevirostris. The sequence continues at coordinate 47,215,543 of OZ038373.1, forward strand.
CAATAAGAGAATGCTTTTACCAGGGTGTCTGGCTTCATCGCTCTTATGGTTGAGCCTAAGGGTTCCTTTAAACCACCTAAAAACACATTTAGACACATTTCCGTATACAAAACACGTTTTGCTTGAATAACACTTTGGTCTGTTTCGTGTATTTGTATATGGTTTGTCATGGTAGCTAAAATTTCAATAATCTCGCTATAGAAGCGTTCAACCGATTTATTGAATTGTTTGATCCCATAAAGGTCTCTGATAAGCGAAGTTTCGTTACGCTTATCTGAGTAATGGAGGATCAGATTTTGTTTTATTTGGGTCCAAACTAGTGGCGTTCCATACATGTTTAGGACTTCGTTTGCGGGTCCTTCGATTTTATTTCGAATAGCCCGAAGCAATAGTTGTCCATAAGGTGTACCTTCCGTGCAGGAAATTAATGAACGAATTTCTTCCACATTGTTTAAGAATTCAAACAGTAATCGAGGATTACCGTCAAACTTGGGTAAATCCTTGATTGCGTCTGGTACACGCAACGAATTGAATATATCGTTTGGCGTTATTACCGGGTTATTAGCACTTGTGCTGGCAGTGGCAGTAGCCATGTTTGAACAATTAGAATGACTTTGAGACTTCGAAATAAGTTCAATGTGCAAAACACTATCTTCACTTTTGTAATTACTTTTCACTAATGGGGATTCACTTTCTTCCTCACCTTCAATTTCCGCGAGCCTGTCGAGTGAGAAGAATCTTTTAATTCTTCGATAAGGTTGAGGTTTAATAGATTTGCGGTTTTTCAAAGGCATTAACAAACATTCACTTAATGTAATATCAATGTATTTTATTTAAAATTTTTTTTTTTTGTGTAAAATAAATATTCCGTGTACTTGTATTCGTATAGTATATTTAATAATCACTTAATTTTATTAATTATTTAATTTTATCACTGAAATTTACTAATCACTTGAATTAAATTTATATATGAAATCTTATTCCTAAATGGCAAAACAGTATGTGGAAACGTGGTTTTATAATTGTGGGAATTAGTTAGTAAGGAGATATTCAAAATTACTTACAGTACCACAGAAATCAAGATTATCATTTTCCTTGATTCTCAGACGATGTTCTTTCGTGATGATATACTAGTTGTCTCCGATGTTAGAAATCTTCACTTTTCCGAATCGATAATCCGTCGATTATTAAATGAAATTTTCCTTTTAACGTTGCGGCGGCGATATTCCTTCGTCGGTTTACACAACGCTTGATTTTTGGGATGATTCGTTTCGCTCGCTGTAAGTTAGAAATCTTCACTTTTCTGAATCGATAATCCGTCGATTAATAAATGAGGTTTTCTTTTTAATTCACGATAAACCGATAAACCGTCGATTTGTAATGGAATTAAGAACTTAGCGAACGAACAAAAATCCGCACGACTGCGCCAGTTAAGTTTCTAACTTGAAACTTTATAAAAAAAAAGAAGAAATATTAATTTTAACAAAATCTTTATTACGATTTAGAACTGTACAATCGAGTAACTGACAAATGACTGACTTCTACTCGAACTTAATTAAGTTGCTTAGCTTATTCCTGTTTCAAAAATTTGCTTAACTTGAAAAATAACATAGCTAGGTCACTGAATGCAGTTCTTGGAATTATGTCTGTATAAAATGATGAAACATGAACTCTAAGTAAAGCGTGTGAAATAAATGTTAATAAACTTTTAAAGTGCTAGATAATCAAATATATTTATTATGTGTTTCTTATGTTCTATGTTGGAGGAAGCTGGGCAAGTATGTAACTCGTGCAAATGTTATCCAAATCCAATGGGACGCAAGAATTTGCTCACCAGCATTCGAAATAAGCATTTTGCGCAAGAAAATGTTTCCTTCGTACAAAGCTTTGCACACGATCATTTGTTTTCGGTGGATACTGATTTTAAATTGCATGCGAACAAAAGCTCTTTTGGTTTGTAACAAGCTCTATTTACTTTATGACGAAATTTTGATCGCAGGCAAATGTTCGTTAGCCTTGGTGGATACCCACCTTGATGATGAATCGAAGCAAATAACAAAGACATCGATAGCAACAAATACAGCCATTGTGACTAAGATGAAATCATCTAGTCGAAAGCGACAGTCCAATGAACAGAACAAAGTGGAAAGTGTACTCTACCATCGTTGACAGTTAGGGCGCGTTGAGTTGGTGACAATTGTAAAAAAAATCGACGAAGTAACTTGCGGAATTTAACTGAAAGATGGTCAATCGCAATTACAATATCCGTGTCTCGAGAACTAACTCGAAAGTGGATCCATCAAATGGATTATGGCTTTTATACGGTAGGATAAAATGAATCTTTTTATTGACAAACATGGTTTAAAATTGAACTCTTTACAAGAAAAACCATTTTTAACTTCTTTTCAAAAGAAAAATCGTCTGAAGTGGGCAAAAGAAAGAAGATATTTTGTGCAAAAGCGATGGGATGCCAAATTATTCAATACAGAACAAGTGGCATATCACGGAGACTGCTTTCAACGTACCGTAAAGTATGTGTTATGGTATGGGGATGCATGTCGGCTAAAGGCGTAGGCAACTTTCATTTTCTTGATGGTACTCTAAGTGCCCAAAAATTTATTGGGATTTAGGAGCAAAAGCTGCAACCATCTGTTCCCCAACTGTTAACGATGGGAGAGTACACTTTCCAACAAGTCGGTGCTTCATCACACACAGCACGATAGACTCAAAACTGCATGGAAATTATTGAACTGTATGGAAATTATTGAAACGAAGGCTAAAGGCTGGCGCACAATGAACGCAACGCAACTCAAAAGTAGATAAAAGTTCTATGCTTACAATGGACGGATCTTAATTTGACAGTTGTCTTCCGTTCAGCATTAAAATTTGTAGGAAAATGGTTCCATAATGCCGCAATTAACTTCTCTTCGCAATTTTCCGTTCTTAATTTTTTTATTGTACTCAAATTTAGTATAAATATTCTTATGCAATAGCGAACAAACTGAAAACAAACAAGTGTTAGGTAATGTCATGCGACTGAGTCCGTCAATTTCCAAATTTTGTAAACTTGTTGCGTTCACAAACGACTGCGAACGTCCACTGTGATCAAATATATAGAATTCCTTTGACACATCTTCAGTTCAATTGCGTTGCGTTCATTTTGCTCCAGCCTTAACAAATGACCTGCAAAGGTCTTTGAACGGTCTTAAGGAAAAAACTCAGAAATTCGGGGTTCTATCACGCCGGAAGAGTGTCTTAATAATGCCAGAGAGATTTGACTCGGGGGAAATAAGCAGGTTTTAATTCCATATACCGGTGATGTCCGAACTTTTCTTTATCAGCTTACACTCATTGGCTTAGTAAAATAGTTGATTTTTTTATTTTAAGTGGTTGACGAAAATATTTGTTTTGTATATATTTGTTAATAAAAAGAGACGAAAAAAAATATCTTGCAAAAATATTGCTTAGAACTTGTTTTTTTACAGCACTTTTACAGATTTTGCACCAAAGCACGAGGTGTCCGAACTTAAAATTTTTATTTCTTATTAACAATACTTATTTGCTACTAAGAATCTATTGATTGTTAATAAAAAGTATCAATTGTTATCAACAATATTTAAAAGTTATTAACAATATTTAATTGTTATTAAAAATATTTAATTGTTATAAAACATATTTTATTGTATTTAACAATATTTAATTGTTATTAGCAATACTCAATGAAACAACGTACGTACATACACACACGCCCAAATTATGTTGCAATACTATTGTGTCCTAAAAATGTTAAAATATGTTGAAAACTACGATTTTGATTTTCGGACCTATTTCCTGGGAAGTTAATTATTTTACTCTTTTTAGCGCTTTTTGTGAAAGGTTCACATTTTTTTAAACTATTTTATTTTCATTTTTTAGTGTCTTCTTACATACGACTCGAAGAATGCTGCTCGTACCAACAAAGTAATTTCAAAAAATGCAGAGGAATTATCCAAATCCTGTAACATATTGCGAAATTAGTTACGGTCACTCTTTCATTCTCTAACCTTAGATACAAAATTCTTACAATGGCCCTAGTGCGCCATCGTACTCTGAATAGCAAGAGGGAATCAGCGTAGTAAGAAAATCTTCATAGTCACTCCAGATACAAAATGTTTATCATCTGCCAATTAGAAAAAGGATTCTTAACAGCAGAGTCAAAATCATCAAAATCGGTCTATGCCTTATGAAGCTAGGCGTCGCCCTTCCTCCAACTCTCACCACATCTCACAAGTTTTGACAGAATACAAATAGATACGCTATGCATTCAAAATCATCTAAATCAATACACGCGTTACAAAGTTGGACTACCGCACCCGCCCATCCCAATCCTAGGTGAACAATTGGGATCATAATCTGTACAACAAAAAAAGAATCATTTAAGTTGGTCCACGCATTATAAAGTTAGCTTTCACCCCAATCCGCCAAATTTTTTTTACATTGACCAATTGTGGAACATACTCTACCAAACAAGAAAAGAATCATCCAAATAGGTTCAGAAGTTAGACTACTCCTTTTTTTTCATTATTAGCAATGGGGGATCATAATATATAGAACAACAAAAGAATTATCCAAATCAGTCCACGCATTACAAAGTTAGGTTTGACCCCCACCCTACCAAAATTTTTTTTTACATTGGGCTAATCGGGAATGATACTCTACCGAACAAAAATCATCAAAATCAGTTATGAAATTATGACCGGCCAGACATAAAAAAAATTTTAAAAATCAATGTTGAACTTATAATCCTTCGTTTTTCGAAAAGTCGGTTAATAACCTTTCGTTTCGATCAGCATTAAGCAGAACTTGTTAGATTTTAAGATATTTAGAAAAAAAACTTTCTCGTATACTATAATTCCGTTTAACTTTATACATCCTTGGTCCACAAAAATGTCGGCGTTTCACTCAATGTTAGATAGATTAATTTCTGTACCAATGACGCCTATTAATTTTGAAACAGAACTACACACTATTAAATGCATATCCGAAAATAATGGTTATTCAAGAAACATCATTATAAAAAATTTTACAAAATAAATTAAAAAAACGAAACTTGTCATTAATCTTCCCAACGGATAGCAAAATACTGACAATAGGAATAAGTGGAAAAAGATTCAGTACGTTAATAATACATCAAATAAACTAATTCAGCAATTTAAAAAGAACAATATTCTTCCTGCGTTTTCCAATAAAATGAGTTTAAAAAATATTTTAGTAAATAATAAACTTAAGCCCAAGGTGAATGATTTAGAAAAAAGCGGTGTTTACCAAGTTTCCTGTAACGATTGTAATGCAATTTATATAGGAAAAACTAAGCGAAAAATGAAAACAAGATTTAACGAGCATTTGCACTCAAAGCAATCAAACGTCAGAGAACACATCAGCATAAAGTAAACGAAAATAACTTAAAATTGTTGCATAGTTTGGGACGAGGGAGAGTCTTAGATAAGTATGAAATTAAAGAAATAAAAGCAGCAAAAATTAAAAGATATTGTTTAATTAATGACCTATTAGATTCCAAAAATACAGGTCCTCTTTTAAGTCCATCTCTGTTTACCGAAAGCTTAAAATATTGATTTAGTTGTGAGTGTTCGATGATGGCTGAAAATAAAACAAATTAATTTGTATATTACCAAGTGTCTTCAATTATACTCACCTGACTGCCTGGGAATTCTATAGGCACCTCCAGTTCCGTCCCGACCGTCCTATGAATCCTAAAAGAAAAAAAATGTTTAATTTAATCTTTATTTACATAAAAAAAAAGCACAGCACAAAATGTAAACAAACTTCCCTACAACAACAACAACACACATTTCAAGATATGCATAAAACATGAAATATGTTGTATATTGCTGACACCTAACCACAGAAATTTGTAATATAGATGTTAGCAATATGATTAGAACATGTTGGGAAGTCAGGTGCATCAGTTACAGGTAATTATCTTGCATTTTTATACCTGTGACAACTGATGCACCTGACTCTAAATACATAAAAATCGGCAGTTTTTGCCTGCTTTTTTTAACAAATTGTACACAAGACATTACACATAATCTCTTACAAGTGCACTTACCTGTCTATGGGGTATAATCACTCGAAATTACACAAAATATCGCGATTTCGAATCGAAACTTTAAAACCGCGCACTGACGTTTCTTCAATGTCTGACATCGAACGTCACATCAAATTGTGGTAACTTTTCGCGGGGAATAATTTGGTGATGCCAGAATTGCAGTGAATTGCGTGAAATTTGAATAATTCGCGATTTAATTAATTTATATTTGCTCAATAAATGCGAAAGAGACGCACAAGGTAAGAACGAGAAGGAGAAACGCGCAAGGATTTGGGTTTAGTTCGTTAAAATTATGAACTTTTCTGCTATCGCCATTTTATAGGAAATTTTTTATTTAATTAAATTTCTACTAAAATCATATGTTTTAATTAATAAAGTTAGGTTAATAAATTTCCCAAAATGGTAAAGAATCTAACAAAACCAGTTTGCGAATGGGCTTTAGTTAGAAATACTTAAATTAATAGCAATTTATAGAATTTGGAGGGGAAATGGCGATGGCAGAAGATACAAAAGGGGCTTGTAAATGTCAACTCGTTCTCATTTTTAGTAGTGATTTTGTAAAAGTGAATTTAGTAGTGAGTATTTTTAAAGGGTTTTATTGTGCATCCGCCATTACTATTTTTTTTGGAAAAAGAAAAGGTTTTTTTTTATTATTTATATATTTTAGAATTATTCATTTTTTCTTGGTGTTTTTATTGAGTATTGTGTGGATTATTTTGTGAAGAACCTCAATACATTTTTTTTGGAGTTCATTTTTTTGAAAAAAGTGAAAATTTTAAGTAACTTCACATCAATTTTGAGCTCGTTGCGGCCATTTTATTCAGTTTTGAGAGCGTGTTTAAAAACTTATTGTGATTTGATTAATGCGCTCAATATATGCTGATACTACATAGCATTTGACCAAATTAACAATTAATGAATATAATTATTGAATTGCTATATCTTTATTTTCAATGTTTTTTTTCTTGCATTTTAATTAATTTTGCAACGAAGTAGTCAAAATATGCTTAGATTAGCATTTGACTAAAAAATAAAAATTGGTGACGGATTTTAATAATTTTATTAAATTTTTTTTTACCTTTTTATATTTTTTATTTTAGCCGTGTATTTAAGATTTTTTTGAGTGAATTTTTGAATTAAAGTGAATTATGTTTGTATGCAACATATAAAAGTTTGAAATCAGTTAGGCCTAATTATTGTGCAGATAATCAATTAATGAAGTTTCATCTGAATAATTTATGCCTTAATAGTAATGCTAGTCATGTATGGGATTCATTAACAGTTGGTTATGTTCTTGCCCATGTAATAACAGCATAGTTTTTCTTTCTAACCGTTAATTTTAACAGTGAATTCTAATTTTACCGAGTCGTGTAGAAACTTGTACAAAGTGTAGATTAAAGTGAAGATTGACCAAATTTGTATGCGTGTTTCCTTTTTCATTTTTTCCTTAAAATTAAATTCGACTTAATTTTTGATTTCAGATTTTTGAATCATTTTGAGGTTAATCAGATATTTCTGTTTGCTCTAGTTTCTTCTTAAAGCAGTGTCGGAAATTAAAGTCCCACATCGTGTAATCTCTTCTATTTTTAAATAGAGTAATTTTATCGACACTGTTGTTAATTTAAACACTTGTATAAATTTTTTTTGTTTTAACAATAATACTATTGTTTTGAACAGTGAGATATTGATAGACAGTTCAATGTACTTTTGATAAGTTAGACAGATTAGTCCTCTGAAGATGACCTAGAAGGTTGAAACGCGTCAGGTTTTTATTCTAGTAAATTTAATAAGTAATAAAATAATTTTGTGAAACTTAGCAAGTGTTTATTTCTTTCAATTTAAAAAATGTTGACAAAAATGCTTCACTAAATGCCTACAGCAAATACCAGTCTCAGTAAACTTAAATCCAATGACTTTAAATTTGATCTACAGTTTTTCAATCGGATAAAGAATAAATTTATAGTGGCCGGTAACTTCATTGCCCGCCACTCATACTGAAATTGTAAAATTGTTTATAATTTTCTTCCACTGAGCTCCTTTTCTCTGATCTTTACACCTAATCCTACTTATTTCCCTAAGTCAACTAAAGGCCTACCGTCCACACTGCATCTCATTCTCACTTACGCCCCACAGGTTGTAAGCCCTTTTTACACTACTTATCATCTTAACTCAGATCATATACTGATTCGTTTTGATATTCAACATAAACCATTTCTTTGCCGAAGACCACATAGCCATAGATACTCAAATTTCATACTTCAGAAAGGTAATCATCATACAGTTATTGCAAGAATCTACTCCTTTGAAACACCAGTTGATTATAAGATCTACTCTCAAGCTTCTTGTCTACATTCTGAGTACCACAAACAACGCAAATTACCTTAGGAACAAGACTACCAATCAATACAGCCCATGTCAATCACTTTAATGAAGTGGTAAAAGTAAAATTAACACTTCCAAAAGTAAAAAGTGGGCTGCGAACTTAGTAACCCTTCACCAAAACTCCAACGCTTTCTAGAACTTAACTAAAGCTTTTAAAAGTAAAAATCGATGTATGCCTTCTTTGAAACACTGTAATTATTTCCTAACCAGCAATGAAGATAAAGCCTTAGCATTCGCTGAATATTTTTACAAACAACATCAGCTGACATCTCACTACAAAGACTCTGAAACTGGCTCAGAAGTGGAGTTGTCAATTCAAACCCTAGAACTCCAACATATAAATAAAAACCCTCCATGTTTCGACCGTATTAATTATATATATATATCAAAACCCGGTAAAGACAACCTATTAGTGTCTAGTTATAGGCCCAAATAATGCTTGAAATTATTATGGATGTAAATATGTAACACAATACCAAACTAACAGTTTGGTTTCCGAAAGGGATACTCTACTTCCATGCAAGTCTTTAGATTACATAAAACCATGCAAAAACCTTAAGGCTAAATAAAATAGTTTTAAAAAAAAAAATTTTAACCGACTTCACAAAAGCACTAAAAAGCATAAAATAATTTGTCATTTTATATCTATTACGACATTTTGAGGTCGGTGCAAATTAAAAAAAACCAAACAACCACAACAAAAGTATTAAATCGTCCTTCCTTGCACTAACGAAATTATCCAAATCCGGCAACATATTACGAAATTAGTCGCGGTCACCCTTTAGTACCCTCACCTTAGAAAATTTTTAACGTGACCCTAGTGCAACACTTTTCTTTATACAGCAAGGGAGAATTTCGTAGTCAGGGAATCATCGTAATCACGCTAGATAAAAAATTGTTATCATCTATCAATGAGGAAATGTATTCTGTGCAACGGAATCAAAATCGGTTAATGCCTTATGAAGCTGGGCGCCGCCCATCTTCCAACTCTCAGCATAAGCCACAATTTTTGTCGGAATACAAATAGATACTATATGCATTCAGAATAGTCTAAATCAGTTCACGCGGTATAAAGTTAGGTTTCCTCTCCCCCCACTCCAACCCTAAGTCAACATGTTTCTATAGAGTAGCAATGGGGGATCATATAATATACAACGAAAAGAAATCTTCCAAATATGTGTGTAAATTAAGAAATTGTGTAACGCCCCCTCCGCACACCACCCAACTTATAAATTTTTATCGTCGTATCAGTGAGGCAACATTTTCTACCACCAAAAGAAGAATCATCGAAATCGGTCCACGCGTTACGAAGTTTGAATACCCCTGTCCCTCCCTTACCTACACCCTAGGACCAAATTATTCTCCTATTAGCAATGGCGGATCACACTCTCTAAAACAGTAAAAGAACCATCCAAATCGGTCCACTCATTGCAAAGTTAGGTTCCACCCCAGCACCCCCCCCCCCCCCAAACATTTTTTTTCTCGTGGCATCAACCAGGGAACATACTCTACCCAATAGAAAAAGAATTATCCAAATCGGTCCACGCGTTACGAAGTTAGTCTACCACTCCCCCCTCCCCACCTTAGGCCAAATTTATTTCTCCTTAAAGCGTTAAAAAGTTAGGTTTCACCCCACCCCCCAAAAAATGTTTTTTGCCTGAGTAGATAGGCTATGCCGGTTCTGGCTCACTTTTTGTGCAAATTATTCTAAGTCCCAGAATATCGGGTTACGCTCGCGTGTTAAAAATTTAAAATGATAAGCTAGAAATTTTGGTAGGTATGATCAGGTTATTTCATTTAACTGATAAAGGTGTACTTCGTTAATAGAATTTGAATTCCATGCGGTTTCAATTTCCTGGTGCTAAGGTGAGATATCATTCCACTACGTGTGATCTCAAGTAAAAACAGCGATGTTTTTTGTTTTAAATGGGCAATTATTTCAGCCCTATACCCCGTTAGAAACCATTCAGATAGATGCTCCTCATATCCAGTAAATGAAATTAAAGAATATATAATTACTCTACCAAATGAAAAAATTTTAAATTTTAGTAACTTAAGATTTCCTTTAGAAATATCTAGCATTAAATTATTTGAAGAAATGAATCCTAGTATTAGTATTAACGTTTTTGGTGTGGAAGATACATGTTCTAAAACAATTAAAATTGTAGGTCCATTTTATCATACATATGAAGAAAAAGAAAATCACATTAATCTACTCTTAATTCAAGAAGAGGAACATTTTCACTATGTATGGATAAAAAATTTATCAAAGCTGGTTCGAAAGCAAATTACACTTCATAAGGGCAAATTGTTTTTCTGCAATTCATGTTTTCTTCATTTTCATAGCGAAGGAGCTCTTAGCATTCATAAAACTGAATGTAAAAAAGTTGTTACAAATATGCCTGATCCCCAGGATTCAGTTTTAGAATTTAAACATTTTGAAGGACAATTAGATATTCCATTTGTAATATATGCTGATTTTGAGAGCATATTAAAAGACATTAGTACATGTGCATCAAATTCATCACACTCTTTTACATCGAATATTCAAGAACATATTCCTTGTGCTTTTTCTTACTTTATTAAATGTTCTTTTGATAGTAACTTAAATAGGCTTAGGGAATATCAGGGTAACGATGCAGAGAAGGTTTTTGTAACAACATTAGTTAATGATGTGAAATATCTTTACGATAATTATCTTAAAATAGAAAAACCAATGCAACCTTTAACAGATTTAGAGTGGCTCATTCAAAATGAAGGTACCAAATGTCATATTTGCGATTTAGATTTAGGTTCCGAACGAGTTGCTGACCATTGTCACTTAACGGGTAAATATAGAGGACCTGCTCATAACGAATGCAATTTAAAGTATAGAATTTCAAATTTTATTCCAGTATTTTTTCATAATTTTTCTGGCTATGATTGCCACCTCTTTGTTAAAGCCTTAAACATTGTTGAAGGTGATATAAACATCATTCCTCTAAATAAAGAAAATTACATTTCTTTGTCAAAGAATATTTCTGTAGGAGAAGATAAAAAAATTGAGTTAAGATTTTTAGATTCTTACAGATTTATGTCCGCTAGCATAGACTGCTTAGCTAGAAACTTATCGAATGATGATTTTACAATAATGAAAAATATGTTTAACGATAATGACTTGTTTGAATTAATGAAAAGAAAGGGAGTATTTCCATATAATTATATTAACTGTTGGGATCGTCTAGAAGAAAAAAATCTTCCTCCACAAAAAGACTTTTATAATAAATTAACAAATAGTAAGTGTTCTGATGATGATTATCGTCATGCCATTAATGTTTGCGAAAAATTTAAGTGTCAAAATATTTCAGATTACTTGAAATTATATTTAAAATCAGACGTCTTATTGCTTGCAGATATTTTTGAAAATTTTAGAAAATTATGTAAAAGAATTTATTCATTAGACCCTTGTCATTATTATACTACTCCGGGATTTACTTGGGATGCCATGCTAAAATATACCCACATTAAATTGGAATTATTAACAGACGTAAATATGTATAATTTTTTGACGTCAGGAATTAGAGGTGGTATTACTCAATGTTCTTTTCGTCATTCAACCGCGAATAATAAATATATGAAAAATTTTAATCCTAAACAAGATTCATCATATTTAACGTATCTCGACGTTAATAATTTATATGGATGGGCGATGTCAGAATATTTACCATATGGAGGTTTTAAATGGTTAGAAACAACTGACATCGATGTGATGTCTATTCCAGTAAAATCTGATATAGGATATGTTTTGGAAGTCGATCTTGAATATCCGCCTTCAATTCACGACAAGCACAATGACTTACCATTTTGTTCTCAAAATAAAAGAATTGGTAAAATGAAAACGAAAAAATTGATAGCCGACTTAGGAAATAAAAAAAAATACATAATTCATTATAGAAACCTTCAACAATGTTTAAAAAATGGTTTAAAACTTACTCGAATTCATCGAATTTTAGAGTTTAAGCAATCAGACTGGTTAAAAAGTTATATTGATTTAAATACATTTTATCGTTCAAAAGCAAAAAGTAATTTTGAAAAGGATTTTTTCAAATTATTAAATAACGCAGTTTATGGTAAGACAATGGAGAATGTTGAGAAAAGAAAAGATGTTAGGATCGTAACGCAATGGGAAAGTCGGGGTAAACGATTAGGATTGCGAGCGCTAATAGCAAAACCAAATTTTCATAGCATATCTCAATTTACCCCTGACATGGCAGCTGTAGAATTAAAAAGAGTGCAGGTAACTTACAATAAACCCATATATTTAGGTTTTGTAGTATTAGAACTTTCAAAATGGAAAATGTATGAATTCCATTATGATTATATGAAAAATAAGTATCAAGATAGAATAATTTTGAATTACATGGATACTGATTCTTTTATATATACCATCCACACCGAAAATTTTTATCAAGACATATTAAGCGATATAGAAAATAGGTTTGATACTTCAGAGTACACTGAAGATAATCCTTATAACATACCATTAAAAAACAAAAAAATACCAGGATTCATGAAAGATGAAAATAGCGGTAAGATTATGTTAGAATTTATAGGGTTAAGATCTAAAATGTATTCCATTTCCGTAGAAAATACAAAAAATATAAAAAAAGCTAAAGGTGTAAAAAAAACCGCTGTAGAAAAATTAAGTTTAGAGAATTATAGAGAATGTTTGTATAATAAAAAACTCTTTTTTGGTAATATGCTAATATTTAGATCAAAACTTCATACTTTGTACACTCAATATATTAATAAAATTAGTCTAAGCCCTTTTGATGATAAAAGATATATTTTAGAAGACGGATGTACGACCTATGCATGGGGTCATTACAAAATAAATGAATCTATGGAAATAGAATAGAATTTGTACTTTTATATATGTAAAAAATAAAAACAAAAAAATATTTGTTAAATTTCTTGTTTTCTTTATTTTATTCATATACAACTGATTCCACATTATTATTTACAAAATTTATTTTTTGTGTGATAAAAATTTTCTTATGGTGAATACATTTTCTAGAGCGCACTGGCCTTTATGAGTGAAACAAGAGAACTCTTGATGAACAAATCGTAACCATGATAGTTTCGGACATGCTAATTCTTCTTCAGTATCCAAAATGGTTGCTCCGTCTCCAAGGAAGTCTTTAACCCAAACTTTTTTTTCCGAGCCTTTGACAAAAATTGTTTTTCAACAAGTAAGTAAGTGTAGAGGTAATGATATGGAACAAATCCGTCATACCATCCGAAACCATGAAGATTGCGTTTTAACCAAAAGACTTGTCTTTTTATTTTTGGTGTTAAGTCTTCAAATTTAAACGGTGGTTGAAAAACAAAATGTTGAAGCTTATTGTCCGATGAGAGGACTGCCAGCTCCTTAACAATAAATTTATTTTGTTGGTCTTTGAATCCTTGGATGTCAACAATTGCACTCATCGTATTTTAAATAACTTTCTTGACTTCACTCGTCAACGGATTGTATTCGACTATTCGATCGTGGATAAGTAAGCAGTAAGCTGTTGTTTTCGGTGGAATATTAACGGAAGTTTTGAATTCTAATTTTATATCTACGGGGCCCGTTTTGATAGCTTCGTTTTGATGAGAACAATCGATAACTGCAATTGGAGCGTTTTCAAGAAATTCTTTAGCTGAGAAGAGAGGTTGTGGTTGACGTTCATAATAAGATTGTTGAAATTTTGCATACATGTTATATAGCAGAGCATATCGTTCTCGATCAAACCTCAAATTTAAATCATCGTACGGGTAAGATTCTGAATTTAGGTATACTTTAACATTAGTAAGGTTGCAGTGATCAAACTTGCTCGCATCCTTTTTTCTAATATCTTTACGATCAGTTTGTAGAGATAATATAACATATCTTGGTTTTTCCAGCTGGGCAGATATTTTAACTGACCATGTGTGATCAGTTAAAAAGGTAAAAGTGGATATTCGTACACATCCCAACTGCGGAATGGAGTTTGAATTGGACGTCCACTTTCAACAGTTTTCAGCAATGATAGCTTCTCATTATCAGCTGGTATTTTCCATTGCAACTTAAAGATGTTAATAATAGCTTCATCGGAGGGTGCTATGAGAGCATTGTCGTCTGTCCTGCTTCGAATTAATATTAATTCATGTTTGGCGTTTAAAATGATTTTCTTGTAGTCTTCGGCAAATCCTAACAGCATATTAAGTGGAACACAAAAATTGAAGAACAACTTTTCAGGCTTGATGGTTTCTGAAGGTGACCAACCAGCATTGTGAAGCATTTTGCTTTCATTTTCATTTAACGAGATATAGTTCTTCAACGTGGATACAATTCCGAGGTTTCTTGTTCGATCGATTTCCACTCCATTTAATTCGTAACGAATTTCATCGAAAAGAAATGAGAAAGCATTGTTTGTAAGACTCGTATCAACAGATTTTGTCCCATCAGTCTTAGCTACAGAGCCTTCAATATAAATTAGACTCTCACTAGGTAGAATGTACAAATCCTGATGTTGTTCTACAATTCGAATCTCATCGCTGTTTTTAAATGAAGTTAAAAATGGTGAATAGCTGTGGTATTCTACTTTTGCTACGCTGTTATCATAAGAAACACCTCTGTTAATATTCAATATTTCACTCATTTTTTTAATTTAAGTCCCAGAGATATTAAAAATTGTCTATTAGCTGAGCTTAATTTCGGTCTTATCCTTGGTAAAGTGTCTAAATGACTGGAGGGGTGGGTAGGTTTTTCTATCCTTTTATTATCACTTTCTTTGTTATATATCAACATGTTGAGGTTTCAAATGCAATCTGACAGTAATTGTTTCTCCTCTAAAGTTTATTAGGTCGCCGTCTTGATCGACTAATTTCAACACAAGCGAACTTATCCTTTTAACATTCACTGGCAAATAAATAACATTTTTGGGTACCTCAACTATTTTATAGCCTGGACCCACTTTGGGAGAAAATTCGTGAAGTATGTGAACTGGTGTATTATTTATGAATGATCCTGATATAAGGTTGCACTCAACACGAATTACATTAATTTTAATTATATTAACTGGTAAATCCGACACATTTATTATGTCGGGATCCAATTCTCGTTTACTAAACCCTAGCAACGGACCAATAGAGTGTGGTTTATTAAAATTTATTTTGTGTGTACTCTTTATTTCAGTTCTTAAAGTGTTATTGTTAGCTACAATAACAACTGATGGTTTGGTTTTAGTTTTAGTCAAATCTCTTTTAATAAGAGCTGCAATATCATCAATTTCATATGAACCATCAGGAATTTGTATAACTTCATATCCTACATGAAATAAGTTGTTTCTTCCATCTACATTCGGTATTGAATTATAAGTTTGTAAATCAATCAAACCGCAAACATAGTCTGTATTAAGATCTAAAGGTGGGAAATATTCAGCTGTTAGTACAGACGAATTTCCGGTTAAAGTAAGTGTTAACGACATGATCAAATGGTAAGTTTAAATGAAATGCTATTGTAATGGGTTTGAATGCTTTATTTATACTTATATGTACAGATCAAATGGATAGTTTAAACTATCTTAGAACGATTATATAGGAACTTTAAGTACAGATGTCCACAATTTACAGAATTATAATTTTGATATGCTTCATAGTTGTACACTATGTTATTTCCTAAATACTTTAAAAGTTCTTTTGGTGGTTGTAAGTTTCCGAAACTGTCGAAGTATTCAATATTAGTTCCTTTTTTATGGTATGCTACCCAGTGTGTCCCCGGACCTGTGGAAGAATCCAAATTGATGATCCCACATTAATTTCTTCTAGGTCCTTTGGGAAGCTCATCAATCATAAAGACTCCTCTGAAGTGTGGTATGTATTGAGCGTGCTTATATAAATCGTATTCGTTTAATGGACGATTGGGTAGCGTTCTCAGTAGTTTTTTGTCGGTGGATTTAAGTAAAGTCCTAACCCCTTTCTATATGGTTTTAAATATAGACCTTTTCCACTTTTCCCTAAAGCTATTGCTTCTATTGTCTGATTATGACGTTTATTTTCCTCCAATTGTTGTTTAGCCTTACTTGCATCGTTAACGGCTTTTGCAATTCCCGATACGCCACCTGTCAATGCGCCTAATGCAGAAAGTCCAGCAAAAATGGGGATGAGAGGTAAAACTCCTCCAACTCTTGGTATAGGAATTATACGGGGAGTCTTTACATACTTCTTGTTTCTTTTAAATACATTTTTAGTGGTAGCGAGTGCAAGTGTAATAGCTTCTTTTAAAGAATCTGGTTTTTTCACTTTTAAGATATTTCTAGCTTCACGAACTCCTTTTTGAAGCGTTAACGTTTTTTTATTGCTCTTAGAACGAGTTTTGCTCTTTTTTGCCCCCATTCCAAATTTTACTTTTGCTTTCATAGCGTTTGTTACAAGCCAGGCGTTGCTTCGTTCTCCAAGGGATGCGTCTGAAGATGTCACTCGTTCCCAAGCTTTACCGGACAATATACGATCAGCAATATGACGATCCTCAATATTTTTATGCTGAGAATATGCAATATCGTGATTTCTGCAAGCTGCGTCAAGAGGGTTAATTCCAGGATCACCTCTTGCTAATCTTTTTTGTAATTTAGTACCAGGGCCGCAATATTGATATCCAGGCAAATGAAATTCAAACGGCAAATTACTAATGGCTGTATTTAGCAAACCGCCTCCTCTTCGACATTTACGCAGGCAAGAACGATTTCGATTCTTTGAATGATCAATCATTCAACTGGTCAGATAAATCTTTTAGACGTCCACACTACAGCGCACTGAGCTATTGACTGATATAAAAGTTCAGTGTTGTGCAATAAATATTTCAGTTCTAATAATGAAGTTCGTGAAGCAGAAAGACTCTTTACCAATAAAAAATCTAGATATTAAATCTGCAAATAAAGTCAAAAGACATAGCTCGCTAATACCTGACAATATAAGAGGTATTCTTGTTGGACCTTCTAACTGTGGTAAAACCAATCTTATGATTGGTCTTATAGAACACCCAAATGGACTCAAGTTCGAGAATATCTACATCTACTCAAAATCACTCCATCAGCCTAAATATCAATATCTGGAGCAGCTTATAAGTCCTATTACTGGTCTGGGCTACTACACGTTTTCTAATAATTGCGAAGTCATACCTCCTGAGGACGCCAAACAGAATTCTGTTTTTATTTTCGATGATGTAGCATGTGGGAAACAAAATAACATACGTGATTATTTTTGCATGGGACGACACAATAATATTGATATTTTCTATCTCTGTCAGACTTACACCCATATACCGAAGCACTTAATACGTGACAACGCTAACTTTCTTATTTTATTTAAATAAGATGAAATGAATCTTAGACATATATATAATGATCATGTTAACACAGACATGACCTTTGAAAAATTTCGTAATATTTGCAGTGTTTGCTGGAAAGATAGTTATGGCTTTCTAGTAATCGATAAAGACAGTCTATTGAATAATGGACGTTATCGAAAAGGAGTTGATACATATATTTCACTATAAATTTAAAAAAATCTGGTTAGCTGATAATATCCCATTATAGCTGTTAATATATCTGTATACCTGTTCGAGCTGTCTTATAGACCCGTTATCGCTGTTAACAGAGCTGGTAAAGCAGTTCATAGACCTGATAAAGCAGGTCATAGACCTGATAAGAGCTGTTCGTAGACCTGGTAAAGCTATTCATAGACCTGTTTGAGCTGTTTTATAGAGTTGGTAAAGCTGTTCACGGAGCTGTCAAAAGCTGTTCATAGACCTGATAAGAGCTATCCATAGGCCTGTTAAGATCAGTACAACCCAGTTGACAGACCAGTTCAAATCTCATTAGAAAGATGGTTAGAAAGAGAGACGAACTATTAAAAAATCTTATCAAAACTAGAAAAGCCATTAAGAAGAAATTCCGCGCTGTGAAAACTGGACGAGTTGAAACTGAAACTCACCTTGAGGAGACATTTAAGCCCATAACAAAACCACTTCATGAGTTCATAACAAAAACAAAATATGAGCCCAAAATTAAAGATGAATATAGAGATGATGATGATGGTGATTATGATAACATAAAGTTTACTCCTAAAATTAAACTCCCGAAGATGGAGCCGACAAGTACACCTATAAAGCATCACGATTATTCCTTATTTTCGGAAGACGATGAATTTGCAACACCTACACACTCTAGAACTTTAATGGAAAAGAAAGATTCTACTCTTAATTTATCAAGTGGATTAGTTGATAAATATTTAGAACTATGTATTAACAAAAACCCAAAAATTGACAACACTTATGGAGTTTACTTAGATGATGATAATGAATGGAAAATTGGAAATTCAAAGATTGCAATTGAGGAAGATTATTTCCTTTTTAACGGAAAATCGTATAAAATAACGGTAGGTCTATGTGAATTGCTTTTTATGAAACAACCTGCAAAAACTAACTATAGTAAGGATGACTTGAAAGATTATCAAGCTATCTTAAAAGAAACTAATGCCTATAAAAGAGAATATAGAACGGACGGCCAAATAAAAGGTACTAGAGCTTCAAAGTATACAGAAATTATAAGTAAACTGATTTCTCATGATGGTAAAGGGTTGATGCATATGCCCAAGAAAAATATTGATTACGTTTATTGGAACGATCCTAATGAGCTTGTGGATAGACTTCGTCTCTTAATAGCATCACAAGGTGCTGGACACACTAACCACAACAATGAAATTATCTCAATTATTGAAGAGTTGAAAGAAGGTGACATTATAGCATAAATAACATCTTTAATTGTATTCAGCTTTAATGTAACAATGAGTGTCGACAAGTTTGGAAGATATTCTAAAAAAGCAAAGTTCGGACCTACTGGCGATCGTGTCCTAGGGGGCTACCTGGCGAACCTGGTCCTCAAGGGATCCAGGGAATACAGGGTCTAAATGGTGTAGGTTTTAAGCTCACTCAAGATGGAGATTTCAATGTAGGTTTTAAAAATTTGAAATATATTAAAAGCCCGATGGAGAGAGATGATGCAGCCAATAAAATATATGTCGACGATGTAGCTGATAAGGTAGTACATTTAAGTAATTCCCACGCTAATGAAAAAATTCAGTTAGTCAGCAACAATCTAACTGAGCTAATACTTAAGGAAAGTGCCGTTCTTAAAGAAGAGTTAAAGGAGATATACAGCATAATAAATATAACAAGTCAAAAAGATAAAGCAGCCAGCCAATTATATACGAGTGAAACTATTGCGATTCTACAAGGAAAACTGAAAATAGCATACGAATTATATGTAAATGAATTAATTGTCGACGGTCAAGAGAAGTTGATGAAATATATAGATCTGAATCTACAGGAAATTAATGACACTTTAAAAGCGTTAATTAATGTAGAATCTCTGACAATTTCAAAATGAGTAAAATACAGGTAGTTAATGAGCTTCATAAACCAGCCAGAAAAAATTTCAAAAGAAGACGTGTTATAATTAAAGGAATAGATGATCTATGGCAAGCAGATTTAGTTGAGATGGGAGCTTATACTACAAGCAATAATGGTCATAATTTTTTATTAACTGTAATAGACGGATTTTCTAAATATGCATGGGCAATTCCTATTAAAAGAAAGACTGGTGTCGAAGTTACTCAAGCTATGAAATCCATACTAAAAGAAGGTCGGAGTCCCACAAATTTACAAACTGATGATGGAAAAGAGTTTTTCAATAGCTCATTTCAAAACTTAATGAAAAAATCCCGCATTAATCATTTTTCTACATATAGCCCTTTAAAAGCATCTATAGTTGAACGATTTAATCGAACATTAAAAAGCATGATGTGGAAAGAGTTTAGCATGATAGGAACATATCGGTGGATTGATATAATAAAGGATTTGGTGTTAAGTTATAATCGTAAAAAGCATCGTACAACAAAAATAAAGCTAATCGATGTCAACAAATCAAACGAAAAGCAATTACTTTTAACAGCATATAATCATATAAAAATTACTCATCCATCTAAATACAAAGTTGGAGATTTTGTTCGAATAAGCAAATATAAACATGTTTTCGAAAAAGGTTATACACCAAATTGGACCACTGAAATATTTAAAATTCGCAAAATTCAGCTTACAAGCCCAGTAACATATCTTCTAGAAGACCATCAGGGGCACCCCATCAAAGGAGGATTCTATGAGTTAGAATTGCAAAAGACAAAAAATCCACACGTTTACTTAGTCGAAAAAATCTTGAAAAGACGTGGAGATTAGGTTTATGTCAAATGGTTAGGGTTTCCATCAAAAGACAATTCATGGATTGATAAAAAAGATGTATTATAATATAAAAAATATACAATAAAATAAATTTATAGATATTATTATAAAAGTTTTTTTGCTTTTTCTTATTTAATATCAGATTTAAAATTTCATATCATACAACTAATGCTTTCAAAAAACAGACTTGGGTATATATAGAAAAATAAAAGATGAATCTCAAAGTAGCTGTATAGCTGAATGGGTAAAGTTTCCGATTATGAATACGCAAAATGTACTATTCACACAAAATAGGTGTAGGTTCAAAACCTACTTGCACTACTACTTACAAATTCACAAAATGTAAATCTAAAACCCTAAAGTCTCAATTCCGCTGTACTGTTACTTTTAATTTTACTCTCCTTTGCTTTATCTATTAACTTATTACAATAACAACAACAACAACAACGATAGAAAACGAAAGCAAGTATTTGTTAAGAAGTTCAAAATTCAAAAAAGTGATTAAAAATGAAAAATGGTTTTTATTATAAAATGTATTTATTACTGTTTCAATTTACAATTCTAGATAAAAATTGGGATTAGAACTAGCTTTTGAAAAATTGAGGTTATAAGAGTTCCCAGATATTTCAAAGTAAATTACAAAGTATCCACCTTCGTTGAGTTTATCAACCGTCTTGTCCGATATTTTGTTGAAACGTTCCGGTAAAAACATCTTATAGTCCTGCAGTTCTAGTACATATCGCATACCATATTTCGTTGTAACCTTTTCACAGCCCAAAATAGTGTAGGCTTTTAACGGATCCATTTCCTTTGTTTTTAATAATGGTTTAAAGTTGCAGGTATTTAAGTCCTCCAGGATTAAAAATTCTTCGTTAAATTGCGCTGAATCCATTGTTCTTGTTGTTGTTGAAAGAATTATGACTATAACTTGTTCGCACAAACAATATTGAAACTAAACTGAAATTCAGAAAATAAATTTCGTGCTTATATAGCCCGTTATTATCAGGAACGTTTTTGTGCAAAACCACAAATTTCCTTTCCCACATTAATAACAATGAGAATTATCAAATCTGCAACATAGAAATCCACAATATCCTTTCTTACTTATAAAAAAATAAAAATAAAAATAGAAAAAACCGCAAGTTTCCTTGTTTTCTGTCAATTTTTATCGCAACCTACTAAAAGTTCCTCTCGTAATGGAAACACAAAATTGTTTCTTTATATTGTACATTTATTTATTACGTACAAAAAAGTTAATGATATAATAATATATACGTTAAACTCTTCAAAAATCAGTTTACTATGAACTAGCAAATTAACGCTGTAGTTCATTTTATATCCCCCCATTATCAAATTTAAAAAAAGTAATAAACGCGTTTCCTTTCCCACATTAGGATCCATAAAAATCTCACGCATGCAAAACTTTAAGAAAACAATTCACCCTTAAATTTTCAATCTTAATCTAAACACTTACCGCAACATTGAAAACCACAATATTTTTATATTCTTACTTGCATCAACAACTGCTTAAAACATTTTTTTCAAAACCGCAAATTTCATTTCACGCATTACAAATTTATCAAGTCTCCAAAAATCATTCCAAATATTTCACAACAACAACATCGTTTCACTTAATGAAGAATTCTTTTCTTACGTTTCATACAAACTTAGGACTTTGGTCTAGAACTTACATCAATTTTTTCCCATACAAAAAGCGGCACCCACGATTTTTTTCTATATGACCACCGCTTATCTTTTTTCTTACGTTTCAGACAAACCGTAGACTTTTGGTCTAGAACTTCCAGCAATTTTTATCCATATATGACTACCGCTTATCTCTTTTTCTTACGTTTCATACAAACTGAGGACTTTGGTCTAGAAATTCCATCAATTTTTTTCATACAAAAAGGGGACCCCACGATTCTTTTTTTATATGACTACCGCTTATCTTTTTTTACGTTTCATACAAACTGGGGACTCTTGGTCTAGAATCCCCACATTTATACTACTCACAAGCTCATTAGGATCGTTCCAATAAACGTAATCAATATTTTTCTTCGGCATATGCATCAATCCCTTGCCATTATGAGAAATCAGTTTACTTATAATTTCTGTATACTAGTACCTTTTATTTGGCCGTCCGTTCTATATTCTCTTTTATAGCCATTACTTTCTTTTAAGATAGCTTGATAATCTTTCAAGTCATCCTTACTATACAAAGTTTTTGCAGGTTGTTTCATAAAAAGCAATTCACATAGACATAACGTTATTTTATACGATTTTCCGTTAATAAGGAAATAATCTTCCTCAATTGCAATCTTTGAATTTCCAATTTTCCATTCGTTATCATCATCTAAATAAACTCCATAAGTGTTGTCAATTTTTGGGCTTTTGTTAATACATAGTTATAAATATTTATCAACTAATCCATTTGATAAGTTAAGAGGAGAATCTCTCTTTTCCATCAAAGTTCTAGAGTGTGTAGGTGTTGCAAATTTATCGTCTTCCGACATTAAGGAATAATCTGGAAGCTTTATAGGTGTACTTGTCGGCTCCATTTTCGGGAGTTTAACTTTAGGAGTAAGATTTCTATTGTCGTAATCATCATCATCTCTGTATTCATCTTTAATTTTAGGCTCATATTTTGTTTCTGTTATGAATTCATGAAGTGGTTTTGTTGTTTCAGTTTCAACTCGTCCAGTTTTCACAGCGCGAAATTTCTTCTTAATGGCATTTCTAGTTTTGATAAGATTTTTTAATAGTTCGTTTCTCTTTTTAACTATATTTCTAATGAGATTTAAACTGGTCTTTCAACTGAGTTGTACTGATCTGAACATGTCTATGGATAGCTCTCATCATGTCTAAAAAGCAGCTTTACCAAGTCTACGAACAGCTTTACCAGGTCAATGAACAGCTCTTACCAGCTTTATAAACAGCTCTTGCCAAGTCTATGAACAGCTCTTACCAGGTCTATGAACAGCTCTTACCAGGTCTTTGAAGAGCTCTTATCAGCTCTATGAATAGCTTTACCAGTTCTATGAACAGCTTTACCAGGTCTATGAACAGCTTTACCAGGACTACGATCAGCTCTTACTAGGTCTACGAACAGCTTTACCAGGTCTGTGAGCAGTTTTATCAGATCTATCAGATATATTAACAGCTAGAACGGGTTTAATATCGGCTACACCAGATCTTTTAAATTTATAGTGAAATAAATGTATCAACTCCTTTTCCATAACGCTGTTAACCAATGGACTGTCTTTATCGATTACTAGAAAGCCATATCGGTCTTTTCAGCAAACACTGCAAATATTACGAAATTTTTCGAAGGTCATATCTGTGTTAACATGATCATTATATATATGCCTAAGCTTCATATCATCTTGTTTAAATAAAATAAGAAAGGTAGCAGTGTCACGTATTAAGTGGGTGTAGGTCTGACAGAGATAGAAACTGTCAATATTATTGTGTCACCCCATGCAAAAGCAATCACGTATGTTATTTTGTTTCACACAAGCTACATCATCGAAAATAAAAACAGAATTCTGTTTGGCTTTCTCAGGAAGTATAACTTCGCAATAATTATAGAACGTTTAGTAGCCCAGACCAGGAATAGGACTTATCAACTGCTCCAGATACTGATATTTAGGCTGATGCAGTGATTTTGAGTTGATTTGTATATTCTCGAACTTGAGTCCATTTGAATGTTCTTTAAAACCAATCAGAAGATTAGTGTTACTGCAGTTAGAAGGTCCAACAAGAATTCCTCTTACATTATCAGGTATAAATGAGCTATGTCTTTTGACTTCATTTCTAGATTTTTTATTGGCAAAGTGACTTTCTGCTTCACGAACTTGATTATTACAACTGAAATATTTATTGCACAATACTGAACTTTTATATCAGTCATCAGCTCAGCGTGCTGTTGTGAGGACGTCTATCAATTTATTCTATCTATCGAATGATTTATCATTCAAAGAATCAAAATCGTTCTCGCCAGCGTAAATGTCGAAGAGGAGGCGGTTTGCTTAGCAATTTGCAATTTGAATTTAATTTGCCTGGGAATTAATATTGCGGTCCTTACAACAAAGATTAGCAAGGGGTGATTTTGGAATTAACCCTCTTGATGCAGCTTGCAGAAATCGCGATATCGCATATTCTCAGCATAAAAATATTGAGAATCGCCATATTGCTGATCGTATATTATCCGGTAAAGCTTGGGAACGAGTGAACGTAGCAACGCCTGGCTTGTAACAAACGATATGAAAGCAAAAGTAAAATTCGGAATGGGCGTAAAAAAGAAGAACAAAACTCGTTCTAAGAGGAATAAAAGAACGTTAACGCGTTAACATTGTTTACAATTATAAGTCATATAAAAATTATAACATGATAAATTGCGGTCACTTATGCTTAAAATTTTTATATAATCATTGTAATAATAAGTAGCTATAAGTTTAAGAATATGATCGGCTATTGTAAGTTGGTAACTATAAATAAACTCTGCATAAAACTAACAGTTTCATTTCACTTTGACCTACTATGTCACTAACACTAACTTTGACTGGGAATTCATCTGTACTTACAGTTGAGTACTTTCCTCCACGGGATCTTACACAGAATACGTTTGTGGACTCATTGATTTACAGACATATAATTCAATACCTAATGTGAACAGCAGACATAACTTATTTCATGTTGGTGATGATGAAATTAAAATTCCAGAAGACTACTATGAAATTGATGATATTACAGGATTTATCAAAAGAGAACTAGCTAAACCGAAAACTAAACCTATCGTACAAATAACACCTCATAATAACACCCTGAAAAGCGAAGTAAAAAGTTCTGCCCGTGTATTATTGAATAAAAAGAACTCCATTGGATCATTATTAGGATTTAGTAAACGTATTTTAGAACCTAATATTTTATATCAATCTGATTTACCAGTAAATATAATAAAAGTTAATGTAATACGAGTTGAATGTAATAAAGTATCAGGCTCCTTCATAAATAATCAGCAAGTTCACACATTACACGAGTTCTCTCCTAAGGTGGGTCCGGGGTATAAAATAATCGAAGTTCCTAAGAATGTCATATACTATACTTGCCTCTGAACATCAGACGGATACGTTCTCTAACACTGAATTTCGTGGATCAGGACGGTGATCTAACCAATTTTAGAGGAGAAACGATTACAGTGAGACTGCATTTGAAGCCGTAACATGCTAATATATAATAATACCATTGATAATAAATACAAGTACAAAAGTGTTAAGTAAGTAGTTAAGTAGAAATTCATCTTGGATTTGCTACAACAATAAAAGATTATATATCTTTAAGTCAAAATGAAAGCAATGTGTTACTAAATGCGTCCTGGTCTCCAGATAATTCAATATTACCTACTAGAGGATTATTCAATTTTTGTATTCCTTTAAAGTTGTTGCTTGGCTTTGCTGAAGACTATAAGAAAATCGTTACAAATGGTAAACATGAATTTATATTGATTCGAAGTAGAAGCGATGAAAATGCTTTTATATCACCAGATGATGATAGATATTTTCAAACTACAATGGCGAGTACCCCACATAAGTGTAGCTGCTGAAGAAAAACTATCGCCGCTTAAGTTAATCGATATTGGCCGACCAATACAAATGAGTTTTCGTAGCTGGGATATATACGGATATCCTATATAACCTACAACTGTTGATCATAATTGGACAATTAGAACATTAACTCAGTTAGAAAAACCTTGATATGTCATTTTAGCACTTCAAACTGGTCGAAAAAACCATAAGAGTAAAGATGCAAGCACGTTCGAACATTGCGAACTTTTAGATGTCAAACTTCACCTAAAATCTGAAACATTCCCATATGAAGACTTAAACATTACATTTGATCGGGAGAGATATGCTTTGTTTTATGATATGTATATAAAATTCCAACACATCCACATCACCATATAAAATAATGGGGAGAATTAAAATCATTACAAGGTAAAGTCGAGTAGACATAGGTGTATACAGTGAGAGTTTCCACAATTGTTTCAAAACTAGATAAACCTTTCGAGCGATATTGTTTATATGTTCTGTCCAAGTAAGAATTTTATTGAATATAATGCGCAGGTTATTAATCTTATCAACATAGGGAACAGCCAGACAGATGGACTGAAAATTAATATAATCAATTGGCTTATTATATAATATAATAGCTTTAGATTTGTTCGCATTAATTTTAAGCCCATTGTTTTCGGTCCATAGAAACACATTCATTAGATCACAATTTATTTTCTGTATGGATAAAGTTAAATTATCAATGTTTCATGAGCAAAGAAGTTGTGCATCATCCGCATACAACTGTAAAAACGAATATTTTAAACTGTCAGCTAAGTCATTTACAAACATGGCAAATAAAATTGGACCCAAAATACATCCTTGTGGTACTCCAGAAGTAACTGGTAAGGGACGTGACAGGGAATCTTCAGACTTTACACTTTGCCATCTCTCAGATAAATATGATTTTAATAGTATAATCGCAGAGCGCGAAAAAGAAAATTTATAGTGCAGTTTTGAGATCAAAAAATTAATATTCACACAATCAAAAAAAGCCTTACTGAAATCTAGGAACACTAAGATCGAAGGCTGTTTATTATCTAGGTAACATCTAACAGTTTCTGTCAAATACAATAGAGAAGTTATAGTACTATGTTTACTGCGAAAACCAGATTGAAATTTATATAATAGATTTTATATTTTAATATCATTATTTAAATAATCTATCAACTGATCAGACAAAATCCGCTCGAGAATCTTAGACAGCACTGGTAAGATACTAATAGGTCGGTAGTCCTCAGGCAGAGACTGGCTAGGTTTTTTAAGAATTGGTAACACTTTTGCTAGCTTTCAAGAAGCGGGATATACACACGTAGTAATAGAGGAATTTATTATATGAGTTAAATGTTGCATAACGCATGGTAAAATATATTTAATAAAACGTAAATCAATCCCATCAAGGCCAATTGCATTAGACTTAATAGATTTAATGGCAAGTATGACAACCGTAGTCAAAACATTATGAAAGGAAAAGCCAGCTATCGGTGCTAGTTGATAAGAACTAATCCCATCGCTGTTCGATGAGTAATTTTGACTGGTGAAAAATTTGTTGATATCATCAGGATTAACCATGCAACCTTGGTTACTTACAGACTATATATATATATATATATATATATATATATATATATATATATATATATATATATAATATATACGAGTAAAGAAATCTATTTGAAAATTGACACAACTCGTAGTATATAGCGGATCCCAAGAAAAGTTAGTTAAGTCCATAAACAGCTCATTCTGGTTAACGTTATTGAAGTCGCGATAGTAAGTTGGGAAAACAGAATTCTTCGGTTTTTCGAAGTCAAAGACAACAAAAACAGCATCATGATCACTTAGACCAGGTAGACTTAGTTGGTAATGATTTTTGACAGAATTTAAATTAGAGGTAATAATTTAATCAATAAGGGAAGATCCGTTGCTGTAAACTATAGTAGGCAGATTATTAACAATTTCAAGGCTAAAATGATTTAGGTTTTCCAGAAATATATCTTTCACTTGGTTGACTTTTAGCAAGTCGATATTGAAATCACCTAATAAAATAACATCCATATATCTACAGTTTAGTTCACTAAATACATCGAAAAATGTCTGAAGGTCATTACAACGTGGGAGTCGATAAACGCAACCTACCAGGACCTTACCAAAGTTTGATGAGACCTCAAGAAAGATAAATTCTATTCCAAAAATATTGCCATTTGATACACTTACAGTCTGGCCAACCAATCTAGTTACTAAGGTTAAAGATTTCGTTGTTGTGATAACTTTGGAACCAGGTCTCACTAAGACACAATATATCAATCACAGAATATTCAAACGCAAACTTGAACTCATCAATACTACCCCGTTTCATCAAAGTTCGTCATTTTAATTTTTTTCGTACAAAATGAAGTAAAACCCAAAATTTTCTATCAACATGAAATTTAAATATTTATCTCTTTTAAGTGCAATACAATTTTATTAAATATTAGAAGCAATGCCAAATCGAATAGAATCGGTTATTTCAGCAAATGGTGGTACTAAGCGGTAAAAACCGTTGAGGTTAATAATTGAAATATCTGCCTTATAACGATTTGTAGGTTTTACATAATAAATTAATTTTTTGTTTGTTTTGTATCTTATTGTTTTTCAAAAATTGTATCAAAAATCATAAAAATGTATTATATTTAAAAGAATAAATATTAAAAAGCTATTTTAAACATTTAAACATAACTTTATGCGATTCAACTTTATTATATAAGAAAAAATAAAACTGACGAACTTTGATGAAACGGGGTACATGATGGTAGACTTCGAATATTCAATCCAATCAACTGAACAATCCACATCTACGGTACCGACACCGTCAGAAGGGCACATATGATGAATCACCCAGAAGAGACGGGAACCATAACCAACTCAGAAAATATCTGATTATATCCAATATATCAAAAACAATGATAATTAAAACCAATGAGACAGTACGCAAAACATAGAATAATACATCAGTATAACTAAAGTAAAATTTCAATTTACAATTTAATTCAATAAATGATTTATTATTATGTAGAATAATATAGAGAAATAAAAATGAAAATAAATAAATAAAAAAAATGCATTGAATACGTAACCTACTCCGTTGCAGATAACTGATCAAGATCAATAATCTTAACCTTATCACCACTGGAGGTATACCGCACATAAACAATTCCATTGAAAGTATTTACAGCAAAAATCTTTTTAGAATTTTTCAATTTGATGGCCTCCTTAAATATTTTGTAGTTCTTAGTTGTTAGGCTTTAATGCACATATATGTGAGAACTGCTTTGTAGACTCACATCACTCAGTTTTGGTTGATGTTTCTTGACACTTTTAATAAATTGAAATTTATCATGAGAATCACTAAATTTTAAAACAATTAGAGGTGCACTACTTCTGGTGGACTTCAGCCGGAAACTAACTGGATTGAATTGTGGAGAAAACTGAACAGGATATGAAATAATTCACAATTTTGTTGACATCTTTTTTGGGGTTATTGGAACTCCTGAAATTATGATGTCACAGCTCAATGATTTGCGTTCCAAAGAATCAACCTCAAGCTCCTTATTCCGCTGCTTAAGATCCGAAATGCATGTCTTATATTCGATGATTTCTGATTTAAGGTGATTCATTGCTTCATCAAACTTAATGAAAATTTCATCACGAATGGCATTGATTTTTTTATCTACAAGCTTTGTTATTGCAGTCTCAGTTGATTTAATAAGCGTAGAGATATTCTCCAATGTTAATTCTGTGTCAGATGAACTTCCAGATCTCGTGTTAAGTTTTGGTGGCATATTTGAAGATGTAATTTAATTAACTCTTACACAAAATAAAATATACTCAATTTAACGAAAACTTCCAAAGCAAAAAAAAATTTGCATAGAAATACTGGCAAAAGGTAAATTTAATAAAATTTTTACGGAGTAGCTACACAAGTTGACACTCAGCCACCATTTTTCACTGAATTCAAATTGAGAGTACATTGCATTGCTCAGCAATTTATAATATTCCTTTTGAAATTCACTCTTAGCTGCAGCTCTTAGTTTGGTGTTAAAATCTATATATGTAACTCTTTAACCAGTTTGATTGATCAAATTGGAGAATTCTATGGATCTCTTTTAAAACTAGCCCATATTTTAAATATTGTTTAAGATTTCGGTAATGGATAATATATTTCTCTTTATCATACTCAGTTAATAATAATTTAGAATTTTTATTATTAGGTAGTTTCATTTGAACTGGAGCCAAAGGGAAGTCTTTGTGATAATCGTATACGTGACTGGGGTAATGCAAGTCTACCTCTAATATGTAACCAACATCTGAGTCATCAGGGATATCACTAATATCAATATTATCAGCCCATATAAAGTTTTTCATGGGTAAATTTTGACACATAGCCAAACCATATAAATTATTTGCATCTAAATACATGAGATATTTTTCTTTTTCTTCAGAATTATAGCAATCCATGTATTTATTGTTTGCTTTGCTATATCTTCCACTGCATTGTGATACACCACCCCTAATTCCCTTTTCAATGAAAAGAATGATGTCAATATCTTTAATTAATTAAAGTTTGACTTTCGTAAATAAAAGCATAGCATCCCAACTGAAAGCGGGTGTTGTAAAATAATGAGCTGGGTCTAAATGATGACTTTCCAAACAACTTGCATGAACATTTTCGAATACTACCCTTCCTCGATAGAAATTGATGATTATTAGGAAATTCTTTTCTTAAAAGCTCCTTGTGGTGTGATGCTAACTTTTCTATAGATGTTGGCAAAAATCTGAATGAATCAATAAAACGAAGTTTTATTTCAGTGCCTTCCACATACTTAGTAAAAGCTATATATTTTTCTTTATTTATAGGTAGTAAATCGATTCTAAAAAGTTCTGGCGATTGTACTGCTGCATTACAAGCATGGCGTTTGGTCTGCCGATCGTGTCGGCGGTTCTCGGGGTCAGCGGTTTTCTTCTATAGGTGTGCCACGTTGCTGTCTGCTGGCTCCCTGGAGGTTTTCGTACTCATCGCATAACTCTATTAGGATCCGTAGGTCGGTAAAATCTCGTAGACGGATGTAGTACTTATATTCGACCGCCAGGTTTATGTACACTCTTTCACCAGGTCTCCGTTTTCAGTTCACAATCTGTTCTAGCAGGGTCTTCTGGTATGACCGGGTAAAAAAGAAAGCCTGGAACTCCCTGGTGAATGTAGTCCATGTGTCAATCAAGGAACGGTTATTACGATACCAAAGAAGTGCTCTTCCCCTTCGTAATTCTGTTGCGGCGACTAACAGATCTATAATATAGATAACCGTCTGATAACTCATGTTCTCTCTCGAGAAATTCTACAGCGTATCCGGTTCCATCAAAATGTGCATTCCATTTACGCGTCTTCTCCACCAAGTCATTTCGTCTTCTCTGTGGCGGTGGCTCTACAGCTTCCACTTCGGTTAGGTCTCCGGTTGGTTGCGGTGGGATACCACGCAGCCAATTGGTCAGTCTATTCGTCATGTTCTCCACGGTTCCGGTTGCGTTCTGGCCTAGGTCAGACAATGCTCCTTCTAGGGTATCTTTGCTCAGCTTGTAAACCCAAGATACCTTTACCTTTTCTTTCCGGCTGCATTCCACCTCGGTCATTACCTCACTTTCTGCTGAGTCGGTGGAGATACTGGTTGTTTGTCTTCCATCGATTGTATCCGCTGTACCTTCCCTCGATAGGCTCGAGTCGTTGGCTGCATTCAACTCTGGGGCGGTATCTCCCTCGTTTGGGCCAGCGCGTCTTCCCGTTCGGTTACATTTTCTCTCTCGGGTCTTCCCGCTCTGTTCGGCTTTTAATACCTTCCTCCTTTAACTCCTTTCTCTCTCTCTCTTGATTCCTTTCTCCGTATTCGTATTCCGACGCTGTTGGAGTCTTCCAAGATATTTATTTGACCATTGTTTCGAGAAGTCCTGGTACAGTTTCTCTACCTTATCCCATCGCTTAAGCAGATTGGCATTGGTTTCTATAAAGTTTTTATCTGGTATTGACAATATAGGTCCACCGGTTAAGAAATAACCCGGTGTAAGTATTTCTAGGCTTTCTGGGTCTTGTGATAACGGACACAACGGACGAGAATTGAGACACCCTTCTATTTGCGTCATTAATGTTGTCATTTCTTCATATGTCATTCGCGTTTCGCCAACTATTCGACGCATATGATGCTTAATAGATTTGACGCCGGCTTCCCAGAGCCCTCCGAAATGAGGTGATAATGTTAGGGCTTCATTTACCTCGGTTTTCTCTGTATGTTTTTAATGAAGATTGCTGATCACCTTGCTTGCACCCTCGAAATTAGTGTCGTTATCACTGTATACGTGTACTACTGGGCCTCTTCTACTTATCAATCTCTTAAATGCAGCTATGAACGCTTTTACTGTAAGATCTGTAACTACCTCGATATGAATTGCCTTGGTAGTTAAACATATGAAAATTCCGATATATCCTTTATAAGTGCGGTTGCCTCGTCGCATTTTTACGAGTAGATCGAATGGTCCTGCATAATCCTTACCAGTATGAGTAAATGGGCGACTCTGGCCGTAGGTCGCATTTCCATCATCTGTTGCGACATTTCGTCTTTGTATCGGTGACATTGATTGCATTTGTTGATATGACCCTTACTTGCTTTTAGTCCATTAATTATCCAATATCTTTGACGGATTACCTCCAAGGTTAAGGTGTTTTTCTGTGTAGTGTCTTCCTGTGAGCTTGGTCTATGATGAGTGTAGTTAACTCGCTTTTGTGGGAAATTATGATCGGATACTAAATATGTAATACCTTGTTTGAATCAATTAATGGATTTAATGAGAGTATCCGACTCGGTTTTGGCAGTTCTTTTGTTTTCGACGTAGTTTTTGGAGTTCTTCGTTGAAGTGCCTTTCTTGCGTATATTTTACGATTGGAAGTAGTGCGTCTTCGATTTCTTTGACAGTAAGTGAATCAGTTTTTGTTGCCTGTTTATCTGTCAAATTGTTTATAAACCGCTTGGAGTATGCCATGATTCTTAGACTTTTTCAAAATTAAGGGTAGCTTTGGAGTATAAGTTCGAATACATTTGTATCTTCTGTACGTAATAGCGTATATGTTGCAACCATTTTTCTCTCTAGTTCTGTTTCTTTGACTTCTGTTTTTGAATGTATGATTTCTTCATGTTTCAGCCAGTATGGACCTTCCCACCACTAGGAGTGTGTTTCTAATCGAGATGGGTATATTCCTCGAGAAGCTACGTCTGTAGCATTTTCGGAAGACCTTACGTAGTACCACCTCTCCTTGTCTGTATTGTATCGATTGTATCTCTGCAACTCGGTTACCCACAAAGGTTTTCCATTTGTGTGGATCGGCACTAATCCATGATAAGACTTTTTTGGATTCCGTCCAAGCAAAATACGGTATATTCGGAAGTTCCATGGTGACTCTTGTTTCCTTTAATAATTTTGAAAGATGTGCTCCGCACAATTCTAATTTTGGTAGTGTTAGTTTTGATTTTAAAGGAGCAACAGTTTGTTTCCGCTATGGTAGGTTCTGAAGTAGATTGCTGCACTGTAGCCCTTTTCTGAGGAATCCGAAAATCCATGCAGCTCGTAATGGTAAGCGTCTCGTGAGTATCAAATCCATCTTGGTATCTTAATTTTTTCTAAGCTTGGTAGTTCTCATTTTATTTGTTTCCATTTAAGTTTCGTTTTTTCAGATAGGGGTTGGTCCCAGTATAGGTTATATGCCCAAATTTCTTGGAATAATAGTTTGATAGCAATAGTTATTGGGGCCACTAGACCAATTGGATCAAATATTTTAGCGGCTTCGGACAGCATCTCACGTTTGGTTAATGGATCTCTTTCATATTCAATATTCACCTTTATTTTAAAGTAATCAATGGAGAGATTCTAGTAAACCCCAAGTGCCTTTATTGATTTTTATTCATCGAAATCTAATTCTGGAGCTGATCCTCTTTTTTCCCATGGTAGTACTTTTAGAAGATCTCTATTGTTGCTATTCCATTTTCTTAAGTTGAATCCTCCGCTCTTAAGGGTGTTATTTACTTGAGTAGTTATCCTCTTGACCTCTTCTAAGGAATCCCCTCCAGACACAATATCATCTATGTATGTGTCTCGCATGATAACTTTTTCTGTTAGTGGAAAGTCTTTAGCTGTGTCTTTGGCCAATTCTTGAAGTGTTCGTATTGCGAGAAATGGTGTACTTGCGGTTACATACGTGACTGTAGTTAGCTTGTATTCTTTGATGGGTTCTTCTGGAGAATTTCGCCACAAAATTCGCTGATAGTTTTGATCTCTAATATCAACGTTTACCAGATGGTACATTTCTTCAACATCAGAAGTGAATACCACTTCACGTTTCCGTCACCTGAGAAGAACTGAAATTAAATTCTGTTGTATTTGTGGTCCAACTAATAGTATCTCATTTAAGCTTTCATGATTATGTCGTTTCTCTGTACCATCAAATACCACTCTTAGTTTTGTCGTTGCACTATCTGCTTCAGTACAGCATGATGAGGCAGGTAATACGCTGTGTCTATATTGTCAGTAGCTAGAGTTATGTGGCCAAGTTTTAGATATTAACTCATGAAGTCCCTGTACATTACCTCAAATGCTTTGTCAGTATTCAATTTTCGTTTCATTTGCAATAGTCTTGTGCGATTTCTCTTGAGCCTCCAAGATTGGCGGCTGTAGGTTCTCGTTTAAATAGTAATCTTACGACGTATCGACCGTCGGTATTTCTTCGATGCGTAGTTCTGAAGTGGGTCCCAAGCATTAAATCTTTACTTGACATTACTGTATCAGTATTTAGTTCCTTGATTTCCCAAAATTTTTGTATTTCCCTATTTTAGATTACTTCAGATATATAGCACTGAGGTGCTATGGTGGATGTACGTTTTTGTACTTCGTTTGATAATATCCAACCTAACTGTGTTTCTTGGGCAGAACTCTTTCCATTAATATTTTTGCAAACACTTCTGCTCCCATGATGACATCAATTTTTCTGGGTTCATCTAATTCAGGATCCGCTAGTGTTAGATTCATAGCGTGTTTCCATTGTTATTTGTCTATAATCTTTTCAAAAGGCATTAGTCTCGTTAATTTTTTGAACACTAATGCTGCTGTTGTTACAAAAAATGATGATGGAACCTTTGGCAACCTTTGCCCCTTCTACTGCTGTAACAGTAGCGTTGATTCGTTTTCTCGGAAGTTTTAGTTTTTGAGCTGCTTCTTCAGTTATAAAGCTTGCTTGCGCACCTTGGTCAATGAGCGCTCGGAGTGTTATTGTGCTGTTGTTTTTCCCCACTGCTTGTAGCATTGCAGTTGCCAACAACACAGTACGCTGAGTTTTACTTTCTGCAATGTGAGACGATACTACTGGCGTATTTGATTTCGTATACTCCTTCGTTTCCTGATTGTTTGGCTTTGAATCAGGTTTTTGAGTTGATGAATTTAAGTATAATAACGTGTGATGTTTTCTTCCTGTTTATGTGTTTGGCTAGCTGGCTTAAGTTCGTTGGTTCCATAGATCCATTTTCAAGAAATGTTAGGAATTCATGTAGTCCTTGAATCTCTCTGGGGGTTTTCAGAGATTATTCATAGACCTTTCGAGATTCTCTGTCTAGGTTTTGAATCAATAAGTGTATAACAAGCGGATCCCAATTGTTAGTGTCAATGTTTGGATTTTTGACTGCTTCTAGGCATTCTAGTGTTGAATTGTGGAGTCTCTTTAGATTAGCAGCTGATTCCTTTAAAAGTTCTGCTTGATTGCATAGTGTTTTCAGTTGCGCCGACACTAAAGTTCTCTTATTGTGGTATCTACGATCTAAGATTTCCCAGTTTTCGTTGGTTATATTTAAATATTGAATAAGTTCATTTGGTTCTGCATTTACGTTAGTTTTTAAATAAAACAGTTTCTCAGCCTTGGTAATGTTATTATTCTTATGTATTAATTCCGTAAATAAATTTCTGAAGGAGGGCCATTTAAGATAATTGCCGTGAAAATTCGGTATATCAATGCGTGGAAGTTTTACTGTTGCATTTCTATCAGATGTAACAGTAGGTGCCTGAGTTGTTGCTGACGATGTAGATGAACTATATAATTTATCTTGTAATTGAATTAATGCATCCTGATATTCCCTCTGAGTTTCTGCGAAGATATCGTAATCAAAGTAGTCCTCTTTGAATTTTCCCATTGCCATTATATTGGCATGATTATATCAATTCCCAGTAGTCAGTTAATAGTTTAATTTTCTGTGTCAAATATACTGCTTGTAATGTTACGTTTGAGCGTGTCAATTATAGCTGCTTGTTTCTTGATTTTTTTTTATACAATGTGGCCAAATCCTAGGGGACAACCCTTTGATGCGTTAGCATGGTTTTGCCCGAAAGGGAAGGGAGGAAACTTGAAAGTCTTGTTTGCATTTCTGCGAGCTAGACAACAGCCCAGAGAGAGATCTGGTCTCGAACCCGGGACCCATGGCATGGTGGTCGTGCGGCTCAACGAATTGATGCGACTCCGCCTCCTATTGGCGTAACTGTTCTGTGATCGGGATTTTGATCTTTTAACGCCTTCATTTATATGTTAATGTTTTCGACCTTTTCCCATGCGGTGTTGAGTGAGAGTAACCTTTGCTGATTTGCGTAGCGATTTTCTTAATGACCTTTATGTGTTTTGCTTGCTCTTTCACAAACTGATCCATGATGATTCAAAGTGACTTTTTGTTTGAAGCTGACGATTTCCTAGCTTTTGTTTCAGAGGTTGAATATTGTTCTCCAACTTTAAATTATTTCAGCGCCTTTGGACCTTAATTTCAGAGGTTGAATATTATTTTATTTTATTTTATTTTACCTGAAGACCCAAGTTCAACAGGCTTGATGACTATAGCAACGTTTTGCTCGAAAGACCACATTTTATGTGCCCAAGATAGCTGGATCACAGGATTAAAGAAAGACTCAACTTTGTGCACTTAATTTATTCCGCTTTTAAATGTCATCTCCCCATTATTAAATTAGGTGCTATATTTATAACAAACAATAAATTCTAACGTACAATATTTAACCAAGGTCATTATACCTACTTAACTTGCAATGCAATGAAAAGTTCAGTCATCGCTTGCTTTGCTGACTCATGAATTTCATGTCATGCATTGACTTGTGAAATGATTATGATGAAATATTCGCTACGATGAATGAACCTGTGCATTGACTGGATGAAATTGAAGATAACACATTTTTACGCCTTTAATTAAGGAAAAATAGAGAAAAAAATGTTGACTCGAGTTTTGATTCATATGTACTCTGTACACCAGTCATAAGTTCGGCTTCGATGATGTTATTCTATAGCTGTTTCACGTCATCCTTGTTCCATTACATACTTTTGGTGAGTTGAGATTTCTGAGTAGTACGATCGGAGATCCAATTTTCAGTTAATGCCAGTATAATGGTACTCCTGGTACTTGTAAAGAGTTTAAAAATTCTGTAGGGAAGTTGACACTTTCTTTAACGTTCACTATCGTGTCGATCGATTTGTATATTCTCTCTTCAAAAAAATTTTCTTTTGAATATTAAAGTTGATATCGACGACAATATTATTTTTAGCTGCTAAAATTGCTTTCTGAAATAGCCAGTCCGGATTGGTATAGTTGTGAACAATGTTTGGATAAATTTGGTGGATAAGTTCGTTTTCAGTAGTGGCTATGTTGCAGAAATCATTGTTGCGTTCAATGAGGCCGGTCGTCTGGTCAGTAGGATATGTACCTTCGCCTATTTGTAAAAGTTTTTGAGCAAAATGTGCTTCGTCTTTCGATAATGCAACTCTCAAATTTTTTGTTAGTCGCAGTATTTGTATGTGTGGCACGAGATGTGATTTTTTTAAACATGCATTGATTTCGTCTGCTGGGGTTGACTTGGGGATACCTGGAAGTGTTTGTCGAAAATCTCCTGAGAGTATCAGTAGATCTTCTCCCGTCACTTCAAAATTACCTCGCAAGTCTTGTAATGCTCTGTCCATGGCTTCGAGTGATTTTTTATGTGCCATTGTGCGTTCGTCCGAAAAGATAATTTTAGCTTGTTTAAGAAGTTCACCCCGTCTAAATGCTCTTGAGATTTTACATACCGAGAATTGTTCTTCGGCTATATCTATATAGACTCCTTACATAACTGTGCCGGCAATGCCGGTTGATGCCAGTGCAAGTGTTATGTGTTGTTTAGCACGTATTTCTGCCAGCAATAGACTTATTAGAAATGTTTTCCCGGCGCCGCCTGGTGCGTCCAAGTAAATAATTCAGCCAGTGTTGTTGTTGATTCGGTCCATTATAACGTTGTAAATTTTTCTTTGATTGTCATTGAGTGGTTTGTTTCGAGGAATATATTGAAGTAGTTCGTTGATGTTGATTTGCTTTTTTCCTTTGTAATTTCGCAGTTTAGAACACTGACAGCATCTTGTCGTGGTGGTGGCATCCCAAGTACTTTTTTATTGCTGGTTCTTTATTGCTAAACATTTATCTTCTAGGTGAATGAGTGTTTGATTGAAGATGTCGTCGTTGAATTCGATGGCCTGTTTTGTATGATCTTGTCGGATTTGGTACAGTATGTCATCACTCATACTCTCTTTGAAGGAGTCCCATAGCTGTTTTGGATTCGATGGGTTACATGTTCTTAGAATTATGGCGAATAAGTCTCTGATTCGCTCAGCTGAGGCTGTGAGTGAGGCTTCTTGTAGTGTTAATTCCCAGTGGTTGTCGTTTTCTAGTAGACCTAAGCATGCTTCTCTGTCGGTCTGGCATAGGTAAGCGTCAATGTTAGTTTTCACGATTCCTGTATGATCCTCTACTATATTTCGTTATTTTGATCCGTTTGACGCAGTTGGTAAAAAGCTGTTAATGTTTTGTTCTTAGGTGGTTCGCTTGCAATTGTTTTTGACAGTGTCTTTTGTGAAGTAATGTACTGCTAGATGTTGCATAGTTGGTTCGTCTTCGTGTATGGGAAAATCCACCACGTTACTGGGTTACTGTTGATGTATCTTCCCATTTGGTACCTTAGGATCTCGTCGTTTCTGTTTTGTTGTTCGCTGTCTTTGGCTATTTGAAATACTGCCATATTCACATACTTAGAGACATATGTAATGGATTTCACTGAATTGTAGTATTCTACGTTTATGTGTGCTTAAATTTTGGAAAGTAGTGGGTACTACCCATTGATTATCTATTTTCAGTTCTCCTCTGCCTCGTATTCGTATTTTTGCTGTGAAGCCACCCTTTTTGGGTGATCGTCTCCGGGAAATTCAGCTTGAATGATTTTGTCGATATCCGTGGGATGAATTCTTTCGTGTAGCCATATGAGCTTATTTGAGTGAGGCAGTCCTAATTGTTGCCATTCCATTGTGTACATCCAGGATCTAACGGTTCCAAAGATGTGGTATTTTGTGATGACTTCAATAAATCTCATTTGATTTTGTCGGAAAACTCGGACTGTTATGTCGTGTGGATCCATTAGAGCTTATCCGTATCTTAGATGTTCTTTGATTTCTGGCCACGATAAGTTGCATGTGAATGTTATGAAGAGATCGGGTCGTCCATATTTTCTTACGTAGGGCATGGCATCTTGAGTGTATTCGTGTGTCTCGGACTTCTTATGTAAAATGAGGGTAAGATTACCATTGTTCCAATGTCGTCAATGTTTTCGTCCTTCATGATCGCGTTTTGAAGGTGCATGTATTCTTCCGTGCGTATACCCTCTCCCAAAAAGATTGACAGTACACGGTAAATGGCAAGTAATTGATGCCGAATTTCTCAAACTCGCCAAAAACCATGTACAACTATCCTTTCGATGTATCTTGGTCGACAAGCCAAGAGGCACTGATTGTGACAAAAACATTCAGCAGCCAGATACTTTTGGACGACTGATAATGATCAGCACTTAGTGGTGGGTGTTTTTACATGCGAAGTTCTCCGATGCAATACGAATTTGAGTGACTGGAATGGTTGGAAAGAACATTTAGTGTAGCCAGATTATATCTTTTAATAGTAGGTTTGCAGAAATGCTTGAATTTACTTATTATAAATTGTTTTGAATTATTTATTTTGAAATGTGTATATATTTTTGGTTCAATGTTGTACAGTTTTAAATAAAAAATGAATGGTTATAGGTTCATCAAGAAACTTTTTATATTTAAATGCCTTTGTTATGGCAACCCGCGTCCACGAGAAAAAATCAGAAAATGTTTTGAGTTTAAATCGTGGCAACAGCGTGCTGAGGAAGAGGGATAGATGCATAGGAAGTCTGATGGGAAAATAAAGCAGACAGCAATAGTCCATAAGAGCATGTACTGCCAATCTTTTTGGAACAGATTATAGTTTTTTCTGATTCAGTCTTATGTAAAGCATCTGTTTCCTTTCTATTTTTGCATACATATCTACCAGGAATTGTTGGAATAAATGGCGAGTGTTGAGAATGTGATTGTATGCTTCATTGTCTCTGATCATTAAGCGGTAAGCATAGAACTCCTTGAAAGTGACTTTTTTATTTGTTTCTACGCCTGTTTCGGCTACAGAAATATTTATGGATATTGGAGGGCATCCTTTGAACGGTGTGTCTCTGCAATGCGTTCTAGTCCTTCTCTTCTTTGTTGTACAATTATGTCACAGCTTGTGTTTTCATTGTCCACAATTACGATGGCGACTTCGTCTATCTGAGGTGCATTAAATCAACGTTCGTGTTCTCCAGGTGGTCTCTTGTCGGCTTGAATTATAACTTTATAGTCATTAGAAATCATTCGGTCTATTGATTAGATTTGTGTAAGATCCTCTGTACATCTTGGATTATTTCTCGTCTTAATCCACTGATGTTTGTGCATCGTTGATCTTCTTCATTTCCGATGAAATATACTTGCAGAAATGTATAGTCTTCGTTGGGTAGTGATAGTAATAATCCTATTTTGTGATAGATTTGTCCTTGGATAGAAAAAAGATAATCGATTTCATCTCTGTTAGTGTTGATCGAAGGGACACCGAAGGAAGTCATTTGGAAGCAGGCGCTGTACGCTTTTATGTTTTGAAGAAAATGGTTTGATTCTGGAGTTTCCCCGGTCATGTAATGTAGAAAGTCCTGCGTGGTGGTATTTGAATTTTTCCATTCATGCAATAGATTCCTGGTGTTTCTCTACTGAATTTATCTCTACTTTCGTCGGGAGTAGGATAGATATGCGGGTTCTGGACCAAATGTGAAATGTGAACATTAAAAATGGTCAAATTGTGAGGGAAATCGAGGTCTGATGTCACATTTTTGCACATTTTCAATGGTCCAGAACCCGTATAACAATTTTTGGAGAAGAAAGATAAGGAAATGGCTGGAAATCGAGATCTGACGTCACATTTTTGCACATTTCTCATTTGGTCCAGAAACCCCATAACAACAAACAGAGATAAGGAAATGGCTGAATATAAGGGAATGGGAATGGAAGATAAGGATGAGTTGCACCTGTCGGCCATCTTGGATTTTGTGTATTCGGTCTTGGAGGCTACAATTGATTTTGTTCTTCTTTGATTTGCACCTGGACTTGGATCTGGACCTGGACTTGGATCTGGACCTGGACCTGACTGGGAATTCTCAAAGGGGATTCCCTGTTGACTAGATAATATCCGGTTGCATGACGTCATAGAGGGGATTCCCTGACGTCACATGTTGGCTAGTCATCTGTTGGCTAAGTTAGCGAAATTTAATTAAAAAAGCAGAAGTATCTGGATTTGAACAGCGGACCCCGAGTTTCACAGAAAAGTGCTCTAACCATGGGGCTATCAAGCTTATTGGCAATGGTACTTCTAAGTCGGTGAATGTTGGAGCTCAAAATAGAAAATTAGATTTTTACTTTAATTAGTGGAAAAAGCGAATTAAAAATAGCCTCCACAATTTTGTCTAAATTCATTGATAAATAATTAATAAATATCTGGCTCAATTTCTTTTAACATAAAAAATCCGCTGATAAGTAGTAGGAAACATTTGGATTCAATTCGTTAGCGTAAAAAATTTGCCGATAAGAGTTGAATGGCCCAAAATGATTCCCTGACGTCATATGTTGGCTAGTCATCTGTTGGCTAAGTTAGCGAAATTTAATTAAAAAAGCAGAGGTATCTGGATTTGAACAGCGGACCCCGAGTTTCACAGAAAAGTGCTCTAACCATGGGGCTATCAAGCTAATTGGCAATGGTACTTCTAAGTCGGTGAATGTTGGAGCTCAAAATAGAAAATTAGATTTTTACTTTAATTAGTGGAAAAAGCGATTTAAAAATAGCCTCCACAATTTTGTCTAAATTCATTGATAAATAATTAATAAATATCTGGCTCAATTTCTTTTAACATAAAAAATCCGCTGATAAGTAGTAGTAAACATTTGGATTCAATTCGTTAGCGTAAAAAATTTGCCGATAAGAGTTGAATGGCCCAAAATGTTTTGGGGTGATAAGAAAAAACGATTCGCAGTAGTAACCTCGAACTTTAAAAGTTTGTCATGCAATTTCTTTTCCAGATCTAAATATAGACATTAATGCGAGGTCATATTATGAAATAATTTCATGTTTATGAAACTACCAAGTAAGTCATTCCACCGATTACGTCATCTGGACCTTGATTACTAATTCAAATAACACCATTGAGGAATAGCCAAAAGAATTTCTGTAATTAATGGAAAAAATCTGATGTTTAAAAATAACATGCATCGCTTTGCATAAATCCGTTGATAAGTAATGTACGTCTAGTCAATTTAGCTAGAATGTCTTCTTTCGGTACTTTGGAGAGGTTTATCATGTGAAGAACTTGAAAAGAAAATTAATATCTTTTCATAGCCTTAAACTTCGTTTTTTTATGGATCAGCCGTAATAATCTTGATAAGGGAAACCATTGATTCGTAATTATGCTTTAAATTTATACCAAACTAGCAGCTACCAAAATCATATAACAACCTTGAACTTCAGATAGGAAGAAGAAATGAACAAGATCATTGCGGTCGTTGAAGCACTTTCTAAAAATAGCCTCAAAACTGCGAATTTAGACTAGAACAAACAAAATCGATGTAGCTGAAATGTCCTCTTTCGATACTTTGAAGAGATTTATCATGTGAAGAACTTAAATAAAATTTTTATATGCGTCATGTAACAATAGACCCAAATTGTAAAGGCAATGAGGATGCGACCTGATGCGTTAACACGCAGGGAAGAAGAGTGGGACACCGACGACGACGATGAAATGTGATAACCAGTTTTAAAATTTTAATTAAGTATTTTTAAAATAAAATGCTTTTTTAACATTAACAGATAGACTTTTATTAGTATAAAATTATAAGACATTTATTTATAAAAAAATTTAACAGAGGATAATTTTGGACACTGCAATTCTTCTTCCATATTATATACTATTACACCTTCACCAAATGTATTTTTGATCCAACAAACTTTTTCACAACCTTTCACATACAGTATTTTGTTTCTTATTAAAGGCGTTACTATAGCACGTAATTGATGATAGGGAATATATCCATCGGTCCATCTGAATCCAATATAATTATCATGCAGCCATTTCGCTTCTCTTCTCTTTGCAGGTGTTAAATCCTTAAATCTAAATGGAGGTTGAAAAATAAAGTGCTGTATTTGGTTTCCATTTATCAAAATTGCCAATTCCTTCACAATAAACTTGCTATGTTCGTCTTTAAATCCTTGAATATCCACAATTGCAGTCATTTGTAATCTTAAATTATTTTTCTAACTTCACTCGTCAATGAACTATAGTCGACTATTCTGTCATGCAAAAGCAAACAAAAAGCGGTTGTGTTTGCAGGAATATTACTAAGTGTTTTAAACTGGATGCGAATATCGACTGGTCCTGATTTGATCACCTCGTTTTGATGTGAGCAATCGATAACAGTAATTGGAGCATTTTCTTTGAACTTCTCTCGGGTAAGCAGCGGTTGATGAAGACGTCCGTAATATTATTGTTGGAATTTTATATACATATCATACAATAAAGCATATCTCTCCCGATCAAATTTAATGTTTAAGTCTTCATATGGAAATGTTTCAGAATTTAAGTGAAGCTTCACATCTGAAAGTTCGCAATG
Source organism: Leptarthrus brevirostris (assembly GCA_964036015.1). Classification (NCBI taxonomy): domain Eukaryota; kingdom Metazoa; phylum Arthropoda; class Insecta; order Diptera; family Asilidae; genus Leptarthrus; species Leptarthrus brevirostris. Next base: position 47,260,104 of record OZ038373.1, read on the forward strand.
ATCAAACTTGCTTGCATCTTTACTCTACTCGTTTTTTCGACCCGTTTGAAGTGCTAAAATGACATATCGAGGTTTTTCTAACTGAGTAGATGTTTTAATTGTCCAATTAAGATCAAAAGTTGTAGGTAATATAGGATATTCATATATATCCCAGCTGCGAAAACTCATTTGCATTGGTCGTTCAGTATCGATTAACTTAAGCAGCGATAGTTTTTCTTCATCAGCTACACTTATGTTGGGGACTCGCCATTGTAGTTTGAAAATATCTATTTTAACTTCATCGTTTGGTGATATAAAAGCATTTTCATCACCTCTACTTCGAATCAATATAAGTTTATGTTTAGCATTTATAACAATTATGTTTAGCATTTAGTAACGCATTGCTTTAATTTTGATTTAAAGATATGTTGTGATCCCAAAATCACTACATTTAATTTCTGTAATACTTACCCCATAATAGATTGCACATGCGCCGACTCATATTACTTACCACACAAAGTGCAGATCCTAAGCGGACACATGCAACTATTTAAATTCCCACGCATGTGCATTTGCTCAAGTTACTTACCTTCATAAATTGTCACTTACGACCAAACATTTAACTTGCTGACCCTCATAAATTTCCAATGTCTAAACAATAATTTCATTTTAAATTAACTCAAATGCTCTTATCGCACATTTTCTGAAGTGCGAGCATCAGATTTCATAAGGCACATGTCTTATCTTTTATTCATTTTATTCTACGTTCAGACACATGTCTTATCTTTTATTCTTTTTGTGCTGCAATTCTTGTTAGAATATTTATACATAACAAGAATTGTCTGATTGGTCAGCTTGAGGGTAAATAGCACTGAATTAACGAAGTAAGTGGGATATAGTAGATGGGCTCTAATTAGTTTTGAAGATTTTATTAAATGAATAACGTTTGTTAATACGGTTCAATTCCGATTATATTAAATGAATAAAGTTTGTTAATACGGTTCAATTCCGATTTTATTAAATAAATAAAGTTTGTTAATACGGTTCAATTCCGAATTTATATAATTATAAAAGTGAAAGTGAGTGATAATAAATTTTAAAGAAACGAGAGATCCTTTTTGAGATTCCCTATCCCAGCTTCCCCCTGTGTCGCTCTTCTCGCCCTGCGAAAGCACGGCGGCATCTTGGGTCACAACATTGGAGGCAGCGGTGGGATACGCCAAGTGAATAATAATTCTATTAAATAATACGTAACGACAAATAATCAAATATAAAAGTAAAAATACGCCAAGTGAATAATAATTTTATTAAATAATACGTAACGACAAATAATCAAATATAAAAGTAAAAATACGCCAAGTGAATAATATTTCTATTAAATAATGCGTAACGAACAATAAAAATAAAATTTAAAAAAAAAATTTATAAAATTAAAATTTTAATAAAATAATTCAAAACGAATTCGAATTTTGCGATAGCAAAGTACAGTGCCTTAATAAATTTTTAATTGCGTTAACGGTGAGAGGTTTCCTAGCTTCCCCAACAAAAAAAAAAGCTAAACAGTGTTAAAAAATAAAAGAGGGAGATAAAACCCCACAAAAACAAAAATATGTAAAAATATTTTAACTAAAGGTCGGTGGACGGACGGTCCCGACCCCTCACTGGTGGGATCCTGAAAGAGACGGACTGTCTCTTACTGCAAACAATTAAAAGGATTATATCTTGGCAACTATAACTACTCATCTTGAAAACTACAAGAAGACGTCGGCCCGGAAGACCGACGCAGGCATCATCTGAGACTAAACTTCTTTTTTGATACTTACAAGTAAGCAAAATGAAAATTTTCAATATAAAAAAAAAATATATATATAAAATACAAAATAAATATTTTTACCGGTTATTGTATCAAATTGCTTCAAGTAAATAATTAAAGAATCAGAATTTTTAGTTATGAAAGTTTAAATTAGACAATAATTTCTCTGTAAAAGTGTTACAATTGAATATTGGTGATTTTGGATGGCATAAGACTTATCGCTCAGTCTTTGTTTTTTTTTACTTACATTTTAAATTTTGTTTTACTTTGGACTGGATTTATCGATCGATGCGAGGGATCGATATTTTGTAGAAGTGCAAACATTTTTTTTCTCCTTATCGAAAGCGAATTTTCTTTTGTTACTGTTTTTTTTATCTTCGCGAGACTCTACCACGCTTGCTTGCTTGCGGCCTAGCACCGCATTTTCTAGAAGCCGAATCCTTACTCGGGGTAGAACTCGGGAAAGAGCCATTTTAACATCGGGATTTGAAGAGCTCCCTTATCACAACAAAATGCCAGACGACGCGGCTACCCCTGTCAGTTTATCTGACATTCATTTCTTGGTACCCACTTACAGCGGAAATCCAGAAGAACTGGATAAATTTATAGCTTGTGGGAAGATACTTTTTTCGTCAGCAAAATCTGAAGCTGATAAAAAATTTTTTCTGGAAATAGTAAAGACCAAACTTGAAGGTCTAGCTTTCCAATTAACTCAGTACGACTCGTACGATACTTGGGACTCCTTAGTAACAGGCCTAAGGACTAAATTCAGACAAGAGAAAAGTAGGGCCATAGCTCAAAATGAACTTATTAAAGCCAAACAAAATTTTAAGGAAGATGTAAAAGAGTTCGGAAATAGACTATTACGATTACTAAATACCCTTAATTCAAGTACGTATTCCGAAGTAACAGACACTGGAGCTAGAACGTACCTGGTGAATGAAAATGCTAAAGTAGCAGTTCAAATTTTTGAAGACGGATTGCGAAATCCTAGCCTGAAATTACTTGTGAAAGCACACCATGAAGGTGATTTGCAAAAGGCCATTTTATATGCGGTTGAACATGAAATGCGTTCTGAAAATGATAACCGAAATACAACTACGCTTTATAGATTCAGTCATAGCCAGAATCTCTCTTGTTCTATTTGTGGAAAACGAGGTCATACTCAAAACTTCTGTTATCAGAATCCTAATAAAAATACTATAAAAAGGGAAATCCAACATGTCAGGAGGACAGATTACCCCAATGCTCCGGCTCATAATTCTAGAAATTGGTACGGTCAACAAGACTTTAGTGCGCCCCAACCTTTTAATCCTAGACAAATGGGATACCAAAATTCGAGGAATCATTATAGGCGAGAAGTGCCTAATACTACAAATCGGGAATTACCCCGGACCTCACGAGAAACTACTCATATAAATAATAGAGGGCCTAAATTAAATCAATATATGATTAAACAAAAGCAAACGAAACCCGAACAAATGGGAAACGAAAGGATTCGAGAGGAAGCAGTCGGCTCACCTGCTCGAATCAAAGTCAGAGCCGACGTTCATCAACACTAAAACCCTTTAATACAAAGTTAATTATCGAAGTATCACTAGAAAACACAAAATCGGGACTTGTGGCCAACGTAGCATTTAAGCCATCTAAAACGGGATTTAAGAGGTTATTGATAGATACCGGTGCAGAAGTCAGTCTGATTAAACATGAAAATAATTGCAACAAGATTAAAAATTTAGTTAAACCAGAAGAATCTAGTTTAGTAACACTATCTGGAAAATCAATCCCGGTGTTGGGATCTATTAGAGGAGAAATATTATTATCCAACGATGAATATCAATTTGATATTGAACACTCTTTCTTGGTGTTGGACGACACTTGTTCGAACTTTGATTATGACGGTATTATAGGCAGCGATTTCTTGAGAAAATATCGTTGTAATATCAGTTATGACAAAGATTGTTTAGAGATGGAGTTAAGCGAGCCTGAAATAAATTTGACTGAATGCAAAACAGGGGAACGGGAAGACAATAGAGCTTCAAGACCGATTCCTTACTGTGCAGAATCAAAATCAATTTCAAAAAAGGTAATCGAAAGAACTGAATCAAATCTGAACGGAGAAAAACAGGTAAACTACGAAAGAGATGTAGCTTCGGCTACCAATGATACAATCATTATAGCACCACGGTGCAAAACTTTAACAGAGATAAGTTGCAATATTAACAAAGAATTAGTTATAAAAAAGAAAGAAGTGATACCCGGAGTATATCTGGCAGCTACAATAGCCAAACCCGAAAACAAAAATTACAAATAATGCTCTTGAATAGTAATGAGTATGAAGTGGAATTAGATGCTCGAAAATTGAATTTTGAATATGATGAATTGGATAATTATGATGTACTGAATTATCATCGAGAAGAGGACCCAGTAGAAAGTCGACTAAAGACACTACAGTGGTCCTTAAAACTCGATCATTGTAATGATGAGGAAAAGACCTCAATACTTAATATTTGTAGGGAATATAATGACCTCTTTTTTCTAGAAGGAGACGTGTTGTCTTATACAACAGTAGGAACCCATAGAATCCAAACGCAGGCTGATAAAGCGCCTGTATATGTAAAGCCATATAGGTTACCCGAATCTCATAGAAATGAGATACGCCGTCAAGTTAATGAAATGCTAGAGGCAGATATTATTAGGCATAGTAAAAGTCCGTGGAACTCTCCGTTAATATTAGTTCCAAAGAAAGCTGATAGTCATGGCAATAAACAGTGGAGAGTTGTGATTGATTTTCGAAAGCTTAACGACATTACTGTAGGAGATGCATACCCCCTTCCAAATATAATTGATATATTGGATCAACTAGGGAATTCTAAATATTTTAGTACACTCGATTTGGCGAAAGGGTTTCACCAAATATTAGAGGACCCAGTAGAAAGTCGACTAAAGACACTACAGTCGTCCTTAAAACTCGATCATTGTAATGATGAGGAAAAGACCTCAATACTTAATATTTGTAGGGAATATAATGACCTCTTTTTTCTAGAAGGAGACGTGTTGTCTTATACAACAGTAGGAACCCATAGAATCCAAACGCAGGCTGATAAAGCGCCTGTATATGTAAAGCCATATAGGTTACCCGAATCTCATAGAAATGAGATACACCGTCAAGTTAATGAAATGCTAGAGGCAGATATTATTAGGCATAGTAAAAGTCCGTGGAACTCTCCGTTAATATTAGTTCCAAAGAAAGCTGATAGTCATGGCAACAAACAGTGGAGAGTTGTGATTGATTTTCGAAAGCTTAACGACATTACTGTAGGAGATGCATACCCCCTTCCAAATATAATTGATATATTGGATCAACTAGGGAATTCCAAATATTTTAGTACACTCGATTTGGCGAAAGGGTTTCACCAAATATTAGTGGACGAGCCCGACCAAGAGAAAACTGCTTTCAGTACCCCCTTTGGTCATTATGAGTACAACAGAATGCCATTTGGATTGAAAAACGCACCCGCAACGTTCCAAAGGCTCATGAACAATGCCCTTATCGGTATACAAGGAGTGGAATGTTTCATCTATATAGACGATATTGTAATATACGGCTATGATCTAAAGGATCACAATAATAAGCTGGTACATGTTCTAGATAAATTGAGGAAACATACCGCAAGCTCCAACCCGACAAGTGTCATTTTTTCAAAAGGGAACTTGCATACTTGGGTCATATCATTTCCGAAGATGGTTTGAAACCAGATCCTTCGAAAATAAATGTTGTAAAAACTTATCCCAAACCAAAAAAGGAAAAGGATGTAAAAGCTTTTCTCGGATTTGTAGGTTACTACAGACGTTTCATATCTGACTTCTCTAAAATTGCCAAACCTTTAACGAAACTGCTTAAGAAAAATGAACAATTTAAATGGGATGCTTTTTGCGAAGAAGCATTTGTCTCGTTAAAAGAACGACTTATCCAAGCACCTGTGTTAGCATACCCCGATTTTAATAAAGAATTTATCATTACTACAGATGCAAGTGATCTGGCCTTAGGAGCCGTATTGTCTCAAGGCGAGATTGGTAATGATCGCCCAATTTGCTACGCTAGTCGAACTCTTAATCCGGCCGAGACGAGGTATTCAACTACAGAGAAAGAACTACTAGCCATAGTTTATGCAGTTAAACAGTTTCGCCCTTACGTTTATGGAAAATTTTTTACAATAGTCACTGATCATAAGCCTCTGCAATGGCTAATAAATTTGAAAGAACCATCGTCAAGATTGATGCGATGGAGAATATTATTAGAAGAATACGACTACACTATAAAATATAAACCCGGTAAATATAACGCTAATGCCGACGCGTTAAGTAGGATAAAAACCCAGGAGCCTAATGAGAAAAATATACAAGTTCTGACTCGAAGCCAAACTAAAAAACCTGAAATCTCAGCCAGTCAAAAAACTGAAAACAATAACACCATTGATAAAAGTACAGAAATAAGTACTAATGCAACTAAAGTAATAGAAAGTAATGAATCCATTCTGACACAAAAACTTAACGGAAACACATGAAGAACTCAAATTAAGAGAGATTCTTCCTAACTATAATGATATAGAAATGAACAATAAATTTTCAATTGAATTAAATAACGAATTTTACTATATAGCTAAGATACCTATTACTATAAGATCTAAGAAAGATAGGGAAAGTATGAAAACTTCGCTACGACAATTTCTGAATTTGTGTGAAAAGGAACAAATCACAGATTGCCATATATCAATGCCTATTTGTGACAATCAAGTATTATTAGAATTCAAAAATATTTTAAATGAATTAAAATTAAAACCTGAAACTACGATATTTCTTCATCGAAATTCAAGGATGCACTTAACTGATCCTGATGATATTCAGCAACTCATTAAGGAATACCATAATTTGCCATTAGGTGGTCACCAAGGATTCAGTAGAACCGGCAAACGTATAAAAATGTCTTATTATTGGCCTAACATGCTGAAAGATATAAAAAATTTTGTTCGAAAATGTGAGTCGTGTCAAAAGAATAAACTAAGTCGACTCAACCACATACCTATGAAAATAACCACTACAAGTTCTCAACCCTTTGAAAAGGTTGCTCTAGATATTGTGGGTCCACTTCCAGTTAGCTATAGAGGACATAAATATCTTCTCTCTTTCCAAGATGACTTGACTAAATTCTCGGAAGCTGTCCCTATACCTAACGCTGAGGCTCACACTGTGGCGGAAGAATTCTTCAAAAATATCGTGTGTAGACACGGTATCCCCGAATCGCTACTCACAGATCAGGGTACTAATTTCCTAAGTGTCATGTTTACAGAAGTATGTAAGCTTCTGAAAATAAAGAAAATACAAACGACACCTTATCACCCCGAAACAAACGGAGCTTTAGAGAGAAGTCACCGCACTCTAGCGGAATATCTTCGACACTACGTCAACAAGGACTCTCAAACATGGGACGAGTGGATCCCATATGCAATGTTTGTATATAATACTACTCCCCACAGCAGTACGAATTATTGTCCTTATGAACTTCTCTATGGTTACACACCGAAAATACCTTCTTCCTTAAAACAATCTCCACAAACAATCTATAACTACGATAACTATGCTAACGAGCTCAAAGCCCGTTTACAACACAGCTATCAATTGGCAAAGGAAAATATAATTCGACATAAACAAAAATCAAAGGTTTATTATGATGAGAATAAAAGAGAGAAACAACTTAACCTAGGGGAAAAGGTTCTTTTAAAAAGGCACGTACGAAAAGATAAATTCTCTTCTCTTTGGGAAGGACCCTATGAGGTCATCCAGCTGATTTCTAAAGAAACTACCAAAATAAAAATAGGAAATAAAACAAAAATCGTTCATAACAATAATATAAAACCCTTCATTGAATAACAATATATCACCCTTTTTAATCTAGTCAACGCTCGAGGAGTTATGTCTCCGACAACAATTTTACTCTTCTTCTTAAGCTGAAAATAAAATACAACATTTAAATAAATTGGGTTGTAACGTCGAAGACGATCAAATTACGCTGACGGATAATTTCCAACTCGAATAATGATCTAAACTAGATCCTAATCGGCGCTTCTTTTCTAATCTCTCAAAATTTTCTTAACCTGTTGAGTATTGTAAAAGAACTTGACATCGGTTTTAACAATAAAAAGTTAAGGTACCGAATTCTTACTGAAATGGTAAAAATTATCACGAATAATAAAAGTAAATACCTCTTTTAACTGATGATATCTTAAGTACCTATGTTAAAAAACGTAATTAACAATTTTATGAATATTATGGGTGGATAAACTTAATCATTCTAACATGAAAGTAAACAATACTGTCGCTTTTGCTTAAAATTTCTTGCTGGTGTGCTAAAACTTTTCCCTAAAATACTTTGCTCACCACTCCTTACCGTAGCAAATACATAATGCTGCTATCTTTTCAGATATGTTTTGGACATTAATCATTCTCGTAACAATCACCGCAGCTCAACCTGACGGAGTAAAAATAACGCCAATTCGCAATGCTGGAATATACTTCGAAAACTTGGGATTGGTAGAGTTCTATTCTAGTGATTGGAAGATCGTAGTATATTACGATCTGGCGAGCATAAATCTCGGGATTATTTATCTAAAGAAGCACAATACTGAAATAAACCAGTTATGCGGAGTACTTCTTAACGAACCCGCATTTTTGCAAATTTGTAACCACACCATCATAGAAATGAACCATTTAATACATGATATCGAATTAAATCTCATCCTTTTGGAATCGAAATCAAGAACGAAACGATCTGTGCTGGGAATTGTTGGTATAATTAGTAAACCACTATTTGGCACTTTAAACGAGGAAGATGCCAAGTATTATGACAAACAAATAGAGAAATTGCAAAGAAATGAATTACATATAAAGTCATTAATAAAAGAACAGACGATGATCTTAGAGACTACAGCGAACATATTTAATAAATCCTTAACCCAAATTCAGATGCAATTTGTGACTCTGAACAATAAATACAGAAATCTAAGAGGTCTCATGGATGATTTGTATAATGCAACATATGCTAACCGAATAGTTACTGACTTACCCTTAATACCCTACTGGTATTGAGATATCAGAACATAATTAATACGTTAGTTGACCTGGTAACGGATGCAAAACATGGGAAGCCCCATCCTTCAATCATTACGCCTAATCAAATAGATTCTATACTTACAATCATTCGTAAGGAAATCTCCATTGATCGTAGGCTTCCCACTACGTTAAAAGAAGCCAACCTTCTATCCATTTACCGCACTGGAAGAATGAGCTCGACAGTGTATAATGGTAAAATCTTATTCGAATTTAAAATTCCCCTCCCTTATAAGGAAGAATACCAACTGTTCAAAACGCATTCTTTACCTACAATTTACAATAACGAATTCGCTTTCATCCAGCCTAGCACTGAATTCTTAGTGATCGATTATGAAAGAGAACATTTTTATAGCATGAATGCCAAGGAGATGGAACATTGTAGAATCAATGAAGATGATCACTACCTGTGCCAATTAAATCACCCTATTTTTAATGTAAATGAAGATAATTCAATATGCGAGGTTAACCTTCTGAAACGAGATTATTCAAAATTACAAACATGTGATCTTCGAACTTCAAATCAAACTACCTTTTGGATACAATTGTCTCAAACTAATAAATGGCTGTACTCAACTAGAATAAATGTAACAGCCGACGTTATATGTAAACAAATTATTACTCCACTAATTCTGAGCGGAACAGGAATAATGGAAATTAGGGCGAATTGTTATTTAAAAACAAAATACTTAACCGTAAGAGCATATAACGCGAATTTAACTGAATTAAAATCTTTCCTAGTACCAACTTTAAATGTTGAAAGTTTTTCAACAATATTACGAATTTCAAGCACCATACCATTAGTAAGGTCGGTTTGATCAAATATTCTATGCCAAACGAACTCACGAAATTATCTGAACGGATAACGAGCATGAAGGAAAAAGAAGAAGAGGTCATCGAACCCATTGATTCGCATACCGTGCATCATTACACTCTCGGTTATATCTTGTTGTTTTTAATCCTGCTAATAATATTTTATATTACATATCCCAAATGGATTTTTTGCTATAGTCAAAAAAAACTAAATCTAATAAAGATATTGTTGACTCAGATGAACCCGACCAAGAACACCAAATTCAATTAACACGAGCATAATAAATTAAATATAAATTATATGTACACTACTATATAAAAGTATAATGTAATGTACCCCTGGTACAACCAAATTATATATATCAAACATAAGTGTATATTTAAACATACGTTAAAATTCGATATATTCAGAATTTATAATTTTCAAATAATTGCATTGTAGGTACACAAAAAAAAACAATAAAAAAAAAATATATATATATAAATTTTTTAGCATTTCCATTTTATATGTATGCAGATAATCACGCTACTTCTAATTAAGAATTTTTTTTGAATAAATAAAATTACCAAATTACTTAGAAAAATAAGAATAATAATTTTATAGTGAAAACAAAGTAAATAAATATATATATAAATAAAAAAAAGGTAAAATACCATGTAAAGTATAGCCATTGAAAAAACGAGAGATCCTTTTTGAGATTCCCTATCCCAGCTTCCCCCTGTGTCGCTCTTCTCGCCCTGCGAAAGCACGGCGGCATCTTGGGTCACAACAGATATATAATTTTTTATTGTTTTAGCTAATCCTAGATTTCTCGTGCGATCAATTTCTACGCTATTTAATTCATAGCGAATTTCGTCAAATAGAAAAGCTATGGCGTTATTAGTTAATTTCGCCGTTGCTGATGCTAGCCCATCTGATTTTTTTATCGCGCCTTCTATATATAAGGAGCTTTCACTTGGTAAAATATACAAATCCTGATGTTGTTATGATATTCGAACTTCATCGCTATTCTTATATGATACTAAAAACGGAGAGTAGCTGTGATACTCAACTTTTGTAATACTATTATCAAAGCTAGCACCTTGAGTAATATCGAGTATTTCATTCATTTTTTAACTTAAAACCAAGAGTTTTTAAGAATTGCTTGTTAGCGACTGTTAGCTTTATTCCTGACGCTTGCGTGGCTTTAGGCTGACTAGAAGATTTGACACTTTTGTGTTTGTATTTATTATCAATGGTATTATTGTATATTAACATGTTGCGGCTTCAAATGCAGTCTCACTGTAATCGTTTCTCCTCTAAAATTTATTAGATCACCGTCTTGATCCACGAACTTCAGTGTTAGAGAACTTATCCGTCTGATGTTCAGAGGCAAGTAAATGACATTCTTAGGAACTTCAATTATTTTATATCCCGGGCCTACCGTAGGAGAGAACTCGTGTAATGTATGAACTTGTTGATTATTTATGAAAGAGCCTGATACTATATTACATTCAACTCGAATCATATTAACTTTTATTATATTTACTGGTAAATCAGATTGATATGAAATATTAGGTTCTAGAACGCGTTTACTAAATCCTAGTAATGATCCAATAGAGTTATTTTTATTCAAAAATAATCGGGTAGAACTTTTTACTTCTGTTTTCAAGGTGTTATTATTAGCTGTTATTTCTACTATATGTTTAGTTTTCATCTTAGCTAGTTCCCTTTTGATAAATCCTGCAATGTCATCAATTTCATAGGAGCCTTCTGGAATTTTAATTTCATCATCATCTACATGAAGTAAGTTATTTCTACTATCCACATTAGGAATTGAATTATATGTCTGTAAATCAATGAGTCCGCAAACGTATTCTGAACTTAAGTCCAACGGAGGAAAGTATTCAACTGTAAGCACAGATGAATTCCCAGTCAAAGTCAGTGTTAATGACATAGTTGTTCAAAGTGAAATGCAGATGTTATTTTATATCTGTTATCTTACAATGTATAATTATACTATTAAATTTATAGTTACTTATTATTTTAATGATTATATAAAAATTCTAAACATAAATGACCGCAATTTATCGTATTATAATTTTGATAAGACTTATAATTTTAAACAATTTTTTTTCCTAAATAGCTTGATATTTCCTTTGGTGGTTGCAAGTTTCCAAAGCTGTCAAAGAATTCTTTTTCAGACTCACTTTTGTAATATGCTACCCAATGGCTACCAGGACCTGATATAGAGTCCAAATTTACTATTCCACACTCATATTTTCTAGGCTTTTTGGGCAGAGCATCAAGCATAAAAACACCTCTAAAATGTGGTAAATTATTCGCATATTTCTATAAATCGATTTCATTTAATGCTCGATTAGGTAGCAGTTTTAGAAGTTTTTTGAAGGTGGATTTAAGAATAGACCAAGTCCTTTTCTGTATGGCTTCAAATATAAACCGCTACCTTTTTTTCCTAATGCAATAGCTTCCATCGTATTATTATGTCGATTGCTCTCCTTTAGCTGCTCTTTAGCATTTGTTGCAGCATTAACAGCCTTTGCGACACCTGATACTCCTCCCACTAAAGCACCTAGTGCTGAAAGACCCGCAAAAATAGGAATTAGAGGTAGCACTCCTCCAGCCTTTGGAATCGGAATAATTCGAGGTGGTCTTACATCCTTCTTCTTTCGATTAAATACACTTTTAGTAGCAGCAAGTGCAAGACTTAAAGCTTCTTTTAAGGAATCAGGCTTTTTTAACTTTAAAATATTTCTTGCTTCATGAACTCCTTTTTGTAGAGTTAATTTTCTTTTTGGATTCCTAGAGTGAATTTTAGGTTTTTTTCTTAACCCCATTCCAAATTTTACTTTTGCTTTCATAGCGTTTGTTACAAGCCAGGCGTTGCTACGTTCTCCAACGGATGCGTCTGAAGATATCACTCGTTCCCAAGCTTTACCGGATAATATACGATCAGCAATATGACGATCCTCAATATTTTTATGTTGAGAATATGCGATATCGTGATCTCTACAAGCTGCGTCAAGAGGATTGATTCCAGGGTCACCCCTTGCTAATCTTTTTTGTAGTTTAGTACCAGGACCGCAATATTGATATCCAGGTAAATGAAATTCAAATGGTAAATTGCTAATTGCTGTGTTTAGCAAACCGCCTCCTCTTCGACATTTACGCTGACGAGAACGATTTTGATTCTTTGAATGATTAAGGGGGTCTTACTATGTAACAGTTTCAAAAAATCGATTTTTTTTTACATTTTTTTCATCTAAATAGTGTTAGAAATACGCTGGTAAAAGGATTTAACTGTCGATGGGCTCGTTTGGCAGTGACAGAGCATTTTGCACGGTCATGCGCGGTCGTTTTTCGCGTTTCTCCTGTAGTCCCGCAACGAGCAACGCATCGACCGCTCGGAGCGTAGGGTGACTTATGCAGCGAAAAGCGCCAGGATCGAGCAAAGAGAAGAGCAAGTAGCTCAACGCGAATTCCTCCTCGAACAAGAAGGTGAACTCTACGGACCTGGGATCGCAGATTGATCGCAAGAATTTTTAACAATATTTTATTACGTTGTCAATCTTTAAACGTGTTTTTCCGAAAGTCGTCTCTTTAGAGGTGGGGTGAACGTTTTCGAAAAAACTACCTGACCGATCTTGTCATACTAAAAATTTTTATTATCAGAAAACATGTCGCAACAGATAGACACGAGCTTTTTTTGAAATTCTTGTCCAAAAATGTTTAACAGCCTTGAATAGCAGAAAAAAAAGTGCAAAAAAAAATTTTTTTTTCAAAATTCTATTACTATAAGAATTTTGTGAATTTTTGAAAAAGCTCGTGTCTATCCATAGCCAAGGGGATGAGAAAAATAAATTTTAAAGGTTTTTTGGTTTCAGAACATCTGATCGGTCAAAATCGTTCACCCCGTGCGCCCTGGACACTTTTGACGAGGACGCAGTGAAGGACGTGTAGCGGTCACATACGTCATTTTTATGTATAACCAAAAAAACATTACAAAAAACTGCTTCCCGAAATCATTTGTAGTTTTCTAGTAATCAATTTTTGAATATAGCGCTCGGAAATGAGGTATTACATAGTAAGACCCCCTTAATCATTCAACTGGTAAGATAAACCTTTTCGACATCCTCAAACAACACACTGAGCTGATGACTGATATAAAAGTTCAGTGTTGTGTAATAAATATTTCAGTTCTAATAATGAAGTTCGTGAAGCAGAGAGACTCTTTATCAATAAAAAATCTTGATATTAAATCTACAAATGAATTTAAAAGACATATTATTTTTTTAATTTCCGCTTTGTTTTTCATTATTTCAATTGGCGGATATATATTTGTAGGGATTAAATTAGCACTGAATGCATTTATTTACTATATTTAAGTTGTTCATGGGGACTTTTCAGATTTCTTAACTCCCACCCACAAACTTATTTATTTGAAGTATATGCTATTGGATACTGACTCAAATTATGGATCAATTATGAAGTGAATTAAACAAGATCGGTGGATTAGACACATTTTCTTACTAATTTGGTGCATTTAAGCTTGTTTTCTCTTTATTTTTAAGTAAAATTTCAATTTACAGGTTTGTTTTTAAAATTCAAATTTATAAAGGTAATCAACTATCAGTTGCTGAAACTGAAATCTGAAACAATTCAGTTTTTTTTTAACAAAAGGGCGGAAAGAAATATTATAATAACTATAAATGAAGTAAATACATATATAAATACTGAAGAATATTGGGATTAGTTTTTTTAAGTTAAATAGAACTACGTTTTCTAGCATCCTGTATTACTTTATTACAATTGAAATTTATTTTCTCTATTTTCATTTATAAATAATCTTCGGAGATATTTTCTTTATTATTGCGGTACCTCGAGAGTTAAGATAATTTTTGAAATGTTCGTTATATATTTTCTACTTTTTAAACTAAATAAAACCTATGGAAAATAATAAAATAGTAAGTGTAGTGTAAGGAAAGAATTCCTGTCCCCTTTTTCTGGAGTTAATTGGACAGCAAGCTTCATGTTCGGTCAGCCATCATAAAGATAATAAAAGTATATCTTCGTGATGAATTCTCAGTTTTTTTTGGTTTTATTTTTGAACACTTAAGTGGCTGAGAAATTATAATGAAGTGGTAGACACTGTCCGTATTCCTCCCGGCGATCTCTCTCACTCTCTAACACTTGATTCCGGACAACTGTCCGAGTTTATAGGGAATATGCTATATGACAAAGGCTAGGCATAGTCGGGGGATAGCCTTATGAGCCTCGAGCTATCTGGATGCTGAGGTCGCTTTCTTCGTCAGGGGCATGATTAGGCCGATCCTTTTAGCATTTATTTTTCAGTTATCCTTTTTTTCATTGTGCTTCCTTTTTTTCTGTTGGACATAAATAGTGCCCGCAAAATAATTGTTCGGGTGAGTGAACCGAAGGAGGAGGCAAAATGACTCCCCGATCCGACGGGCACGGCTCCCCGATCCCTGGTTAGCACCGCTAACCGGGCGGGCCCCTCCCTTGTTCGGTCAAAGGACGAAGCCTGCACGGCTATTATGACGCTCACCCCGGTACTTCCCATAGCCTTCCCAAATCCCGTGGTTGTGCGCTACAACTAAGAGATAACAAGCAACTTAGTGGTGCTCACAACACTCAATCTAATCCATGCACGCATGCAGCCATCTTGTGGTTGCCTGGGTACATGGATTTCTCACGTTTACCGATAGCAAGCGATTGTCTAAATACATATAAATTTGTTGACCAATTCAGATCTTTACCATCATGTATTGAAAAGTTGTCATCTTTTTCAAACAAAATTGTAATTTAATAAAGGAAGTGTCTATTTACTACTCTCAAATTGCCGTGTAATTTCCGTGTACACGGAAATACACGAACCTACACGATAAGTGCTAATAGTTACATCCATATTTATATTACTGGTAATAGTTTATCACAGCAAGTAAAGATGATTGTTAGAATAAACTCAACGATAGCTACATCTCTGAATATGCGCATGCTCAAAATGTTTGGTCTACATTTAATATTTAGACGTTGGGTGAATATACAAGATTTACATTTAAAAACAGATGAACTATTATTAAGTGAAGTATTTGAAAATTTTCACAATAGTTGCATGCTAAGCCATAGATAAGATCCAGCTCATTATTATATCCCATGTTACTATGCACAAATTTAAAATTAGAACTTGTTTCCGACATTGATATGCTGTTGTTTATTGAACAAGCAAAGATATAGCAAAGCTAATAACAAATATTTAGAAAACTTTAAACCTTTCGAAGAAAAAACTATATAATGTATTTTGGTATAAATAATTTATATGGGGCAATATCAGAACTTTTGCCTACAGGAACTCTTGAATGGGTTGAAGGCATTGAGTTATCGAATATTTCAGAGGATTCACAATTTGGTTATTTATTAGAAGTAGACCGTGAATACCCATACTTCATCCATGATTGCCGCAAAGATATACCATTTGCACCAATACAAATGAAGCCTCCACAAGGTAAAAATTCGAAATTTCTCTTAACTGAATAATGCTGAAAGTTGTTCACTATCGTAATCTTAAACAATATTTGAATAATGGGCTTACATTAAAAGAAATTCGTTGGATTAAGCTGATGAATAATGCTGTACCTGGAAAGTCGATGGAAAATGTTAGAAAATATGAAAATGTTAAACTTCTTACAAAATGGTATGGGCGCTATGGAGCTAAAGTCGCAATATCTAAACCCAATTTTCATATTTGATGAAAGTGTAATTACTGTTGAGCTAAATAAAACATAGGTTATTATGAATAAAATAATTTATGTTTGACAAGCTGTATTAGATATATTAGAAACCTGTCTATTTGACTTTCACTATGGATATATGAAACGTACTTATGGAGACTTATGTAAATGTATCTACACAGTTACTGATTCTCTCATGGATGAATGAACTGAAATATGTAAATTTATACAAATTAATAAAAGAAGATATACATATGTTTGATACAGGTCATTATTAACCACATAATGTTTGCAATATTCCATTGCGAAGCAAAAAAGTACCAAGTCTCATGAAGGATGATTTGAATGGAGGACTACGTACTAAGATGTATATGTAGTTTACGAGTAAATGGTGAAGATTATATAAAGAAGATTAAGGTGACTGAAAATAATGTTATATCAAAATCAAGTACTTTTAATGATTACAAAAAGTGTTTAGATGAATTTTGTGAAATTTATAGACATCAAAATAGCATTCAATCTTTTAACCATAATGTATTTAGTATAACTCAAAAAAAGTACCATTTTAACCGTGGGGTCATTATAGTTTAAATTCCTAGTAGGGCTGATATTTTTCATGATGTCAATTACTCTTGATAAAAAAAAATTTAAAATAAAACACTTTTCATTTATTTCAATTTTTTCTTATTATTTCACATAAAATATTGCAATAACAACACATTTTGTAAAGCACAACACCCGCTGTGGATGATACACCTTGGATTATTATTATACAACGTTTTCAGGATATTCAAATTAGGACAACCAAACTAGTTGATGTCATATACTACGATATTGTTGTTTCTAAATTCATTACGTAACCAATCACTTTTTTCAGACCCTTTGACATAAATAGTTTGATTTTCAGAAATGTTCAAAAGAAACTTCTTGATGCTTAAAAATTATGTAAACCTTCCATTGTAACTTAATCCATGATGGCTATGACAAAGCCAATTCACCTCTGATTGTAGCCCAGGTGGAAGATCACCAAAACTGTTTGGTATTTTTAATCCATTAAGGAGGAGTACAGTGTAAAACCATAAAAATCAACATATTTTTTTTAATGGCTTAAAAAAATACCCTGTTCTTTCCGAACAAAACGTTTGCACTCCGAACGCCGTATTCAATAAATTCGCGCCGCTACAGTGCGTCTTTTGTCGTTATGTCTTTTTGTTTAGAAAGCAGAGCTACTCATTTCTAAAACTTTAAACGGCTTTTTCTCTAAACCACGTTTTTGAATTTAGTTGACACTCCTGAACGAGTAACAATAGAGATAATTTGATGCGGTTTGAGCCAAGTGGTTCCTAAAACATGTCATTCTGGCGCACTCCACTAAAATTGGAAGTTTTTTTTTATACAATAATTATATTTTAATAGTTTTTATTGAGGGAAAATGTAGAATTTTCAATATGTTATTTAAAAAAAAAATATTTTAGGGTCTTTAAACTGTGGGGCGCGCCATAGATACATGTTCCATGATTACTAATATATTCGGGTTTTCCGTTTTAGAACCACGTTCGAGTCTGCATATTGTCAACCAGTTCGACCCGTCCATATTTGTCGTATGGCGAGTTTTCGGCTTTCCCGCTAATCCCATCGGTCAATTTTGAACTTTTTTTCTATAGCAGATGAAATTGCCATTAATAAAAGACAATAAATATTGCACTCTTGAATGTTATCTCTTGTTTCTAATTTACTCCCCAAAATGCCCCTAATTTAAGCGGTTCTACACTGTACTCCCCCCTTACTCCTGACAGGACTTATTGTTTCAAGTTTTTTCAATCACCATATAAGTTTTCTACTTATAAATTTCTGCATCCTTTCTCTACCTGGGCATATTCCACCTTTTTGGAAAGGTAATAAGATGAGCAATCCAATAAAAATAAAAAAAATGTATACTAATTACATGAATTTCGGAGAAAATTTGGGAAAATGCTGAATTTTAGGTAATCGCAAATCATTTTTTTCACTTTTGGAAGTGACTGTACGTTGGTGGGAGTTAGATCAGTAGTGTTCACATTTTTGGAAAGTTCATTAGGATAGTTGTTTTTTAGCGTTGGTTTTTTTGTGGCTGTGAAGGGTAGATCAAGAGACACAAATAAAAGAGTAATGTGCATACCATGAAAAACTGAAATTTATGAATCACCCTGTACTTCCAAACGGTTGAGATTGCCCTTCCCCCTGCCATACAATTTTTTTTTTGTCTAGGTGAGATCTATAACCCCACTCATTTTGGCACGTCAGATCTGACACAGCCTGTATAATGAGCTGAACCATAATCTAAATAAAAATCTGAATTTTTTCGAGGATGGGAACAAGATGGAGCTGATCAGTTATGTGTTTATGTGCAGGGTTAGACTCCTATGACTAAATGCAAATCCATTTAGAGCGGAGGGCAAATCCGAGTGCTCAATTTGTAATCTAAAACAGGAAGAAAATACTGAGCATTTCATTGGGGTCTGTCCTATATTCGCCAGCTTGCCCGAAATGAAGTGATTGAGCTTCTTAACGGTAAGAATTGGAAGGATTTATAAAGGGTGTTTTTTTTGTACGTCACCGCTTCCGATAGGGATACCTGTCCTTTTGGGCATCCAGTTTTTAAAGTAGCTTTGACGTTTTTACTCAGCATTCTTTGAAAATTCAAAATTCGCTCGAACAACGCTACCAAATTGTGAAAGTTTTATGTGAAATCTTTGGTCCATGTATGAGCGAGTCATCGGTGAAATACGCCACAGACAGACCGTATGGAGCTCATCCAGCGGAGCTAAGGTGGTTATATTCAAACAAAAATGTCACGAATTTATCTTTCGAATGAAGCCAACATTTGGGCAAAAATTTAAATATTTTTGTTTTATTTTAAAAAGAAGTTGTGACACTTTAAAGAAACACCCTATATAAATACGGTGCCGAACTGAGGATATATTGCAAAATTCTCATCGAAGAGTATAACTCGTAACTAGGGATTCACGGCAGCAAGACAAGGCCGAGACTTTGATATATCTCGCTCCAGATCTGGTCAAGGTGAAGAGGATCTTGCTCTCCTTGCAATCTCAGCGAGGTAAAGGCTAAACAAGGTTCGGTCTCGCTCTCGCCGAGATAAATGTATGTATCTGTGTATATATGCATTTTATTCTTATTCTTCTGAGCAAGGTATGATACATGTATATATATATATATATATATATATATATATATATATATATATATATATATATATATATATTGTAACGGGTTTGAATCCTAACTACTTATAAATCTCAATGATTAATTATTAGTAAAAGAAAATTATTTAAATATTTCGATATAACAAAATTGTTAGTAATAATTGTTAAATTTTAAATGAAATGAAACTGTACTCACCAAAAGCCAATCTTGCTGCTAGCCGGAATCTCGTATTCCTCATAATTTTATCCTAAAAATTAAAAAAGGTTACTATTCGCTCGACTAATGAATTTGTAAAAAAAAGTAACTGGTTACTTATAATACGCAGAACGCGCCAAGTACTAAATTCTTACTGGCAGTACACTACCTCCTTTTTCCGACAAGCAAGGCTGGTTTTGATTTTGTGTGGTGAATTTTTAGCTCTCTTCCGTCTTGTGAATCGAAGTGTTAACACCTTGTAAAAAAATAATTGAAAACTAAAGGCAAGAAATAAAAAGAAATAGTTAGCGAACAAATTGAATTTTTATAAAATTTTATCTGCCGAAAGTGAGGTCTGTAGTGTGCTGGATTTAAGCATCTCGACCAACACTTCTCTGGACAGCACGTGCCTTCTTCCTGTTACTAGCCAATTCCTTCTATTAAGTCTTCACTGGGACTCTGCATGCTTTAATTTTCTTTCCTTTTCCTCTCTGCGTTGCTTTTGTGCCTAAAACAAATAAAAACATTACGCCAGCAGGATAAAACAGAAATAGAGGTTAGGTGTAAAAAGGGTTGGATTCGTTCCATAATTTTAATTGGAACAGTTTGAATTTATTAAGTTCACGACTTCAAGAAGAGATGTCCTTCCTGGATCCAGTGTATATTTGTCGTCACACAGAAAAATTCCTACTTACCTGTGATACCTCGAAGTAAGACGGTTTTCTCCGGAAACACCTGAGTACATTGCACCTTGTGGAATTGAGCATTCTAGTAAAGAAAACCCAAGGAGCAGACCTTTAATTTAATTACTACTCTTTCAGGTTTTCCCATCTAATTTACTCGGGATTTAACTAGCCGATAATTGTCAATAAAATTCAAACTCACCTGATTCGAAATCCGGCTCCATTGCTTCCTGTGCTGTACGAATTCCTTCCGGCAATCAGAAGACGTCATCGCTGTAAATCCATCATCCTCTGGAAGACTCTAAAAATCGTCAACATAATTTTCACTAATTAATTCATCACGGCACTTGGCAATTTCGAGTACAATTTTCTGCACTTCACACGTCATTTCACTCTCTTGGCACAGGTAAACGAAAAACAATTCACTCGTCCACGGCAAACACAAAACTTTACTGGAAATTCGCGACGAACTCTAAAACACGACCAAAACAGTTTAAACTTATCGCGCACGCACTTCTGTTGTTGCCGGAGATTGTTGTTTACGCCAGTTTCAGTTCCTCCCGGCCCGGTCCCACACTCGCATACATAAACCCTCATCTTATGCTTATGTTTCAACCAAACCAAAGTTCGCTCCGCATAAGTGTGCGTGATTTATGCATGCTGGGCACTACTTTCCAACAGTGTCGGACTCCTGTGGCACAGTTTACCGAATAAAACCCTTGCTTCTCCGGACACTTGCCTGGAACTGTTTGGCACAACACTTCGAGCTAGGTCCTGTTATTTTGCCCATCAGGCACCTACTGCCTCACCAGTTGCCAGCTGGTCCAGGTCGTTTTTCTTCCATCGAAGAACGTCCTCCACGTACCTGGATGTGTTGTTCCAGACTTCCTCGTCGGCGATCATGCCTCCCACTATAGTGTCCGGAGAGACGGCGAGCTGTGTGAGGTGGTAGTTTACTTCACCGTGTTTTCTGTCCACACACCTATATTTTTTATAAGCCTAGCGGTCCATCGTCCCCTGCTCTCCTCGTCATACGTCTTCTCCAACTTTGCTAGGGTCTCTTCTGTGCTCGCAATTACTCTCCCTGCATCTTCCTAAGGTAGATCGCCCTTCTCTCTTTTGCAAGCAGTTCGACGGGTATCACTCCAGTGATGACAAGCGCGGCTGGCTCGGAGACAGTGCGATATGCAGAGGCCACTCTCAGCGCCGCGCGCCTTTGAACTTGGCATAGTCTCTTCTTGTAGGAGTCCTTGCTTAGGGCTTCCGCCCATGCTTACATGCTTCCTGCACTGCTGACATAAGCAGTCGGCGCTTGCTGGACTTGGGCCCTCCGACGTTCGCCATCACGCGCTGGCACTGTGACTCCCTTAGCCGCTTATCCGCAGTCTGCTTGATGTGTTCGAAGAAGGCCAACTTTGTGTCGATCGTCACTCCAAGATATCTCGCCGCCGGTTTCGACACTACAGCCTCCTCTCCCACCCTCACAGGGAGGATAGTGGGAATCCCTTTTTTTAGGACGACGACCTCTGTTTTGCTTAATACTAATGCAAGGCCGTGAGCTGCCATCCAGTGGCCGACTCTCCGCAGGATCTGATTCAGCTTTAGTTGAGCCTGCGATGAGCACCGCCACATCATCCGCATAGCCAACCAGTTGTGTTTCCTCCGGCATCTCTAGTCTGAGTAGGCTGTCATAGGAGGCGTTCCAGAGGTCGGGTCCTAGCATGGCTCCTTGCGCAGCCCCAGCCGTCACTTGTGTCTTGCGCTGCCCCTCGTTGGTGAAGTAGAGAAGCACTCGGTTCCTCACGAAATCGTGCAGCATCCGTAGGAGATACCGCGGCACCCGGAAGGTCTCCCTCAATGCCAGCAGCATATCGCTCCATCTAGCCGAATTAAAGCCATTTTTGACATCCAGCGTGACCAGGAGGACCACGCGGCGAGAGAAGCGACTATGATTTTCCGCTTTTCTGACAATTTCGGGGACCTCCAGGATCGCATCCACTGTCGATTTTGTTTTTCAAAACCCATATTGTCTGGGACATAACTTCCAGCCGCCTGTATGGCCGCTTTCAGTCTCCCCCTGATGAGTCCCTCGAGCAGCTTGCCCGCCGTATCCAGCATACACAGAGGTTGATATGATGAAGGCAATACAGGATCTCCTTTCTCCTTGTCTATAAGCACAAGGCGTGCGACCTTCCATTTGCTATAGAAGTTCAACGCTGACAGGCACGCGTTATACATATGCAGAAGCAGATATGGGTTGTGTTGGAAAACAACCTTCCTGGATCCCGTCTGGCCCAGGTGCTTTCTTGCCTTTTATCGCCAAGACAGCCTCTTCTAGTTCCCAGAGGGAACAAAGTGGAACTTCTTTATCCTCCTCAGGTTCAAGTGCCGCTCTATCCGTGTGTGCGGGGAACATAGTTGCCACCACTCTACCCGCGGTCTCTTGATCCAATGTCCTGGCGGTCTCAGGGCGCACAGCCTCTGGGTGACGATCTTATACCCGAGTCCCTAGGGATCCGAGTTGACATCTTCCGTGATATTTTTTCAGCAACGGGCCTTGCTTTGTCCTATGGCTCGCCTTAGCTCCTGGCGCTTTTGTGTTCCGCTGATCTAAGGTCTGCCTCCTCGCGATTTCTTGCCCGTTGTGCGACACGACGCAGCCTCAGGCATCGTCCGCGCAGTTGCGTTATCTCTGAAGTCCACCAGTATACCGGACGTTTCCCGTGTCGCGGTCTGCTTTGTGGCATCGAGGTCCTGCAGGCACACTCTATCAGCGACATAGTGGAGGCGGCCAGCGCCTTGGCTGCGGTCCTTCCGCTTCCCACCGATTCTCTCACGGCTCCCAATAACCTTGACAGAGCCTTCAGGAATTTTGGCCTGTCCATCCTCTCGGTATTCCATGTTATTGCTCCTAGCCGTTGGAATTGGTGTTGCTGCTGTTGCGCCCGTTTCTGGACCTCGAAAATTATATACTGGTGGTCGCTAGCCGAGTTGTCCTCCAGCACTCTCCACTCCCGTATCAGTGGCACCAGTGTTTTGGAGGCAAAGGAAACATCCGGGATGGTTTCGGCATACCCAGGGCGTCGGAAGGTTGTCACGCTGCCGATGTTTAAAACCAGGAGTCCTGTTGTAACGGATATTTCCAAGATGAGCCTTCCTCGTGTGTCCGGCTGCGGCATGTCCCACTCCAGCGCTTTTGCGTTAAAGTCTCCCGCAACTACCATATTACCCATGGTGCTTACGACCTCATGCTCTAGGCAGTCCAGTTTGTCCCAGAAATCATGGATGGGTTCGTTCGGCGTAAAGTAGTAACTGAAATACGTCACTTCTGCATGTTTCACCCAGACAAAACCTCTGCCTTTGCCCTGGGCCGCCACCTGGGTTCTTCTGGGGTCTGGCGTCCAGATGGCTACAGTGCCTGTCATATCAGGATACCAAACACTTCACGTTTTTTTATTATTCTAAGAATTTTAAGTGAAGGGTTTCCTTTTTATTTTTAATCTTGTAATTGATGAACCTAATGGGGTCTGTCTGATGCTAAACTATTTGAATTATTTAGCCAAATCAATGAGTTGACTACAGAAGTTGGGTAAAAGCAAGGGCAAGCGAAGTGCTTCAAATGCGCATAGGAATCCAAAGTTATAAAACAGACAAATCAAGCAGCACTTCATCAAATTTAGGTTGATTCCTAGTTTCAGAGAATACAATTTTATGAGGGTAAAGTAGGCCTTTGTGTTTTTCCGAGTAATATAATTTTTGTACATGCTTTTGTAAGCATAGAAAACCTTATTACTTCGACTTCTTTAATTCGGTCAAAGGCGTGGCACAACGCACACAGATATGCAAACAGAGACCAAAATTGTCCAAAATAAACAACATTTATTTCAATTAAACCAAATATTCAAGACCGTAAATTTAAAATATGACTCTTCTTTTATTTATTCCGTTGTTCTCTCATAATTCACGTTCATTCAAATTCAGAAATTTAGCTAGTTCGCAAGTTTTTAAGAAATTTACATATATATATCTTATCTTGGTTATTTGATTATATTACTTTAAGTTTCATTAGCAAAAGTGCATGCAACCTTGCCTCCTTTCCCTCATCACTGCCTTCCCTTTACTCTTCTCCAACATCTAATCACCCTAACACCCGCTGCCCCAATCCAAAAAATCCTGCTACTAATAGCCCCCCCCCCCAACTCGCTCCTACCCAACACCCATTCACCCATTCTATAAACCCTATATATACATATATAGGTCAGTACAAGACACCTTGTAATTAAATGTCAGGTGAGGTATACTTTTTAAAAATTACCAGTCATATTCCGGAATAAACGCCTTGCCCATCACCTCTCATAGCCCACCAATCTACCAAACACACCATACACCACACACCCTACCACTCCTACTACTACCCTGCACCCATTTATACAAACTCTAAAAAACACCTTTAAATTAAAGTGTAGATGTGGTGCACTTTATAAAAATTCCTAGATATATTCCTTTGATTCAGTGGGGCGATATTCTAATCGCTCCGAAACGATTCAATATCACTCCGGGAGCGGTTCGGATCGATTGAAATTAAAAATAATAACGATCCGCTCCGGACCGGTTCGATAACAGGCTTGGAAAATAACGATCCGCTCCGGAGCAGTTCGATATCAGACTTGGAAAATAACGATCCGCTCCGGAGCTGTTCGATATTTTCATAACGCTACAGGCCGAATTGATACGTGAAGCGGAGCGATATTTTGTATGGATTCGGAACCCTGTTTTAATAAACTACCCCTGGATATCCCTCATGCTCCGTTACAGGATGTAGAGAGAGATCCTGCCTTTCAAAATGAAAATTTCTTAACTAACTTTTACTATTTACGTTACTTGTCGTACTATTTAAGTGTCAATGTTAATCGTCTAATTTCATTGCAGGCTCTTCCGCAGTATGGTGTCTTAAATAGGTCTTTAATTGGATTACTATTATGGGAAAATGATAAAGGAAAGGCAAGAAGCTAATTACAGAAAACTTAAATATATAATATTTTATTTACTATTAGGTGATAATGCGTCAGCCTGGATCACGGTTAAGAACACCAATTTTGCCAATTTGGGTCACGTTCTGTGCTGGACACTACGGTGTAGCATTCAACACTAATCAAGATCTTTTAAGAAACTATCACGCAGAAAGCAGATTCGACTTATACTATTACAGTTGCTCTGGGAATCAAATCACAATAACTATTGATAACAAACACCATAACGATAGAGCCACATACATGTTACAACGTCAATCATCTGTTGTAAATGCACCGCCACCACCACATGATGAAACAATAGTAACAACTCTTGAACATCTCGTACGCACTAAGTGGGAGGAAGCTCATATTCGCGTTCATTCACAACCCTCAACCTTAAGTTATCTTTTCAACAGTGTTAACTGAATTTGCTACAGTAATACGTTGAACAACTTCTCTCACAGGATAATGGATTAACATTTCAACTAATTAAAATAAGACCGTTAAGTTCACATTATTTAATGAATTTTATACCTGTTAATTATCAATACAAATCTAAGAATTGCAAATAAAACTTAGAAATACCAAAAAGTAATTAAACTTGCAAAAATTTTGTTTTTATTATAAAAATACATTTAAATATTCACATAAATTAATTATTTTACTTTAAATCAGCATTAACTTTTAATCTTTTTCAATTCCTCAAAACACTTTTAATTACCAATTAATTATTCTTTAGTATTCAATAACCTTATACCACGATAGCATTAACTATTAAGTCAAATATATCAATTAAATGTCTGTATGCTGTAATGTTGACATTTTTGTAACGGAAACTAGTTTTTCTTAAATAAAAAACTAAATCTTAATCTATTTTGATTCAATAAGTTTTTGTAATAATGGGTGTGTCACATAAGGAGTGCTAAACTAAGGAGGGTGATAGATCTCACCTACCCAAACAAAACATTATATAGCAGTGGGTGGGGGGGGGAGATGGTGACTCATAAATTTGCATATTTCACGGTATGTATATCATTTTTTGATCTACCTCATCTTTTGATCTACTAATCACAGCGACGTCAGGCAAACACCAAGAAACGACTATCCCAACGACCTTTCCAAAATTGTCAACAATGTCGCTACAGTCACTTGCGAAATTGAAAAAAAATTCTTTGTCATTATAGAAAACCCCGCATTTTTGCGAATTTTCTATAAAATTCACGTACGTAGAAATATTGTGAAATATTACAAAAGCCTGCAATTTAAAGAAATTAAACACCTCCTAACCTAAAATGCTTTTTATTGAATTCGAAACTTATTACAATTAATGCTAATATGTTACAAAAGCTGTTCAAAATATCCCCCGCCACATGGTATGCATGCCAATAACCTTCTTATAATTCCTTCTTTAACAACTTTCTTCTAATACCATGTTAAGGTGTGATTATGTGCTGCTCGACGTCGGCAGAATCTTTCAATGTTTCTGATCATAATTCCGCGCTGTTTGAAGTCATAATTCCGGTTGCTCTTAAACCTCGGAAAGCTCGCGAAAATACCACTTTTTGAAGTACAGATTGATTAGGCGATTTTTTTTATATTTCAGTATAGCCGCCCTATCGGTTCCGCCTTCTTTACAATAAATACAAATTAATGTATATCCACGTATTGCCCAAAAGTAATTTTAGTTTAAGAACATCCATAGTTAATAATATGTATAAAACATAAATTACACTTTCCTTTCAATAACTTTTTGAAGCAGTAATGAAAGTTAGTTACCTCTGTACCCTAAACAAACATTTTCAACCCTTTCCCTTAAAAATTTTGTTTATGTAACGAATTTCTTAACTATGTGCAATTAATTAAGTAGTAGGGGACTTCTAAGGAAGCCGCTTTTCTAATCCATTCTCAACCTTGACATGTTGTACCTTTTTGGAAA
This sequence comes from Leptarthrus brevirostris, assembly GCA_964036015.1. Taxonomy (NCBI): domain Eukaryota; kingdom Metazoa; phylum Arthropoda; class Insecta; order Diptera; family Asilidae; genus Leptarthrus; species Leptarthrus brevirostris. The sequence goes on from OZ038373.1 coordinate 47,287,656, forward strand.
GATAATAAGATGGCTAATCTAACAAAAAAACGGGTGTATTAATTACATACAGTTTTGATAAAGTTTGGGAAAATGTTAAAATTTAGGTAATCCTAAAACATTGTTTCACTTCGCAAGTGACTGTACCTACAATGGTAGGAGCTAGATCAACATTGTTAAAATTTTTGGAAAGGGATAGAGGCTTTTTGGCGCTTTTGTGATGTTGCTGCGATAAGTAGATCAAAAGATAAAAAAATAATTGTGCATACCGCAAAAAAATTGGAAATTTATGAATACCCCTGTGACTCCCAAACGGCCCCCCCCCAACCTGAGTAAAATAACTGAGTTGTTATATTCACACCCAAAGCAAGTATAGACGTAAATATTTTAAGGGTATATACGGCCCCGTTGCGAACACGCCTGGCGAACAAATGCGCCCAGTAGTATGCACGCTCCCGCTACAGGCACAAAAATCTAAAACTGCTTCCGCCATAAATGCACGCCTCTGTTACTGTGTTTTGGGTTTAACACATTCGAGACTGGTGACGGCTACCTGATAATAAAATTCTTGCCAATAGTCTATGACACACAATTTCACAAGTCATGACAATAATAATGAAACTTGTTATTTTAATTCTTCAATATTTTCCAGTTTTAGTTATAATCTTTATTAACCGGAGTAAAAATAAAACTCTACTACACAAACATTGCCGGCTTCTGCGAAGATATTTTGTTTTATTTCAGACGTCGGTCTCGAATGAGTTAATCTACGAAAATAATTTTATTGGTTTCATTTTAAATTACAGTTTAGAAAAAGTACGATCGTACAGTGCTCGGTTTGGACTATTTCATGCGTCTTTTATTGATACGTTCCTGCAGCGGGCTCGCATTTGGAAAAGTATAATTTTCACTCAGGCGTACCGTACCTCATTTGAGTGCCATTAAGACGTTTTGACGCTGTGCGTGTTTGTTTCAGGCTAGGAATGGGCGATTTTTATTTTTACTCGGGCACTTGCTACACAATTTTTTACATATCTATTAACTCTTTTTTTTTCACGCCTTATGTGAAGCACCATGTCTAAGGTAATCCACATTTTTGCAAGTTCAATTATTTTTCGGTAATTTTAAGTACTACTTGCGGCTGCTAAAATAGTGTTTTAAATTCTTAATTCCAATTCAAGCGTACTGGTAATGGAAATTGTTACTTATTAGTTATTATTGTTTACCCTTTTTTCACGCTTGGCTTACATGCTAACTTATTACTGCTCCTCCTGCTGTAGCTTAACTCAATGAACTCTGTAACTCGAAAAGCACAAACGGTAAAACTGCTTCTGCTTCTTTCACAGCATAATTAATGTTAATAATTTTAAGAGTTATGGAATTAAATGAATTGTTAATGTGATTTTAAGCGTTAATTTTATTCCGAGCTCAGTTATTTCGGAACTTCCCTTAAATAAAGTTCCCATTGACTTTCCAATGTATTCCTATACCCGATAAACCGGCCATAATCAGCTTTCCAATGCATTCCAGCTCCCCATTTTGTAATTTATTGCGATCCCGATCCCGATAAGCAAGTTCCCGTTTTCATTACCAATTTTAAGCAAATAATACTTTTATCTGAGTAAGCCAATTAGAGAGTTAGGTGCTGGTGCTTTTTGTGTGGAGCCTTTTGTGTGTTTAATGTTATGGGAAAGGAGCGTTTGGTTTTTCACGAGTTAGATTTGAATATGTTGCATAATTCGCTTTAGAAATCTAACTCGTTAGATGATATACAGAATTATGTTAAACGTAATCCGATATACAATGGAGTTTCAAACAATATGGCAGATTGGATTCGTATGAATTCGGCTTATCGTTATGATAAGCAGAATTCAATCTGCAGTACGGTCTCGCAGGCGCAACAAATTGTTATCATGTGTGTTGCCAATAAGCACCATACCAAGCACCAATGCCAACAGAAGGAGTAAGTGCCTTTTTGAATTTTAATTAGTAGTATAAATGTGGGGATTCAAACTCAGCACCACCACCTAGCTCTCTGATTGGCTGAGAGCATATGAGGATTCAAACTCAGCACCAGCACCACAGGTGCAGCACTTTAGCGCTTGAGGATTCAAACTCAGCACCAGCATGGAGATTCTGTATCAAAATGTGCAGGTGCAGAATTGAAGTGGTAAGTATAAAGCCTGTTCGTGAAGATAAATTTGCACATAATTTGGTGATACGGCAGGTCCTCGGTCGAGAGTTTAGCACTTTGGCGGTTGATAAGAGTTTGATTTTGTTTTGGTTGCGGAGTAAAGAGTTAAGGCCAGAGTTGCGTTATTGATAAGAGCTTTTACGAGGTATGAGATGAACTTGAAGTCGTTGACCGTGATGATAATGATGCACTTTTTGCACGTTGGGTAAAGGTATGAAAATTGTTTTTATTGATTTTTGCAATTTCTGATTTTTATGATGTCATCATTTGCTTGCATTGAGAAATTTTCCAAACATGTCTTAACAGTAATAAAGATTCAAAAGGCTTTCAATATTTTTATTTCCAGTGTGATTGGACTTTTTTCACAGACAACGGCCAATATTCCTGTAAGTACTTCTTCGTTTTCTAGAATCGGGTGCTCCCGCCCCATGTCCCACAAGAGGTTACGGGAACTAGAGAGAGATAGAATTCTTCTAAAAATTCTAAGCCCAGAAGTTCATCACCTTCAATGTTTTGCAAAGCTCGCAATGCAACAATACATTCCAACGCCTGCAAATACCACCTGCGAACGAATGCACACAAAAGGAATGCTGCGAGACCGTAAACCAATATTTGAAGATAGTTTAGGAAGACTTCAACGAACGCATTGAAACCTTTATTTTGGAGAACAAAGATGAAGGTTTATTGGATCCAAAAGAGTTGATTGAAAACTCTATTGACGGCATAGTTCTGCTTCTGAATGTGTCTATTAAAAGAATATGGATCCATAAAATTCAATATGGAACTGCTTAATGAATATGTTAAAATAACGACGAGTGCTTCTGCGGATAATGAAATTATTCCATTAATTAAATCGTTTCAAGCATGAATGACGATTATTAATGGAATGGGCTTTGATCAAGATTATACATATTAAGACCAATATAAATCAATATAAACCTCTACGAGGTTTGAGATATTTGCCTCTAAGTTAAAGCAGACCAAAAAACGTGTGTGAACGTGCAAAATAATGATGAATACTGTTTTAAGTGGGCGGAAATATCAGCTTTATATCCTGCGGAAACACACTCAAATTGACCCTCTCAATATCCTGTCCACAATATTTTCGCAGAAGTGACTGCTTTACCAAACGGGATGTCATTAACCTTTGCACTGTTAGAATTTCCATTGCAGTTACGCTATATTAAAGAGTTTGAAAAAATCAATGATGGAATAAGTGTTAATTTTTTTGGCTGCGAACAAATGCCTAATAACGAATATCAAATAATTGGACCATTATACCAAGAAAGATTACTACACATTAATTTGCTTTTACTTCAGAGTCCAATTATCATTAGGTATGGATAAAAAACATCTACAGATTTCTTAATATTCAAAAACAAGACATGGCTGGCCATCAACTTACTTATTCTTACTTCCAACACTTTTACAATGAAGATTCTCTAAATATACGTAAAACAGAATGTAAGAAAATCGTTTGCAGGATCTTAAAAAAATCAAAATCAAAATTTGCGAAATATGAACGACAACTAGAGGTGCCTTAGAGATTTCCAAAGGGGAAAACGCATCCGAGATGTTTGTACAATCGTTAGTTTAAGACGTGTTTAAACTCTACTACAATCTGCGAGAATTTTCGTTTAGTATGCAAGAATATATATTCATTACATGCTTGTTTGTCACTATTTTACTGCCCCAGGGTTGAGTTGGGATGCCATGTTGAAATTCACAATAAAATAGTTTTTAAAAAAAAGTTGAACCGACTTCACAAAAAATACTAAAAAGCATAAAATAATTTTTAATTTTATATCTATTACGACATTTTGAAGTCGGTGCAAATTAAACAAACCAAACAACTACAACAAAAATATTTAATCATCATTTCTTATGTACCCGTAAGCTGAAACGTTCAGGTAGTATTACGTAAATTTTCTGTAGTTGTTATCTTGTTAAACGTATTACGTCTTACTCGAGTTGTGAGAATTAAACGCCAGCCCTGGAATTATAGAAAAAAATATATATCAATTAACCTTAAGCTAATTCTATTTGTGTGATTAATTACTAAATAAAACAAGCAACATTCCGGACGAAAAAACTTATCAAGTGCTTAAGCACTTGGAGGAGCTGACTAGCGCGATAAAAGGCCAAACACAAGCAATGTCAGAAGTTAGGACTGAGTTAAATACTATGAAGGGAGAAAATTTGTCAGCAATTTCGCAATTTAGACGCAATTAAAGGAGAGCATATATCTGTCCAGCAGGATGTGAAAACTCTCAAAACACAAATGACTAATTTGTCCTTCCTTGGGGAATCCAGTTTTGTGCAAAAACTTATGGACGATATGGAAGCTCTTTCCAGTACACGACGCAACTCAGTCGAACAGCAGGCGAGGGCTGAGTCGTCCCCTTCTATTAAGAAAAATACAGACATCTGTAATGAGCCGGTAATCTAGCTCATTACCATTAAAATCTTACCATCTTTTAATCCCTGGCATCATCAGTTTAATCCCTGGCAACGCAAGTATAAATCAATTTCCCTTTTCTCAGCATGAATTTCAGACAGTGCAATACACATGGGTGGAATATGATCTTCAAGAAATTCTCACTTAATGTCTTGCACACGTTTCCAAAATCCAGCAATGAAAAACATATTCAAAGGAAATGCGTTCAAGAAATACAATGCCCATTTTCCGCCCAATCAATATATCAATCATCATAATTTCATAAACTCAAAAACAACTTCGCACATGCCTTCAATTAACCGAAATATGAACCATATTTAGAACCATGCTCTACCCCAATAATTCTTCGGGCACACCACATGTGCTCAATGAAAATCTCTGATTTCGACACCGAGTTGCAATCAGAGGGGTCTTCAACTCCTCTTGAGTCTTGGGTCGGAAGTTTTTTTGAGTGGTTTAACATTTTTATGTAATGATATAAAAAGAAAAGATTGAGCTTAAACTAATGAAAGTGAATAAAAGTTATTTCATAATAAAAGGTGTTGTGAATTTGTGAACTAAGATATAAATCAGGGCTGGTGATCTTCGCCAATTGCTAGGCAAGCACTCCCCGTCCTTTACCCAGAAACATTCTTAAGTTTCTCGGCATAAAACAGTGGTGGCAGCGGTGGGATTTCCCAAAATACGGAGATCCCTAGACGATACCCCCGAACTGCGGGTACTCAGGCGAATAGTCCAGAAGAACTGGGATGTCCTGAAATAATAGGCTCCCCAACACTTAACATTCTACAAAAGGAAGGAACTGGGATGTCCTCAAATAATAGGCTCCACAACACTCATCATTCAACCCAAGGAGAAGGAAATTATAATGGATACGGTAGAAGAAATAAGAAAACTACTGGTGGCATTAAAACATTTCGAGAGGACCGCGACAGCTGAAGAAGAGACTGCCGATTTTTCCCTGTATGTGGAACTAAAAAGGAAGCTGAAGATGCTGCAGAAGTCTAAGTAAGTCGACTGAAGTTATTTTTTTTTTTGTTACAAATTGTATTATTGTATTAGACATAAAGTCATTTATAATTCTCAAATTCAGTACTAAGAAGGATAATCTTTTCATGTAAATTCTCGGTATTCTGTTTCCGTCAAACTGATTAAATTGTGTAATTGTGTAAAAGTGTGCATAGTTAACGTTTCTGTTTGTGTAGAAAAAAAAACACCAAAAGTGTAGACAACTTTTTACTTGCGTTTACAGTATGTGGTGATAAATTTGTGAGTTATCCCTTTTTCCCATAGTAAACCCTCCAAGTTCAACCTAGTAAATTCGTTTTTTGATATTTAATAAATTTTGTGCTTTGATACGCCTCTCCCCCGTATCATCCCTACAGATATTTGTTCCGTTCAAAATAGTCTCGACACGAGCAGCTAAATATCCGGCTCAGGCAACCAACAGTCGGAGGCTCGCTGCACTCCACGTTGCACTCCACGAAAACTCCCGCCATGGCGCCAACTGATGGGCAGGCCGCGGAACTCAAAATTTCCCTATCAGACGAACGAAGCTTAATCCCAGATTTCGATGGCAGAACCGAGGATCTGCATCTGTTGTGACTTTCTTTTCACTCAAGCAAAAACAACTGCCGACGAAAAAATGTTCCTCACAATTGTAAAGACCAAGCTCACTGGTCCGGCCTACGATATCCTGAAGTTCAAGGAATTCTCCAATTGGAGCGAACTGAAGGCCGAGCTGAACGCTCAGTTTCAAGAAAAGAGGCCACGAGTAGCAATACAAGGTGAATTGTTGCATATTAAGCAAAGTCCCCGTGAGGACTTAACCAGTTTCACGAATAGGATAATAAAAAAGTTATCTGACCTGAATTCGGCTACTTTCAACGAAGCCACTGACCCAACTTCCCGCAAATATTTGATCACTGAGAATGAGCAAAACGCAATCCGTGTATTCGAAGACGGATTAAGAAACGAGCAGTTGAAAACTATTGTTAAAGCTCGAAATGAGAAAAACTTGCAAAAGTTAATCACTTTTGCAGAGGAGCACTCGCACCGGATAGAGGAGGCGCATCCATATACACCCCGTCCCAACTCCTATCTCTCATGTGAACATTGTGGGAAACGGGGCCACGTCAAGGAAACCTGCTTCAAACGAAGGCAGCTCCCTACATTTCCTTCGGGCCCAACCATAAAAAGGGAAATAAACAGAGTAATCTGTGGGTATTGTAACAAACCGAACCACAGTCGAAATGAGTGCCGTACCCGCTTATACCAAGAGCAATTAAAGCGCTCCCAAATCCACAGGGACCGACCACAATTTCCAGTGCGTCCCCAGTCTTTTCAGCAGACTAGCTCAAATCTAGGGCAGCAGCCCAGGAATTTCAGACAGGTTAGATGGTCTGATAAAGAAAATCCATTACAGAAAAACGAGTTTATGCGGGAGGAATCGGACAGCGAACCTTCCCGCATAGTAACTACTCAAGCTGTCGTTCATCATCATCCCCAATAAATCGTACCAAAACCATAAAAGTACCAATAACAATGCTGTCACATTCATTAACTGTGTCCCTTCAAACAAATATATCTAAAGCTGTTTTGGCCACATTTCTGCTCGATACAGGTGCCGAAATCAGCTTGATAAAAGCAGAATCAACACACGACGATGCGCTCGTCTATGAAGATAAACCTTGTTATATTACCACACTCGCAGGCGATTGTTTCCCATCGTATGGTTTAACACCAGGGTCAATTAAATTAGCTACTCAGGATGGTATACTAAAATTAAATCACGCGTTCCAAATAGTTCCCGAAAACAGTAAACTTCCGTGTGATGGTATTATAGGAAATGACTTCTTAACAAAATATAACTGCACAATTAATTACTCTGAATTATACCTCGAACTAAATTTAAAAAATACAAAGGAAGAAAATATTGAACCTCAAAATGTTACAAAAGAGGAAAAAAAATCCCTAAAGTGCAAGTAAGTTACTCGAAGCCCATAAGTGAAATTAGTGAGGAACATGAAGTAAAAGTAGAATACGATAGAATTCATTGCGATAAAATTAATCAAGAGAAAGAAAAGTAAGAAGAACAAGTCATATGTAATAAAACTAGTTTTTCAATGATCATTCAATTGCTTTATTATTTATTCGGTTGATTCGGTATGTGAGAGCTCAATTAAGCAATCACAGGTGAGCCCCACTGCCTATGTGAATAATTCAGAAAATTTCCTTAGTTGGCAAAAAACGAATAAGTCAAGAGTCAAAGAAACTCGCCGTTCAGAGGAAAAATTTAAACACCCATGCCAAAACGGCTGGGATAATACAACGCCAGCTCAACACACTGGTGACGAGAGCTATACTTCTCGCAGTTCACCCGACAGTATCGTCCTTCCTCCACGTTCAGAGGTAATAGTAAACATACCCGTGAATTTTAACGACGAAGCGTTATGCCTCAAGAAGGAAATTCATCCAGGCATATTTATAGGAGATACCTTGGTGAACCCGCACCACAAGCTCGCAAACATTTTAATAATGAATTCTACCTCGGACACTGCTGTAATAGATTATAAAGAAATTAGTCCTGCATGGGAGAAATTAACCAACTTTGATATACTGTATGCAAACTATAGCCTAGACCCTGTCACGAACCGCTTAAGAAATTTAGAGAAGCATTTGGCTTTGGACCACTGCAACATTGAAGAACGGCAATCCATCCTTGATATATGCTGCGAATTTAATGACCTCTTCTATCTTGAAGGTGATTATCTCACGCACACTGATGCTGCTAGTCACGAAATTCCGATCCTCAGCAATACAGGCCCTATACATGTCAAACCATACCGTCTGGCGGAAACACAAAGAGACGAGATAAACAGGCAAATAAAGGAAATGTTGAACCAAGGCATCATTAGTCCCAGCCGAAGCCCTTGGAACTCTCCATTATTACTGGTCCCTAAAAAGCCTGATGAAACAGGAAAAAAACGTTGGCGAGTCGTTGTGGACTTAAGGCGCTTGAATGACGTTACAGTAGGAGACGCCTACCCACTTCCCAACATAACAGAGATCCTCGATCAGCTAGAAAAATCGAAGTATTTCTCTACCCTCGATTTAGCCAACAGTTTCCACCAGATCCCCATGAGTTATAAGGACAAGGATAAAACAGCATTCAGCACCCCGTTTGGCCATTACCATCGAACTGAATGCCATTCGGATTAAAAGGTGCTCCTGCTACGTTCCAGAGGCTGATGAATGCGGCCCTGACTGGTCTCCAGGGTTTACACTGTTTCGTCTATTTAGACGATATAGTCATTTACGGTTATAACCTGAAAGACCATAATTCCAAACTCGTGCAAGTACTCCAAAGGCTAAGAAACCACAGGCTAAAATTGCAGCCGGACAAATGTCATTTCCTACAGAAGTAAATAGCCTACCTTGGACACGTAGTAGGCGAACATGGCGTTTTACCCGACCCAGAGAAAATAAGAGTCGTAAAAACCTATCCAACACCCAGAAAAGCCAAGGACGTCAAAGCATTTTTGGGTTTCGTTGGGTACTATAGGCGCTTTATTCCTAATTTTTCAAAGTTGGCAAAGCCGCTGACTGCACTATTAAAAAAAGATACTCAATTTAAGTGGGACTCATTTTGCGACGAATCATTTAGGACCCTCAAGGAGAAATTGATCACGGCGCCTATCCTTGCCTACCCGGAATTTGACAAAGAATTTAATGACACGACGGATGCAAGTGATCTAGCCTTAGGTGCCATTTTGTCTCAAGGTGAAATCGGTAAAGACCGACCAATCTGTTTTGCTAGTCGAACGTTGAATCCCGCGGAAACGCAATTTCGACCGTATCTATATGGACGAAAGTTCAACATCATAACAGATCATAAGCCCTTGGTTTGGCTTATGAATCTAAAGGATTCCTCCTCCCGCCTTATGCGTTGGAGAATAAAATTAGAGGAATATGATTACAAAATTCTGCATAAGCCCGGATCATTAAATGTAAATGCTGATGCGTTAAGTCGCCTAGTTCCCTGCGAAGTCGAACCAGAAAAACAGAAGAGTATTAATGTAATGACTCGAAATCAAGCGAAGGTACTACAAAGAAATCCCAACGAATTAGATTCAGAACAGCTTTATAAAAAATTCACGTCCTCCCCTCATGTCAACATTAACCTCATCCATGAAAAAACGGAAAATCTAATAGATCAAAAGGGCATTACCCACAAATATTTCCTTCTACCTAGCGCCGGTAACGATGTCGAAGTGTACTTAAAAGAAATAATTCCGGAGATATGTACTCTAGGCTCACAATTAACAATTCAAGAAATAAACAAACAATTGTTCGTAATCTCAAAAACAGCCTACCCAATGCGCACAAAAGAAGACTACAAGCGGGTAATTGAAACTCTATGGAATTTCAGGAATCACTGTATAGAGTGCAATAAAAAGGAAATAAATATATCTGTTCCGAAAGCAGATAGTGAAACCCACTTCGAATTGAAAGCCCTCATTTCATCTATTTTTGAAAACATCCCTGTCACATTATTCCTCTCAGAAATATCCGTTATTACAGACAAAGTAAAACAAAGGGAAATCATCAAGTTGTGTCACGATACGCCTTTAGGCGGACATCAGGGTATTACACGCACTTTAAAGAAAATCCGAGCTGCGTACAACTGGCCAGGTATAGCTCAGGATGTAGAAGAATGCATCAAAGCATGTAGCTCCTGCCAAACTAATAAACTTAGTAAGAATCCCAGGATACCCATGAAAATTACGACAACAAGTCCAAGGCCCTTCCAGATGATTTCCTTAGATATAGTCGGCCCTTTACCAGTGAGTCACGAAGGTAACAGGTATCTTCTTACATTCCAGGATGATCTTACCAAGTATACAGAAGCTATCCCATTACGAAATGCTGAATCTAGAACCGTAGCCGAAGCCTTTGTAACTAATATAGTTTGCAGGCACGGAATTCCAGAGTCCATATTAACGGACCAAGGTTCAAATTTCTTGAGCGAAATGTTCTCACAGATGTGCAAGCTGCTTCACATCAAGAAATTGCAGACAACTCCGTACCATCCTCAAACCAATGGTGCCCTAGAGAGGAGCCACCGGACCTTGGCCGAATACCTGCGCCATTATGTAAACCGAGATCCGCTGACATGGGACACATGGATCCCATATGCGATTTACGTTTACAACACAAGTGTTCACAGCAGCACAAATTACCCGCCGTATGAATTATTGTACGGATATCCCCCAAAGATCCCATCAGTACTGACAGCTACTCCAAGCGTTAGCTATAATTACGATAATTATAGTAACGAATTGAAAGCCAGAATGCAACATAGCCATAAGATTGCCAAAGAAAATTTGTTAAAAAAAAAACAGAAGTCAAAAAATATGTATGACAAAACTTCTAGGGAAAAAACCTTTTGTCTCGGAGACCAGGTTCTGTTAAAGAACCATACTAGGCGGAATAAGTTATCACCATTATGGACAGGGCCATATGAGATAGTGAAAATAAGTTCAACAGAAAATTCAACAATTAGATTAGGAAAAAAATTTAAAACTGTACATAACAACAACCTAAAACTCTTTCGAAATCAAAACTAATTCAATTCCATAATCGTAGAATGGCCTTCCTGGTAGCTGCAATGATATTATGGGTCAACGTATGGGAAGTCGCCAGCGCTCTGAAGTTTACGCCCCTAAACTCCCGCCCTGGTATATATTTCGAGGAAATAGGCCGAGTGGGCCTATATAGCAACGAATGGCAGGTAATAGTGTATTTCGACCTCACAGAGTTTCACTTCGAGCTCGAAAAACTAATGAATTGTACGGAAACAGCTCAAGGCCTTTGTAATTTAGTAAACTCCCACTATGTGACGATATTACACACCAGTTACACACACTGTCATACACATTGAAACAAAACTCAGAATTATTAAAAGAAAACGGACATAGGTACAAAAAAGGTTTATTCAACGTTGTCGGAACAATTAGTAAGACACTTTTTGGGACCTTGGACGAGAATGATGCGATCCAGCTCAATGAACACATAGACAGTGTTAAAGTTAATCAAAATCACCTGTTAAACTTAATAAAAAACCAAACACTTATAATAGAGACCACTGTTAATATTTTCAACAAGACTCGATATGCCATAAAGAAACAGTTTATCCACATAGATAAAAAGTTAGAGTCATTAATCACGGTGAGTAATAGACTTTCCACTGAAGCCCTTAAGCAAAATATTACCATAGAATTAGAGACCTTGGTCTCCCTCACCACTCTAATGATGGTCAGGTACCAGAGCACTCAAAATCTTCTCATTGATTTGATAACGGACGTACGTCACGGTAAACCACACCCCTCTTTCATAACACCCCTACAAATGAAGAAGGTGTTGGAAACAATTCAAAAGGAGATTCCTAACTCTCTAACTTTGCCCATACCCAAGGATAAGAATAATCCTTTACAGATCTACCAAATAAGTAACGTCCGCACTGCTATAGTCGCTAATAAAATAATATTCTCGCTTAAGCTTCCCTTGCCATTCAGGGATAACTATCAATTGATGAAAGTATATCCATTCCCTACACTCCATAAAGATGACTTCGTTTACAATAAACCCTCTTTTGAATATTTGATGATTGATTACACGAGAGAACACTACTACTCGTTGAACAATTTCGATTTACAGAACTGTGGAACCACGGATCTTATCCACTACCTCTGCCGGATTATACACCCAATATATAACGTTCATTCGGTGAACAATTTGTGTGAAGTTGATCTACTGAAACATTCCACTGCCGTCCCACCTAATTGCGAAATTCAAACGGTACCAAAATTAGATTTCTGGGTCCAACTCTCCCAACCTAACAAGTGGTTATTCTCTATGAAAGAACCTACGGTAATAGATACTGTATGTGGCAATAAAATAACGCCCTACGAACTAAAGAATACCGGAGTGTTAGAGCTCGCCGTCGGCTATTACCTTAGAACAAAAGATCTCGTCATCCAGGCCCACAGCGTGAAAGAAATCAGGTTGAATAATCACTACCTACCCACTATCAACCTCACGTTTAACCTTCCCACATACCCAAAACAACAAAAGCTCAGCCAACACGGAGTACAGGTTATAAAATTCCATGACAAACAAGATCTGCTACAGCTCAGTGCCGCGATTAAAACACAGAAGTTCGAAGAAGAATTAAGAAATACTGACCTATCCCCTCACAATATTCACCACTATACCTTGCTTTATTTGCTTATCATAACACTAGTAATCACGGTCACGGTCGTTCTCTTTAAAAAACGCATAAAAACCATGAAGCTAAAAAAAAACAACAAACACAACACAAGAAATACGAGATTCGACGACCGACTACCGGTTAACTATGCAAACTTGAAAACAAAAACAAAACAATTGCAAAACCTTTATTAAGACGAAAGCTGAAGAGCTTTCCCGGTTCACCTAAACTTGATTTTTACCCCCCAATAATATGCAAATAAAATGTAGAATAATGTATACCGAAGTGTTTTAGCCCAATAAGTATATATGTATGCATAATATAATTACCTATTTCAAGGAATACCAAATGAAGGAAGAATTATTTAAATATAAGTTTAATTGTAACCCTAACATTATGCAAAATACTTTCATGTCTAAATAAAATTTAAATATGTTTTAGGTATTGCTCCTTAGATTTACAACTAAAACCGTAGCACCGTAAGTAATATCTTTTACTAAAAATATAATTGTAAACCACATAATATAGGGACCATAAGTCCATTCATCGTGAAAATTAAACTAGGACAAGAAACTAGTAAACATAAGGTAAAATATGTAACCAAGTTTAAACGGGGGAAAATGTTAATAAGGTAATAAATAAGATGTGTAAATTACAATATCAAAATTTAAACAAGTATTTGTACTATAAATCATTATATATTTTATGTATTCAAAATAGTAAAAAAAAGGCTGTTATTATCACCTTTAAATAAGTAAGTTTCTCGTTATAATATGTAATCAACACAAATTAATGGCAATTGTAAAACCGACCTCACGGCCATATTTTTCCTCACACGTCCTTTGGTACCCAATAACGATCTTGTAAGATAGTTGGCATTCCCTTCAGTAATGCAACTTTCTTTTCTAAGGGGAAAGGTGTAATGAGCCGGTAATCTAGCTCATTACCATTAAAATCTTACCATCGTTTAATCCCTGGCATCATCAGTTTAATCCCTGGCAACGCAAGTATAAATCAATTTCCCTTTTCTCAGCATGAATTTCAGACAGTGCAATACACATGGGTGGAATATGATCTTCAATAAATTCTCACTTAATGTCTTGCACACGTTTCCAAAATCCAGCAATGAAAAACATATTCAAAGGAAATGCGTTCAAGAAATACAATGCCCATTTTGTCGCCCAATCAATATATCAATCATCATAATTTCATAAACTCAAAAACAACTTCGCACATGCCTTCAATTAACCGAAATATGAACCATATTTAGAACCATGCTCTACCCCAATAATTCTTCGGGCACACCACATGTGCTCAATGAAAATCTCTGTTATGTAAACTTGCCGGTCAAGCATGGGCATACGCGGTGCACTCCAGGGCATTAACCAACCATTCATAACTAACTCCGATGCGTTCCCCTTTTCTTTCACTTACATATGTACATAGAACATAGAACCGTCGCGCTACTTTCGTATGTACATACGACACTCTCGATTCTCTCTGGCTTAAGCTTCCCCTACTAATTGATTATGTGCTAATTCCGTAATTGGTTAGCACATTTTCCTATGTAATTGGGAAAATCATGAAAAATATGGACGAAGGTCGATGAAAGAGGCTTTTTGTGTTTTTTCCTTAAACAGAAGATTTCGACACCGAGTTGCAATCAGAGGGGTCTTCAACTCCTCTTGAGTCTTGGGTCGGAAGTTTTTTTGAGTGGTTTAACATTTTTATGTAATGATATAAAAAGAAAAGATTGAGCTTAAACTAATAAAAGTGAATAAAAGTTATTTCATAATAAAAGGTGTTGTGAATTTGTGAACTAAGATATAAATCAGGGCTGGTGATCTTCGCCAATTGCTAGGCAAGCACTCGCCGTCCTGTGCCCAGAAACATTCTTAAGTTTCTCGGCATAAAACACATCTTACAGCGTGACCCACCCAACGAATTACCACGCCAACGCGTAACTTTTGCGCCAACTAAAGAAAGCGACTCGACGGAAAATATACGTCGCACGGCACAAAAAATTGTTCCGCAACCAATGGAATATGATGGGAAAATTCCCTGGAGCCGATACATAGCACATTTTGAAGCCGTTTCCCGAGCCAACGAATGGACTGACAAAATGAAGGCGGCTTATCTTACTTACCAGGTTTAGCGTTAACCTATTACGAGGCGTTAAGTCCTCAAACACAGGTTGACTTTTACAGACTGAATAAGGCACTCAAAGTCAGGTATAGTGTAGAAAATCAACAAGCCGTCAGCCATATTCAATTAAAGGCAAGGGTGCAGAAAAATGGAGACAGCTTTGTCGAATACGCCACCGACCTGCAGCGTCTAACACAGCTCACATTTAGAGATTATCCAGAGAGCGCGAAAGATCATATAGCTCTAGGACATTTCTTGGACGGCATCTTAGATTTGAATGTCCAAGAAAGAGTACGAGATGCCTACCCTGCTACGCTACAGACAGCCTTACAGACTGCTATAAGGATCGAAGCAAATCATAAGGCAACACTTGCTGCGCGCATAGAAGAATCCACAGGAAATCAGCAAACTTCTTTAACTCAACAGTCGGGAAACGAAAACGAGCTGGCATATTACGTGGGCCAGAGTCAGCTCGAACAACGAACAGAGCCCCATCATCCGCCAAAAAAGCTCCTATCCGAACATTAATTGGGCAGAAATATAAGAGACAGTGAGATGGTTTGATATTCAACGCAAATTTGGATTTATTACGCGTGATGACAACAATCAGGACGTTTTTGTGTACATCAGTCATGTCAGGAACCAGGATTCGAGTCCTGTATCGAACGTGTCTGCCGGAAGCAGAGTCGAGTTTAACCTAGTCGAAGCTATACCTATACCAAAGGCCGTAAATGTAGTTCTTATAACCACCACACCAGACGACAATAGAGAACGCGCCGAAGCAGCTAAACCGCATCTTACGCTAACACCAGTTCCATCAATCCTAACCCAGTCAGTGGCCCACCAACCAACACCTTCGACTTCAACACACCAAGGAGAGCCTTTAAACTAGAACTTGCTGATCCTACGGAGCAGGGATCAGCCCGATTCCCAAATGATCCACAAGAAACTAACACTGAATGTACATTACACCCCATGAACACATCTTACATAAACCAAACTTCAAACACATATTACACACCAAAAACGAATTATACACCAAAGACCAACAGCTTAACAAACCTCCGTATCCAACGCTAACAAGGAGACAAACGCCAATAGCATACAAAACACTAACCATACCTTGAACCATCACATGCGGAACACCAATGATATCTTGAGCATGAATAACACATCAATTAAAAAACCAACATGCTCGAACAGCAATAGAGAAGATTTTGTATCCAACATTGCTCCCTCCATCGATCATATCTGTTAGCCTAGGAATCATATGCAACAGGATTAAAATCACCGGAGAAATAGGTGGCATACTTTGCAATATGATCATCGACACGGGAGCCACACATTCTGTAATACATGGACGAACACTGAAACGCATGCCTTGTCACCCGCAGTTGCAGACGTGCTTAACATTCCTTCGCGACGTGACTGGGGAAACCAGCAGAGTTCAAGGGATCGTAGATCTGCCAGTCTCAATGCATAACTTTACGACAACTCATCGTAGGGATGGACTTCCTTGCAGGTCATCGATGCTCAATAGACCTTCAGCGCAACACATTTCGCATTGGAAACGAAATCATCCCTATATGTAAGGAATCACCGACCCCCGCAGTTCGAGCGATACACCATTACACCCTGCCAGCATTGTCCAAAAGTTTGGTAATCTTAGCTAATCCACTCATCAGCGACCAGGAAACGGTCTTGCTCTCTCCAAGGAACACTCTACCACACTCTACCACTACACCAATCAGCAACCTTTCTTCAGACCCGATTGAAATTAGGGCTGGTGCTGTTTTGGCCGATGTTGACATGGAGGCTAATATTCTACCGTACTCGACTGAAAAAACTTTAACCGAGCATGCTTTAACACCAGAATTAACCGAGTTATTGCAAATGACAGCTACCCAACTGAATAGCGAGCAAAGAGCCGTAATCGAAGCTTTACTCTATGAGCATCTCGATGTGTTTGCGCGGTCGAGGAGCGATTTGGCGAGAACATCTCTCATACGTCACACGATCGATGTAGAAGAAAGTAAGCCCATCAAGCATCGTATTGGTAGAAAAAAAGATGGTTCCACGAGGTTTTGCGTAGACTACCGACGTCTAAACGAAGTTACTAAGCGAGACTCTTACCCGCTTCCCTGAATCGATCTGACACTCGACGCTGTGGAAGTCGAAGACAAGGGCAAAGAAAAGACAGCCTTCACTACGGGTAGCGGCCTTTGGGAATTCTGCGTGATGCCTTTTGGCTTAACAAATGCTCCTGCCACCTTCCAGAGGCTCATGGAGATCGTTCTTCACGAAATAACACCTCAGGCATGCCTCGTATATTTAGATGATGTCATCGTTCATGGTGCCACCTTCGAAAATATGGTCGAAAATCTCCGTCTTGTGTTAGCCAGACTAAGAATGGCCAATTTAAAAGTTTCACCCAAGAAGTGTCAACTGTGTCGAAGAGAGGTAAAGTTTCCGGGATATGTAATAAGTGACGCCGGACTAACAACAGATCCCGAGAAAACTATCGCCGTCAAGAATTGGCCAGAACCAAAAGCAAAGCGGGATGTCCAGTCTTTTCTAGGTCTGTGTGCCTACTACAGGCAATTTGTTAAAAAATTTTCGGAGATTGCGAAGCCACTAACGGAACTCACAGAGAAAGGTCGAAAGTTCTTCTGGACAAAAGCTTGTCAAGAAGCCTTCCAGAATTTGAAAGAAAGGCTAGTAACTGCGCCGATACTCACACAGCCTGACGAAAACCTTCTGTTTATTTTAGACACAGACGCTATCCAACATGCCTGAGGCGCCGTGTTATCGCAGCTCAGAGACGGGGTGGAACATGTAGTGGAATACCACAGCAAAACCTTTAGTTGCGCAGAGCGAAATTACAGCGTCACCCGTAAAGAGTTGGTAGCAATTGTCAAAGCTTGCTCGCACTTCCAACCTTACCTATTGGGAAAAAGATTTACCATCCGTGCGGATCACGCCTCATTACGATGACTAATCAATTTTCGGAGCCCTGAAGATCAGGTAGCGCGATAGATAGAACGTCTACAGGCTTATGATTTTGAGATCATGTACCGAGCTGGTAGTAAGCATAGCAACGCCAATGCTCTTTCCCGTCGCCCGTGTTCATCCATCGACTACGACTACTGTCAGCGATTGGAGGAAAAGGAAAACATTTCCGCTCGAGTGATTACCGCTCAAAATGACGTAGCTGAACACCAAGAGAAGGATCCACCGCTGCAATACATTCGAAGTTGGTTGACCGCGGGAAAACGGCCGGACAAGGACAGCTTCAAAGGTCTAAGTCCAGAAGTCAAGGCCTATTAGTCAATATGGTCCACCCTGAAAATGGAAAGCGACATTTTGTACCAAGTAATCGACCAAGGAAGAGAATTCATCACACAGATTTTAATACCCAGATCCTTACGAAAACTAGTTCTAAGTCAGATCCACGATTCACCTTGTGGTGGCCATTTCGGAGTCGATAAAACGCTCAACAAACTTCGCCAGAGATATTACTGGGTCGGATGCAGCACGGATGTTAAGGACTGGTGTGCAGGATGTCCACAATGCCAGGCCAGAAAAGGACCAAAACCAAGAACAAGGGCTCCACTGATTGTATTTAACCCCGGCGCATCCTTTGAACGGGTTGCAGTAGATATTCTCGGGCCACTTCCGAAATCAGGCCAGAATAACCGGTACTTAGTAGTCTGCATGTATTACTTCACTAAGTGGCCAGAAACAATCCCGGTTCCAGATCAAACAGCGGAAACAGTAGCCGATGCCCTTATCTCTGCCGTATTCAGCCGATATGGAGCCCCATTGCAACTCCACTCCGATCAAGGCAGAAACTTCGAACGACGATTTGGTAGCGAGAAAACACGCACGACTGCTCCAGTGTACAAAGCAGCACAAAGCAGACTCCAGCTCGACTCTTGTTCGGAAGGGAATTACGCCTACCACTGGAAATTATTATGGGAAGCCCTCCGACAGAAAGTACACCAACAAGCGCATATCTAGAAAAACTTATCACCACAATGAATGATATTCATGAGCACAATCGAGTTGCACTCAACTCAGCAGGACGGCATATGAAAACTTGTTATGACTTAAAATCACAAAAGCGCAATTTCCAACGCGATCAACTTGTATAGTTATACTTGCCGCAACGAAAGATTGGTCGATGCCCGAACCTACACAGTAATTGGGACGGACCTTACCAAATTGTCGAAGCCATCACCGAAGTGGTATTCAGAATTAGTGGAACAGTTCACGTGGATAGATTAGCACCATATCGCAAAAAAAAGTGACTGAACTTAAGACATTACCGCGCGCGTAAGTGTTAGTGCTTCGCGAAGTAAAACAAATCATAGATTACAAAGACACGACAAACTTGGTTGAAACTACAAGCTTCAAAGGGGGGAGTTATGTAATAAAACGACTTATCGACAATATATCACACGAATCCAACGATGTCCTATAGGTGGCAGATTAAGTAATCCCACGGTGCCGGCTACAGCTCATATGGAATTGTCCCAGTTTAGGCCGGATAAACAAGCAAGAGAGGCTTTGCCAAACCTCCGCTAAAATAGAATAAACGCTTTTAGAACTAATCAAATGAAAACATTCTCCTCACCACATACAACAAGACCCCACACACAACATACAACACGACATACACCTAACATCATACCACACAAGACATCACACCACAAAGCACACCACACACAACATGCAACCAAGTACAACAAGATACTTACCCAACCACGGCAACGTCAAGTACTTCACAACAGCAGTAGGCAGAGCTGTACAGGATCCCACGTCGATGGCTTCAAATTCAACCTCCGTCAAATTGCCTGAACAAGTCGGTCTAGATCTACGGGAAGCTTTTCCCATGGCCTCCGCTAAAATCGTAAAAAGGAATTACAATGACGGAAAAGGAAATATTAAATATTCTTGCTGAAAGTGCACAAAAACACACGAGGGAAAGGATCTATTGTCATGTACTTATACACTTACGTAAGAAGAATATCATTCTAGTTTCTTTGATGTTGAGTAGTCAGTCAAGTCAATAAACGAACTTATGTGAAGTCGGTCGTATTATTAGAACAGACCCATATATCACATGGTGGCAGCGGTCGTTCTTTTTATCGTTTTATAAAATAGACGGATCGCGAGTTCAATTAATAATAGCAATGAGTGTCGGGAACGGCGTCGGACAAAACACGCAGAATAATCCGCAAATAACGGCCGGGACGGTAAATCTAAATAATAATAGTTTTACGGTACAAGCGCCGGAAGTATTCTCTTTCGGCAATCCATCAGAATGGCCCAGGTGGAAAAGAAGATTCCAGAGATTCCGCATAGCATCCGGCCTCATACAGCGTGCCGAGGAGGAACAAGTAAATACATTAATTTACTTAATGGGCGACCAGACGATATTTTCCTTTCGTTTAATCTCCAAGAAGAGGAGAAAACAAAATTCGATAAAGTACTGCAAGCATTCGAGAATTTTTTTATAGTGAGGCATAACATCATTTACGAACGAGCCAAATTTAATTCTCGATGTCAGCTGGAAGGAGAATTGATAGAAGATTTTATAACGGCTCTCTATCAGCTATCCGAAAACTGCAAGTACGGCGCATTGAGAGATGAAATGATACGGGATCGCTTAGTAGTAGGCGTAAAAGACAAGCGCTTATCGGAGAAATTACAGCTGGAAGCTGATCTCACTCTAGACAAAGCGATCTTAACGGTGCGACAGCATGATGCAGTGCGAAAGCAGCAACAAGAATTGTCAACACCACAACCGGGAGTGGCAGTGAACCGTATGTTAACCAAAACAAGCAAGTATTCTCCAAATCACGGACGACGAACAGCGGGCTACAAACACAAAATCGATAAAATCAACAAACCGAGCTCCAGTCATTTCAGTCAAGGAAGGGGAGAAAACAAATTTTGCAAGTGGTGTGGTGATGCGAATATACATAGAAGAGACGAATGTCCGGCGATTGGGAAAAAGTGCAGAAAGTGCAACCATTGGAATCATTTCGCGAGAGTCTGCAATCAGAAAAACGCCGAAGGAAAATTAAACGCGATAGCTGCAGTTGATAATCAGATTCCGTACGATGATTTTTTAGGAACAGTCTCAGTAAATAAAACCGAACAAAGGTGGACAGCGAAAATTTTGGTTGATAATAAAATGATTGACTTTGTGCTGGACACCGGAGCACCGGTTAACGTCATACCATTATCAGTTTTCGAAAAACTCACTAATAGTAAGAAGTTGCGCAAAAGTGATCGAATTTTGACAGGACCGGCAGGTGAAAGTTTAAAGGTTCTGGGAATACTAGATGTAGACTTGTCATATCGTGACAAGTCAGTGAGAACAAACCTATATGTGGTTGAAAAGTTGCGCTCTGCTTTATTGTTGACCTGACAAGACTAAATTTATGCATTGAACGAGAAATACATCCTATGCCAGTAGCCGACCACACCTTGGCGCAATTAGGGGACGCAAAAATATTTACAAAACTAGACACCAACAGCGGATTTTGGCAGGTAAAACTTTCAAATAGTTCTCAGCTTCTTACAACATTTTTAACCCCGTTTGGGAGATTTTGTTTTTTGAGATTGCCATTTGGTATCTCTTCGGCTCCAGAGTTTTTTTAAAAGCAGCTTCAGAGAATTCTACAAGGCATTAAAGGAGTGGTCTGCCAAACCGACGAGATTTTGGTGTACGGCGGTGATATAGAAAAACACGACAACAATCTTAGAGAAGTATTACGTAGACTAAGATCCGCGGGGGTTACTTTAAACAGGGAAAAGTGCCAGATTGGGAAAACCTCAGTGAAATTTCTAGGTCACCGTATCGACGACAGGGGCATTTATCCATGTGAATCGAAGATTAAAGCAATCCAGGAATTTACTCCACCTGAAAATATAACGAGCCTACGGCAGTTCTTAGGCCTAGTTAATTATCTGGGTAAATTCGTCCCACATCTATCAACGATTTGTCAACCGCTCAACGAGCTTTTAAAGAAAGACGTCTCATTTCAATGGGGGGATAGTCAAGCTAATGCATTCGAAAAGCTTAAATCCTTGTTAGCATCAGCTCCAATATTAAAAGCGTATAATCCAAAACATAAGACGATAGTTTCTTCTGACGCATCTTCTTTCGGTCTCGGTGCAGTCCTTCAGCAAGCGGATTCAGATGGTATTATAAGACCTGTGGCTTATGCCTCACGCACACTTACATCGAGCGAGAGGGAATACGCGCAGATCGAGAAGGAGGCTCTAGGAATAGTTTGGGCAGCGGGAGAGAAGTTCAGAGATTATCTAACAGGAATTAAATTTCATATAGAAACAGATCACAAGCCTTTGATTCCTATATATGCGAATGATGAGGTTTACTTATAGTATCTCCTATACTCCAGGGAAGAATTTAGTAGCAGCAGATTTTTTGTCTCGCCACCCATTGCCTGAATCGGAAACAGAAATTGATACGGAACAAGAAGTCAGCACATTTGTCAACGGAATAATATCACAACTACCTGCTTCAGATTCACGATTGTCAAAAATACAGGAAGCACAGGGTAATGACTCAATCTTGATCGAAGTCGCTGAAAAATGTAAACAAGGATGGGGTCATAAATCGCAAATCCGACCAGAAATACGCCCTTACTGGAATGAACGACTGAAGATTGCGGTCAACAACGGGCTGCTAATGTACGGAAGCCGAATTATTATACCAGCATCACTACGCGAAGACTGCCTGCAACGAATACATGCTGGACATCTAGGCATCACAAAATGTAAAGCCCGCGGGATGAGTTCAGTTTGGTGGCCAGGATGCCTGAATCAAATCGAAGATTTCATAAAGCGGTGTCCTACATGCGTAAAAGAAGCAAAACATAGACACGAACCAGTCGGAATTGATCTATGCCACTTTATGGCTAAAACATATTTAGTGATCAGTGATTACTTCTCCAGGTATCCCGAAATTGCAGCGCTAGAAAATCAAACGTCAAAATGTGTAATTAACAAAATTAAAAGTATTTTTGCTCGCCACGGGATCCCGGAAATAGTTAGGACCGACAATGGTCCTCAATTCTCTATTGTGAAAACATCAGAATTTCAAAAATTCGCTCAAAGTTGGGGCTTTCGACACATCACATCAAGTTCTAACTTTCCACAAAGTAACGGATTCATAGAATCAGCTGTAAAGATCATCAAAAATTTACTAAGGAAAAACTCAGATTCACAATTGGCATTACTGGAATACAGGGCAACTCCTTTGGAGAACGGATTTAGTCCTGCCGAGTTACTCATGGGTAGGCCTCTTAGAACAACTTTAATACAATCACCACACCAGCCACAGCCCGTCACCATTAACCAAAAGGAATTTAAGAAGAAAGAACTGATTCGAAAAACCAAACAAGCAGAATATTATAACAAACGTCATGGGGTACACGAACGCGAGAGGTTTCAAGCAGGGGAGGTCGTCTGGATCCGAGACCGGCAGGAATGGGGCACTATAATTAATAAAGCTAACACCCCCCGTTCTTATATAGTTAAAACTAATTCGAGTATATTTCGCAGAAATTCATTTCATCTGAACAATGCTCATCGCGGAGACGTGCCATATGAGCCGGGAGAAGTGCACGTGTTACCTAAGAGAAAGGGAGAGATGGACGTCCAAGGCCACTCACCAGGAGCGACTGTTAACCAACCAACCAACCACTCGGAACCAAATGCAACCCAACCACCAACGCAACCAGTACAGCCAGGATTAAAATCAAAACCCTACGTAACACGTAGTGGACGAGTTTCAAGGGAGCCAGTCCGCTTCGGATATTCCAAGGAAATTTAGAAAGCAGTTGTGTTTATCCCTTTGGAAATTGAATATTTAAATTTGTCTATTGAATTAATTAAATTTGTATACAATAACTTAAAAGGGGAGATGTGTAGGATCTATTGTCATGTACTTATACACACATACACTTACGTAAGAAGAATATCATTCTAGTTTCTTTGATGTTGAGTAGTCAGTCAATAAACGAACTTATATGAAGTCGGTCGTATTATTAGAACAGACCCATATATCACAGACATCAAATAAGAAACAAAAAATGAATTTAAACTTACCCATTCTATCCTGACCGTCATATCCCGTCCTATAAGCCAGTCATCTTCTTGCAACGATCCTTTTCCAATCAGGGCATCCGATTTAAGTTCCCGGCCCTAATATTTTCCTAAAATAAACAAAAATAATAACAAACTCTAATAGCACATATTTATAGAATTACACAAAGAGATCAATAACAACCTAAATACCACACGCAATGAATACAAAATAAATCACCTTGAGAGAAGAACATGATGAAGCTGACCACGTCCAGAAGCTCTACGGTAGCCTACGACCTGGAAGATAACACTGTACCCAGATCCTGATGGGAAAATTAAAGGTACTTCCAGATAAGTGACAGTTTCCACAAGTCCTTCTCACGAACTCCATACTGCGACGAAATAAGCTATAGCAGAACTCACGTTGGACATCCAAAGAACCTAAAAATAAGATACAAAGATTAGAAATTGTTGTACAAATAGATTTCTTAATTGTAAATATTGACATAACCTAAAATTTTTCAATTGTAAAAATTTACCTTTAAATATATTCAGCCCAGTAGAGATGAATTTTCTCTGAAATTAGAAAACACAAACTTTAAAAATTAGCTAGAATTTTGAATTATCGATAGAAGAAAATTTACCTGTAGAGGTCACCTTAATTGTTAAAAGCCTGTAATTGACATAGCTTCTAGAAAATGTTAAATAGAATTTTCCAGAACTAGAAAAATCTATAAATAGTCTGTCAAAAGTTAAATCAGAGGAACGGTTTCTGTGAGTTGTTAATCGGCGCACCTGTATAAGACACAAAATACATTTTTTGGATAAAAGTGAAATTTCTTTTATTTTGCTTGCACATAAGGAAGGTTTTCTGTTGTGTGTATACTTACCTGGATAGGAAAACAAAATAGACCAATTATTCTGGGGATTTCATTACTTCCCATCGAAGGAGACAACTTGGCCAACAGGAGCTTCACAGGGTCACCTGGAATTCATTAATATCACAGATGCCTCCCGAAAACACCTTCTAGCGGAGTCGCAAAATTCCCAAAGGACACTTGGAAGAAACAAATTGCACCACCAGCACAGAAACAACACTATTGCCACCACACAGGTAGCCCACAGTCACTCGCAGGTACGTGGTTTCAATTTGATTTGTTCTTACCTGTAAACAGAACACAAATATCACTCACTGTAACCGCGATCGCAACAAGTTTGTCGCCACGAATACGCCGCACTTGACTAGTCGCCGCACAGTGATTACACGCATTATTATTCGCGATTGCACTGCAGATTTAAAAAATCTAACACTTCATTGGAAATTTTTCAAACGTCATATCTGTACTCACATGATCATTAGATATATGTTTAAGATCGTGATCACTTGCAAATACTTTTTGCAAAGGAACGCAGCACAGAAAATCACAAAATTGTAACTGTAAAGTTCTTAGTTTTGTCATATATTCAAAGTCGCTGCATCTGGCGTTGGTGTTGGTGGTGGCGTTGGTGTAAGTCGTGGCGTTGGTAGTGGTGGTGGCGTTGGTGTTAGTGGTGGCGTTTAATGTTTCATGATTCATGTTTCACGTTTCTTGTTTCATGTATCGTGCGTTGGAGGGGAGTGCGATTTCAGCAGGTCATTTTTAGTGTTTAGATAACCACCAATATGTTTAAATGCATAGAATGCAACAAATTCTTTCGCCGTAAAGATAGTCTTCTAAGACATAAGAGACGGTCAACACATTTATTGAAAGATAAAAATCGTGAAGAAGAGATTTTATCAGATGAAAATTCCCATTTATTAACACCCATCAATGAAGCCGGTTTTGACCCCTTCAAGAATCCTTAGAGAATAATGGAAATTATAGCATCGCTGATAGAAGAGGAAATAAAGATGTGAACCCAAATTCAGCTAAAGACGACAACCCCGCGTTTGAAGATGATAACCGAGGTTGTGATCCTGGGGCTGAGGATGATGATCGAAGTTGTGATGACGACATCAATGGAGATGATGAAATTCAAGATATTACAGACCCCAATATACTGGTAGATGAATTAAAATTAACATCTAGCAGGAGGTCAGGAAGAAGAGCTTTAGAAATTCTAAAACAGTTAAGAATGCTCAATGTCATTGTATAAAAATGTTTGAAAATAAAACGAATTACAATTTAAAAATTAATCATTTATTCCAACTTCTCAATATTCAGTGTAATTAACACTCAAGGATTAATATTTTACAAAATCAAATTTTACTAATGACTGAATGGAGCAAGCAGTTTACAATGTAGCTTTCTTAATATCTTTCTTTCTTTCGTGCTGTCTACTCGTAAGAAGATAAATGGGATGTTAATTTTAAGATTCTGATTCCTTTATTTATAAAGTTATACATAATGTAGCTTTCTTAATAACTGTCTTGCTTTATACTCGTACAGAATAGATTTTAGATTTCAATCCTATATACTCTAATGTAAGCTTACCAATGAAATTTTTTTATTTTCTATATTCATTTGATTCAATTTATACTGAAGCATACGTTTCAATTCCATCCTCTCTTGAAAATCTTTTATCATCTGATGAGCTCAAAACTACTTTATTAATATATTTTGTATAAAGCTGATGCAACTTAGATCTTAATATAAGCATATTACCATAAAAATTATTCTTCTTATAAAAGCAATCTCTATAATTACCTATAATTAACTTGTTAACATACCTCTTTTTAATACCCTTCGCTTTTTTATAGATTCAACATTTCGTCTAGATAAAGAAAACATGTTAGACTTTAAACCTATAAATTCTAACATTATGTTATCAGTAAGCTCATTTTTCATGTAACCTAATTTCTTTTTATTTTTTAGTAGAAGACTAAAAGGATTGTTTGGCCTGTATACTGAAGTATCAAATCTTTCATTTATCTCATCCGAAATATCATATAATTTAACAGAACTCTGTCCTCATACTTTAGTTTTATATATTCGTAATGGACTTCAAACATTTTTAATTTCGATACTTCAAGAACTACAAAACCTAAATAAGCGGGTTTATTATAAGTCACTTTTACTTTGCTTAATTCTACTGCAGCTATAGTTATTGTACCGCAGTCAGTCAACAAACACTGTGTGTGAGATGGATGAAGATTGCAATATGAAATTTATCGAAAACAAAATCGACGAAATACCAGTATTTAGAAATATGTAAATTAATTATATAAAATAATTATATGTCAGGAAGAGTTAATAGAACTCAGCCAATTTGAAATAAAAATTGATTGAGTGAATTACGAGTGTTTTTATTTCGAAGAAATTTAGTATTTTGTAATCACATTTTGTTTGGGGTACACCCTTTTTCAAATACATGTTTATACTTGCTAATGCGAACAAATTAAAAGACACGTAGATACCAAGATAAAGTTAATAATTTTTTAAACTGTGATAATGTTAGTAAACTGGTCTGTGTTCCAACCAAAAGATTTAATCGTGATACTAGAATCAGTCTTGACAATAGTAAGCACGTTTTGAACATTTGAATATACTTAAGAACGCAAAATTATTGCCATTCATCGTGATAAATACAAATTCCATCATAAGAGCTGTCAAGAACGAATTTACTGTAGGTAAAATACAGCGTCAAAGCTTAAGATCGGAAAGTGTTGACAGCTTGTGATCTATGCAAAGTACTAAGATCAATATATTGTTTTAATCTTTAATCAATTCTATTGTATGAATCAAAGAGCGCTATGAATGTATGAAAACTTTAATCCATACTTTAAACATTTTTGAAGATATATATAATGGATTATGTAATGAAATGTATCTTCTAAGTCAATGATCAATTTCCTTGAACCTAATTCAGGGCTTTTTATATTACTTGCGCAAAATGGTAGATCATTGTGTAAGACATGAAGGGATTCTAGATAAGTTAAATCTACTTCAAATATAAGTTAAATTTATTTAAATTTCATAAAATAAAGAAAACAAATTTTTATTTAATTATCAGCCGAAGCTGGTGTTTATTCACTCAATGTCGAATCCTAACTTAACTTAACTTTTACAGAATAATTCTTATGAGCTAAATTATGAATTGGGTTGCTCACGTTGCATAGGTAACGCAGACATGCTGTCAGCACTTTTAGATGGTTCATGTGTCGAGTCGTTGACATGGCTTGCGGCTCGTGGGAACTTCTACTTGTGCGAATGCAATTTTTATGTTTTCCAGATTTTAGCTTAATCGGCGTTAACTCTTCCCCCTTTAAATGAGGATGTCCTCATCCTCAGAAATAAGGAATTTGGCTGATCCTTGTGGTATCAGGTAAGGATGATGTTGTCCCATGATGATCTGCGGTGGACTCTACCGTTGGTATGATAGTGACTGTTTCTAATACAGTGGTGGTGGGTAGATGATTACTTCTGCAATGTTTAATTATTTTCATGATTATTTTTGTTGCCAAAAAAAGTATTATCAGAGTAGTTAAGCCAAAGTTCGTAAAGTATCCTGTCCGGCTTTCATTTTTAATTAATTTTATTTGTCCCGTATTATTTAGGTGCAGTTCTTTCATTGTCTGAAGGGTTAGGATTTCTTCGAATGTCCTGAAGGAGGAGTCGGGTTGTACTATTGGAGGAAGTGGTTTTATCCTGTAGGCTTCTTGGGATGTGTACAGCTGTTTGCTGATCATGAGTGTTGTGTTCTGGTATTGTATGACGAATGTGCCTGTTAGATCTAGGGCCTCGCCGTCTATAAGAATTGTTCCATTAAATTGGTTTAGTAGCAATGTTCCTGGGAAGATTTCCTCTGTAGCCGGGATGTGCCTATTATCAATTTCGGTGCAGTTCGTAGGTTTGCTCGTGAGCAGATTTGGAATGCAGCTTGATGAGCTTAAGTCTACAATATTTTTCCTATTACAAATTGTTAACTTATTACTAGCTAGAGCTTTTTCTCTTATTCCGTACATTTGGTCTTCACATTGTAATACCTTTTCGAATGGTAATTTAACTACAAAATTTCCTCTTTTTACTGGTCTAATTAACATTGATCTATATATTTCATTCGTTGTGCTTGGTATGCTTACAATATACAATAATCTTGAATTGCTTGAGGCGATTTTGATGTCTTCTAGATTAAGATATGGTACGTTATTTTTTTCAAACAATTCTTTTACAATATTTATTTCACTATTTGAAAAACAAAGGAATTTACAATGCCGCCCTTTGCCCAATGCAAGGCGTAATCAACGTTTATTATTTTTTGTTTAACTAGGTCTAATTTATTCTTAATATTCATTGCGACATTTTTGTATGCTTTTAGAATTTTGTTAGTAATATTTGTTATCTCGTTAATTCGATCGATCGTCGACTTATTGATTATCACTTGTTTATTATTGTTTTCCAATATGTCGTCTATTTTGGATTTTAGTATTTGGAAGTCATCATGGTCTCTTTGATCTTGTTTTGGGCTTCAGACGATTAAGCATGGGGTGATCGCTGGTGACATCATTTTTAACTTAACTTCCAAATCATGTAGTGTTTTCTCATAGGCCTCTAGTTCGATAACATGGACTATTTTAAGTGTTCCGGTCTGTAGCTTTGAGGTTCCGGTATTTAGCGTTATTATTTTTGAATTCGAATAGTCTAAGATTTTCACTTCTGCAGAGCAAAAGACTACATATAATCTATAAAGGAATACTAATTTTTAATATTATTCTTGTGGACAACTTTGCCTGATTCTGTAACAGTAGTAGGAATATGGGGATTCAGAGATAAAACAAAGGTGCAATGTGCTTGGGGATTCAGAGATAAAAAAAGGTGCAATGTGCGCGCGGTCTTGGAGGCTACAATTGATTTTGTTCTTCTTTGATTTGCGCCTGGACTTGGGTCGGGACTTGGGCTTAGATCTGGACCTGAACTTGGGTATTCGGTCTTGGAGGCTACAATTGGTCTTCTTCTTCTTTGGTTTGCACCTGGACCTGGAAATAATTAATAAATATCTGGCTCAATTTCTTTTAACATAAAAAATCCGCTGATAAGTAGTAGTAAAGATTTGGATTCAATTCGTTAGCGTAAAAAATTTGCCGATAAGCATTGAATGGCCCAGAATGTTTTGGGGTGACAAGAAAAAACGATTCGCTGTAGTAACCTGGAACTTTAAAAGTTTGTCATGCAATTTCTTTTCCAGATCTAAATATATACATTAATTCGAGGTCATATTATGAAATAATTTCGTGTTTATGAAACTAGCAAGTAAGTCATTCCACCGATTACGTCATCTGGACCTTGATTACTAGTTAAAATAACACAATTGAGGAATAGCCAAAAGAATTTCTGTAATTAATGGAAAAAATCTGATGTTTGAAAATAACATGCATCGCTTTGCATAAATCCGTTGATAAGTAATATACGTCTAGTCAAGGTAGCTAGAATGGCTTCTTTCGGTACTTTGGAGAGATTTATCATGTGAAGAACTTGCAAAGAAAATAAATATCTTTTGATAACCTTAAACTTCGTTTCTTTATGGTTCAACCGTAATAATCTTAATGAGGGAAACCATTCATTCGTAATTATGCTTTAAATTATTTCTGTAATTAATGGAAAAAAATCTGATGTTTGAAAATAACATGCATCGCTGCAGGCAACAATTTTATTAGCAACATTTAGATGGGGTTTTGCTTTAAAGATTTAATTTTTGGGTCTAGATGCATAGAAAATATTTGAGGTTTTCAAGTTTTAAATGTCTGATTTTTAACGCTGTGAACCTGGATTTTTATAAGAGTTTGTTTTTGTTTTGGTTGCGGAGTAAACAATTAACACCAGAGTTACGTAATTGATAAGAGCTTTTACGAGGTATGGGATGAACTTAAAGTCGTAATTTCCTGATAAGAGTTCATTGCCCCAAAACGAAAGTAGCAACCTTGAACTTCAGATAGGAAGAAGAAAATTTGGACGGTTGAAGAAACAAAATCGAGGTAGCTGGAATGTCTTCTTTCGGTACTTTAGAAAACTTGCAAGAAAATAAATATCTTTTCATAGCCTTAAACTTCGTTTTTAATGGTTCAGTCGTAATAATGTTAATAAGGGAAACCATATTTTTTATTGAATCGTAATTATGTTTTAAATTTATACCAAACTGGCAGGTAACAAACCTTTATGACATTTAAAATTTAATTTTTGAATGCGCCATGTAACAATAGACCCAAATTGTGAACTCACCGAGTTCAGTTGACTTTGAGTTTGTCATGAAAATTGGCAAATGTCAGGTTCCGGGCTTGTTGTTTTTTAAATTTTAGATGAGAAATTTTCCAAACATGTTCTTCATAATGTATGTAGATTCAAAAGGAAATTGCGGTTCTCAATACTTTTTCATTTCCAATCATGTTTTAACATATCCTAAATAGCCTTCATTTAAAAGGAAATTGCGGTTATTAGAATTTAGTATGCAAATATATGTTTTATTACACTTAACCTCTCCGAATTCTTTATTTTTGTGTCTATGAAGGAGGATGGAACTATTTTAGGATTGTGAATGCGAGTATGAATCCTAATGATATTTTAGAGGAATGCATGCCTCCAGAAGATGGTAACAGGAGTCTAATGTTATGGTTGAGATCTGACGAGCCGATTTCTTATACATTTCATTTTGAGTTCATATTTCAAGAGTTTAGAAAATTAAGTGATGTAAGTGAGCATATGCAAAGCAAACATATTCAAGCATACTGCTATAAAGTTCAATATTGCATTATTTTGTGAATTGATGAAATATGCTAATACTGATGATGTAGATGAAAACGAAGTAGCTTTAGATATAAAATCTTTTCAGGCGAAGATGAACATAGAATAGATAGAATGATGAAACAAATTATTGTAAAATCTGAAGAATTTCAAGAAAAAGACAGCGGCTGGGCTCTTCTTAGAATCATCCACATTGAAGTGGAAGTATGATTATCGTTTATTTATTAAAGCCTTAATCTGAAAAAGAATTTATATTGCAAGAAATCAAAGTATAGAAATACGATTTTTAGATTCATATAGATTAGATTTCTCTAGCGTAGAAAAATTAGCGAATAATTCATCTGATGAAAACTTAATATTAACCAGATCCTTTTATAAAAATGACGATTTATGAATTTAATGAATACCTTAATTGCTTTGAAAAATTTAGTGAAAATTCATTGCCTATGCAAAAGTAGTTTGATAATAAATTTACAGATACGAAATGTTCTGATAATGATTATGCGCATTCAACAAACGTTTGGAAAGCATTTGAATGTAAAATATTTGTAGACTAATTGAAAATATATTTAAAATACAAATATGTAAAAAAATATGCTTCACCCTTGTCATAATTAAGCAGCAACAGGATTATTTTGGGATGCTATGCTTAAATATACATAGATTGAATTACAATTATTAACTGGCGTAAATATGTATAACTTTATAAATAAAAGAATGAGAAGGGGGCTAACACAATGTTCTCGCAGGAATTCTACTGCTAATAATAAGTATATGGGAAATTTTAATCAATCACAAAGCTCAACATATTTAATTTACCTCGATGCCAATAATTTATATGGGTGGGACATGTCTGAATTCTTATCATATGGAGGAATTTCAATGGTTAGAAAATACAGATATGGGTATAATGAGCATTCCTCAAAATTCATATATATTTGAAGTAGATTTAGCTTATCCAGAATCACTTCATGACTTACACAATGACTTACCATTTTGCGCAAATAACACAAAAAGCCCTGAATAAGGCTCAAGGAAATTGATAGCTGACTTAGAAGATAAATTTCATTACATAATTAATTATAGAAATCTCCAACAATGTTTAAAGCATGGATTGAAGTTTTCATGCAATCATAGAGCTCTTCGATTTAGACAATCGAACTGGTTAAAATAATATATTGATCTTAATAATTTGCATAGATCAAAAGCTGTCAACACTTTCCGAAAAGATTTTTCAAATTAGGTAATAATGCTGTCTACGGCAAAACAAGGGAAAATGTTGTTGTAGGGATATTAAGATAGCTACGGAATGGGCAAGTCGAGGTAAACATTAGGTCTTGTGCTTTAATTACAAAGCCCAATTTTTATAGTATTGCGCAATTTACAGTAAATATGGCAGCAGTAGAATTAAGCAAAGTAAAAGTGGCTTATAACAAAGCAGTTTATTTAGGTTTTGTACTTCTTGAAATATTGAAATTAAAAATGTATAAATTCCATTACGAATTCAGTATGAGAATAGAGTTATGTTAAATTATACGGATACAGATTCCTTTATTTATACGATTAAAACTATTGATTATTATAGTAATATTTCAGATGAGATAGATGAAAGATTTGATACTTTAGAATACAGTCCAAACAATCCTTTCAGTCTTACACGAAAATATAAAAAGAAATTAGGTTACATGAAATCTGAGCTTAATAATAACATAATGTTAGAATTTATAGGTTTAAAGTCTAACGTGTATTCTTTATCTATACGAAATGTTGAATCTATAAAAAAAGCGAAGTGTGTTAAAAACAGTTCTGTTAACAAGTTAACTATAGGTAATAATAGAGATTGCTTGTAAAAGAAGAATAATTTTAATGGTGATATGCTTATATTTAGATCTAAGTTGCAGCAGCTTTATACACAATATATTAATAACGTAGTTTTGAGCTCATCAGATGACAAAAGATATTTAAGAGAGGATAGAATTGAAACGTATGCTTGGGGGCATTATATAAAAGTATAACTTTATAAATAAAGGAATCAGAGGGGGGCTAACACAATGTTTTCGCAGTGTTCTTAAAATCAACACCCCATTTATCTTCTTACGAGTAGACAACAGGAAAGAAACGAAGATATTAAGAAAGCTACATTGTAAACTGGTTGCTCCATTCAATCATTAGTAAAATTTGATTTTGTAAAATATTAATCTTTGAGTGTTAATTACACTGAATATTCAGAAGTTGGAATAAATGATTAATTTTTAAATTGTAATTAGTTTTATTTTCAAACATTTTTATACAATGACATTGAGCATTCTTAACTGTTTTAGAATTTCTAAAGCTCTTCTTCCTGACCTCCTGCTTGATGTTAATTTTAATTCATCCACCAGTATATTGGGGTCTGTAATATCTTGAATTTCATCATCGCCATTGGAGTCTTCATCACAACTTCGGTCATCATCCTCAACCACGGAATCACAACTTCGGTTATCATCTTCAAACGCGGCGTTGTCATCTTTAACTGAATTTGGGTTCACATCTTCATTTACTCTTCTATCAGCGATGCTAAAATATCCATTATTCTCACCCTTTAAAGATTCTTGAGAATGTCCCCGATTTTTTCTACGCGGTATAATTTTATTTCTAATAGTATTCCTAACGAGATTAAAACCGGCTTCATTGATGGGTGTTAATAAATGGGTATTTTCATCTGATAAAATCTCTTCTTCACGATTTTTATCTTTCAATAAATGTGTTGACCGTCTCTTATGTCTTAGAAGACTATCTTTCCGGCTAAAGAATTTGTTGCAGTCTATGCATTTAAACATATTGGTGGTTATCTTAACACTAAAATTGACCTGTTGAAATCGATATTTATAACTTATTACTCCCGCCAACGCCAACAACAACACCAACGCCAACATCAACACCAAGCTCATATTTCATGTAACCTAATTTCTTTTTATATTTTCGTGTAAGACTGAAAGGATTGTTTGGACTGTATTCTAAAGTATCAAATCTTTCATTTATCTCATCTGAAATATTACTATAATAATCTATAGTTTTAATCGTATAAATAAAGGAATCTGTATCCGTATAATTTAACATAACTCTATTCTCATACTGAATTCGTAATGGAATTTATACATTTTTAATTTCAATATTTCAAGAAGTACAAAACCTAAATAAACTGGTTTGTTATAAGCCACTTTTACTTTGCTTAATTCTACTACTGCCATATTTACTGTAAATTGCGCAATACTATAAAAATTGGGCTTTGTAATTAAAGCACAAGACCTAATGTTTACCTCGACTTGCCCATTCCGTAGCTATCTTAATATCCCTACTCTTATCAACATT
This sequence comes from Leptarthrus brevirostris, assembly GCA_964036015.1. Taxonomy (NCBI): domain Eukaryota; kingdom Metazoa; phylum Arthropoda; class Insecta; order Diptera; family Asilidae; genus Leptarthrus; species Leptarthrus brevirostris. The sequence continues at coordinate 47,322,896 of OZ038373.1, forward strand.
TTCCCTTGTTTTGCCGTAGACAGCATTATTACCTAATTTGAAAAATCTTTTCGGAAAGTGTTGACAGCTTTTGATCTATGCAAAGTATTAAGATCAATATATTATTTTAGCCAGTTCGATTGTCTAAATCGAAGAACTCTATGAATGCATGAAAACTTCAATCCATGCTTTAAACATTGTTGGAGATTTCTATAATTAATTATGTAATGAAATTTATCTTCTAAGTCAGCTATCAATTTCCTTGAGCCTTATTCAGGGCTTTTTATGTTATTTGCGCAAAATGGTAAGTCATTGTGTAAGTCATGAAGTGATTCTGGATAAGCTAAATCTACTTCAAATATATATGAATTTTGAGGAATGCTCATTATACCCATATCCGTATTTTCTAACCATTGAAATTCCTCCATATGATAAGAATTCAGACATGTCCCACCCATATAAATTATTGGCATCGAGGTAAATTAAATATGTTGAGCTTTGTGATTGATTAAAATTTCCCATATACTTATTATTAGCAGTAGAATTCCTGCGAGAACATTGTGTTAGCCCCCTTCTCATTCTTTTATTTATAAAGTTATACATATTTACGCCAGTTAATAATTGTAATTCAATCTATGTATATTTAAGCATAGCATCCCAAAATAATCCTGTTGCTGCTTAATTATGACAAGGGTCAAGCATATTTTTTTACATATTTGTATTTTAAATATATTTTCAATTAGTCTACAAATATTTTACATTCAAATGCTTTCCAAACGTTTGTTGAATGCGCATAATCATTATCAGAACACTTCGTATCTGTAAATTTATTATTAAACAACTTTTGCATAGGCAATGAATTTTCACTAAATTTTTCAAAGCAATTAAGGTATTCATTAAATTCATAAATCGTCATTTTTATAAAAGGATCTGGTTAATATTAAGTTTTCATCAGATGAATTATTCGCTAATTTTTCTACGCTAGAGAAATCTAATCTATATGAATCTAAAAATCGTATTTCTATACTTTGATTTCTTGCAATATAAATTCTTTTTCAGATTAAGGCTTTAATAAATAAACGATAATCATACTTCCACTTCAATGTGGATGATTCTAAGAAGAGCCCAGCCGCTGTCTTTTTCTTGAAATTCTTCAGATTTTACAATAATTTGTTTCATCATTCTATCTATTCTATGTTCATCTTCGCCTGAAAAGATTTTATATCTAAAGCTACTTCGTTTTCATCTACATCATCAGTATTAGCATATTTCATCAATTCACAAAATAATGCAATATTGAACTTTATAGCAGTATGCTTGAATATGTTTGCTTTGCATATGCTCACTTACATCACTTTATTTTCTAAACTCTTGAAATATGAACTCAAAATGAAATGTATAAGAAATCGGCCCGTCAGATCTCAACCATAACATTAGACTCCTGTTACCATCTTCTGGAGGCATGCATTCCTCTAAAATATAATTAGGATTCATACTCGCATTCACAATCCTAAAATAGTTCCATCCTCCTTCATAGACACAAAAATAAAGAATTCGGAGAGGTTAAGTGTAATAAAACATATATTTGCATACTAAATTCTAATAACCGCAATTTCCTTTTAAATGAAGGCTATTTAGGATATGTTAAAACATGATTGGAAATGAAAAAGTATTGAGAACCGCAATTTCCTTTTGAATCTACATACATTATGAAGAACATGTTTGGAAAATTTCTCATCTAAAATTTAAAAAACAACAAGCCCGGAACCTGACATTTGCCAATTTTCATGACAAACTCAAAGTAAACTGAACTCGGTGAGTTCACAATTTGGGTCTATTGTTACATGACGCATTCAAAAATTAAATTTTAAATGTCATAAAGGTTTGTTACCTGCCAGTTTGGTATAAATTTAAAACATAATTACGATTCAATAAAAAATATGGTTTCCCTTACTAACATTATTACGACTGAACCATTAAAAACGAAGTTTAAGGCTATGAAAAGATATTTATTTTCTTGCAAGTTTTCTAAAGTACCGAAAGAAGACATTCCAGCTACCTCGATTTTGTTTCTTCAACCGTCCAAATTTTCTTCTTCCTATCTGAAGTTCAAGGTTGCTACTTTCGTTTTGGGGCAATGAACTCTTATCAGGAAATTACGACTTTAAGTTCATCCCATACCTCGTAAAAGCTCTTATCAATTACGTAACTCTGGTGTTAATTGTTTACTCCGCAACCAAAACAAAAACAAACTCTTATAAAAATCCAGGTTCACAGCGTTAAAAATCAGACATTTAAAACTTGAAAACCTCAAATATTTTCTATGCATCTAGACCCAAAAATTAAATCTTTAAAGCAAAACCCCATCTAAATGTTGCTAATAAAATTGTTGCCTGCAGCGATGCATGTTATTTTCAAACATCAGATTTTTTTCCATTAATTACAGAAATAATTTAAAGCATAATTACGAATGAATGGTTTCCCTCATTAAGATTATTACGGCTGAACCATAAAGAAACGAAGTTTAAGGTTATCAAAAGATATTTATTTTCTTTGCAAGTTCTTCACATGATAAACCTCTCCAAAGTACCGAAAGAAGCCATTCTAGCTACCTTGACTAGACGGATTTATGCAAAGCGATGCATGTTATTTTCAAACATCAGATTTTTTCCATTAATTACAGAAATTCTTTTGGCTATTCCTCAATTGTGTTATTTTAACTAGTAATCAAGGTCCAGATGACGTAATCGGTGGAATGACTTACTTGCTAGTTTCATAAACACGAAATTATTTCATAATATGACCTCGAATTAATGTATATATTTAGATCTGGAAAAGAAATTGCATGACAAACTTTTAAAGTTCCAGGTTACTACAGCGAATCGTTTTTTCTTGTCACCCCAAAACATTCTGGCCATTCAACTCTTATCGACAAATTTTTTACGCTAACGAATTGAATCCAAATCTTTACTACTACTTATCAGCGGATTTTTTATGTTAAAAGAAATTGACCCAGATATTTATTAATTATTTCCAGGTCCAGGTGCAAACCAAAGAAGAAGAAGAAGACCAATTGTAGCCTCCAAGACCGAATACCCAAGTTCAGGTCCAGATCTAAGCCCAAGTCCCGACCCAAGTCCAGGCGCAAATCAAAGAAGAACAAAATCAATTGTAGCCTTCAAGACCGAATACCCAAGTCCCTCTGCATCCCCACGCACATTGCACCTTTTTTTATATCTATGAATCCCCACGCAAATTGCACCTTTTTTATCTCTGAATCCCCACGCACATTGCACCTTTTTTTTATCTCTGAATCCCCATGCACATTGCACCTTTTTTATCTCTGAATCCCCATATTCCTACTACTTGTAACTATAGTTTTTGATTTATTTTCCTTAACAGTTTCTTTTCTATATCTTGGGGATAATTTCGAACCTACGCGTTTGTTTAATTTTACGTAATTAATTTCTCCGGGGGTGTAATCCTTTATTGGATGTCTCTTTTTGTTGTGGTTGCTAATGTCAATTCTTTGCTTTTCCCTTAGCCTGGTTATGTTTTCCTGCCTAGCTTTATCGAAATCGTCAGGGTTTACGCTGACATTCCTACCGAAGAAGACTTCAAGCGGTCTTTTATCCGTAGTCGAGTGTATGGAAAAGTTGTACTCGTACACTGCCGTGTCGAGTAGTTCGGGGAAAGTTCTGGGTGTACTGTCGGATTTGAGACACCGTAGTATCTCGGTTAGTGTTGAATGAAACCTTTCTACTTGGCCATTAACTGAACTAACATAGGGAGGAGTTTTAAATATTTCGATTCCTAGTTGGTCTTTCACCATGAAACTAATTGAAGCGGAATTTAGTGGCTTCTCGTTGTCGATCACTATTATTCTAGGTACGCCGAAAGCGAAAAGCAGCTCTCGAAGCGGGGTTTTAATATCTTCGATCGATTTTGATTTCAGTATTTTCACCAATTTTTTCTCTGTGGAGTAGATATCGATATGTAGGATTTCCCCTGGGTATTGGGGGATTGGTGTCTGTTTCAATTCGGGCTTATTAGGGTGTCTATCGTACTTTTGTTCTTTGCAGATGGTACATTGTTTAACCAGATTATTTATTTTGCTGTTCACTCTTGGGAAACAGAACTTTTCCAGAAGTTGAATTTTATTCTCACGAGCATTTCGATGTGCTCTTCTATGTATTTTCAGGATTTCCTCATCCTGCCGGTCTGAGTTCTGTAGATCCTCCACTTGGGTTTGCGTGAATCGAATTTTGTAATTCCTAAAGTGGACGGGGTATATTCGTTGTATTTTTCCCATTAATGTTTCTGATGTTAACAGTCCGTTGATTACACTTGGATTTAAGTATCTTTTAAACAAAGATATTAAATTGTCGTCGGAGTATTCTGGTTGTATGAAAAGATGTCTATGGGGGAGTGGGGAAAGGGATTTTAAACTGATAGTTGGTTTCGTTACCTGTTTTTACTATTAGTTGGTTTTTAAATACGTTAATGGGTACCTCTGTAGCTGGAATGAGATCATGAGCGGAACTTTCACTGCTATGTTGTGTAGCGGTGACAGAATTTACGCAGGATGTTTTTGGAGATCTAGAAAGGGCGTCTGCGACTATGTTCATTTTACCTGTTTTATATTTAAGCTCAGAATTATACTCTTCCAGTATAGCTTTCCATCTTTTCATTTTATTGTTCGCTCATCTCGTCTAAACGAATTTCTGCATTTAATTTTGTCTAGAAACCAAATATCTTCGATAATTGTTAATTTTTCAAAGTTTAAAACTGTTTTTTTCATATATATATATACAAAAAATTGTTCTAAACTAATCTTTTGCAATATAAAATATGTAACAAATGTTTTTCATAATAAAAACAAACAAAAAATATTTACAAGTTAATTTTGTTTTAAAAATTTTTTTTGTATTTTAAAGCTTAGACGTAGAAATTCTTCTAGAAGTCTATAATTATTTCTATAGAGAGAAGTTTCTCAATAATTATGTACAAAATATAAAATAATTTCAGATTCACTGAACAGTGACAATAGTGTCCTACTCCAAAATGGTGTGATTATCATTTACTTTGTTAGATTATTTCTTCGTTTTCATGATTCGATCTCTCTAAAATCTGAATATTTACAGGAATGTAACTGATATCCAAAATTTTACATGGATAACCATCCATTTCGATTTCGATTAGAGATTCGTCAAATGCAAATGTTTAAAAACAATTAATTAAATGTGTTTATATAATTCTTAGTTAAAAAAACAAACAAAATATTTCTTTAAATAAAACAATGTTTTAACATCACAAGTAATATTTAATATTTACAAATAATTTTTTTTTTTTTTAACTTTTTCCTTTTTTTCTTCTTTTTCTTTCTTTTAATAAAATGTTCCTTTCAGAATTCTTTTTTATCACTCAAATATAAAGTATAATCAAATATTGCAAAAAATTAGGATATAAAGAAAATATTTAATGATTCTTAATTACTGACTTACAATACTAGCTGAAGCATATTCGACGTATTCCTCGAAGAGTGGCTGCTAGAACTTCTAGCTCCTGTTCCTCCGTAAAACGGATACTAAGGGGCCTTATTTCCTCTTCTCGATTGGTTCTGGACATAGGTGCGGTGCTTCTTTAGGACCTTTATTCAATTTTTCGAAACGACTGGTGCAGGTGAAGACCTTGTTCGGTGCTACTTGAGGACCTTTGAATTTGGTACTTCCTGTTGACCTTTGTTGGTGCTCCTTGAGGACCTTTTATTTTTGCGTTTCACTTGGTTTTGCAAAATAGTTTGCAGATATTTCTTTCGCTGTTTCACTATTTTATTTTTTGCGAAAAACAATTTTTCACATCACTTAGTTCAAATTTATTCACGGATAACTTTACACTAATGACGCGAAAATCGAAAAACTGAATGTTCTCCTGTGTCCCTGCTCGGGCGCCAGTTAAATTTATTTAAATTTCATAAAATAAAAAAAACAAATTTTTATTTAATTATCAGCCGAAGCTGGTGTTTATTCACTCAATGTCGAATCCTAACTTAACTTTTACAGAATAATTCTTATGAGCTAAATTATGAATTGGGTTGCTCACGTTGCATAGGTAACGCAGACATGCTGTCAGCACTTTTAGGTGGTTCATGTGTCGAGTCGTTGACATGGCTTGCGGCTCGTGGGAACTTCTACTTGTGTGAATGCAATTTTTATGTTTTCCAGATTTTAGCTTAATCGGCGTTAACTTATATATATCCAATTTTGAGGAACTTTGAGGAATGCTCATTATATCGATATCCGAACTTTCTAACCATTGAAATTCCTCATATGGTAAGAATTCAGACATGTCCCACCCATATAAATTATTGGTATCGAGGTAAATTACATATGTATGTTGAGCTTTGTGATGGGGTAAAATTGTCCATATACTTATTATTAGCAGTAGAATGCCTGCGAGAACATATAAAGTTATACATATTTACGTCAGTTAATAATTATTGTAATTCAATCTTTGTATACTTAAGCATAGCATCCCAAAACAATCCTGGTGCTATATAATAATGACAATATGAATAGTCTACAAATATTTTGCATTCAAATGCTTTACAAACGTTTGTTGCATGCGCATAATCATTATCAGAACACTTCGTATCTGTAAATTTATTATCGAAATACTTTTGCACAGACAAGGAATTTTCACTAAATTATTCAAAGCAATTAAGATATTCATAGGGAAAACCCCTTTTCCCAACATTAAATTAAATAAATCGTCATTTTTATAAAAGGATCAGGTTAATATTAAGTTTTCATCAGATAAATTATTCGCTAATTTTTCTAAGCTAGAGGTCATAACTCTATATTAATCTAAATTCTATAATTTCTATACTTTGATTTCTTGCAACATATATTCTTTTTGAGGTTGACACATAGCGCTCCTTATTTAATGTTATAATATTTATTGCATCTTTAACTACATCTAAGGCTTTAATAAATAAACGACAATCATACTTCCACTTCAATGTGGATGATTCTTAGAAGAGCCCAACCGCTACCAGTTTCTTGAAATTCCTCAGATTTTGCAATAATTGGTTTCATCATTCTATCTAGTATGTCTGGAAATTGAAAATTATCGGATGCTATGTTCATCTTCGCCTGAGAAGATTTTATATGTAAAGCTACTTCGTTTTCATCTACATCATCAGTTTTAGCATATTTCATAAATTCACAAAATAATTCAATATTGAACTTTATAGCATTGTGTTTCTGTAAACTTGCTTCAAGAAGATTTATAACTTGAGGTTTGATTTTGTAGAAAAATTGTTTTGCATCCAAAATTCCTTCATCATTCTCTACAAATTTTGAAAAGGTCATTAGGATAGTAGTTTTTCGTTCGTTTGTCTCGGTGAGCTCACAATTTGGGTCTATTCTTACATGACGCATACAAATTTTAAATTTTAAATGTCATATAGAGTTGTCAGCTGTCAGTTCGGTATAAATTTAAAACATAATTACGATTCAAGAAAAAATATCGTTTCCCTTATTATAGATTACTACGACTGAAAAAAGAAGAAACGAAGTTTAAGGCTATGAAAAGATTTTTATTTTCTAAAGTTCTTGACATGATAAATCTCTCTAAATTACCGAAAGAAGCCGTTCCAGCTACCGGAAGCTGACATTTGCCAAAATTACATAACAAACTCAAATTAAACTGAACTCGGTGAGATCACAATTTGGGTCATGATAAATCTCTTTAAAGTATCGAAAGAGGACATTTCAGCTACCTCGATTTTGTTTGTTCTAGTCTAAATTCACAGTTTTGAGGCCATTTTTAGAAAGTGCTACAACGACCGCAATGATCATGTTAATTTCTTCATCCTATCTGAAGTTCAAGGTTGTTATATGGGTTTGTTAGCTGCTAGTTTGGTATAAATTTAAAGCATAATTACGAATCAATGGTTTCCCTTATTAAGATTATTACGGCTGAACCATACAGAAAAGATATTTATTTTCTTTGCAAGTTCTTCACATGATAAACCTATCCAAAGTATCGAAAGAAGCCATTCCAGTCAACTTTAATTTGATTTGTTCTATCGTCCAAATTCAAAGTTTTTGAGGCTATTTTTAGAAAGTGTTGCACGGTCTCAATGATTATGTTAATTTCCTCTTCTTTAGATAGGAAGTTCAAGGCTGCTACTTCGGTTTTGAAGGGCAATCAACTCTTATCAGGAAATTAGGGTACCGAGACTAGATGTTTATTACTTATCAACGGATTTATGCAAAGCGATGCATGTTATTTTTAAACATCAGATTTTTTCCATTAATTACAGAAATTCTTTTGGTTTTTCCTCCATGGTGTTATTTTAACTAATAATCAAGGTCCAGATGACGTAATCGGTGGAATGACTTACTTGCTAGTTTCATAAACACGGAATTATTTCATAATATGACCTCGAATTAATGTATGAAAATATTTTAAAGTTCGAGGTTACTACAGCGAATCGTTTTTTCTCATCACCCCAAAACATTCTGGGCCATTCAATTCTTATCGGCAAATTTTGTATACTAACGAATCGAATCCAAACGTTTACTACTACTTATCAGCGGATTTTTTATGTTAAAAGGAGTTGAACCAGATATTTATTAATTATTTATCAATGAATTTAGACAAAATTGTTGATGCTATTTTTAAGTCCAGGTCCAGATCCAGGTCCAGGTGCAAACCACAGATGAAGAAGGTCAATTGTAGCCTCCAAGACCGAATACCCAAAATCCAAGATGGCCGACAGGTGCAACTCATCCTTATCTGTACTAAACAATCACCAACCTTTACCTTGACCTTCGGAATCAGGCAACCATTCCCATATCTTCAGCCATTTCCTTATCTCTCTCTTGAAGAAGAAGATCAATTGTAGCCTCCAAGACCGAATACCAAAAATCCAAGATGACCGACAGGTGCAACTCATCCTTATCTTTACTAAACAATCACCGACTTTGACCTTGACCTTCGGAACCACGCAACCATTCCTTTATCTTCAGACATTTCCTTATCTCTCTTCCCAAAATTGTTATGCGGGTTCTGGACCACTGAAAATGTGCAAAAATGTGACGTCAGACCTCGATTTCTATCACAATTTGACCATTTTTAATGTTCACATTTCACATTTGGTCCAGAACCCGCATATCTATACTACTGTCGGCAATTAATTCATATACATATAATATTTATGCTATTTTTAGTTTTCCTTCTAGAATCGCAATTGATTCACTCGTATCAATGTATATCTCCTTTAACTCTTCTTTAAGAACGGCACTTTCCTTAAGTATTTGCTCAGTTAGATTGTTGCTGACTAACTGAATTTTTCCATTAGCGTGGGAATTACTTAAATGTACTACTTTATCAGCTACATCGTCGACATATATTTTATTGGCTGCATAATCTCTTTCCATCGGGCTTTTAATATATCTAAAATTTTTAAATCCTACATTGAAATCTCCATCTTGAGTGAGCTTAAAACCTACACCATTTAGACCCTGTATTCCCTGGATCCCTTGAGTACCAGGTTCGCCAGGTAGCCCTTTAGAACCGCGATCGCCAGTAGTTCCGAACTTTGCTCTTTTAGAATATCTTCTAAACTTGTCGACACTCATTATTACATTAAAGCTGAATACAATTAAAGATGTCATTTATATTACAATGCCGCCTTGTTTTAACTTTTCAATAATTGAGATAATTTCATTGTTGTGGTTAGTGTGTCCAGCAGCTTGTGATCCTATCCACAAGCTAGGATCGTTCCAATAAACGTAATCAATATTCATCTTGGGCATATGCATCAACCCCTTGCCATCATGAGAAATCAGTTTACTTATAATTTCTGTATACTTTGAAACTCTAGTACCTTTTATTTGGCCGTCCGTTCTATATTCTCTTTTATAGACATTAGTTTCTTTTAAGATAGCTTGATAATCTTTCAAGTCATCCTTTGCAGGTTGTTTCATAAAAAGCAATTCACATAGGCCTGGCGTTATTTTATACGATATTCCGTTTATAAGGAAATAATCTTCCTCCATTGCAATCTTAGAATTTCCAATTTTTCATTCGTTATCATCATCTAAATATACTCCATAAGTGTTGTCAATTTTTGGGCTTTTGTTAATACAAAGTTCTAAATATTTATCAATAATCCACTTGATAAATTAAGAGCAGAATCTTTCTTTTCCATCAAAGTTCTAGAGTGTGTAGGTGTTGCAAATTCATCGTTTTCCGACAATAACGAATAATCTGGACGCTTTATAGGTGTACTTGTCGGTTCCATTTTCGGGAGTTTAATTTTAGGAGTAAACTTTATGTTACAATAATTACCATCATCATCATCTCTATATTCATCTTTAATTTAAGGCTCATATTTTGTTTTTGTTATGAACTCATGAAGTGGTTTTGCCATGGGCTTAAATGTCTCCTCAAAATGAGCTTCAGTTTCAACTCGTCCAGTTTTCACAGCGTGAAATTTCTTGTTAATGGCATTTCTAGTTTTGTTAAGATTTTTCAATAGTTCGTCTCTATTTTTAACCATCTTTCTAATGAGATTTGAACTGGTCTGTCAACTGGGTTCTACTGCTCTGAACAGGTCTGTGGATAGCTCTTATCAGCTCTATGAACAGCTTTTCACAGCTCCGTGAACAGCATTACCAGCTCTATAAAACAGCTCTAACAGATCTATGAATAGCTTTACCAGGTCTACGAACAGCTCTTAGCAGGTCTATGAACAGCTTTACCAGCTCTGTTAACAGCTATAACGGGTCTATAATACAGCTCGAACAGGTCTACAGGTACATTAACAGCTATAACGGGATATTATCAGCTATACCAGAATTTCTAGTGAAATATATGTATCAACTCCTTTTCGATAACGTCCGTTATCCAATATACTGTCTTTATCGATTACTAGAAATCCATAGCTGTCTTTCCAGCAAACAGTGCAAATATTACGAAATTTTTCGAAGGTCATGTCTGTGATAACATGATCATTATATGTATGCCTAAGATTTATATCATCTTGTTTAAATAAAATGAAAAAGTTAGCGTTGTCACGGATTAAGTGCTTTGGTATATGGGTGTAAGTCTGACAGATAGAAACTATCAATATTATTATGTCGCCCCATGCAAAAATAATCACGTATGTTATTTTATTTCCCACATGCTACATTATCGAAAATAAAAACAGAATTCTCAGGAGGTATGACTTCGCAATTATTAGAAAACGTGTAGTAGCCCAGACCAGTAATAGGACTTATCAACTGCTCCAGATATTTATATTTAGGCTGATGGAGTGATTTTGAGTAGATGTAGATATTCTCGAACTTGAGTCCATTTGGATGTTCTATAAGACCAATCATATGATTGGTTTTACCGCAGTTAGAAGGTCCAACAAGAATACCTCTTATATTGTCAGGTATAAGCGAGCTATGTCTTTTGACTTTATTTGCAGATTTATTATCTAGATTTTTTATTGGTAAAGAGTCTCTGCTTCACGAACTTCATTAGTAGAACTGAAATAGTTATTGCACAACACTGAACTTTTATATCAGTCATCAGCTCAGTGCGCTGTTATGATTACCTCTAAAAGATTTATCTTACCAGTTGAATGGTTGATCATTCAAAAAATCGAAATCGTTCTCGCCAGCATAAATGTCGAAGAGGAGGCGGTTTGCTAATTACGGCTACTAGCGATTTGCCATTTGAATTTCATTTACCTGGATATCAATATTGCGGCCCTAGTACTAAACTACAAAAGAGATTAGCAATAGGTGATCCTGGAATTAACCCTCCTGACGCAGCTTGCAGAAATCACGATATCGCATATTCTCAGCATAAAAATATTTAGGATCGTCACATTGCTGATCGTATATTATCCGGTAAAGCTTGGGAACGAGTGACATCTTCAGACGCATCCCTTGGAGAACGTAGCAACGCCTGGCTTGTAACAAACGCTATGACAGCAAAAGTAAAATTTGGAATAGGGGTAAAAAAGAACAAAACTCGTTCTAAGAAGAATAAAAAAACGTTAACGCTTCAAAAGGAGTTCGTCAAGCTAGAAATAGCTTGAAGAAGCTATACCAAAGGTTGGAGGAATCATACCTCTCATTCCTATTTTGCTGGGCTTTCTGCACTGCGAGCTTTAGAGGGTGTTGCATCTGGTGTCGAAAATGCAGTAAAAATGATACAAATACTAAAGAGCAGCTGAAGGAGAGCAACCGTGTTGATGCCATTTATAGCTCCAGCCATTTATACCTGAAAGAAATATCATCAGTACTTACCTGACGTAACTCATCTGCACTGAAGGCTGAAGAACCTACCTTACATCAACATAATTTAAAAATTTAAATTGTTATACTATACTAACCTTTAATTTGTCTAAATGAATTTGAATTATATACTCACCTTAGTTTGTTTACTTGACCTTGAACAAAAGAATCACAAAATATTTGTCAATATTGTACCCCAAGCAAACACGACAAAAGCGCATGATAAATCATTGCGCCAGCAAAAATGCATTTGTTTACTTTGTTATTGCCGAAATCATCAGTTAGATTCAGTAGTAAAGTTGGCTCGAGTTTGCTTGGGTGATCGAGTTTAAATCAGTGTCTCGAAATACCACACGTATCCCAACATAAAATCATTATGTAAACCCACTTGAACCCTCTCTGAACCAGATACACCGTCAGCAACCTTACCAAATTCTTTCCTAATCCATTTCCCACAATATCATTACATTTGAAACTCATTTCCCGTTACCAAAACAACAGGTATATAAAATTTCATTATTTCATTACCATTAAATCAGAATTCAACAAAAACTTACCCAGTCATGTGTAATATGCACACTTCTTGTGACAAAAATGCATATACATCATATTTACCACGGTGCTTGATCGCTGGTTCTGTAAGGTAAAAAGATAAGAGAAAACTCAGTTCGTACTTAATTACGTCCGGGTAAAGGTTGCCGAATTAATAAAAGGTCGTTTAGATCGTTTAATTGTAAAACTGTAATTAATGAAAAGGAAAGTTTAAAAGTGAATTAGGTTTTGAAATAAAGTTAATGTTTAAAAAGGCTCGGTTCTTTTTCTTTTTTTTTCTCAACCTCAACTCACACGATTTAAAACTATGTACCTGATACAATAAATACAGGAGAAGTGTATTCAGGAAAAGACAAATTAAACATTGGTCCTTCGAGCCAGATTTTGGATTTAAGTTATTTATCAGCGCATGGATTAGCGGTTCAAACGGTATCAACGCATGCAGTACATTTTTCATATGGATTATCAGCGAATTTAAGGGTAAAGTGTGCAGGATCGAAAAGAATATTCTTTGGTAAATTTATGTCAATCAGCAGCTCAGTTAATTTATGTCAAAAGGAATTCGGTATGTACAATTCACAGCTTATTATATTAACACGATAAAGAAGCATGTGTGCATATGAAAAAGACTAACAATTTCTTTTAAAATCAATTTATTCACTGAAAAATGTGATTCGAAATTCTTTGTGAACAGTAAAGTGGAATAAACTATTAGTATTTAATTTCGTGCATTAGAGTATTTTCCCGGAATCTCGGACAATAGCGTTCATAACGGACAAAATAACGTGATTTATATACAAAAGTGATAAAAGCAGTAGACTTCCCGGTAGTAATTTACTAAGTTGCCGCTCATAGTTCGCAGTATTGTTCTGGTGCATTCTTTTGCCTTCGTCTTGATGGAATAGAGATTTTTTGATCGTCTTTGTTTTAAGACATTTTCTTGCTAAAATGGAAGGACTCATAGAAATACAGGAAGACGCATTGAAGCAACTTGGCAAATTTCAAGCTAATCTTTCTAAATTACCACTCGAACGTCGTACAGTTGACCAATATTCAGGTAGATTAGACACTCTTAATACCAAGTGGTCAAATTTCCAAAGTTGTCACAAAGAAATTATCACGTTAGCCTCAAAGGACAAAGATTACAAACAAGGACCATACTTAATCAATGATACGTACACCGCGTTTGAAGAAACTTACTTCACGATATACGCATTTGACGAAGCTTACTGCGACAACACTGTCACCTTCTGCAGGTCAATCAGACGTCAAGCAGCTAATAACCAATACCGAAAATACTACTCTCGTGAAGCTCCCGCGGATCGAAATTCCCAAATTTTGTGGAAGCTATCATGAGTGGATATTGTTTAGAGATTTGTATGTTTCCTTAATTCACGATAACTCGATGCTATCTAAAGTCCAAAAGCTCCATTATCTCAAGTCGAATTTGAGTGGAGAACCTGCTCAACTTTTACGCCACATTCAGATCGCTGAAGTAAATTATGATCAAGCTTGGAAGAGTTTATCAGACCGCTATGAAAATAAGCGTGCCATAGTAACCGCTCTATTATCTACTCTTACTTCCCAGCCGGCCCTTGCACAAGAATCCGCCATTGGTATTCGCAAACTTTCAAACTTAACAGCAGAGGCCTTAAATGCCCTAGAAAATTTAGGTATAGCAACATGTTCCTGGGGACCCATAATAATCTTTCTTACAGTGCAAAAATTAGATGTCGAAAGCCGAAAGCTCTGGGAACAATCGTTGGAAGGCACTACAGAATTATCAACATTTGCTGACCTAAAGAAATTTTTGGAAAACCGATTTCGAAGTTTGGAAATTATTAAAAGTACTCAAGTCAAACAAGATGCTACTTCCAGTCATTCAAATGCCAAAGTTACCCGTTCAACCCAAACTTTTCACGCCGCCACAGACCCATCTTATCCATGTTGTACAGGACCTCACTTCTTGTATCGATGCGAAAACTTTATTAAGTTACTTGTAGAAAAGCGCCGTGAATTCGCCTCAAGTAATCGATTATGCAAGCAGAAATCCAGATGTCGCAAATGCGAAAGACGACATCACACTCTCTTGCATAGCCCTATCCAAGTCATCACTTCTGCTCATGAAGTCGATATCAGTACCAGTTCAAGTAGGCCCAGCTCAACACTTCACAGCCCAGTACAAACCCATTTTAGTAGGAATTCACAACAAAGAGACATCTGCTGGCTACTGCGCTCGTTTCTGTAGAAACGCCAAAAGGTGTGCACATGTTAAGAGCTCTTATTGATCAAGGATCTGAAAGCTCTTTAATTACCGAACCAGCTGTACAATCACTTGGTCTTCCTAAGACACAATCTAAATTGTCTGTTAGCGGTGTCGGTGGCACTCACGCAGCGACTGTACAACATATAGTAACTCTTCAAGTACGACATAGAAATCTTCGGTATTCAACGATTACGGTTCAAGTCTTAGTGATGTCCAAGTTGACAAATACTCTCCCCTCCAGAAAAATATCTTCAGCCATACAACAAAGTTTCAGCGATCTGGATCTCGCAGATCCTACATGCTTCCAGCCAGGAAGAATAGATTTACTCCTCGGCGCTGATGTATTCCCATTTATAATTCAAGAAGGTATTAGAATTTCATCCGAAAATACACCAGTAGCTCAAAAGACTTTGTTTGGATGGGTATTATCAAGCCACTGCAATCAACTAAACGATTCTCTCAAAAGCAACTCTCATGTCGTCATTGTGGATAACGCTAATTACGTGGAGGTAGACAGTCAGCTAAGAAAATTTTGGGAGATAGAGGAACCACCCAGAGAGAATATCCTTTCCCCGTTAAATGAAGCCTGTGAAGAACACTTTCGTTGAACGTATAGTAGAAACGAACAAGGCCGATTCATTGTTCGCCTACCGTTCCGTAATGTTATAAATGGCCCACCCCATCCAGTTTTCAGTTCTTCAAAGCAAGGTGCCCTTAAACGTTTTTATAGTTTAGAAAAAAGGTTGAGGCAGAATCCCAAATTGCAAGCAGAATACAAAGAATTTATGTCAGAGTATTTAGCATTAGGTCACATGGAGTTGGTTACAGAAGACATGGAGACCTCAGCAGCCTATTATCTTCCGCATCATGCCGTGTGCACAGCAAAGAAATTTCGTGTTGTTTTTGACGCCTCTGCAAGAACCACGGGTGGCGAATCTTTAAACGATATGTTAACTCCAGGTCCCAAGCTACAAAATGACTTGTCTTCAATTATCATGCATTGGAGGAAGCATCGATTTGTTTTGACTAGCGACATCGCAAAAATGTATCGGCAGATCCTCGTTTCAGCCCAAGACGCCGATTTCCAGCGAATATTCTGGCGAGACAACTTTTTAAAACCGATCTGCGAATACCGTTTACTGACCGTTACATACGGAACCTCATCAGCTCCTTATCTACCGATAAAGACCCTGCATGGGCTTGCACGTTTGAACAAGTCGGAGTACCCTGAAGCTTCTGTACTACTGCGAGACCATTTCTACGTTGATGACGTACTATTTGGGTGCGACGATAAGCCCACTGCGCTAAAATTGAAAGACGATCTCATTGCCTTACTGAGCCAGGGAGGTTTTGAGCTGCGGAAGTGGAGTTCCAACTGCGAAGAACTTTTACAAAATGTTCCTCCGGAAAAACGTGAACCTCCTGTACCTTTTGTTGTCGGCGAGGAAGAAGTTATCAAAACGTTAGGTATTTATTGGAGCCCGACAGGAGATCATTTTGGATTCAACTCCCAGAGCTTTGTATACCACCTACGAAACGTTCTTTATTGTCAGACTCAGCCCGGCTTTTTGATCCGCTAGGGTGGCTAGCTCCTAGCATAGTTTTAGCAAAACTGCATTTTCAAAACCTATGGTTGTTGGGACTCAGTTGGGACAAATAATTGCCAAATCCACTAAAAAATTAGTGGCTTCAGTGTAGAGGAGAATTACCCGAACTAGTAAAAATTAAACTTCCAAGATGAATACACTGGAGCCCGTCTGATGCTCGACTCGAGCTCCATGTATTTGCCGACGCTTCAAGTAAAGCATACGCAGCAGTTGTCTACGCACGAATTACGTCTGCTAATAACCAAGTTATCGTATCCTTGCTGACAGCCAAATCGCGAGTCGCACCAGTTAAACAATTGTCTATACCACGGCTGGAGTGCGGAGCAGCACTATTGTCACATACATGCATCACCTGTATAAGATACAACACAAGAGCGCACAGTCAATTAATGGGCAGTTTGCCAGAACCGAGAGTCAACCCAAGCAGGGCGTTCCTACACAGTGGTGTGGATTTCGCCGGCCCAATTAACATACGCGCTAGTAAGGGACGAGGTCGTACAACGTTCAAAGGATATATATACTTATTTGTGTGTCTGGTAACCAAGGCTATTCACTTAGAGCCTGTAAGCGATTATACTTCTCACGCTTTCATCGCGACCTTTAAGCGATTCGTAGCTCGCCGAGGAAAATGCTTACATTTGTATAGCGATTGCGGTACAAACTTTATCGGAGCCGATGTAGAATTAAAACGAGCCGCCAATACATCACGGGACGCTTTACAAGACGAAATCGCTTGGCATTTCACGGCCAGAAATACAACGTCGCACTTTATCCCACCCTCATCACCTCATTTTGGCGGGTTGTGGGAGGCAGGGGTAAACTTAACGTTTGAAGAACTCGCAACTGTCCTGTGTCAAATTGAAGCAACACTAAATTCAAGACCGTTATGTCCCCTAAGCAATGAACCTGAAGGCAATGACGCCTTTACCCCAGGACCGTTTTTAATTGGGGAACCACCTTTGGCAGTTTCTGAACCGTCATTACTCAACGTGAATGAAAACCTGCTAACGCGATGGCAGCAGTGCCAGCGTCTCATACACCACTTTTGGCAAAGATGGTCGATGGAGTATAGCACTCGACTGCAGCAACGTCCGAAATGGAGCAGCAGAACAATAAACTTGGAGGTAGGAGACCTGGTGCTTATAAAAGAAGAGAAGATTCCCCCCGGAAAATGGCTACTTGGTCGTGTGATTACTACGCATCCAGGAGCTGACGGAGTTGTCAGAGTCGCCACCGTTCGCACTAACAGGTCAACCCTTAAGAGACCTGTGACTTAACTTGGACTTTTACCCATACCTCGTCCATAACTCTATCAAAATACCTTTCATATGGTAGCCAAGATCTCTATCTCATTCAATTATATTCTTTCAGAAGATTCCATTGGTGAAGGTCGACAATCTCGCCCTTGAGGTGCCGGTATGTTGATGCCATTTATAGCTCCAGCCATTTATACCTGGAAGAAATATCATCAGTACTTACCTGACGTAACTCATCTGCACTGAAGGCTGAAGAACCTACCTTACATCAACATAATTTAAAAATTTAAATTGTTATACTATACTAACCTTTAATTTGTCTAAATGAATTTGAATTATATACTCACCTTAGTTTGTTAACTTGACCTTGAACAAAAGAATCACAAAATATTTGTCAATAATGTACCCCAAGCAAACACGACAAAAGCGCATGATAAATTATTGCTCCAGCAAAAATGCATTTGTTTACTTTGTTATTGCCGAAATCATCAGTTAGATTCAGTAGTAAAGTTGGCTCTAGTTTGCTTGGGTGATCGAGTTTAAATCAGTGTCTCGAAATTAGGTGTTCAGTTCAGACCCAAAAATAGCAATAAAGTTTGGATTTTTTACAAGGGCGTTTGTAATTATTTACCTGAGCATTAAATGAAATCGATTTATATAAATATGCTAATGATTTACCGCATTTTAGGGGTGTTTTTATGCTTGATGCTCTTCCCAAAAAACCTAGAAAATATGAATGTGGAATCGTTATTTTGGATACCACCACCGGTCCGGGAAATCATTGGGTAGCATATTGCAAACGGGGGTCTGAAAAGGAGTACTTTGACAGCGTTGGAACCTTACAACCACCGAAGGAAATTTTAAGCTATTTAGGAAAAAACATTGTTTACAATTATAAGTCCTATCAAAATTATAACATGATAAATTGCGGTCACTTATGCTTGAAATTTTTATATAATTATTGTAATAATAAGTAGCTATAAGTTAAAGAATATTTGTGAGATGACAACTATAAATAAACTCTGCATAAAAATAACAGTTGCATTTCACTTTGAACTACTATGTCGTTAACACTAACTTTGACTGGGAATTCATCTATACTTACATTTGAGTACTTTCCTCCACTGGATCTAACATCGGAATACGTTTGTGGACTCGTTGATTTACATACATATAATTCAATACCTAATGTGGACAGTATAAATAACTTATTTCATGTTGGCGATGATGAAATTAAAATTGCAGAAGGTTCCTATGAAATCGATGATATTGCAGGATTTATCAAAAGAGAACTAGCTAAAACGAAAACTAAACCTATCGTACAAATAACAGCTAATAATAACACCCTGAAAAGCGAAGTAAAAAGTTCCACCCGTGTATTATTGAATAAAAAAAACTCCATTGGATAATTATTAGGATTTAGTAAACGCGTTCTAGAACTTAATATTTTATATCAATCTGATTAACCAGGAAATATAATAAAAGTTAATGTAATACGAGTTAAATGCGATATAGTATCAGGCTCCTTCATAAATAATCAGCACGTCCACACATTACACGAGTTCTGTCCTAAGGTGGGTTCCGGGGTATAAAATCATCGAGGTTCCTAAGAATGTCATTTACTTGCCTCTGAACATCAGACGGATAAGTTCTCTAACACTGAAGTTCGTGGATCAAGACGGTGATCTAATAAATTTTAGAGGTGAAACGATTACAGTGAGACTGCATTTGAAGCCGCAACATTCTTATATACGGGTCAAAATCACCAAGGTGGGAAATTTGGTTCTGACACCATTTTTCCTAATAAAGCCTTGAAATAGTTGGGTCACAATTATTTTTAAATATCAGATTTATTTAATTTTATCTAAACCTTTCATTGGTCTTTTGCAATATGATGTTAACACATTTTTTTCTCTCATGAAACTAGTGAAAATGTCATTTTGAGAACGCGTCCCAACACGCATTTCCGTATTAGAAATGTTCATAAAACAATGAAATACTAAATATACACAAAATATGCACGAAAAGTACACTTGACCCGAGTGAATTTGCAAACAAAATTCAAAATAAACTTTTTAAAACTCGAGCAATGTGAGAAATATAGTTAGAAAAACCTCGATATGTAATTTTAGCACTTCAAAGGGATCGAAAAAACCAGAAGAAGATAGATGCAAGCAAGTTTGATAATTGTGAACTTTTAGATGTCAAACTTCACTTAAATTCTGAAACATTCCCGTATGAAGACTTAAACATTAAATTTGGTCGGGAAAGATATGCTTTATTGTATGATATGTATGCAAAATTTCAACAATCATATTACGGATGTCGATTGTTCATATCAAAACGAGGTGATCAAATGGGGACCCGTCGATATTCGTATACAATTTAAAACTCACAGTAATATTCTCGCAAACACAACCGCTTTTTGTTTTCTCTTGCATGACAGAATAGTCGAATATAGTTCATTGACGAGTGAAGTTAGGAGAATAATTTAGGATTACGAATGGCCGCAATTGTAGATATCCAAGGATTTAAAGATGAACATAGCAAGTTCATTGTGAAGGAATTGGCAATTTTGACAAATGGAAAGCAAATGCAGCACTTTATTTTTCAACCTCCGTTCAGATTTAAAGATTTAACAACTGCAAAGAGAATAGAGGCGAAATGGCTACATCTAATTATCATGGGTTTTACTGGAATGATGGCTATATCATCAGTTATGTACCTTAGTGGCTCCAATAATTAAATATAAAGTAATATAAATGAAAGGATGCGAAAAAGTTCAATGGTTAAAAGAGACATTTGTTGAAAATTTTTCTGTGTATAATATGGACGAAGAATTGAAGTGCCCAAATTTGGAACATTTAAATTTCTTTTACATTAATGCTCCATGCTGCGCAGTTCACCAAGAAAAATGTGCGCTAAGAAATGTATAAGTTAAATTTATTTAAATTTCAAATAAAAAAAACAAATTTTTATTTAATTATCAGCCGAAGCTGGTGTTTATTCACTCAATGTCGAATCCTAACTTAACTTAACTTTTACAGAATAATTCTTATGAGCTAAATTATGAATTGGGTTGCTCACGTTGCATAGGTAACGCAGACATGCTGTCAGCACTTTTAGATGGTTCATGTGTCGAGTCGTTGACATGGCTTGCGGCTCGTGGGAACTTCTACTTGTGCGAATGCAATTTTTATGTTATCCAGATTTTAGCTTAATCGGCGTTAACTCTTCCCCGTTTAAATGAGGATGTCCTCATCCTCAGAAATAAGGAATTTGGCTGTTCCTTGTGGTATCAGGTAAGGATGATGTTGTCCCATGATGATCTGCGGTGGACTCTACCGTTGGTATGATAGTGACTGTTTCTAATACAGTGGTGGTGGGTAGATGATTACTTCTGCAATGTTTAATTATTTTCATGATTATTTTTGTTGCCAAAAAAAGTATTATCAGAGTAGTTAAGCCAAAGTTCGTAAAGTATCCTGTCCGGCTTTCATTTTTAATTAATTTTATTTGTCCCGTATTATTTAGGTGCAGTTCTTTCATTGTCTGAAGGGTTAGGATTTCTTCGAATGTCCTGAAGGAGGAGTCGGGTTGTACTATTGGAGGAAGTGGTTTTATCCTGTAGGCTTCTTGGGATGTGTACAGCTGTTTGTTGATCATGAGTGTTGTGTTCTGGTATTGTATGACGAATGTGCCTGTTAGATCTAGGGCCTCGCCGTCGATAAGAATTGTTCCATTAAATTGGTTTAGTAGCAATGTTCCTGGGAAGATTTCCTCTGTAGCCGGGATGTGCCTATTATCAATTTCGGTGCAGTTCGTAGGTTTGCTCGTGAGCAGATTTGGAATGCAGCTTGATGAGCTTAAGTCTACAATATTTTTCCTATTACAAATTGTTAACTTATTTCTAGCTAGACATTTTTCTCTTATTCCGTACATTTGGTCTTCACATTGTAATACCTTTTCGAATGGTAATTTAACTACAAAATTTCCTCTTTTTACTGGTCTAATTAACATTGATCTACATATTTCATTCGTTGTGCTTGGTATGCTTACAATATACAATAATGTTGAATTGCTTGAGGCGATTTTGATGTCGGCAAAGTCGATGGCCTCTTCTAGATTAAGATATGGTACGTTATTTTTTTCAAACAATTCTTTTACAATATTTATTTCACTATTTGATAAAACAAAGGTATTTACAATGCCGGCCTTTGCCCAATGCAAGGCGTAATCAACGTTTATTATTTCTTCTTTAACTAGGTCTAATTTATTCTTAATATTCATTGCGATACCGTTTTTCATATCTTCGACATTTTTGTATTAATGTTTCTGATGTTAACAGTCCGTTGATTACACTTGGATTTAAGTATCTTTTAAGCAAAGATATTAAATTGTCGTCTGAGTATTCTGGTTGTATGAAAAGATGTCTATGATAAGTGGGGAAAGGGATTTTAAACTGATAGTTGGTTTCGTTACCTGCTTTTAATATTAGTTGGTTTTTAAATACGTTAATGGGTACCTCTTTAGCTGGAATGAGATCATGAGCGGAACTTTCACTGCTATGTTGTGTAGCGGTGACAGAATTTACGCAGGATGTTTTTGGAGGTCTAGCAAGGGCGTCTGCGACTATGTTCATTTTACCTGGTTTATATTTAATCAGTTGATACTTAGGAATTCTTTATTTTTTTGAAGGCTTCTACCGCTTCGTCATTAAGACTAATGCTTTTTTTACTGGACATATTTTTTGAAATTCTCCCTCCTTCCCCCCTTAAAAGGGCTGTAAGGGGTTTCGCAAGATGAGCGTATCCTTTAATAAAGCGGCGATAATACCCTGAAAGACCAAGAAAAGATCGGAGATCCTTCGGGCATGGAAAATTTATTATTGCCTCTACTTTAGATGGGTTTGTTTTAATTCCATCTGCTGAGATAATAAATCCAAGAAATTCGACTTCGTCTCGAAGAAATTCACATTTGTCCAGTTGGACTTTCATGTTTGCTTTCTCTAACGTGTGGAAAATTTTCCGAAGATTTTCGAGGTGTGTGTCTTCATCTTTACTGAAGATCACAATATCATCGATATAAACGTAGCAGATTTGGCCAATGTGCTCTCTTAAAATGTCATCGAGTGCTCTTTGAAATATTGAAGGCGCATTTTTCAATCCGAACGGTAGCCTCGTGAATTCATATTTCCCGTTGTTCACGGAAAAAGCTGTTTTTTCTATGTCCGACTCTTTGAGTGGAATTTGGTGGAAACCGCTTTTAAGGTCTAGAATGGAAAAGTATTTACTTTGACCTAGTTGCGCTAAAACTTCATTTATTTCCGGTATCGGGTATCTATCAGGAATGGTAATGGTGTTGAGTTTCCGATAGTCTACGACCATTCTATACTTTTTCTTGCCTGAAGAATCAGCTTTCTTTGACACTATCCATACGGGAGAATTGTATGGAGATCTTGATAGTCTTATAATTCCGTCATTTAAGAGATCTCGAACTTGTCTCATCTTTTAATGCCATAGGGTACGGATAGAATTTCGAATATACAGGAGTCTCAGAAGTTGTCCGAATTTCTCCTTTTATTCTTGTGGTGAATGTTAATTTTTGGTCAGGTTCGGTGAAAAGATTTGGACATTGCTGAACTAGTTTATTAATTTTGTTTGTCTGATCAGTATTTAAATGAGCTGTTCTTATATCTATTTTATTTACTTCTGTATAGGACTGTTGTTTGATTCTAATTTTGACTCTGTTTTTTATAACCATGAAATTATCTTTGGTATGAATTACTGCAGAGAGATCCTTTAAACTATCGTTTCCTAGGATGGCGTGAAAAGATTTAAGTGAAGGTAACAAAAAGAATTTTATATTTGTATCGTTTAGTCCAAATAGGTTGGCCATAGTGTAATGGTCAATTTTGGTGTTTCCAGCAATGGAGTTTGCATAAAACGGTTGTGCGTTAGGGATGGGTTTTGCGACAAGGTTAGCTTGAATATAGTTCTTATTAGAACCAGTATCTATTAATATTTTCAGGATTTGGCCGCTCTTCGTCTTGCACTCGAAATAAGGCAGAGAAGAGCAGTTTAATCTAAAAAATGAATGTCTGTGAAGTCAGTAAATTCTTGTTGGGCATCCTCGTTTTCCTCATATTGCTCTTAATATTCGGCTAAGGACTGCTCGTAATTTTCATCTTCTGCTTCACGAGTTTGCTCATAGCTAGTGATATTAATTTCTTGGGGCTGGATATGAAAATTTCGTTGTTGTTTATTTGCTGCAGTTTGTCCTGGAGGGGGTCTTTTACCGAACATTTGGTTTGGAGCCGGTCTATTCATATAATTGACTCTTCTCGGTTGGATGGTTTGGTCTACATCCATAGGCTCTGGTTTAGGTTGGGGCTTTGGAGCAGCTGGCCGATGTGGAGTGGGTAAGTTATATTGACCATGATAGTTATACTGGTTAAAACGAGGCTGTCTGTAATTGTTTTGCTGATTGTAATCTATTCGAGGTTGCGGCAAGTGTGCTAGTTGAGGATAAAATGTTGGTATGTTCCTTGGTATGTCATTTCTATTGTGGGCTACCACATTTCTTCGTGGTGGGTGAAGAGGTGTAACTTGGCGGGGTTGCTTGTAGTGCGATATGGCGTATTGAGTTCTGTAGTTTTGGTTTTCTAATTTTAAGCAGAGGTGGAATGCTTGTGGGAGGTCAGACGGTTCTCTCATTCCAAGCAGTCTTGGCAAATCACCTTTTAGTCCTCTTATGAAGGTATCTAAGGCTTTGTCCCTATATGTTTGGGTAAGCAGGGTGAGAGATTTGTTACCGGTTTCCATGCATCCTATCTTGTCTAGTATAAGAGATAGATGGGAATATACCGAATGATAAAATTCTTGAATGGTTAGATTTCCCTGGACGAGGGAAGTCATCTGGTATTCCAGAGTAGAGAGATCTCGTTTGTCTGCATAATGCATAATTAGACATCGAGCAATACATTTCCAGTCCAAAGGAGTGTTATACGATTCCAATACTACGTCGGCTTGTCCAACGATTTTATTTCGAATCACACTCAGGATACCGAAGTATTTAGGAGTTCCTTTGATATTATCGTAGAGTCGTAAAATTCGATCTACGCTTTTCTTCCAGGAATTCAATTCTCCTGGTTGGCCGGTAAAATCCTTTAAACACCGTACGACGTCAGGAATTTTATCTAGCTCATTTATATTTTGTGCAAACTGTGGGAGAATAGGTTGGTCAATGCCAACAAATTGGTCTGAATTGGGGTTATTTATGGACTGCACAATTTGTCGTCCCTCATTCCTAAGAACACGATTTATTATACCCGTTATGAGCCTATCTAAACTTTCGTTTGTAATAGGGTTACTAGACGTGGAAGGTTGCGGCGCTTGGCCTTGAAATGGAGGCTGAATATTTGGATTTTGTTCTAGTGTGTTTAGCACAGGAGGTCTGATTAAATTATTTGGATTGGCCATTTTTTGATAATTCTTTCTTACTATAATTTAAAACTACACTTTTCACTTTTAGGTCGTTCTGTCACAGTTAAGTTAAGACTTAAGACTTATCACTTCGTCGATCACATAAAAAAATTTAAATAATTAAGTAATTTTATATCGATTTCACTTTTAATTCTCTTTTTTATTTTTAAACTTTTTTCCTTTTTTTCTTCTTTTTCTTTCTTTTAATAAAATTTTCCTTTCAGAATTCTTTTTTATCACTCAAATATAAAGTATAATCAAATATTGCAAAAAATGAGGATATAATGAAAATATTTAATGATTCTTAATTACTGACTTACAATACTAGCTGAAGCATATTCGACGTATTCCTCGAAGAGTGGCTGCTAGAACTTCTAGCTCCTATTCCTCCGTAAAACGGCTACTAAGGGGCCTTATTTCCTCTTCTCGATTGGTTCTGGACACAGGTGCGATGCTTCTTTAGGACCTTTATTTAATTTTTCGAAACGACTGGTGCAGGTGAAGACCTTGTTCGGAGCTACTTGAGGACCTTTGAATTTGGTACTTCCTGTTGACCTTTGTTGGTGCTCCTTGAGGACCTTTTATTTTTGCGTTTCACTTGGTTTGCAGATATTTCTTTCGCTGTTTCACTATTTTATTTTTTGCGAAAACCAATTTTTCACATCACTTAGTTCAAATTTATTCACGGATAACTTTACACTAATGACGCGAAAATCGAAAAACTGAATGTCTTCCTGTGTCCCTGCTCGGGCGCCAGTTAAATTTATTTAAATTTCATACAATAAAAAAAACAAATTTTTATTTAATTATCAGCCGAAGCTGGTGTTTATTCACTCAATGTCGAATCCTAACTTAACTTAACCTTTACAGAATAATTCTTATGAGCTAAATTATGAATTGGGTTGCTCACGTTGCATAGGTAACGCAGACATGCTGTCAGCACTTTTAGGTGGTTCATGTGTCGAGTCGTTGACATGGCTTGCGGCTCGTGGGAACTTCTACTTGTGTGAATGCAATTTTTATGTTTTCCAGATTTTAGCTTAATCGGCGTTAACTTATATCTTTAAAAAAAATTTAGATAATAAATAGAATTGATATTATGCGATTTTTACGATAAAATAAAGTTCTTTTGCAAATATAACAGTATTTTATTAATTCACTTGATCTAAATCACTATCGCTCTCAGGAAACTGCTACTTAACATTATTTACTTCCTCAGAAAAGAAAATGTATGTATCTTAAAATTGATCCTAAAAGTAATGAAAATATCTATGGATAAATAAATAAAAGATGACTTTTTGTTAAACTGTTCATTTTGTTCTTTATTTTTATTTCTCAATAATCACGTATCAAGAATTAAATATAATATTTAATTTCCATCATCAAATTCACTTAATGTATAATGTCCCCATGCCAGGGTTTCGATACCATTATCTTTTATATATCGCTTATCATCTGAAGGACTTAAAGTAATTTTATTTATATAGTATGTTTATTATATTTATATATTATATTTATTATTATGACGTTTCGATCTAAATGTGAGCATCTTAGCATAATATAATTTTTTCCTATACAAACTAATTCTATAATTTTCCATAATTTAAAAAGCAGTAGCTGTGTTCTTAACTCCCTTAGCTTTCTTAACATCTTTCTTGCTATCTACACGGAGAGAATACATCTTAATCCTATAAATTCTAACGTAATCTTACCATTATTTTCATCCTTCATTAATCCTAAATTTTTTTGTTTTTTAAAGGTATGCTATATAGATTGTCAAAGTGGTATTCCGATGTATCAAATTGAGATTCAATATCATGAAATATATCTTTATAAAAATCTTCTGTATAAATTGTATAGATAAAGAAATCTGTATCCATGTAGTTAAGAAATATATTTTCGTTATACTTAGGTTTTATATAATCGTAGCGAAAGTCGTACATTTTATATTTAGAAAGTTCTAATACTGTGAAACGAAAATATATCGGTTTGTTATACGTTGTACGCATATTTGATGTAAATTATGAAAGACTGTGAAAGTTGGGTTTCGCTATTAATCCGCGTAGACCTGTATGTCTATTAAAATTATCCCATTGTGTCACAATTTTCACATCTTTCCTCTTATCTACATTTTCCATTGTTGTACCGTACACTGAGTTATTGAATAAATTTAAAAAAAAAAAATTTTCGAAATCACTTTTTGCCTTTGTTCTATGAATATTATTCAAATCAATATAACTTTTTAGCCAACAATACTGATTGAACTGTAAGATCCTATAAATACGTAGAAGACTGTTGAATTAGTATTAAGTTATAGCTTATATTTTATTTTTTATTTTTGTATTTTTTTACGTAATAGCTTGTATTAAGCTTAAATAAATAAATAAGACGTAAACCGTGTTTCAAACACTGTTGGAGATTTCTATAATGTATAATATAATTATATTTATTGCTTAAATCTGCAATTAATTTTTTTGATTGCGATTTAGGACCAATTTTATTTTGACAGCAAAACGGTAAATCATTATGAATGTCATGAATGGATTTTGGATAAGCCAAATCTACTTCTAAAATATACCCTATATCAGAGTCTCTAGGAATTGACATTACATTAATATTAATATCAGTTAACCATTTAAAATTTCCATATGGAAGGGACTCTAACATTGCCCAACCATACAAATTATTTTCATCTAAATATACTAAATATTTTGACGGATCCGTTTCAACAAAATTATTTATATATTTATTGTTAGCTTCAGAATGTCTTAAACAACATTGGGTTAGCCCTCCCCTGATTCCTTTGTTTATATAATTATACATATTTATATCGGTAAGCAATTCTAATTTAATGTCAGTATATTTAAGCATAGCATGCCATGACAATCCCGGAAAAGTAGAGTATTGACAAGGATCCAACTCATAAATTTCTTTACACAGTACTCTGAAATTTTCAAATATATCTGCGAGCAATAAAACGTCGGACATTAGGTACAACTTTAAGTAATCAAAAAGAGGTTTGCAATTGAAATTATTATAAACATGAATAGAATGTTTATAATTTTCTTCACTACATTCTGAATTAGTGAATTTATTGAAAAACGTATGACGAGGAGGTAAAGTTTCCTCGCTCAACTTTTCCCAGGAATTTAAGTATTCGTAAGGAAAAACTCCTTTTTCTTCTTTAAATTCATTTCGAATTATTTTAAAATCTTCTTTTGATAGATTTTTAGCGAGATTTTCCAAACTTGCTAACATAAATCTGTGTGAGTCCAGAAATCTCAGCTCAAAACTCTGTTTATTTATGAAATTTTTTTTTGATAATGTAATATACAACTCTTTATTTAACGATATAAAATTAATAACTCCTTTTACATTATTCAAAGCTTATATAAAAAGATGACTATCATACCACGAAAAATTGTGAAAATATATTGGAATAAGATTTGTCAATCTATGATTTAAATTGCAAACATTATGAGCTGGACCTCTGTACTTACCAATCAAATGGCAATGATGTATAACTCGATCAGTATTTAATAACTTTTTACAAATACATATGACAAAATTGAGCCTTTTTCATGAATTTCATTTTCTTCAGAGGTCATTGGAATTAGTAAGTTTATTTTACATAGGTGTTAATTATAAATTTTTACGACATCGTCAACTAAATTCTCAACAAAAATATCTGCTGCGTTTTGCCCTTCGTAAATCCTAAACTTGTTCAGATCGTTATTATATGAGCATTTTATGAAATATGAAAATGCGCATGGAATATGCTCTTGAACATCTGTAGTTGATGACGTCGTTGAGGCTGGTAAACACGTTTCAATATCCTTCAGCAGACATTCGAAATCAGCGTAAACAACAAAAGGCACGAAAAGTTGTCGATCGTACCTCTTAAATTGCAGAATCGATTCATCTAAACAATTTTGCAGCATTCTTTCTTATTATTAAATAAAGCGGTCTCGTTGTAGAAGTAAAGCAAGCAGGAATAACAAAAATTAATCTTCGTTTTTAACCGACTTTCCAAAAACAAAGAGGTTCTAAGTTCGACGCGTATTATTTTTTTTTATGTCTGACCGGGCATAACTTCGTAAAGCGTCGACCGATTTTGATGATTCTTTTTTTGTTGGGTAGAGTATGTTCACCGATTGGTACCATGTCAAAAAAATTTTTGGTTGGGTGTGGGTGGGGGGTGGGGGTGAAACCTAACTTTGTAACGCGTGGTCCGATTTGGATGATTCTTTTTTTGTTGTACAGAGTATGATCCCCCATTGCTAACAGGAGAATAATTTGCTCCTATGGAGAAACGTGTGGGTTGGGGGGAGGGGTAGTCTAACTTCGTAATGCGTGGACCGACTTGGATAATTCTTTTTCTATTGGGTAGAGTATGATCCTTGGTTGATACTACGAGAAAAAAAATGTTACTGTGGTGGGGGTGGGAGAAGGGGGGGTGGAACCTAACTTTGTAACGCCTGAATCGATTTGGATGCTTCTTTTGCTGTTGTATAGAGTGTGATCCCCCATTGCTAATAGGAGAATAATTTGGTCCTATGGTGGTGGTGGGGGAGGGGGAGGGGTAGTAACTTCGTAACGCGTGAACCGATTTCGATGATTCCTTTTCTGTTCGGTAGAGTATGTTTCTTGGTAGATACCATGAGAAAAAAAGTTTAGTGGAATGGGGGTGGGGTAGGGGGTTAAACAAACGTCTAACGTGTGGACCGATTTGGATGGTTCTTTCTTCGTTGTATAGAGTAGAAGACACTAAAAAGTGTAAAATAAAATAGTTTTTAAAAAAAAAGTTGAACCGACTTCACAAAAAGCGCTAAAAAGCATAAAATAATTTTTAATTTTATATCTATTACGACATTTGGAAGTCGGTGCAAATTAAACAAATAAAACAACTACATAACCACAATTGAAAATAATACATAATACTACCTGAACGTTTCAGCTTACGGGATCATAAGAAATGACGATTAAATATTTTTGTTGTAGTTGTTTGGTTTGTTTGATTTGCACCGACTACAAAATGTCGTAATAGATATAAAATTAAAAATTATTTTATGCTTTTTAGCGCTTTTTGTGAAGTCGGTTCAACTTTTTTTTAAAAAACTAATTTTATGATTTGTAATTTGCCTTTTTACTAATCTGGATATATTTTTAATCCAAGTGTAGTGATATTTCTTCCCATTTTGTATTAAAAGTAAATTAACATGGTGGATTCTTTCACTTCATCTGCCGATATTTCTTCGTAACCAAATACATTTACACCAACATCAGGATTCAATTTTTCAAATATTGCAATCTTACGTAAAGCAATTGGAAATTCTATTTTAAAAAAGTTTAAGGTCACGCCATTAGATAGATCAATCTTATCAGCTGATATATCTGCCACTGAATACGATATTGTTCTCTTGGAGTTGGCACTACCTGGAAAATGGCTGATATTATATCCCAATTGAAACAATATTCATCGTTGTTTTCAACATTTACACATGCCTTCTAATTTATTAAAAATGTTGAAAGCGCCAAATATGAAGAACCTCTCAATGGTTGAAAATGATTAATATTAATTTCAGTATGTATAATCCTCAATAAGGTCCAGCCACTATCTCTCTCTTGAAATTCTTTTGACTTTATCTGAATTCGGTCAGCCATGATATCATAAAGAGAAGAAAAATCACTTTTCTTTGTAGCTATCAGCATTTTGGATTGGAAAGATTTAATTGAAGTAGCTATATCTTCCATCTCTACTTCATCTCTTGTTACTTTCATGTATTCTGCAAAAATTTCCATGTTAAATTTAAAGGATACATGTTTAATTAAA
Organism: Leptarthrus brevirostris; assembly: GCA_964036015.1. NCBI lineage: Eukaryota > Metazoa > Arthropoda > Insecta > Diptera > Asilidae > Leptarthrus > Leptarthrus brevirostris. The sequence continues at coordinate 47,354,178 of OZ038373.1, forward strand.
GATTCACACAGAATTTCAATTATATCGTTCTTCGACTCCTTTAAATACTTTTCAATGCCCAGCAATTCTTCACACTTATTTTCAATTACAAAGGTTTCGATTCTTTCACTGAAACCTGATTTAATGTTCTTTATCTTCTAATTTACAGGAATAGCAGCATTCATCTAATGAAGATTTGTTCTTAAGTGACTTCTAAGTTCTAAGTTCGATTTCTCTCTTACATATTTACATATTTCGCACTAAACTGTTTGTCCACTAATTTCCATTGAAGTTGAAGGTTGATCACATTTATGTTTTCGTAAAATATTTTGTGAACTAAAACTTTTTTTACAGCTGCTGCATGTAATTTTTTCCCTTTGAATTAATCTAATATGTCTTTTTAAATTAGAATCCTTCACAAAAGTTTTACCACAAATGTCGCACAAAAAACTCATATTTATTTTAAAACTGTCTTTCACCATAAAATATAAAAACTTGTTTAATTAAGCTATTTATTCGGATTCGTTATTTTTAAATTATCTTTCACCATAAAACACAAGAAACTTGTTTTATTAATTTAATTAGTCCGATCCGTCTTACTAAAAGGCACAACAAAAATGTATTTGCGTTCAACATTTCATGAATATTTCAGGAACTTTATCGAATATATAACCGCAATATCCCCCCAACCCTATAGAGTCATTTGTACTTACCATTTACAGAAATTAATTTAAACCACAAGTTCACTTATCACCCAAATGCACTAAATAGATTTGAAAAACAACATAACCGCAAATTCTGATTGCCGCTTCAATAAACAAACCCAACAACAACAGAAAGCAGACACATATGTATACCTAATAGAAATAAAAGGAATCTCAAATAAAACTATAACCTTAATGTTTCTACTTTTTATTCTTTGTTTGGGGGTTTATCTAATTTCAGGTTATTTTCTTAATATTTCAGTAAAATTTTTCCTAATAAAGAAGTTCCTGGGAGGGTTTACCATGTTCTTTGGCGATGAAGAAATTCTTCTGCACCGACATGGTCTTAAGTACATCATCTCCTAGCTCCCTGTACCTTGCTGGAAAAAAGCAAGAATGTTCTTCAAGATTCAAGAGCACTCGCTGTCCATATCTAGTATCTTGTCTCTTGGTGGCAATAACTTTATACTTTTTGTCTCTTTCCATGTTCCGTATGGAAAGGGTTGGCTTAAAGCCCACATTGTTTAATTTCTTTAATATATCGGTGTCTTTCACTTTCTTAATTGACGTCGACGACATTTTCACCGCGCTAATAAATTCAACTGAATGGATTAAAAATTTAGTTTAATTATTAGCTTATGTTATCATTTGATATAAACCGCAGGTTAACTTTTCTCACAGAAATTTTAGAATTGAAAACCACAACTTCCTTTCTCACACAAATTTTGCACTCAACAAAATATCTTACCGATTAACAATTAGAAAACCGCATTTTCGCACTTTGCTCTGCACTGATAAATGTTTGGAAATAATTAAGGTTTGTTTAGTAGGAGAAGTCTATCTATTGTGCGAAATTATTTTAAAAAATTTCTATTGCGGATAAGCACAGTACCCGTACATTTGAAATGCAGTTTAATCTGCAAATGGCACCCCGCCTAAACGAACCGCATTTGGAGAATTGGTATCGGAGCAGAATGCATGCAACGACGACTTCTATAGCAGTTTTAGGCGGTAGTAAAAAAAAAATTGTCTTGATTGGCCTTCAGGATCACATACACCTTTAAGGGAACTGTAAATTGACAGCGGATTTCTATACACTTTTGAAATGTTAAAAACTAAATATCTACTTAATCCGCAAAAGTATTGCAAAACGTGTAAGAATTGTCTATTTGGAATTGAATTTATTTAATAAAGTATGCACTTGATAAAATTAAACATCAATTTTTTTATATTTAACCAAACAATCCACTCAATCAATCAATCACCTTTTCTTTACTTATTGTCATGGGGTTTGCCATGATCCAGCTACAGGACTAGAGCCAGGTTCCATCCTTATCATCATTTACTGCAATTCATTCTTATCATTACTAACGCGCCGCCGCCAAAACAATCACCACAATTAACGGTAGCTTCTTATCTTTCTTGCTTTCAAAATTGCCATGGCGTTTCTAGATCAGGAGCCATTTCATTATCTCCAATTACACTTTTCATCAAAACACCTAACAACATTTTTTTATTTTACCCTTAAAAATCCTATGTGGTTTCTAGATCAGGATCCATTTTCTTATCTTCAATTACACTTTCAACCAAAACACCTAAAAAAATGTTTGCTCTTGGTTCCTGATCCAGAAGCCCCATGATTATACTACTTTGTTAACGTATAATGATTAATTATATTCTTAAACTTATAGTTTCTTATTACTATTCCAATGGTTATATAAAAATTCTAAGCATAAGTGACCGCAATTTACCATGTTATAATTTTGATAAGACTTGTAATTATAGACAATGTTTTTTCCTTAATAGTTTAAGATTTCCTTTGGTGGTTGTAAGTTTCCAAAGCTGTCAAAGTACACCTTTTCAGATCCCCTTTTGTAATATGCTACCCAATGGCTTCCAGGACCAGAAGTAGAGTCCAAATTTACGATTCCACATTCATATTTTCTAGGTTTTTTGGAGAGAGCATCAAGCATAAAAACGCCTCTAAAATGTGGTAAATCATTTAATGCTCTATTAAGTAGTAGTTTTAGAAGTTTCTTAAAGGTGAATTTAAGAACAGACCAAGTCCTTTTGTAGGGCTTCAAATATAAGCCGCTACCTTTCTTTCCTAATGCAATAGCTTCCATCGTTTCATTATGTCGGTTGCTCTCCTTCAGCTGCTCTTTAACATTTGTAGCATATTTTACTGCTTTTGCGACACCAGATGCACCACCCACTAAAGCTCCCATTTCAGAAATCCCAGCAAAAATAGGAATGAGAGGTATGATTCCTCCAACCTTTGGTATAGGAATTATACGGGGAGTCTTTACATACTTCTTTTTTCTTTTAAATACGTTTTTAGTGGTAGCAAGTGCAAGTGTTATAGCTTCTTTTAAAGAATTTGGTTTTTTCACTTTTAAGATATTTCTTGCTTCACGAACCCCTCCTTGAAGTGTTAACGTTTTTTTATTCCTCTTAGAGCGAGTTTTGTTCTTTTTTACCCCCATTCCAAATTTTACTTTTGCTTTCATAGAGTTTGTTACAAGCCAGGCGTTGCTACGTTCTCCAAGGGATGCGTCTGAAGATGTCACTCGTTCCCAAGCTTTACGGGATTATATACGATCAGTAATATGACGATCCTCGATATTTTTATGTTGGGAATATGCGATATCGTGATTTCTACAAGCTGCGTCAAGGGGATTAATTCCAGGATCACCCCTTGCTAATCTCTTTTGTAGTTTGGTACTAGGACCGCAATATTGATATCTAGGCAAATGAAATTCAAATGGCAAATTGCTAGTTGCTGTATTTAGCAAACCGCCTCCTCTTCGACATTTACGCTGGCGAGAACTATTTCGATTTTTTGAATGATCAACCATTCAACTGGTAAGATAAATCTTTTAGACGTCCTCATAACAGCGCACTGAGCTGATGACTGATATAAAAGTTCAGTGTTGTGCAATAAATATTTCAGTTCTAATAATGAAGTTCGTGAAGCAGAAAGACTCTTTACCAATAAAAAATCTAGATATTAAATCTGTAAATAAAGTCAAAAGACATAGCTCGCTTACACCTGACAATATAAGAGGTATTCTTGTTTGACCTTCTAACTGCGGTAAAACCAATCTTAGGATTGGTCTTATAGAACATCCAAATGGCCTTAACTTCGAGAATATCTACATATACTCAAAATCACTGCATCAGCCTAAATATCAGTATCTAGAGCAGTTGATAAGTCCTATTACTGGTCTGGGTTACAATACGTTTTCTAATAATTGCGAGGTTATACCTCCAGAGGAAGCCAAACAGAATTCTGTTTTCATTTTCGATGATGTAGCATGCGGAAAACAAAATAACATACGTGATTATTTTTGTGTGGAGCGACATAATAGTGTTGATAGTTTCTATCTCTGTCATACTTACACCCATCTACCGAAGCACTTAATCCATGACAACGCTAACTTTCTTATTTTATTTAAACAAGATGATATGAATCTTAGATTCTTCGAAAAATGTCGCAATATTTGCAGTGTTTGCTGAAAAGACAGTTACGGCTTTCTAGTAATCCATAAAGACAGTTTATTGGATAAAGGACGTTATCGAAAAGGAGTCGATACATATATTTCACTATAAATTAAGAAGATCTGGTGTAGCTGATATTAAACCCGTTATAGCTGTTAATCTATCTGATAGACCTCTTCGACCTGTTCGAGCTGTTCAGAGACCTGCTAAGAGCTGTTCATACAACTGGTAAGAGCTATTCATAGACCTGGTAAGAGCTGTTCGTAGACCTGGTAAAGCTGGTCATAGGCCCATTCAAGCTGTTTTATAGAGCTGGTAAAGCTGTTCACGGAGCTATCAAAAGCTGTTGATAAACCTGATAAGAGCTATCCATAGACCTTTTCAGATTAGTACAACCCAGTTGACAGACCAGTTCAAATCTCATTGGTTAAAAAGAGAGACGAACGATTAAAAAATCTTATCAAAACTAGAAAAGCCATTAAGAAGAAATTCCGTGCTGTGAAAACTGGACGAGTTGAAACTGAAACTCGCCTTGAGGAGACATTTCAGCCCATAACAAAACCACTAACAAAAACAAAATATGAGCCTAAGATTAAAGATGAATGTAGAGTTGATGATGATGGTTACGATAATATAAATTTTACTCCTAAAATTAAACTCCCGAAAATGGAGCCGACAAGTACAACTATAAAGCGTTCAGATTATTCCTTAATGTCGGAAGACGATGAATTTGCAACACTTACGCACTCAAGAACTATGATGGATAGGAAAGATTCTGCTCTTAAATTATCAAGTGGATTAGTTGAACAATATTTAGAGCTATGTATTAACAAAAGCCCAAAAATTGACAACACTTATGGAGTTTATTAAGATGATGATAACGATTGGAAAATTGGAAATTCAAAGCTTGCATTGGAGGAAGATTACTTCCTTATAAACGGAAAATCGTATAAAATAACGCTAGGTTTATGTGAATTGCTTTTTATGAAACAACCTGCAAAAACTTTGTTTAGTAAGGATGACTTGAAAGATTATCAAGCTATCTTAAAAGAAACTAATGCCTATAAAACAGAATAAAGAACGGACGGCCAAATAAAAGGTACTAGAGCTTCACAGTATACAGAAATTATAAGTAAACTGATTTCTCATGATGTCAAGGGGTTGATGCATATGCCCAAGAAAAATATTGATTACGTTTATTGGAACCATCCTAATGCGCTTCTGTGACTTCGACTTTTAATAGCATCACAAGGGGCTGGACACACTAACGGCAACAATGAAATTATCTCAATTATTGAAAAGTTAAAAGAAGGTGGCATTATAATATAAATGACATCTTTAATCGTATTCAGCTTTAATGTAATAATGAGTGTCGATAAGTTTGGAAGATATTCTAAAAGAGCAAAGTTCGGACCTACTGGCGATCGCGGTTCTAAAGGGCTACCTGGCGAACCTGGTACTCAAGGGATCCAGGGAATAAAGGGTCTAAATGGTGTAGGTTTTAAGCTCACTCAAGATGGAGATTTCAATGTAGGTTTTAAAAATTTTAAATATATTAAAAGCCCGATGGAAAGAGATGATGCAGCCAATAAAATATATGTCGACGATGTAGCTGATAAGGTAGTACATTTAAGTAATTCCCACGCTAATGGAAAAATTCAGTTAGTCAGCAGCAAACTAACTGAGCAAATACTTAAGGAAAGTGACTGTCAAATATATTTTAGTCAACCTGTAAACTTCGATAAATTTTGAATAGTCTGAAACACAAACACTTTGAAATGTATAATAATCATTTATTCATTGACAATAAAATACTGTACTCTAAACAGAGAAAATATTGAACAAACTCTCCATGTATTAATTGTAAAGTAGGATACAAAAAAATGTAAATAGAATTTTAGTCTAACCAGATCAGCCGATCTGAAAACATTAAAATAAATAAAAACTAAAAATTTTAAAACTATAAAAATAAAATAGTCTTCTTTTTTAAATAAGAATAAAATGTATCTAAACAGTTTATAGGTACAAAGAGGTACTAGGATTTGGGACTGTACAACGATATGGACTACGAAGACAACAACGTAAAATTTAAAACAGAAATACCCCCTACCCAAAGTAAGGTACTTTCTTGTTTTACAATAAGAAGCAGAAGCCAAATTTTAAAACAGAGATACCCCCTACCCAACGTAAGGTATTCTCTAGTTTTAAAAATCAAGCAGCAACATTTTTTAATAAGAGGTGCCCCCCACCTGTGGTAAGGCATCCTCGTTATTTAAAAAATAACTATCAAATAGTCTAGGTACAGGCAATGTTTTAGCCAACTAGAACTACTGACGGGGACGGACGCGCCGCCGTGTCTTGCCCCCTAAAAAACTTCCACCTTATGAAAACCGTCTGAAACTGATCGACTTACAAACCCTAAGTAAACGTCGTGATGTTTCCGACGTTCTCTTCATTCATCAGCTACAAGCTGGTGCCATAGACTGCCCTTAAATCCTGCAGTCTTTACCCATCTATACCAACCCTCGCAACCTTAGCTCCACTCCCCTTTTCCGACTTGACCGCCATCGCACGAACTACGGTCAACGCGAACCAATTACCAGGATGCTTCGAAAAGTCAACGACCTTCCCTCCTTTGACTTCCATCTGAGTAAATCATCCCTTCACAAAGCCTTATATCTTTATCTTGCCCATTTTGATCGCCTTTCCTAATTCTCCTTCCTCCAAGTTTATAGTTATCATAATCATAGCTTATATTGTAGCTTACATTATCTTTTATGAATTATTGTTTATTTTAGTTTGTAGTATTTATTTTGTTATTTTGTATTTTTTTATGCAATAGCTTGCATTAAGCTTAAATAAATAAATAAATTCGTTTGCGAAAGCGGGATTTTTAGTTAAATATATTTAAAGTGCTGGTGCCATCTTCGCCGGGGTGAGGGGCTTTTTTGCTCTATTTTAAAGCACATTCTGATGAGTCCGCTCCTTTTGAATATCTTTTATTTCCATCCAACATTCACTGTAGTACAATCGTGGTGCATTGAATGCGTTTAACGGGTCTCCACTGCTGAGCATTTGGCTGCCTTTGTCGAGATCAAAGTTCAGCACAGCAGGCATAACACTGCTGCTGGCATTGTTCTCTCAGAGGCGGCTTTGCTTCGCATTTGTGGATCCCTTTCGTCAGTCCTTGTGTTTGTGTACGTTTTTGTTTTGCTTTGTTTTCGGCAAATTAAGACCGGGAGTATGCAAAAATTTTTATTTAATTTTTGCAACATTCGTGGCTTTAAAAGTAACCATTTTTCGGTTTACTGCCACTTGATCGCGGAAAATCCGGCTGTTTTTACACTAAGCGAAACGAAGGTTGTTTCCGATTCTGATATTAATCAGTATCACATCCCTGGTTATCACTTAGTGCCACTCTTCTCTCCTCAGAAAGGAATCGCGGTTTATATTAGAAAAGATGTGCCATTCCCCCATCTCCCTCAATTCTCTTCTACTAATCCAGAATTTAATTATGTCTGGATTAGATTTAAACTCTATCGGCACATCATTCATTTTTGTTTTTTGTACCGCAGCCCGAATATGTCTGACACTGACCCTGTGTGTTCCTTTGATAAGTTGTCCTCCGATATTGATACGATTTTGTAAATATCCCCCTCTTCTGAAATAGTTCTTGCTGGCGATTTCAACGTCCACAACACACACGACTCGTGTTCCTGATACTTTGGGGCAAAACAAGCATCTTTTAGATCTATTTCTAACATCGCATCCAGAAAAATACTCGGTTTCGGTGACGTTTCCCTTGGGTAATTCGGACCATTGTCTAATCTCCGCCCAATTCTCCATCTCCTCTCTGACAACCACTAACCTAAATTCCACCAAAAGATTAGTGTGGCATTATAAAAATGCTGATTGGGCGGGACTTAATAAGTATCTCAGAAAGCTGGATTGGTCCAATTGCTTTTCTGTGAGAGACGTTAACAAATGCACCGATTATATATTAAACATCCTTTGGTTTGGAATGCATCGCTTTATTCCTCATAGCTTCAAGAACATTAAACCAACTAACACCAATTGGTTCAATAATGACTATTTCGCAGCCATTAAGAATAAGGAAGCAGCCTTCCAGGCATATAAATTGTGCCCTACAGAGGAATTGAGACGTATCTATAGAGATGCGCGGAATATTTGCAACTCAGCAATTAGTCAGGCAAAGTTCAATTTCAACCAGAACATCAGACGGAAGGTTTTTTCTACCCAAAAGGGTAGTAAGGGCTTCTGGTCTCTAGTAAAAACCGTAAAGAACAATTTCACCTGTTCGTCAACACCACCACTCATTTATAATGGGAATGTTTTTACTGACTCATTGGACAAGGCCAACCTGTTTGCTGCTAATTCATACTTACCACCTTCATCGCAGCCACTTCCATCTCCATCACAATGTACTAGTAGGCAAAAGATTCTACACTTTCGCACTCGCGAAGTTTTTAGAGTACTTTCAAAACTCGACGTGTCGAAAGCTACTGGGCCTGATGGTTTCTCGCCCCTTGTTTTGAAATGCTGCGCCTCTGCTTTGGCTAAACCTCTGCGCAAACTTTTTCACCTGTCATATTCAACAGGAATGTTTCCAAGTGTATGGAAACTTGCTCATGTCCAGCCGAAACTTAAAAAAGCAGAGGCATGCGACCCCTCCTTCTAACTACAGACCAATTGCACTAACCTTGATCATATCTAAAGTTTTTGAATCACTCATCAACTCTCAGTCGTTGAAATATCTAGAAAACAACCATCTTATCAACGATTGCTAGTACGGTTTCCGCACTGGCCGCTCAACCGGAGACTAACTAACGGCTCTAACGGAACGTTGGAATCATTGTCTTCATAATTTTGGTGAATCCGAAATCGTCGCTCTTTATATTTCAAAGGCTTTTGATAGAGTCTGGCATGCTACCCTTTTAGCCAAACTTCAAACATTTGGTCTGCACCCTACCCTTGTTAAATGGATAGAGAGTTTTTTGTCAGGCCGTTCAATTCGTGCAGTAATCAACGGAGTTACATCTGATTCTAACGAAATAAATGCCGGTGTACCTCAGGGTTTAGTTCTTTCACCAACCTTATTTCTTCTTTTTATTAATGATCTTTTATCCCTTACTCTCAATCCTATTCATAGTTTCGCCGCCGACAGCACCCTTGATTTCGCGTAATCATTTGATTCTGTAATGAATTCACGTGGAAATGCTACAGAAGTTAATCGGGAACGCATGTTTAGATCATTAAACAACGACATTTCTATGGTCCTTGCTTGGGGCAGAGCAAATCGTGTTACGTTTAATGCATCCAAAACTCAATGCTGTTTAATGTCCCTTAAAAAACTACCGGTTTTCCCCCAACCCATTAAAGTCCACGGAGTGAATATACCAAATTCGCCCTCCCTAAATGTCTTGGGTATCGAGATATTAAGCAATCTTAGCTGGACTGATCATATATTTGCAATCGCTAAAAGTGCGATGAAATGTTTGGGTTTTCTACAGAGATGTAAGAAATATTTCACCCCACCTTACTTAGCGCTGATCTACAAATCCCACATTATTCCTAGACTTGAATATAATTCCCATATTTGGGCAGGGGCCGGACACACCGCACTTTCTGCGTTAGACAAAGTCCAGCGTAAAGCTATTAAACTTATTGGCGATCCCTCAATCTCTGAGGGCCTTGACTCTCTGGAGCATCGACGGAATGTCGGTTGTCTATCACTCTTCTATCGTTATTTCCATGGACGTTGTTCTCACGAAATTGCTAGCCTGATTCCTTGTAGACACAGAACAACACGAATGTGGAACAGTTTACCATCTTCTGTTTTTCCCTCGTCTTATCAGCCTGAAACTTTCAAACGGGGCGTACATCGACAGCTCCTTCACCCAACCTCCTAACCCATTTCCCTCATCCTTAATTCCTTTCCTGCCAAGGCTGTGCTTAAGCATCATAGGGCATCCCCTGAGCTTTGCCATCATCATATATAAAAAAAAAATACTATCATATAATATATCAGGATTGCGTAATAAACTATTATTCCCCGGTTTTTTCAAATTTGTTACAGAATATGATCTTTTTTTTTATGTGAAACACATATTACGAGTGATCCTTTTAACGATTTTGGTAAATACTTCGGGGGTACAATCTTTAATAGGTTGGTGCAACGAGGTCCTCATCCTTTGGTAGAGCAACTGGCGGCTGCTTATTTGGTATCAAATCTGTATTAATTAAAGATAACATAGCCAGCTTTTCCAATAATAATGGTAGAATTTATGTGAAATTATTAGATTTGAACAATGAAAGTTTCATATTTAAATTGTGGCTTTTGGGAGAGCGAATTTGAGCAGTTGAGACAATTTTTGTTACAATCTGATTTTGATAGAGTAATGCTACTGGGAGACGTAGTAGGTACTATGTTGTCATGGGGGCGGGCCTTCCCTTGGTGTCTGATGTCATAGGAGGGAATTCCCTCAAGTCATATGTTGATAAGTCAGTCGTTGGTTCATGTGGTGTATGACGTCATGGGAGGGAATTCCCTGAAGTCATATGTTGACTTGTCTCCCGTTGACTGATGTAGCAGTAGCTACAAATTTAATTTTTAATTAAAATTTCATAAGTTTGATTATATTATTAATAAAAAATTTTTATTCAAATCCACTTTAATAATATCCAATCAGACTGTACAGATAAATAACTGTCAAATATATTTTAGTCAACCTGTACACTTCGATAAATTTTGAATAGTCTGAAACACAAACACTTTGAAATATATAATAATCATTTATTCATTGACAATAAAATACTGTACTCTATACAGAGAAAATATTGAACAAACTATCTATGTATTAAATGTAAAGTAGGATACAAAAAAATGTAAATAGAATTTTAGTCTAACCAGATCACCCGATCTGAAAACATTAAAATAAATAAAAAATAAAAATTTTAAAACTATAAAAATAAAATAGTCTTCTTTTTTAAATAAGAATAAAATGTATCTAAACAGTTTATAGGTACAAAGAGGTACTAGGATTTGGGACTGTACAACGATATGGACTACGCCCTCTTATATTTATTAATCAAGGAGCCCCATTCATCCTTCATACCCTCATTGGTGACCCCAACGCTCCGGTCGCAGCATTTCTGACCTCGCAATTTTAAAAACAGAAGTACCCCCTACCCAAGGTAAGATACTTTCTGGTTTTTAAAATAGAAAGCAGAAGACAACAAAGTAAAATTTAAAACAGAAATACCCCCTACCCACAGTAAGGTACTATCTTGTTTTACAAAAAGAAGCAGAAGCCAAATTTTAAAACAGAGATACCCCCTACCCAAGGTAGGGTATTCTCTAGTTTTAAAAATCAAGCAGCAACATTTTTTAATTAGAGGTGCTCCCCACCCGTGGTAAGGCATCCTCGTTATTTAAAAAATAACTATCAACATTAACTGAACAATCAACAACAACAAAATATTTAATAAGAGGTGCCCCCCACCTAGGAAAGAAAGAAAAATCAACGTAATAAAGAAGAAAGAAAAAGAAAAAAAAAGTCAACACATCAGTTAAATTCAATATTGGTATGTTCTTTTTTTTAATTAAAATTAATATTATTGTACAACAGAAACATACACAATTCTACAATATTTCATATTTTTTTCTCACCTTTCAAAATTTGTATCTGTTTCAATAATTAATATATCTTTAACTCAAATTAAAATATATTTTATCATGGTATAATCATCTAAAAATTTGTACATAATAAGGGGTTGTACTTTCATTTTGTGATTCGCGAAGTTAAGTCTCGTTAAAATCAGTGTATAAATAAACAAGTGAAATTTTACTTTCAAACGATCATACTTTACTACAATCATGATGACTAGTGAAGACGAGTCAAACTTTTCACAGCAAAGTTAGGAAGAAAAAAGTTAGAACAACTTCTATCTACTACCGAAATCGGAGATAGAAGACCTTCCGAATTCTATCGCTCCATGGAAATTCTTGCAGGCAATTCATCCACATTTAGCAAATCTTCAATTAAAAAATTATGGATGAGAAAATTGCCGGCAAATATAAACATTGCCTTAATATCTTCCGGAAAACAAGATATTAAAGAACTTTTAGATTTGGCAGATAATATATGCGATATTTCCAAAATTTAATTTATATCGGAAATAAACAAAAATCTACCAAAACCAAATTACAGTTTTATCGATAACAATTTTCTTTTAACAAAAATAAATAATTTAGAAAATAAATTAGAAAATCTCGAAAATTTGATAAAAGGATTATCATGTCAAAACCAACCTTTTTATTCACGTTCTAGAAACAGATCGAGAGATCATTCATTCTCTAGAAACAATTCGCATAGCAGACAAGTTTCAAAATCTAGAGATAACAATTCTTATTGTTCGTACCACAATAAATATGGTACCAAAGCGAATAAATGCATTTCGCCGTGTTCTTACAAACCTATTAATAATCAAAAAAACTAATTAATCCCTCAGTGAACAATATATTTAACAATAATATTTCTAAACGTTTATTCATTTTTGACAAAGAAAACAAATTCAAATTTCTAATAGATACAGGTGCTGATATTTCAGTAGTACCTAACGAATTCTTTAGAAAATTTAACAAAGACCCTAACTTATATTTATCCGCAGAAAACGGTTCTACCATTAAGACTTATGGTACAAAACTACTTAAAGTAGATTTCGGTCTTGCATTTATAATTGCTAATGTCAACAAGCCCATCATCGGAGCAGCTTTTTAACTAAATTTTATTTACTGGTCGATTTAAAGAACAAAAGATTACTCGACGGTACAACAACATTAAGTGTTAATGGAATCACGGTAAACGCAAATACTCCAACTCCTCGTTACTACGCAATCAGTAACGAGTACGGTAAAATTTTGCGAAGATTTCCCACATTAACGCAAACCACCTCGTTATGATATTCCAGTTAAACATAACGTAGTACATCGAATAGAAACTAAAGGACTACTTCCTTTTTCTCGTCCAAGACGTTTAGATGGACATAAATACAAAATTGCAAAATTAGAATTTGATCACATGGTTAAATTAGGTCTGTGCCAATTATCATCTTCTTCAGTATCTTCTCCACTACATCTAGTAGCAAAGAAAAATTCTACATATTGGCGACCATGTCGAGATTATCGCAGACTCAACGCAATCACGGTTCCGGATAGATACCCATTACCACACATCCAAAATTTTTCAATGAACTTAAACGGTTGCACCATTTTCTCAAAAATTGATTTGATAAGAGCTTACCACCAAATTCCAATGGCTAAGGAAGACATACACAAAACAGCCATTACAACTCCAATCGGATTATTTGAATTCACAAGGATGCCTTTTGGTCTAAGAAATGCTGCACAAACATTTCAACGATTCATGGACCAAATCATTAAAAATTTAGATTTCGCTTTTGTCTATATTGACGATATTTTAGTTGCCAGCAAATCTGAATCCGAACATCAAAATCATTTAAACCAAATTTTTAAACAACTATCAGATTTCGGAATCAACATCAATCCATCCAAATGCATTTTCGGAGTTGGAACTTTGGACTGCCTCAGTCACAAAATAACAAAAGAAGGCATCTTACCTTCAGAAGACAGAGTCCAAATTATTAACAATTTTCCTTCTCCAAATTCTATTAAACAAATTCAACAATTTATACGCATGGTTAATTATTACCATAGATTTATTCCAAATCTTGCCAAATTACTAAACCCAATTTACACTCATATGGCCCTACTTCTCAAAAAGAAACCAAATAACGCTCAAAATTGTTCTTGGCCAGTAGAATGTGAAGATCAACTTAATAAAATTAAACAATCATTTTCAAAAGCAACTTTATTAATTCATCCTATTGAGAATGCAAAATTCAATTTAACCGTAGCCGCTTCTGCTAGCGCAGTTGGTGCAGTTCTCCAACAATCTAATGCAAACCATTGGGAACCCATTGCATTTTTCTCTAAAATGTTAAAAGAAGCAGAAATAAAATATTCAGCATTCGACTGAGACCTTCTGGCATTATATCTAGCCATCAAGCATTTTAGACATTTTCTAGAAGGTCGAGAATTTATAGCTTTTACAGACCACAAACCACTCATTACAGCAATATGGTCTAAAACAGAAAGAAGTCCAAGACAAACTAGACATCTGGACTACATAACCCAATTTACCTCCATTTCATTTATTTCATTTATTATTATATTTCAGACCTTACACAATTAAGATACAAGTCTTTTCGAAGTGTAGGCAAATAAGAGTAACATTAGTATAAAAATAAAAATTAACAAGAAGTAAGAAGAATGTAAATAACAAAGATATAAAATAATTCAATTAACAAGAAAGTTGTAGAATACATTGAGAAAAAAATAAAAAAAAAAATAAAAAGAGCTTATTTATCTATTCAACTTCATTTAAGAGATAAGAAAACAAAATGTCTTTGAACCTGCTGCTGTTGTATGACCTTTTAATATTAGGTGTAGTAAAAAGTAATTCATTATTTTGCCAATAGATGGCTTTAGGAGTCTGTATCTCCCGTTCTAAAAGTGAGATCGGGTTAGATTAGATGGCGTTAGAAAGATAAGATTTCGTACTAAAAAAGCTTTTCATACAGTTTTGTGATTACTTGACTCAGTATTTTTTTAGCACGCGTCAAAGATGTACACCAACAAAGAGAAAATACGCCATATTTTACAGTTTTTCTTCGATGAAGGCGAAAACGCAAGCCAGGCAGCTGAAAATGTGAATAGCGTTTATGGTCCTGATACTGTAACAGCCAATCATGCGCAATTTTGGTTTCGTAGATTCCGTTCCGGTAATTTTGATGTCAAAGATGCACCACGCTCTGGAAGGCCAATTGTCGAAAATATCGATAAAATAATGGAAATCGTCGAGTCCGACCGTCACGTAAGCACTGTTTCGATTGCCCAGGAGCTAAACATTGCACAAAAAACCGTTTGGAACCACTTAAATAAGGCTGGATACAAAAAGAAGCTCGATGTATGGGTGCCACACGAGAAGTGAGATTATGAAATTACCTCCAAAATGGCAACAAGTTATTGAACCAAACGGTGCATATTTGACCTAAATCGTATCATTCTATCTATGCTAAATAAAACCTTCAATTTAATGCAAAAATAATGGATTTCTTTTTACTACACCTAATATTTAGCAGTAGCGCATTCCACATTCTGATCGCCTGAACAAAAAATTGTCTCTCGGTAGTAATACAATTAAAATGCGGAGTCATTATCGAAAGATTTCTAGATGATCGCAGAGAAACAACCCTGTCACTGAGGTAACCGGGAAATCGGGTAATAAGAAGATAATTTAAAAAACATATCGAGCGATATTGAAAATAAGTCTTAAGAGAGCAACCGAAAATAGAGTTGGCATGCTGAGAAATGTGATCATGTCTCCGAAGTCCAAATATATATCGTACAGAGGAATTGTGAGCGACTTGTAACTTCCTAAAGGATACGGAATCCGTCTTGCTAAAAATCTCACTTCCATAAGTTAGAATGGGTGCAATAAGTGTCTTTACAAGATATAGACGTGTTTCGCGAGGTATAAAATAAGCCGATAAAGACAGTTTGCGTAGGGTCCCATAAATTTTGGCAACAAGACTGTCAATGTGACTATTCCAAGATAACTCACTATTGATCAGAATTCCCAGATCTTTAACAACTTTCATGTAAGGGATGACTATATTATCGATAACTATGGGAGGTAAGCAAGAACTATCAAAGTTCCGCTTGTAAATAGCAATAGCATTAGATTTCGACGCATTTAGTACAAGTTTGTTTCTCTCAGCCCAACCTAATATTGATGTAAGGTCCTCACATAATCTATCTACTAGGTCATCAACAAGCCCTAGAGGACGGGAGAGGTATATTTGAACGTCATCGGCATAAATATGATACTTACAATTTTTAACAACCATGGGTAGATCATTAATAAAACACACAAAAAGCAAAGGTCCAAGTATCGACCCCTGCGGCACGCCACTGGAAACAGGAAGCAGCCCGGACACAGAATCACCACACACAACACATTGAGATCTCCCCCTTAAGTAGGACCAAATAAGCCTACTGGCACATCTGGTAAAGCCGAACTTACGACAAAGTTTGTCTATTAAGAGATAATGGTCAACCTTATCAAATGCTTTTGAGAAGTCAAGCAATGCAAGGACAGTGATCAGTTCCGAGGAAATACTACAGCGAATGTCATCGGTTATTTTAAGCAAGGCCGTGATTCAGCTATGCTGAGCGCGGAAACCAGATTGCAAGTCAATCAACATGGAGTGAGCCTTTAGGTGTTCGTTGATTTGTAAGGAAAGTATCCGCTCAAAGGCCTTTGACAAAAATGATAGAAGAGATATTGGTCTGTATTCAGGTGTGGTAGACCGAGAGGTTTTACGAACTGGAATAACTTTAGCCAATTTCCACTTAGAAGGAAAGGCGGAGTTGTTATAATAGTATTAAAAATATGTGTAATATATCGTAAAACGATGGGCAGGATAACTTTAATGAAATTTTGGTGAATGTTGTCAAGGCCAGCAGCTTTAGATTTGATGGAGAAAATAGCGTTGGCAACCTGTTCCTCATTAACA
This sequence comes from Leptarthrus brevirostris, assembly GCA_964036015.1. Classification (NCBI taxonomy): domain Eukaryota; kingdom Metazoa; phylum Arthropoda; class Insecta; order Diptera; family Asilidae; genus Leptarthrus; species Leptarthrus brevirostris. The sequence goes on from OZ038373.1 coordinate 47,371,043, forward strand.
TTAACAAAAGAAAAGTTACCGCCGGTTATAGATTCGCAAGGATCACCGAAGAAATTAAAAGGTGTGTTAAAATTTATAAATGTTTCATTAAGTGCGTCAGGATCCTCATCAATGGTGGATTTGTTACGTTTACCAATTCCGATACTCGTCAAATTATTCCAAAGCCGTTTGGCTGGAAGCCTGATGTCAAGTTTAGATTTATAAAACGACGCCTTGGATTTCCGAACTTTCATAGTAACTCTGTTTCTCAAAACACGATAGCTGTGCCACATTTCAGGGATTTTAAAACGTTTCCAATATTTGTATGCTTTGTTGCGTTGGTGAATTAAAGAGAGTATATCGGCAGTAAGCCAGGGTACATCGGAAACGGGGCTAAACTTAGTCCTTACTGGAACATGTGTATCAAAAAGATATTCCACCAGATTATCAAAATACTCAATCTGATCATGTGCACTGCCAAATAAGTAGATATGCTCTCAGTCAACCGTTTCTGCATCTGAAATGAGTTGCTCAACATTAATTGCCCGAAAATCTCTGTATGTAAACGAAATGGAGAGTTATTATAGTTACCGAGGTTATATGTCATGTAGATTAGATCATGTCTAGAGAAAGCAGAAAGATCGATTTGGTTATGGAAAAGAACTGAGTCAGAATCAGCCACAATAAAAAGGTCTAAAAGTGTAGCCGAACCGTCCGTGAAGTGAGCGGGTGATGAGTTTACGATACTTAGAGATAATGTGCCAAGCATAGAACGTAGAGAATTCGTCAACGTATTGTTGACTAAGATGTTAGTGTTAAAATCTCCTGCAATAATAATGTGTTCATATAGATGGAAGATGCAAGAAAGATGTTCCTCAAGATAAAGAAAATCAAAAAAAAATTTTAATATTAATGTCATTGCTGGTTGTTGTGCGATCCGGTTTTCATGAGATAATCAACGCTAGGTACCTTCTCAGCGGGGGCATCACCTCTTTGACGTATGAAGACCTGTCCATTTCTGGTGAAAACGGTATGTAATATTTTCCAGCGTTTGAGTCTTTTAGCTTCTTTGAAGATAGCGTAATTCGTTTTAGTGAGGCTTTCGTGAACAAATATTTTCCCATTGGACTGCAAACCGACGTCACGTAAACTTAGCTGGGACTGTTTACTTTTGTGTGATACCGCTTTCAAGATGATATTTCTATTGCGTGTGCTGCAAAATTTGATTAGAACAGAAGTACTTACAGTGTTGTTATTTTGACTGTTCATGCGGAGAATCTGCATAGGTGGAGGATGTGAATCAATTGTTACTGAATCACAAAGATTAGTGTAGATTTTGTATAGATCCTCATTTTCTGTTTTCGGTATGCCGTGCAAAATTATGTCCTGCGAGTGCAAATCACGTTCAAGGAAGTCAATTCGCACTTCCAAGTTCGACACAGTACCACAGGTCTGCTGCAATTTCTTCTCGATGAGTGAGGTGTTATCCGCTAAGCGTTTGTATATTCTGTGTTCCAGGTCCGCGATGTGATTGCGAAAATCGGCCCTGACTTCCTCCAGCTTACCGATGAACAATTTTTCCATCGCATCCATTCTAGCAGATAATGATGAAAGTAGATCTGCTGAATTGACGGATGGATTGATTTTTGGAGTTGACATATCATATCACATATCAGACATATCAAAGGCAAATCAAATACAGTAGCAGATCCTTTATCTAGAATTTCTATCGAAAATTTCGAACATTCAAAACATAACAATACCAAATTTGATTTAAAAACTGTTGCTGAGTACCAAAATAGTGACGAAGAACTTACACATCTTTTGATAACTCAACATAACAGACCAGATAATTCAAAATATAAGCTTGTAAAAATTAAATTAAACACTTCTGAGTCTGACATTTGGTGCGAAGTTTCTACTAAAAATTCACGGTCTTATATACCCAAAGAACTTCGAAAAATTATTTTTAATACCATTCATAATTTATCTCATCCAGGAATTAGAACAACACGAAAATCTATTGTTTCTAAGTACTTTTGGTCTGGAATGTACACAGATATTAACAATTGGACTAGAAATTGCGTCAATTGCCAAAAAGGCAAAATAACCAAGCACACGAAATCAGAAATTGGTAAATTCGAACTACCCGAAGCAAGATTCGAACATATCCATTTAGATTTGGTAGGTCCTTTACCGTCTTCAAATGGATATTTTTACATTCTAACAATAATAGATAGATTTACTCGTTGGCCAGAAGCTTATCCAATCAAAGATATACAGGCAAACACAGTTATCAACACGTTATACGAACAATATTTTCCACGTTTTGGTATTCCACTAGAAATTACCACAGATCAGGGTACTCAATTCGAATCCTAATTATTCGAAGAATTTACAAAAATGTTAGGATCAGATCGAATCCGCACTACTCCTTATCATCCACAATCAAACGGAATGATAGAACGATTTCACCGACAATTAAAAGCAGCCATACGCGCTCGTGACGGCCAAAATAATTGGATCACACAATTACCTGCAGTCCTCTTAGGTTTCCGAACCACGAGTAAAGAAGACTTGCAATGTTCTCCAGCAGAACTTGTCTATGGACAACCTCTTCGCGTTCCAGGAGAATTTATCATTAACAAAAATTCAACAATTCAAGATCCATTAAATTTCTTAAGTAAAATCAGATCTTGCATAAATAACTTCAAGCCCACACATTCTCGAAAACAAAATTCTAAAATCTACGTACCTAAAGATTTAAAAGATAAAGAATTTCTTTTTTTTAGAATCGACAGAAGCAAATCTTCTTTACAAAACCCATATGAAGGTCATTTCAAAGTATTAAACAAACTTGATAAATATTATCAAATCGACTACCGTGGTAAAGCAATGAACATTTCAGTTGAAAGACTAAAACCAGCATTTATCGAACACACAGAACATACAATTACACCAATCAAAAACAAGACAAAAAAGAAAGTAAAATTTCAATTATAACTTTTTATTACTAACAATATTATTATTAATCATGTTCTTAATTTTACGATTCACTTAAAATGGACGTTTTCACTGAGGGGGGAGTAATGTAGCAGTAGCTACAAATTTAATTATTAATTTTTAATTAAAATTTCATAAGTTTGATTATATTATTAACAAAATATTTTTATTCAAATCCACTTTAATAATATCCAATCAGACTGTACAGATAAATAACTGTCAAATATATTTTAGTCAACCTGTACACTTCGATAAATTTTGAATAGTCTGAAACACAAACACTTTGAAATATATAATAATCATTTATTCATTGACAATAAAATACTGTAATCTATACAGAGAAAATATTGAACAAACTATCTATGTATTAAATGTAAAGTAGGATACAAAAAAATGTAAATAGAATTTCAGTCTAACCAGATCAGCCGATCTGAAAACATTAAAATAAATAAAAAATAAAAATTTTAAAACTATAAAAATAAAATAGTCTTCTTTTTTAAATAAGAATAAAATGTATCTAAACAGTTTATAGGTACAAAGAGGTACTAGGATTTGGGACTGTACAACGATATGGACTACGCCCTCTTATATTTATTAATCAAGGAGTCCCATTCATCCTTCATACCCTCAACTGGCTGTCTGGTTGTTGGTATTGTGTGTTTGCGTGTGTGTGTGTGTGTCACTTGCTGACTGTCCGGCTAATGGCTGGAATGATGTGACATGTAGAATTTTAATTTAAATGCCCGCTGTTAAAAAGCGCAAAATCTGTGTGCGGGTCTCGAACCTCGGTTGTTGTGTTTCGAAGGAAAGCGCTCTAGCTATGAGGCTAGCAAGCTAATTGTGGTTGGTACTGTTTGGTATATAAGTCGGTATATAAACTAATGTTTTGAGCTAAAAATAGAAAATAGGTTTTTTATTTTGCGTATATATGGATACGAACAGCGCGAGCTAAGTGTGTGAGCAGATTTTATTTTGGGGGTCATTATCAGTGCCCTCTTAATGAAGTTGTTTACATTAGCTATGGGTAAAAATAAATGGTGGCATTTTGCCTGGATATCAATTCGGAGGTATATTTCAGCATGTTATTTTCGTTGACCGCAGAACCTCTTATCTTGAAATGTTTTGCTTTAGAGCTTGAGCTTGTGTTATTTTCGTTGACCACAGAGCCTCTTATCTTGAGATGTTTTGTTTTGGCGGTGGCGCGCTAGTAAAGATAATGTAGTAGTAAAGAGGATGAGTTGCACCTGGTACTGGATCTGCACCTGCACCTGGACCTGGATCACCAGCATTAGATCACTACAGATAGCTCTCTGATTGGCTGAGACGATTTGCTGTATATTATTACTGATAATCGAAAGGAGAAGATGCAAACAGCAGCGCTTTTGTGATTGGAGGTATTTTTATAGGCAAAGGAGAGTGTAAGAAAATTATTTTCAGTATGCCACCTCCGGAAAAAGCCAAATCGAAAGGCCTAATTGATAGTCCAATTGATCTGCTTAAAAGTATTTCATGTTCAAGTTTTAAGTCAAAGATAAGAAATTAGCACCGCTAAACTGGGTATGATGGTTCTGGATATTTTGCCTCGAGTTCCGGTCTGTCTGAGATAAGAGTTTATGGTGGCCTGGTGAGCATGTGCGTTTATTTTGATTTCTGCCATGATGCCTTTTATAGAGGTTTCATTACTACGAGTATAGATAATTAACCTGTGTAAGAATTATGCAAAAGAGTAATGAATGGGTGGAATATGTTAAGCATGATTTTGCTAAAATTTTGTTTTGATGATTAGAAAAACTCTGTAGCTCTGTAGAAATTAATAATTTAGCGGCAATGTTGAGGTCGTTGGGTGATAAGGTTTTGTAGATTAACCTGGGCTCGTGCTGAAGATAAGAGTTTGTTGCTTTGAGTTTTCACTATGCTGAATATTTTCGGCGGAAGCTTTTACTATGAGTGATGATCAAATAAGTTGCTGGTGTAGGATTACGTAATATATCTTGAGGTCAATGGATTTCCGAGATATTGAGTATGGTCAGTAGTTATTAAGTTAAAATTGTGATGGAAATTTTCTATATATTGTTGCGAAATCCGCTATGGCACGAGACAAAATTGGACCAAACAGGGGTCAACCACAACAAGCGGCTACGCACAAGCGAAGAGGGAATTTCCGAGAAACACTCAGGCCAATCGTCCACTTGTCCAGGTCGCGACACTCTCTCCCCTCAGAAGCTGTGTATAATATTCCAACGAAAAGAACACAAACGGCTAACAACAGACAACAAACTTTTCCGGAAACTTACCTGTACTCGAAAGGTAGGCAACCAATTCTCCCTAAAGGTAACGCAAGGTACAACAGCAGCTCGAGCTAGGTCAGTAAAGTTTCAATTGAGGCGACTTCAACCGTCGTGGGCGTAGCGACTAACCAAAGTGTGCGGCTTTCCTTCTTCCTTTAATTACAGGTTCGGTGTATTGTTGAAGTCGAGGTATTCCAGAGATCAACGTACAGCGAGGGCGACGGGGAATTCCACTGGGTCTAAAACAGGCAACCAGGTAAGTACGAGTATGCAATTCCTTCGAAGTGTAATTATCGCGAGTGTACTAAGCGTGAACCAGGGGAAGGTTAACCGGGAAAAATTCCGTGGGTCGCGATTTACTAGACTGGCGATCCCTCAAGCCTTTCCGCTTAAACTATCCCAGCCAACCCACGCAAGGAAACACTCGAGTGGCACGAGAACTCACCCGACTCACAGGTAATACGGTGGAATATCGTCACCTATAGTTTCTGGGCTGGTAAAATCTAATACTTGCGCCTAATGAGTTCCGATCACGTCCAGGTAAGTTCTTGGAGCAGGCAAAATTTACTCACGTTTATCTCACCAAACTTGCAATTGTTCGTTCACAATCTTTCAACACACGGGGTGCACGAGCTGGGGTCTAATAGCGCACACGAGTATAAACTCGATGATTGGTAATCAGCTAGGATACGTAAATGCGATATGGAGGGCGCATAAGTATAACTTCAATATTTCACAATTATGTAGGGGTAATAATCTTAATACAGTTAGCTTGCAATTATGTAGGGTGGGTCAATTTAATGTAGGTAATTTGCAATAGATTTAATATAGGTAGTCTGTGATTATGTAGGGTTAATACATTTAATACAGGTAATTCGTAATTATGCAGGGTTAATAGATTTAATATAGGTAATTTGTAATTAATTTAATATAGGTAATTTGCAACAAATTTAATATAGGTAATTTGTAAGTAATTTAATATAGGTAATTTGTAAGTAATTTAATATAGGTAATTTGCAGTGATGTAGGGCAAGTCATCCCGATATAGCACATACTCCAAGTCCCACAAATGTCGAATATGTAGGAAGAATTATCCTGACACAACACACGAATACAATGCCAAAAATCTGGAAAGAATTATCCTGATGCAACACACAAATTCCATGCCAAAATATCTGGGAAGAATTATCCTGATACAACACACAAATTCAATGCCAAAAAAATTGCGAATATGTAGGCCAGATTAGTGCGATGTAACACATAAGTCCAAGTTCAACACCTGGCCAAAAACGTAGGGACCAATTCTTCCAATATAGCACCTGAACTCAAACTCAATAAACTGCCAGAAATATAGGAGCCAATTATTTCGACTTGGCCCCTGAATTCCAGTTCAGTACACTGTCAAAAATATAGGAAAAATTCTAATTTCTTCGGAATGAATTTCAAGCAAAATTCAAATTCAGTACACTGTCAAAAAAAATATAGGAAAAATTTCAATTTCTTCGGAATGAATTTCAAGCAAAATTCAAGTTCAATACACTGTCAAGAAAAATATAGGAAAAAACTTCAATATAGCACCTGAATTCTGAACTCCAGTTCAATAAATTTCCAGAAATATATGGCCCAATTATTGCGAAATAGTACCTGAATTCAAGTTCAACACCTGGATAATCGTTTCCAACTTAGGTGAGGTGGAAGCGGCAAGGATAGTACTAGGCGCTCCTACGGGACACTTGCCGAGTCCTTTTTTTCTTCCTTTAGCCCGCCTCAACACGTGCTATGTATAGCGTTTTGTGCAGCTACACCACCCGAAATCTGCTTGTCGGGGTTCTTCCCAGTCTCCAGAAAGCTGTTAAATAAAACTCGCCACAAGCAAAAAACGAAAAAACTGACTTTCCCGATATAAAACTTTTATAAAAACTTTATTGCAATAAAATTTCCACTCTTTACACTTTTTGTGTTTTTTGCGGGGACCACACAACCACCCATCCATCCAACACCACGACTTGTTTACAAAGAGAATGAGAATGATGTCACCGGCATCGGCTTCAGCTAGCCGTCCCGTTCCACTGTGGTTCTGTTCCGGATATGGATCATCTATTGGGGCAGGTTCAGCATGTTTACTTCGTCTTTTTGTTTACATTTTTTGTTTCTTTTTCATTATTCAGTTTTACAAATGCAATTCTTATTTCTAAGGTTAATTTTCTAGCGATAAAATGTAATACAATTCTACAGGCAGTAAACAGGTTGAATGGCCTAAAACTATGCTATTTCGAAATACATTTTTAAGGATAGTCCTGATAAAAATTTTATATTAAATTAGTGATTTCAATGATTTAATGTTTTTTAATAAAGTTATTCTAAATTCAAATTACTTGTTTTTTTTATTTCTTTGCGGCTTGCGTTTTTGCTCGTTCGTTACACGACCCCCTTTTCACGAAGAAGCTGTCCCCAGCGTCCGGTTAAGTTGCTTCGTCAGATTCGCTGTGGTAGGCGTAGTGGTTTTTGGGCATTCCCGCATTGAAGCTACTCTCCAGGTCTGGTTGTCCTTCTTCTTCGCATTCGGTTTGGTAGGCTGAATAGGTCCGGTAATAGGGTGATCCTGCAAATCCGCCAGGGGAAGTGGCACCAATGTAATGACCTTATTCTTGAATGGTAAGAACAGATTAGTAGAAAAAAATAGAAAACGCAAATAAGCGATTTATTATCTCCTATCACTCCTTGCATGGGGTTCGAGACCGATAAGCCCGAGAGGCATTTCCTCCTCGTCGTTGGTAGCTGCGGGCTTATTCGGCCGAGGTAGAGGCTTGGTAAAGGGCGCCTCTAACTCGCCCTTTTAGATAGGTACTGATTAAATTCTTGTTTCGGGCTCTCAGGGAAAAAGGTTGGAATATGGTTCGGAGGTAGTTAGGGTTTTTTTTGGGCTAGGAAGGGTTTGCGTTTTGTGCTCTTATTCCTTAGGTTTGGGATAGGCTTTTAGTGGGAAGGCGTCGTATTTTACTACGACATAACAACACCAACAACAACAACATATAGCTGGGTGTCCAAAAGGCATTTCCTCCTCGCCAGTAGTTGGCAAAGACATACTCAGCTGGGGAGAGGTTAGGTAGAGGGCGCCTCTCGCTCGCCCTTTTGCGTCATGCAATAACAAGCGACTATGGGATCGACAGTTACGAGGAATAGGCTGGGTAGGCTGGTTACACATATAGACGTACACAAACAAACTAGTAGGGGTAGATCGGCTTTATAGAGGTTATTCCGTCATGGGTAGTCAATCGGAAGGGTCATTTAATACTGGCAGGTCTTGGTAGGCTTTTGGGCAGGTAGGCTATTCGTGCCCGAGTGCTTTCTTGCGCGAGTCTACTGGTCGTAAATAGGGTGCTAGGCGATTGCGGTGTACTGTACTGGTTTTCTTTGAAGTTTCTTTACTTATTTCGTAATTGACGTTGCCGATTATTTTATGGATAATATACGGACCTTCCCAGTCTCTTTGGAGTTTTGGGCATTTGCCTTTTCTTCTTTTAGGGGCGTAAAACCATACACTGTCGCCTTCTTTAAATGGGTTTGCTTTAGCGGAAAGGTCGTAACGTTGTTTCATTTGTCGACTGGCTGCCTGTAGGTTTTCTCGCACTTCCTGGTGTACCTTTTTCAGTCTTGTTACGAGGTTCTGAACATAAGTTTCGCACGACTCGGCGCTTTGAGGCATCTCTCCTACACATAGGTCCATTGGTAATCTTAGTTCTCTGCCTAGTTTTCGATTCCTAGACGTTTCATAACCCCTTGAAAAACGTTGGATTCAAAATTTCGTCCTTGATCGGAGTGTAGTTGCAAAGGTACTCCGAATCGGGAGAAGACGTCTTGGAAGAGTGCTTCTGCCACAGTCTCTGCAGTCTGGTCCGGGATGGCGATGGCTTCGGGCCATTTAGTGAAGTAATCCATTACTATCAATACGAAGCGGTTACCCTTAGTGGTTGCGGGCAGAGGTCCTAGAATATCGATGGCGATCCTTTCGAAAGGTCCGCCCACATTATACACTTGCAGTGAAGCTCTTTGTTTCCTACTTGGCCCTTTTCTCTGGCTGCAAACCGTACATCTTTGACACCACCTCTCTACGTCGCTTTTGCATCCTATCCAGTAAAATCGAGCCTTGACTTTTTCGATTGTTTTACGAGTACCAAAGTGTCCTCCTGTGGAGCTGTCGTGAGCCTGCTTTAAAACTTCGTTTCTTGGTGACTCAGGCAACAGGATTTGATATCCTGTTCCTCCCGATGTTGGGTGCACTCTGCACGCTATGTTTTCGTGCATCGCTAATGATGAGAAGATGGATCTGTAGGCCTTAAGAACGGGGTCGACATGTGTTATGGTTTCTAGTTGTGGTGCCTCTCCGGCTTCTAGCCACTGTCTTACAACGCGCAGATTACTGTCGTTTGCTTGTTGATGAGGTATGTCCGGTTGGAGGGAAACGAGGCGAATACTAATTTCATTCCTCTCGTCTAAGCGAGCGCAATATCGGCAATCGTTCGTCAAGCACGGTTTTCTTGATAGAGCGTCAGCGTTCAGATGTTTATTGCCAGGTCTATGCTGGATTTCGAAGTCGAATTGTTGAAGGCGTTCTAGCCAGCGAGCCACTTGTCCTTCAGGCTCCTTAAAATTAGTAAGCCAGCGCAACGAAGCGTGATCTGTGCGGACGGTGAAATGTCTACCCAGTAAGTAAGGCTGAAAGTGGGCTACGGCCTTTACTACGGCCAGCAACTCTTTTCTCGTGACACAGTAGTTTTGTTGCTGCCTGTTCAATGTTTTGCTGTAATATTCTATAACATGTTCGGTTCCGTTTTGCATTTGGGACAGAACAGCACCCCAGGCGAAGTAGCTAGCATCCGTATCGACTATAAAAGCACCGTGTTCGGTCGGCTGAGCCAGAATAGGAGGGCTTATAAGCCTGTGTTTTAACGTGTTAAATGCCGTATCACACTCCGAGGACCAAGTAAAAGCTGATGTTTTTTCCGTTAACCTCGTAAGTGGCTTGGCTATCTGGGAGAAGTTCTCGATAAATCGACGGTAGTATGCGCACAGGCCGATAAAGGATTGCACGTCTCTTTTGCAGGCAGGTCTAGGCCAGGCTTGTACAGTTCTGACTTTCTCAGGATCCGGTGAGATACCTTCCGCGGATATTAGGTGTCCAAGGAACTTGACTTCTCGCCGGCATAGTTGGCACTTGGATGGCGAAAGCTTCAGTCCAGCTGATGATAGGCGACGAAATACGATGTCTAGATGATTTATAAGTTCATCGAAGCTTCGGCCGTGGACAATGACATCGTCTAAGTAGACGAGACAGATGTTGTAGGTGATTCCTTCGAGTACCAGCTCCATCAGACGTTGGAATGTCGCAGGGGCGTTTGTTAGCCCAAAAGGCATGACATCGAACTCCCTTAGTCCTGCTCCAATAGAGAACGAAGTTTTCTCTCTGTCGGCTGGATCCATTTGGACCTGCCAATAGCCGGATTGCAGATCAAGAGTGGCGAACCAAGTTGACTCACCTAGAGCTTCCAGGGTAAGGTCAATTCGTGGTAGGGGGTACGAATCTTTTTTAGTGACTTCATTAAGCCTCCTATAGTCGACGCAGAACCTAAGCGTGCCATCTTTTTTTCGCACCAGTACCACTGGAGAGCTCCAGGGGCTCTTGGAAGGTAACACGATCCCTTGCGTGATCATGTCTTGAAGGATCTTTTCAGCTTCTGTTCGTCGGGCTATGGGGATCCTTCGCGGTGGCTGTTTAATTGGTAGTGCTCCTTGGGTGTCGATTTGGTGCTTAATAAGGGTTGTACGACCCAGGTCGTGCTTGGATCGAGAGAAAACGTTGGAGTGCTTGTTGAGAAGCTCTGTTAACTTTTCCTTGCCGCTTGGTGGTAGGTCGGCTTGGCCTTCGCTTATTAATTCCTCTATGTTGTAGCTTTACTCATCTTTCTGAATTTCGCGGCATTCTATTACTTTAAGGTCTCCCTCAATGTGACCTATTGGGGTAGATGGAGGTAGGTATATGGGTTCACTGCCCACATTTGCTACTCTCGCGTGGACTTGTCCTTGTTTGCAGGCGTCTAATATGTACATAACTTCGAGGTTGGATGGCAGATCCCTTAGTGGAGTCAGGAGTTGTTCATTAGGGTAGAAGATAACCGCAGAATGTAGGCGCTGTTAGGTTGTAGGCTGAGTTCATTTATCGTGTAGGCAGTAAGACGCTGGTGGGCTTGATTTAGTTTGAGGGTCTTACCAGATAGAGTGATCTCTCCTTTCTGCAAGTCTAGGCGGCATCCATGTTTCAACAAAAAGTCCATGCCAACGATGCAGTCGTCGAAAATTTCAGCTATGTAGGCGGGTTGGGTGGTTAGGAAGTCCGAAATTTTTACGTTTACGTGAGTTATCCCTTTTGCCGGAATAATGTCACCGCTGACACTGCGAATAACCGCATTAGACGGTATCATCTGGAGATTGCTGTTACTTGCTGAAATAACTCTGGGGTGTAGGACAGTTCGTGTTGCTCCGGTGTCTATCAAAAGGTGACACGGAACTCCTTCTATTTCTCCATCTAGCCATAAGTGGTTGGTGCTGTCGGTTAGGCTGATGAGAACTTTAAAGCTCTCTGAGGCTTCTTTCTCCGCTGGCTCCTGCCTCTTGAAGCCAGCGGCCTTCAGTTTGACGTATATGCTAGGGTTGGACTTAGGGTAGGATAATTCTCGGAGCTAGTGGTAGGCGGTGGTGAGGTAGGAATGCCAGTTTGCACTCCATCCGTAGGCGGGGCGACTAAAGGGTAAACAACTCGAGGCTGGCTAGGCGTAGAATTTTTAAGGCGACGTAGATTAGATGCTTTGGGCGATCGATCGGTACCGACAACATCGAAGATGACCGTTTCCCCTTTAGTCAACGTAGGTCCAATATTTTGAAGATCGCTACAGTGAATGAAGACGTCTTGGGCGTTATCACTGCGTTGGAGGAAGCCGTACCTCTTAAGGTTGCAATACCATCTCACAATACCTAACACGTCCTTCTCGGCGTTGTCTTTGCGAGTTGCTACATCGACTGGATGCTCTGGGTTCCTTGGGTAGATGTCGGTTGTTGTAGTTGTGGAGCGTTGTTCCAGGCCTGGCTTGGGCTCCTTCAAGCCAGGCGAGGACCTTTTCCCGAAAACCTTGCGGGTCTTCTATCTCTAGTAGTTCCCGGTCCGGGGTCTACTGAAGCCGCGGAAATCTTAATGTTCCGGCGGCTGAGTCTAGCTGCGTCCCTGGAGGCTTCTACTCGGGTAGCCTGAGCTAGGGCTGCTTCAATGGTCACTGGTTCTACGTCCCTAACTCGTTGCTGGATGTCGGCGTCCGCTATTCCGTCCAGGAATTGACCCAGAGCAATACGATTCCTCACTTTCTCCGGGCAATCACTAAATGCCATAAAGGTTAACCTTTGTAGGTCCGTGGCAAACTCAGATAAGCTCTCGTGCGATCTTTGAATCCTGGCTCGAAGTTGACAGTGAGCGACGGATTGGCGATGCTCGTCACTGAAGCGTTCAGACAGCGCTTGACTTAGAAGTTCGTAGTCATCCTTCAACTTTTCTTCTAACCTATCGAAGAAATTTAGGGCCGTGCCTCGTAAATAAGGACCTAAGTAGAGGGCCTTCAATTCGTTGGACCAGGAATTGGCTCGGGCGACGGCTTCGAAATGTCGTTTGTAGGCGGTCCATGGTTCCTTCCCATCATAATCCCTAAGAAATAGGCGGATTCTTGTAGGCGGGGAAAAACTTTCGGCGAAGGCATTTAAAGGCTGACTCGCTTGCAGGCTCGCACCAAAGGCTGGAGGACGCGGTAGTGTCGAGGGGACCATAGTTGAGGTCAAGGCGTGACATGGTATTTCTGAACTGTCCGCGACATGTACTCTAGGGATGCACTGGTATGTTGACACTGGAGGATGGGTAGCTTACGAATATTCCGGTCCTAACATCACAGTATGTTCTTGCTGACGGGGTGCCCAGCTTGCAGAACATTCAGCTGTTACTTGCGGTGTATGTCTCGTCGTCGTTCGCTTCATATTCGGAGGTGCAGTACAACCTAGAGAGGCAGTTGGATTTTTTGGCGAACGATTATTACTTGCTGCTGCTGCCGTTATACTTTCATATTGAGTGGCAATTTCCCTGGTCATCTTAGGCTCCGTTGGGGTTGGACATGACGTAGCTTCTGTTGGTATAGCCGGTTCGTCTAAGCGTATTAAGGATACCTCCTCCTCGTTTCTAGATTGTGCAGCGTTCTCCATTGGATTCGCGTTGGCTAGAACTGAGTGATCGAAGCTTTCCAGATCCGATAGGGTGGGAATCGTCCTTTCGTTCTGATTAAGTTCAATCGCTCCAATCCTCTTAGACATTGAGTTCATTTGTCTATTCATCTCCGTAATTTGTTCGGATAACCTCATCAAGATTTCGACATCTGGTCCATGTGCCTTGCTGGAGGTCTCGGCGAAGTCGGAGAACAGTATACAATTTTGTCTTGTAGCCATACTATTTGAAATTCTCAGGCCGAGCGAAGCTTATAAATTCCTGAGTGTGGGGCTTTCTTTCGAAAGGCTTAAGGGAACCCCACACCTGGCACCAATGTTGCGAAATCCGCTATGGCACGAGACAAAATTGGACCAAACAGGGGTCAACCACAACAAGCGGCTACGCACAGGCGAAGAGAGGATTTCCGAGAAACACTCAGGCCAATCGTCCACTTGTCCAGGTCGCGACACTCTCTCCCCTCAGAAGCTGTGTATAATATTCCAACGAAAAGAACACAAACGGCTAACAACAGACAACAAACTTTCCCGGAAACTTCCGCGACGTCACAGCTACCTGTACTCGAAAGGTAGACAACCAATTCTCCCTAAAGGTAACGCAAGGTACAACAGCAGCTCGATCTAGGTCAGTAAAGTTTCAGGTGAGGCGACTTCAACCGTCGTGGGCGTAGCGACTAACCAAAGTGTGCGGCTTTCCTTCTTCCTTTAATTACAGGTTCGGTGTATTGTTGAAGTCGAGGTATTCCAGAGATCAACGTACAGCGAGGGCGACGGGGAATTCCACTGGGTCTAAAACAGGCAACCAGGTAAGTACGAGTATGCAATTCCTTCGAAGTGTAATTATCGCGAGTGTACTAAGCGTGAATCAGGGGAAGGTTAACCGGGATAACTTCCGTGGATCGCGATTTACTAGACTGGCGATCCCTCAATCCTTTCCGCTTAAGCTATCCCAGCCAACCCACGCAAGGAAACACTCGAGTGGCACGAGAACTCACCCGACTCACAGGTAATACGGTGGAATATCGTCACCTATAGTTTCTGGGCTGGTAAAATCTAATACTTGCGCCTAATGAGTTCCGATCACGTCCAGGTAAGTTCTTGGAGCAGGCAAAATTTACTCACGTTAATCTCACCAAACTTGCAATTGTTCGTTCACAATCTTTCAACACACAGGGTGCACGAGCTGGGGTCTAATAGCGCACACGAGTATAAACTCGATGATTGGTAATCAGCTAGGATACGTTAATGCGATATGGAGGGCGCATAAGTATAACTTCAATATTTCACAATTATGTAGGGGTAATAATCTTAATACAGTTAGCTTGCAATTATGTAGGGTGGATCAATTTAATGTAGGTAATTTGCAATAGATTTAATATAGGTAGTCTGTGATTATGTAGGGTTAATACATTTAATACAGGTAATTCGTAATTATGCAGGGTTAATAGATTTAATATAGGTAATTTGTAATTAATTTAATATAGGTAATTTGCAACAAATTTAATATAGGTAATTTGTAAGTAATTTAATATAGGTAATTTGTAAGTAATTTAATATAGGTAATTTGCAGTGATGTAGGGCAAGTCATCCCGATATAGCACATACTCCAAGTCCCACAAATGTCGAATATGTAGGAAGAATTATCCTGACACAACACACGAATACAATGCCAAAAATCTGGAAAGAATTATCCTGATGCAACACACAAATTCCATGCCAAAAAATCTGGGAAGAATTATCCTGATACAACACACAAATTCAATGCCAAAAAAATTGCGAATATGTAGGCCAGATTAGTGCGATGTAACACATAAGTCCAAGTTCAACACCTGGCCAAAAACGTAGGGACCAATTCTTCCAATATAGCACCTGAACTCAAACTCAATAAACTGCCAGAAATATAGGAGCCAATTATTTCGACTTGGCCCCTGAATTCCAGTTCAGTACACTGTCAAAAATATAGGAAAAATTTCAATTTCTTCGGAATGAATTTCAAGCAAAATTCAAGTTCAGTACACTGTCAAAAAAAATATAGGAAAAATTTCAATATAGCACCTGAATTCTGAACTCCAGTTCAATAAATTGCCAGAAATATATGGCCCAATTATTGCGAAATAGTACCTGAATTCAAGTTCAACACCTGGATAATCGTTTCCAACTTAGGTGAGGTGGAAGCGGCAAGGATAGTACTAGGCGCTCCTACGGGACACTTGCCGAGTCCTTTTTTTCTTCCTTTAGCCCGCCTCAACACGTGCTATGTATAGCGTTTTGTGCAGCTACACCACCCGAAATCTGCTTGTCGGGGTTCTTCCCAGTCTCCAGAAAGCTGTTAAATAAAACTCGCCACAAGCAAAAAACGAAAAAACTGACTTTCCCGATATAAAACTTTTATAAAAACTTTATTGCAATAAAATTTCCACTCTTTACACTTTTTGTGTTTTTTGCGGGGACCACACAACAACCCATCCATCCAACACCACGACTTGTTTACAAAGAGAATGAGAATGATGTCACCGGCATCGGCTTCAGCTAGCCGTCCCGTTCCACTGTGATTCTGTTCCGGATATGGATCATCTATTGGGGCAGGTTCAGCATGTTTACTTCGTCTTTTTGTTTACATTTTTTGTTTCTTTTTCATTATTCAGTTTTACAAATGCAATTCTTATTTCTAAGGTTAATTTTCTAGCGATAAAATGTAATACAATTCTACAGGCAGTAAACAGGTTGAATGGCCTAAAACTATGCTATTTCGAAATACATTTTTAAGGATAGTCCTGATAAAAATTTTATATTAAATTAGTGATTTCAATGATTTAATGTTTTTTAATAAAGTTATTCTAAATTCAAATTACTTGTTTTTTTTTTTATTTCTTTGCGGCTTGCGGTTTTGCTCGTTCGTTACAATATTTTCTGGAAGATATTTGTGAAATAATTTCGTGTTTAAACCCGTTTTGTGCTAATGATGAATTTACAGGAAAATTGCAGAGAAATTAAGCACTTGAGTGTGAGAAGATTTTATAAAATAGTATGGGAATATTTCTTCTTAAATTGTATTTAAGTGTGAATTGATTTCTTATTCTTTTCTTTATAGTATTTCTTAATAAAGATTTCACCACTTTGAGTAAATGGATGAAGACTGTTTTTTATTCACTCAATAATGTACTTTCAAAAGGAAATTGCAGTTTTTAATTTTTTTTAAAAGGATATTGTGGTTGCTGTTTGCATCCCACTCTAGTTCTGTTATATCCCACTTCTTGTATAAATATCAAGAGTTCTTAGGTAGTCTTTTAGTATTTATAGTGAAGTCAACCAGTGAAATTGTCGCAATAAAAATTCGTGTTCTTACTCAGCTTAAAATAATAAATTTTGGGTCATCTCCTTGAAAAAAAAATTTTAAATATCAACTAAGCAGTCATCGAAGACTTTGAAGTATTGGAGGAGCTAAATTCTGCAAATTTTAAACCTGCACTCGCTGTTAAAGATATGGAAGAGTCGCAAAATTACAAAATCATAAGCTGCAGAAGAACAACAACAAAATATGGACCCAGGATCCTTTTAGAACTGGAGAGTTACCATGTTTTTCTGTCGCCTAGATTCGACGCTAAAATTACTGACCGTTCAATTGACAAAATTGACGATGGAGGCTTCTTTGTTGAAAGGAAAACAGCAAGTGGCAGCTATTTCAATTTAATGTTTTCTAAGATAACACCTGGCACTGGCTATTATTTGAATTTATAAATAAATAAAGTACTTTCATTAAATATATGTTTCATTCCACCTCACCTTACAATCATTTCCCTCTGGAGTTTGAAAATAGTAAAAGTTATTTGCAGGCTAACAATTGCAGGAGGATGGTATAAATATGACAACTAAATAAAATTCAATTAGTTAATCGACTTCAAGTTAACATGCTAACATTAAAAATGGATAGACGTTCAGTAAATATTTTGTTTTTATCACTATGCATTTTGCATATCAATAGTTTACCGATCCCGTTAAGTGTAAACCTAATGGACAAAAGTAGCAGTAACTTAGATTTTGCGCTCACTCTACCAAATAATGACTCTATACAAATTGGCTTAACTTTTAAACTGATGAATTACAGTAACACAAGCAATTCCAAAGAAGACGCAGTTTCTACCTTAAGGGGGTAGCCAGGTTTCAATGACCTCTTTTTTCAACTACATTTTTTTAACATTAATCTTTATTTGACATTTACAAATTTTTAAGTATGTTTTCTGACATGTTAATAACTTCCAAAAAAAAAATTTATTTTCATTTTTCATTAACATCCGGTTAATTTATGGCCGATCTGATGACGCCATGTTAAGAAACGGTTGCCATGATTTCTCAACTTTGGGTTATCTAAAACACAAAACAAAAATTGATTATAAAAGAGCACATAAATAGCTATATCCTGAACCTCAGTTATGGAAAAAAATTCATAAATAAACAAACAGGAGACGGAGTTGGATCAATGCGTTGAGCGGCAAGACCAACATGCCATGGGTCCCGGGTTCGAGACCTGATCACCGGGAGCATTTATTAAGAAATTAAAAAATAATCCACTCCGTCTTTGGGCTGTTGTCTAGCTCGCAGCAATGCAAACAAGACTCAAGTTTCCTCACTTCCCTCCATACAATATTCCTTCTTCGTCGAAATGGGGGGCGACGGCACATGATAAGATTGAGATACTGAGAAAAGACGATAAGACGGTAAGATACTACTTCGATAAGACGGTCATCTCGACACGCCGATTGTAAGATGCGAGCGCTCGAGGCTTGGCGGCGTGATTCATTTTTCGGCCACTTCTGATACGCTATGAGATCAAAAGTCGTTTTTATCTTATTTCTGAGGTTATAGAGTGACTAAATATTGAGAAAAAAAAGTTCAATTTTTTGAAAATTTCAAACCTGGCTACCCCCTTAAAAGAAAGTAATGACGAGCCAATAATTTTGGATAATATTTGCAATTTAATTGAACTAACTATATATATATATATATATATATATATATATATATATATATATATATATATATATATATATATATATATATATATATATATATATATATATATGTTGCAATAATTTTTTTTGTAGAACGAACTTTTGTTTAATGATTATCAAAACCATGGGAGGTTCTTTCTTAAGATTTCTAAATCTGATTCAGCAGCATATAAAAAATTCAAGGATATTTGTAGGAGTTGGCACCTTCAAGATGTTTTGCTTTTGGTACAAAAAGAAGAAAAGAAGGCCAAAGCAGTTGGAAGAAAAGTAGTTCAATTTAATATTATTCCCCAGATACATTATGTTCCAATGTGGGATCGTAAGGGCCCCTGGGAAACATATGCTGTCGACAGATTTCGCTTTCAACGACGAATTCGAGATATGAAAGATGTTTTGGATCCCAATTTAGCTGCCTCGGATAGAAATGAAATTTATAGTTTAAGATATAAAAATTTCAAATCAAGTAATAAAATAAAAGTGCTTTTAATATAAAATATTTATTTGTATAGCAATATTATAACACATTATCTTTCTTATCTTTCGTTTTGATGAAAATCCCAGCCATTTAAC
This sequence comes from Leptarthrus brevirostris, assembly GCA_964036015.1. Classification (NCBI taxonomy): domain Eukaryota; kingdom Metazoa; phylum Arthropoda; class Insecta; order Diptera; family Asilidae; genus Leptarthrus; species Leptarthrus brevirostris. The sequence goes on from OZ038373.1 coordinate 47,390,202, forward strand.
ATCAACTTTATCTGGGGTTCTCTTCAATATTTTTTCTACGAGGTAAACATCAGGATTCTTCGTCTTTTGGAGCCCCATTTCATAAAAACTCCCCTTTATTGCATTCCCTTCATGGTCTTACAATTTTGAAGATCTCTGTAGTCCAGTTTGGTGTATACCCCTTTTCAAATGCATTTTTATACTTGATAATGCGAACAAAGTCTCCCAGTTGAAATTTTTGTAAATGAAACTTCTTTAAATGATTGTAAACTGTTGATAGCAATTTTTTCTCAATCTTCTTTGTCACATCACGTGGTCTCATTTTAATTGTTCGATGATTACTTGAGTTATATTTTACGAGTAATTTCTTAACCAAATCTATCCATCGGTATGAGCCCTGCATAGTAAACTCTTTCCACATCATGCTTTTTAATGTTCGATTAAATGGTTCAACTACAGATGATTTTAAAGGGCTGTATGTAGAAAAATGATTAATGCGGAATTTTTTCATTAAGTTTTGAAATAAGCTATTGAAAAACTCTTTTCCATCATCAGTTTGTAAATTTGTTGGAGTCCGACCTTCTTTTAGTATGGATTTCATAGCTTGAGTAACCTCGACACCAGTCTTTCTTTTAATAGGAATTGCCCATGCATATTAAGAAAATCCGTCTATTACAGTTAATAAAAGGCCATTATTGCTTGTAGTATAAGCACCCATTTCAGTGGTCGTATTACCATGTAGAAAAGCCATTGGTACACGGCACAGACCAACCAAAAAGACCACCGAGAAATTTGTAGGTAGGTGGCCTACTGAGGCAAGGGAAACTGAAGGTGGAAGTGGCCATGATATGCAACACACTAGGGTTCCCGGACCAGGAAGGGAAGCTCGCCCAATCCACCAGAGAGCTATTACCCCATAATCGTGGACGACATCGGTATGAAAGAAGATACCGATGTAAAAATTGTGTTTCGGTCGCTCGAAACCATTAAAGATGATGTGCGCAAGCGGGGTAGGAAGTAGTAGCCGTCCCGGGAATGGAGGGGGACATAGGCAAGATTCTAAAGAGGATGTTAGAGTTTATTTTTTGGGACACTGGTGTGCAGGTTATACTGTATACAGACGTCCAGAGTAATGCTGGCCAGAGTAATGTCCCGCTGAGCAAGAAGAAGCCGGAACCTATAACTGGTTCAACACGAAAGGCAAGAGGAAGAAAGCCGAGACAAGAAGCTCTCCTGGTAAAAATGGAAGGAAAAACAAGGCCGAGACGCTGAAGGAAGTAAAAGAGACCGTAGAGACGTAGAGATTAAAGAGGTTAAAAAGACCAAGAGGGGGGAGGTGCTCTTGACCGTGAGAAACGGCAGTGGGAAAACGGAAGCACTCAAAAATGCCATCAATGAGAAGGTCCGAAAGGCCTCTACGGTACTGCTGGTTAGAAAAAAGGTTCTGCATATAAAAGGTATGGACGGAATAACGACTGTAGAGGGAATAAGGGAGGCGATATGCAGCGCTGCTGGGGTTAGCAGGGAGACCGTGGAGCTGAGAGCCCAGAGGCCAACCTACGAAGTGAGGCAGAACGTAACAGCGGTGTTGGCGGAAAATGACGCGCTGAAGCTCCTAAAAGTAAGCAAATAAAAAATCGGCTGGGTTATCTGCAGGGTAGCTGAGAGAAAAACGGACCCCAAATGTTTTAAATGCTGGAATTACGGGCAAATCAAAGCCCAATTCAAAGGTCTGGACAGAGAGCATCTGTGCCTTAAATGTGGCAAGGAGGGACATAAGGCTGGCAGCTGCACAAAGAAACCATACTGTGTGCACTGCGAAAAGGAGGGGCACCAGTCTGGGCATGTCAGATGCCCAAACAACAAGGATCAGGAGGTTGGGGTTCCTAAAAAGGGTAACAGCATAGGCAAGGAGTTTGAAAATACTACAAATAAACACAAATCGGAGCCGCCCGGGCCTGCATATGGCAATAGCCACAGGCAGAGAAAGAGGGGTAGGGGTAATATTGGTTAGTGAGCCAAATAAGATAGACATCAAAGGTAGAAGAGACTGGATATCGGATAAGAAAGCTAATGCAGCTATTAAAATTAGTAGGCAGCGGCCCAGGATACACGTACGTGCAAGTAACCGAACTTATTATCTACAGCTGCTACTTCTCGAGGAACAGAGATATTGCTGCGCTGGAGTATAGTCTAGATGACATTGGTAGGCGCATCAGAGACAATGCGTAAAGCGCAATTGTGTCAGGGGACTTCAATGCTAAGTCCTCCCAATGGGGAATGGAGTATATGGACCGAAGGGGTCAAATTGTGACCGATTGGATAGCTGAGCACGGGCTACTTATCGCCAACATTGGAGATAAGCCAACTTTCCAAAGGCTAGGATATGCATCTATCCTAGACCTGACGCTGGTCACGGAAGGCGTCAAAAGTATGATCCAGCATTGGGAAGTGAGTGATACAGAATCACCAAGCGACCACAATCACATAATCTTTGAGGTCGTTACAGCAAAATCGGGCAGGACACCAAAAATTAGGAGTCGTGAAGGGTGGCAACGTAAGAAGTTAGACCAACAAAAGCTAGAAGTTAAGATAGCGCGTGCTCCCCACGACAGAAGTGCAGTTATTGCGGCAGGTTTCATGAAGATGATGAAGCACCTCAGTAACCAAGCAATGCCTAGAAAGAGAGCAAAAACCAGGAAAACTCAGGTCTACTAGTGGAATAACGACATTGCAGAGTTACGAAGAAAGTGCATGAGGGACAGAAGGTCCTATACCAGAAGTCCCAGACACTCAGCAGTGGAAAGGCAGAGGAAATGGGAAGAATATAACACCAGCAGGAAAAGGTTAAGAGATGCCATTAAAAAAGCCAAGAAGGCTGGCTGGAAGATTCTGTGTAGCGAAATTGATAACGACATTTGGGGAAAAGCCTATAAAATTGCTATGAAGGGCCTGTTGGGTTTCCCGCCAAGGCCAAACATGTCTATGAGCTTCACAGAGGAAGTGGCAAAATTCCTCTTCCCAATCCACGAGCCGGTCACATTCCAAAGGCGGAGAGACACAGAATTTGAGCCCTTCACAGAAAACGAGCTAAAGGAAGCATGGGGCAAGCTAAAACTCAACAAAGCGCCGGGACCTGGGAATTTCCTAACAGAAATACTTAACAAAGTAGCGGCGCTAAAACCAAACTACGTGCTAGAAGTCTACAATAGACTTGCCAACGAGGGATTTTTCCCGATAGAGCGGAAAAAAGCACTGTTGGTCCTGCTTAAAAAAGGAGACAAGCCGACGTTGAGGGTAAATTGCTTGACGTTGAGGGTAAATTGTACGAACAACTTATCCTAATAAGACTCCAAGATGAGCGCAAGAAGTCAGGAGACCTATCGAGAAGGCAGTACGACTTCAGAGAAGCCCGACAGACCGTCGACGCCATCAAGGAAGCCCTCAGAATAGCAGGAGAAGCGCATGCCAACGCAGCACGAAACCGTCGGCTATGCGTAATGCTCACTATTGACGTTAAGAACACCTGCAACAGCGCCTCGTGGCAGATAATACTTGAAGAGCTAAGAGAGTGACAACTAAACGAAAGCCTGATAGCCGTCATTGCATCTTACCTCTCTGAAAGAAAAATAGTGCTAGAAGCAGAAAGGCGAACGGCAGATATGAGTATCAATAGCGGTGTCTCACAAGGATCAGTAGATGAACGTTGTGCACTCGCAAATATTGTATGCGGCGCCTTTCTGGTACGGCGCAATGAACAAAACAATCAAGAGGAAAATGACTAGCACACAACGAGGGATACTAATAAAAGTCGTTAGCGCATACAGAACGATCTCAGCAGAAGCTGCTGGGGTGATAGCGGGAGTACCGCCTATCGACCTAATGGCCCAAGAAATGTCTTTAAAATATGACGGTATGGGCAGAACTGAAGCCGGAGAAAACCTGATGCAGAACTGGCAGACAAGATGGACAGGCGGCCAACACGGAAGATGGCCGAATATACTGAAACCTGACATAAAGAAATGAATTGACAGACCGTACGTAGAGGTGGACCATTTCCTAACCCAGGCACTCTCTGATCACGGCTGTTTCCGAGACCTCTTGTATAGAAGAAATAGGGCAGCTACGGATAAGTGTCCGTACTGCGGAGAAAAGGATGATGCCGAACACACTTTTCATGTGCTTGAAGTGAATAGAAGTCCGAAGAGAGTATAGTGAGTACACGGTAGAGGCATTTTGAGCAGCCAATATGACAAAGAGTCAGACTGCAGAAGGGGAAAAATGGACAATAGTGTAGAGAACAGTGAGGTACATTATTGAAAATAAATAGAAAGACCTAAGGCGGGTGTAGTCCAGATAAGAAATAAGTAGAAATAGCCATTAACGTACATGCAGGAAATTAAGAACCCTATAAAGGTAGGTAGGTTAGGCAGGCAGCCACGACACTGCAGTAATGCGAGAGCGGATACCGGCATGGTGCGCATATACGGGACTGTGGGTGCCTTTTAAGATTTTCCTCCTACAAAAAAAATTTTATATAAAGGTATATATATATATATATATATATATATATATATATATATATCTTAATATATAAAAATCACGTGTCACTGTGTTCGTACACGATTATCTCCGAAACCATTCAACCGATTTCAATGGAATTTTGTGAATTTGTATAGTTGGTTTTAGCTTGAAAGATAGAATATTTGTGGACCCGATAGGTGGCACTTTATTTTTCTTCAGATTTCTCATCCAAAAATACATACAACCAAAAATTTTAACTTCAATAAACCCCCACCTTTCAATACTTTTTAATGCGGTTTCAAGGATTTTTTATAGGAAAAATTAATAACCCTAATTCATTTTGTTTAAGTTGCATAATTCAAGTTGTGTAAGCTTTCAATAAATGGAGGTGTAAACAAATCTATTGACATCTGTACATTTCTTAGGTATAGTTTAGAATAACGACGAGCGCAGATGGGGGCAGGGGATGACTTGTACAAATAAACGAAACGACCGATACTATTGTCGACACTCCTGATGCATCCTAGGTATGGTGGTGAGAAGAGCGTTACATTAACAACTAATCGAACTGAGATGAACAATCACACTCTAATTGTTTGATACTGTGGTTAATACACATCTAGCACAACAAGAAGTGTTCGTTGAGTGACATATACAAATAATCGGAAGCGACACTTATTTACTAAAAGTTCGAGCAACGCCGGATATATATATATATATATATATATATATATATATATATATAGCACTTTTTTTCGTTCTTTTGTAAGCAGATTGCTCAAGCAGACACCCAAGGCCTTGGTCCTATTAATTTTTTCCAGAACACAGCCATGCATGGTGTAGTTGAAGTCGAGAGGATTCTTTCTACGAGTAAAAGACATAGACGTACACTTACTTATATTGAGGGGAAGATAGTTAACAAAACACCAGGTCAGAATTTAAAAGTTCACAGTCTCGAATAGAGGACACAACACGGAAAATTTTGGCGTCGTCAGCATAACAAAGAATTTTTGAATATTTCAAGAATAAAGATACATCATTGATGTAAATAATAAATAAAATCGGGCCCAGATGACTTCGATGAGGTACACCAGAGAAATTAAAAATAAACTTGGATAGTGATCCACGGAAGGACACACGCTGGGTCCGATTTAGTAGGTAAGAACGAACCCAGTCTACAAACAGTGAAGGAAACCCGAGGGGAGTAAACTTGTGAATCAAAATTTGGTGGCTTATTCTGTCGAATGCCCTGCTAAAATCTGTAAAGATACAATCCACTTGCTTTCCAGCCACAATTTTGGATAAGCAGAAATTTGAGAATTGCAGTAGGTTAGTCGCAGTAACAAAATGCACAAAATGTGCAGCAAAAATTCACTTGACCCGAGTTAATTTTCAAAAATAAAAATAAAAACAAACTACTTGTACACTCGAGCAATGTAAGAAATATAAAAATTTCTTAACATGATCGGCGTTTCTAACGAAGAAAAGTTAAACTCCTTTGGCTCGTTCTCAACAGCAGCACCAAAGGGTTAACCTTTCTTCAGCTGCTGGACGCCTTCGCGAAAAAACGAAAACTAGATTGAACTCCAACACAAAATATTTTAAAAACCGATCTAGACAGCTGTATCAAATAAAGATCACTTTCACTTCGCGAAGGCGTCCAGCAGCTGAAGAAAGGTTAACCCTTTGGTGCTGCTGTTGAGAACGAGCCAAAGGAGTTTAACTTTTCTTCGTTAGAAACGCCGATCATGTTAAGAAATTTTTATATTTCTTACATTGCTCGAGTGTACAAGTAGTTTGTTTTTATTTTTATTAGTCGCAGTAAACCTACCTTTCATAAAGCCATGCTGCTGGAAAGTTCCAAGAAAAGGTTTGCAATGAAAGTATAGTGAATCACAAACTAATGCCTCAAAAATCTTAGCAATACAACACAAGTTTGCAATGGGTCTGTAATTGGAAATATCACACCTCTTGCCTTTCTTATGGAGAGGGATAAAAAGAGATGATTTCCAAGATTTTGGAAAGACTCCATAAGAAATAGATAAATTAAATAAATAACAAAGAACAGAAACCAAGGAAGAAGAACAGTTCTCATAAAGGGAAATAGGAATACCATCAGGACCGCACGAAAAACTATCTGCCAAATTATTGATGTGTTTCGCGACTGTATCGTCATCAAATGTAAGATCTTTCATTTCCTGTGAAGAAGGAGAAAACAATATCAAGTAGCTTAGAGCTCCTTAGAGCTAGTATCGCAGTTGTCAGAATAATAATAATAAGGTCTACCACGGCATAGTCACGTTAGAGAAAAAGAATCCATAAATAAATACATTTTAACGTTCCAAGACAACCCCACAAAATTCGTAGACTAGTGTGCCATGCCTTAAGCGTTACTGAATACGTAAACGGGTAATAAGCACCTCTCAGAGTGACTTATTCAAAAAGATGTGCAATTCCTGAGAGTAAAAAATTACAAACTTTAGCATATCACCTTCAGTCCAGTGGAGCTCTATAGTGCACCCACACGCCACTTATAAAGTACCCAAATCCCAAATCTTGGTCTCAGTGTCTGCGAACTGATGGATAAGTTTAAAATAACTGTGAACACGATGGGACGTAATTAACTCCCACAGTTAATTAAGCCTTAACGGCTGTTGAGTTTCTCTTCTAACACAGAAGGTGCACTTCTTGACTGACGCCAGAAATTATTTACCTATTCCGACAACGACACTACTGGAATGAGTCTCAACAAACGAGCATGCAAAACAAAAATATAAAAATAAAATCAAATGCGTACAACAGAATGATTACGAGTTATATGTGTTCCTTTTAAGTGTCACTTTGTCCACATAAGTATTAACAACGTATCCCATATCATTAGCAAACCTTCGCATGCGATTAGTAGGCTCAAACATGCCGTTATTAGTGCGTGAAAAAGCAATCTGTAAGGGTGACATAATATAATAAGGTGGCAGAATAAGACTGTCGCTCAAAGTCAGAGAACGTCTAATGTGCGATCCCTAAAACGGAGACTAGCGTACTGAAACAGGGTTCTAACCGGGGATGTATAAAGTGGAGTCTTAAGAGGCAGCTAGAAAATTTCTTGGGCCAGCAAAGAATAAATCCCAGCATGGACTTGGCCCTAGCAACAACGTTATGAACGTGGAAGATGAAGTGCAATTGTAAATAAAAATAGACTCCCTAGTCCCTCACCCCTTTCAACCATTTTATACGAGTGCCCTCAAACATGTACTGAAAAGTACGGAAGTTGCGAGATCTCGGGAAATACAGAGCCTGATACTTCCTGGTGTGCAACTTAAGATTATTGTTGCAGAACGAGTTATAGAACATGTGCAGCTCCGATTGCAAGATCTCACAATCAATATTAGATTTGATTGGGAGAAAAATCTTAATATCGTCAGCATACATATATAAGAATTTTACATTTTTGAAGCAAATAAGTAATATCATCAGTAGATAAGATGAATAACAAAGGATCCAGATGACTACTCTGAGGAAAGCCAGAAGAAGCCACAAAAGCATCAGAGAGTGCGCAACGAAAACATACTATATAAGTTTGATTAGATAAATATGACTTAATCCATACAACGACGGAGGGCGGGAAACCCAAATTAGCTAACTTGAAAACAGTGATATGATGAGACAGCTTGTCAAAGGCCTTACTAAATACAATGTAAATGCAGTCAGTTGGCAGCCATCCAAGAATCTACCCACAATGTAAGAAACAAACTCAAGCAAGTTAGAAACCGTAGAAATATGCTTCAACAAGATCTCCTCCGTGATAGATGGACCAGGAACCAGAGGTAAAATTCGGTTATTTATGTGCGCGAAAAGTTCCTACTATCCGGATAAAAATCATACAATGCAAATGCGGCCCTAAAAGATTTAGTAAATAAGTTACCAATAATATTACAATCAGGGTGCGGAGTCTCTACTTCTAACCTGGACGCAGGGAACAAACGTCACTTGACAAACAAGTGTGGAAGCCTCAAAATCGGCCGCTCTGAAGTTAAAATGATATTGGCTTTCGAGGTTATCGACAAGAACCTCCGGGAGACAATGAAAAGCAACAAGCAGTGCAGGGTGAAACATGTCTCGATTTGTCAAGGAAATGAGGCTGGGTTCAAAAAAACTGAGCGTAAATTTTCTAGAGAACATCAGATCAAGCTGTCTTCCCATATTGTTACTCATATTGATCATTTGGCAAACATTACATTTCCGCCAAAGCAAAACGCAGCTCACTGAGCACCTTAATGATTCTCTATTTTATTTACGCATTTACAGTCCTATTCCATGATTATTTCTATTCACTTCATATTCATCTCCCGCCAGTTCATTGAAATTTTAGGTGGATTCAAGAATTCCGCTTTTGCAGCACCATGCAGTATTCAGCTTAATAGAAGGAGTTGCTGAATTATTCGGCCAATATTTGTATCGAGAAGAGTACCCTATCGCAAATTGGACAAAATTAATCCGGTCAAGTCCAACGAACAATCCTACATGTTATTCACGACATCACGACATGTTTTGCTTTCAATAGGCGGAATACCCCCTTCACTTGAACTCAACCCAACAAAAGAAGAGCTAATGCCTTGGAATTGTGCGCGCAAAATCCCTCCCATGGACACATGCAGTTAGTAAGTAATGGTAAAAACAAATAAACCTCCCGATTCCCAACCAGTTAAGGAATTTTCCTAATTCTCAATTTGCCCCTACTTAATTTTGAAAAAATTCTAGAATTATTGCACCGGGAATATATACCGGCAAATGACTTCTAAAACTGTGCCATGTTTCAAATCGATAGCAATAGTCGTTACTAAGAAAAACTGCCGTGCCAAACACACCGAAGGTTTCTTTGACCTTTTAGGTATCGAAGCCTAAAAAGAGGAAGAACCACGGTTAAAACCCTTTATTAGCTTAACTATTAGCTTTAATTATAAAAGAAATTGATAAAGGATCCGGGTAATGGTATTTGATGCGGAATAAAGTAAAAAAATTAACTTGTAATAACTTTTGTGAAAATTTATTAAGAAATCATTTTAAGCATCTTAAGTTTTATAATTACCGCAATAAAAGAAGATCAGGAATAAATACTTCCTTCAACTTATCATTAACAAAAACTTCATGTCTACAACTAACAGCCGGTTTTTCAAAATTGAAATCTATTTTATAAAACCTAACCGAAAAATTATCTAATAGAATACGAATATTGTAATGAGCACAATCATTTATAATATCTTGTAAATCAGAGTACAAAAGTAAATCCTTTAACCAATAAATCGGTACTGAAAATTTCGAGCTACTGTAAGCATAAGCAAAACATTGAAAGACTTTCCTAAAATTTTGAAGTTTAGTTATTTTTACATTTTTTTTAAGTAGTGTACTTACCGTCTTATATCTGGGAGCTTTAGAGATACCACCATGCATAAAATATGAGGAAGTTTTTTTATTCCTTGGAGAACTTTATAGTAATTTCCTCTTAAATATTCTAATGATATTTTCCTTGCTGTACAGAACATAGGGTCTCTAAAGAAATTATGTATATATATAAAATGTGCGAATTCGTTGTTGTTAATATACCGTAAATCCTCAGGCAATAAGATGCTTCTCTCTAAAGACTCTGTGGAGCCCAAATTAAAAATTTGATACAACGCTTCAATAAGTCTTCGATTTTCCACTTTACTTCGACTTTGTTGTATATTACTGCGATCTAGTTCATCGTAGCAGCATAAAACTATTTTTAAGCATTCTTGTAAATGATGATTGCAAATTTTTGGTTCAAAGCTCGCAGCAGGTTCGATACAAAGTCTTAAAAAGAAAAGAAAAAACTTTCATTCTTTAGATAGAAATGAGTTAATTTTTCAATTTAAAGGCTCTTTGTAATTATCATTTCACACCCTGTTAGGGGTGTTTTATTTTTCGTTTAATTATGACATACATATGTATGTAAAGAAATAAACTTGACTTCCATTTGAAAAAATTTCACAGCGATTCTTACATTTTTAAATAACTAAACAATTTTATATAATATAATTTATTCCAAAACATCACAATTCCAAATAAGGATGGTTTAGTGCAATGAAAAAATAAGATATTATTTATACTTTGGTTCAGCGCAAGTTATTAAAAAGAATGCAATTTTATATAATATAATTTATTCCAAAACATCACAATTCCAAATAAGGATGGTTTAGTGCAATGAAAAAATAAGATATTATTTATACTTTGGTTCAGCGCAAGTTATTAAAAAGAATGCAACGTTCTAAGTAAGAGCAAAGTCTAATGAATAATTTAATACTCGAACGAAATTTAATAGACATCTGACTTTAAGGGGGGAAATCACAGTAAAATTTTAAATTTTTGGAAAAAAAATTTTTTCACCTAAAAGGTGCTTTAGGGTCTTAAAAATAATATACCAAGAGTTTTAGGTAGATTTAGAAGGTCAACTGTACGGTGCAGGCATTGCAGATTAGAGGTATATGAAATTTTCATATGGTTTCTCAGTACTTAAAACTTTAAACGCGTTTTTCTCGAAACCACTTTTTTTGAGCTCGCCGAAGACATAACTCGAGCAAATCTTTACCGATCCACTTGAAATTTTGACAGTAGCTTCGAAATATCTTTCTCCACGGAGCTACGTAGGATTTTTTATTTTATATGACTTAGTTTTTTTTATCGAAGATTTGATGGCGTTTTTTTTTTGTTAAAAATTTAACTTTATTTTCAAACATGCACCATTTTGTGAAAAATCAATATATCGAAAAAATCCTACGTAGCTCGCTAGCTGTTGTTATATGAAAACTAAAAAATTTTGGTTTTTTCTTCCAGGTCAAAAATTAAGGAGTCTACGTCTTCGGCCATCGACACGCTTTCAAAAATAGGCGCCTTGGGGCATATGCTGCGCAGCCGCCATTTTTAAATATTTTTTATTGAAAAAATTACATTTTGTACTTTTTTAATATTGCTATAAAACCTACTTTACAGATTTTCGATTGATACTTTTATTCAGCCAAAATTAATTCCCGAAAATATGCCTATTTTTTTGTGTGCTACTGTGATTTCCCCCCTTAAAATGATCGCTGAAATATTCGCCAACTTTATTACTCCCTTTTTGAAGTTTACCACCAATAAGGTTGTATCACAATTTTAGAGGGGCTGCGATTTGATTAAATTCTTTAACCCACTAAGCGGAGGAAATCTTTATTTTTTATAAAATTAACGCGATTTCGACGTCGCCTGCGGCGATATACGAAGTTTTAATACTTTTTAATAATGATATACGAAGTTTTAATACTTTCCAATTATTCTGTTGTGCTAAGCTGATAACACCATAGCTAAAATAAATCAAATTCAAACGAATCAATAAGTCAGATATTAATTAAATTAAACCTCCGAAAATAATAGAAAGTGTACTATAAGGCCACCATTTGACAACATTGATGATTTTTCTTTAAGTCAACATAGAGGAATTTGATGAATAAATCATGTAAATACTGCGCTGAGCACAAAAGGAAAAAATCTTCCTGGTTTTTGATAAAGAAAAATGAAAATAGAATAAAAAAAAAATTTTTTCTTTGATTGTTCTAACTAACTAAATTAATTTAAACAGAGCGCCAAAATTGAGTCCTTGAAAAATCTTTCCCCCATGGCGATAGTTAATCTCAGGATTGGCAAGTCTGAAACAAAAAATTCAAAAAGGGTTTCCAAGATGAAGGTTTCTCACACAATAATTTACCACCCTTATTGAAAAATCTTTTGGAAAAAGTGTGAAAAATTGCCCCTTTTTTGCTATTTCTTTCACGCCACAATTGTTTTTTTTGCCAAATTGTGGTAAAATATTGTGCAGGACATTCTAATACACAAAGATTTATTCAAATCGGTTCAGTAGATCCGGAGATTAACTGTCCGCCATTTCAAAAAATTTCATTACGAGAAAAACGCGTTTAAAGTTCTTTAACGTTTTGCTTATTGAATATTTTATAAAAAATCGGATTTAACCACTTACGATTGCTTAATCCGCTATTCCTGGACCTTATAAAAGTAAGCCGTCATCGCCACACAAAAAAGCCGGAAATATAATATATATACAAGTATCCGGTATTTTGGAGAAAGAGAAACACAGAGACGCTTCGCGACCGACAGCTGCCCGAACACCGAGAGCCGAGAAAGCATGCAAGATATATTTTAGGTAAGAATACTCAAAGAAAAAAAACTAAATCTTTAAAGATCTGAGTATTTATTACGTTCAAATATTTATTACGTTAATACACTTCGGTGGAATTCTTAAGACTAAACTAGAATTAGGAAAATATTTCTCACAAAGTTAAATGTCATCATTCTGTTCATTGCAATCTTTCTGACTTTATCATTTTTGTTGTTTATTAGAGGAAAGTGTCTGTGAGAATTCCAGACTTTTAGTTTCTCAGATGTGATAAAAAATTAAATGCGATCTCTGTTCACGTTTCATTGCAGGTGAGTTTGACTTTATGATTGTATTATTAGGATTGTTTGAGATTTCTTCATATTTTTAAATATTCTTAATCACCCTGTAAACAATTTCTTTTGTTATCATATTTTTATAAGAGTTGCATACATGTATACTCACAGCTAGACAAATGCATTGTATGTATCAATAAAATGTATCACAATCAAAGATATCACAGTTAAAGATCACAGCTAGTTTTGTAAACAGAATAAACATTTTCAACACAGCCCAGAATATTGAAAATGTTAAACAGTTAGGAGATAATATTGAAGTGAGATTACTGTAGGCAAAAGTGGTCAGTAGTTCAAAGAAGTTCAGTCAGTGAGTTTGCAAAATAAATCTGTGTACAAGGTACAAGTTCTTTTCATTTCACCCACATAAATTTGGTGCCGAAACCCGGGAATAGTGATCAACATACAGAATTTAAGGCAAATAAAAAGCCACCTGGATCATATTAGAGGAAAATAAAAAGCCACCTGGATCATATTAGAGGAAAATAAAAAGCCACCTGGATCATATTAGAGGAAAATAAAAGACCACATGGACCATATTTAAAGAAAAAATATTTGGATTTGGATTCTGAAAAACCATATGACCAACAGGGATATAGCGGTCGGAAGCAAGTTAACATTTACAGCACTATGTGCTATTATGCTGCAGATAAGTACTCAGTTTTCTGATTTTTAAATATGCTTTAGTTATTACATCTACAACTGTAAAGTGCTCCTATTTTATAAATGAATTAAATAATATCACGCATCGGCAAAGAATCAATTACTCGCACAACATAAATACTCTACATAATTTGGAATAATAGTGTTCAGAAGTATTTCATATTTCAAGTTTTGATTCAATGATGATTTGCATATTTGTGATTTTTGAAGGATTTCAGTGAAAATATATTTGTCAAATTTTAATTGGACTTAATTTATTGCAAATTTTTGGGAACGATTTTTGGAATTAATTTGAAAATAAAAAAAATTATAATAAATTTTGCAAGAAATACGGTAATGTGAACAATAATTACGGTAAATTTATATAAGGTGATGTTATGTTAACGGACTCATCAACGCATACATATGAACAATAACTCGTTAAGCAACTGTAGATTATTATTGCAAGTACACATTTAACAAGGAAAATATCAATCAAATAGGAAACTTACATTGCTTCGTACTATAGTTACAAAGACTTTTTCTCAAATAATAATAATAATATTCGCTCAAAGTTTAACATATACGGTAGTTTTTAAAACTGTATCTATACATCAATATATACAAGTGATCATATAAATTCAATCTATTAAAAAGACGGATACACAAATAACATTGTTAAAGGGTCAAAGAAGTCGCCTGAAGGGTTCCATGACAAAATTAAAAACCTTTGCTGAAAATATCCCACCTGAGAAAAGAACTATTGAGGATCCAGAATTGCGGTTAGAAACATTGGAAAGATTATGGAATGAATTTGCTACCATTGATGATAATTTAGCTAGTTTAGAGGTTCCTTCCGAATTTTCTGAATTTGAGGATAAATACCTTATAGTAAAGCCGTTACTATTAAGGCCACTTAACGCTTTAAGAAGCTCTCAACTACCAGGCAGTACTACAGTCCAAGACCTCAACTCTAAAATGACAAAATTTTTTGAGCAACAGCGTAATATTTTTGATAACTTCACAAGCAATTCTTCATCTCAAGGTGTTAGCTCGCTAGATGTCAAACTTCCTAAGGTGCATATCGAACCTTGGAGATTACAAGGATTGGCCATCTTTTAAAGATCTCTTCCTAACGTCAGTCGATAAGCGAGAAGGGTTGTCAGATGTGCATAAATTAGAATACCTCAAAGGACTTTTAAAGGGTGAAGCTGCTGCATTAATCAAACATATTACAATAACTGATGCGAATTATAAAGATGCATGGGCTAAATTAGTCAGTCGATATGACAAAAAGAGCAATATCTTGAATTCCTACATCCAATCTTTTGTTAATCAATTCTTCTCCTATAGCGTAACGCAAACTCACTGACCCATCAGACGAACTAATTAGGGGAATTGAAGCTTTAGGTACTGATGCAACGAACAGAGATCCATGGCTTGTGTACACAATTATAAAGAAGACCGACCCAGAAACCCGTCAAGCATGGGCGGAGAAGATCGCTGACAAAGACCTTGTATCTTTTCGGGAACTTGTCAATTTCCTTAACAAGCGTTGTGAGGCACTTGAAGCCTTCGAATCATCCCCTAAAAAGTTAACATATACAAAACCGGTCGTACGCACTCTACACTCAGACACATTAAATAAGTGTCCAAAATGTTCACAGAACCATCCTTTATACAAATGCTCTGAATTTAAGTCAATGGATGTAGGAACAAGACGAAATTTTGTAAGTAAAAGTGCATTGTGTTTTAATTGTCTAAACGCTGGACATCAGGCGCAAAAATGCAAATCAAGGTTTTCGTGTCACTTTTGTAACCAAACCCATCATTCATCCTTGCATCCAAATAACATGGCACACAATGGTCAAGTTACTTCACATTATGTGTCGGCTAATCACTGAACCAGTCAAGTTTGAGTTGAACTACTGACGGGGACGGACGTGCCGCCGTGTCTTGCTCCCCAATAAATTTTTAAAGCGGTTGCGAAAGCGAATCGAATTTTAAAAAATCAAAGTGCTAGTGCCATCTTGCCGGAGTGAAGGGCTTTTATGCTCTACTTGAAAGCACAGTCTGGTGAGTCCGTTCCTATCTATTTTTTATTTTCTTCCATCCAACATTCAATGTAGTACAATCGTGCTGCATTGAATGCGTTTAACGGGTCTCCACTGCTGAGCATTTAGCTGCCTTCGTCGAGATCAAAGTTCAGCACAGCAGGCATAACACTGCTGCTGGCTTTGTTTTCACAGAGGCGGCTTTGCTTTGCATCTGTGGATCCCGTTCGTCAGTCCTTGTGTTTGTGTACGTTTTCGTTTGTTTTGTTTTGGGCAAATTAAGACCGGGACTATGCAAAAATTTTTATTTAATTTTTGCAACATTCGTGGCTTAAAAAGTAACCATTTTTCGGTTTACTGCCACTTGATCGCGGAAAATCCGGCAGTTTTTGCACTAAGCGAAACCAAGATTGTTTCCGATTCTGATATTAATCAGTATCACATCCCTGGTTATCACTTAGTGCCGCTCTTCTCTCCTCAGAGGGGAATCGCGGTTTATATTAGAAATGATGTGCCATTCTCCTATCTCCCTCAATTCTCTTCTACTAATCCAGAATTTAATTATGTCTGGATTAGATTTAAACTCTATCGGCACATTATTCACTTCTGCTTTTTATACCGCAGCCCGAATATGTCTGACACTGACACTGTGTGCTCCTTCGATAAACTGTCTTCCGATATCGATAAGATTTTGGAATTATCCCCCTCTTCTGAAATCGTTCTTGCTGGAGATTTCAACGTCCACAACACACAGTGGCTCAGGCATTCTTCTACCACAAGCCCGTCTGGAAGACACGTCGAGTTATTTAGTGAGTCTTTTAATTTACAGCAACTGGTTGAGTGTCCGACTCGTGTTCCTGACACTTCGGGGCACAACGCGCACCTTTTAGATCTATTTCTAACATCGCATCCAGAAAAATACTCGGTTTCGGTGACGTCTCCCTTGGGTAATTCGGACCATTGTCTAATCTCCGCCCAATTCTCCATCTCCTCTCTGACAACCACTAATCTAAACTCCACCAAAAGATTAGTGTGGCATTATAAAAATGCTGATTGGGCGGGACTTAATAAATATCTCAGAGAGCTGGACTGGTCTGATTGCTTTTCTATGAAGGACGTTAACAGAAGCACCGATTATATCTTGAACATCCTATGGTTTGGAATGCATCGCTTTATTCCTCATAGCTTCAAGAACATCAAACCAACTAACACCAATTGGTTCAATAATGACTGTTTCGCAGCCATTAAAAAGAAGGAAGCAGCCTTCCAGGCATATAAATTGTGCCCTTCAGAGGAATCGAGACGTATCTATAGAGATGCGCGGAATATTTGCAATTCAGCAATTAGCCGGGCTAAGTTCAATTTCGACCAGAGCATCAGACGGAAGGTATTTTCTACTCAAAAGGGTAGTAAGGGCTTCTGGTCTCTAGTAAAAACCGTAAAGAACAATTTCACCTGTTCGTCAACACCACCACTCATTTATAATGGGAATGTTTTTACTGACTCATTGGACAAGGCCAACCTGTTTGCTGCTAATTTTGCTGCTAACTCGTACTTGCCACCATCATCGCAGCCACTTCCATCTCTATCACAGTGCATTAGTAGGCAAAAGCCGCTACACTTTCGCACTCGGGAAGTTTTTAGAGTACTTTCGAAACTCGACGTGTCCAAAGCTACAGGGCCTGATGGTTTCTCGCCCCTTGTTTTAAAATGCTGCGCCTCTGCTTTGGCTAAACCTCTGCGCAAACTTTTTCACCTGTCATATTCAACAGGAATATTTCCAAGTGTATGGAAACTTGCTCATGTCCAGCCGATACTTAAAAAAGGAGAGGCATGCGACCCCTCTAACTACAGACCAATTGCACTAACCTCGATCATATCCAAAGTTTTTGAATCACTCATCAACTCTCAGTTGTTGACATATCTAGAAAATAACCATCTTATCAACGATTGCCAGTACGGTTTCCGCGCTGGCCGCTCAACCGGAGACTTACTAACGGCTCTAACGGAGCGTTGGAATCATTGTCTCCATAATTTCGGTGAGTCCGAAATCGTCGCTCTTGATATTTCAAAGGCTTTTGATAGAGTCTGGCATGCTGCCCTTTTAGCCAAACTTCAAACATTTGGTCTGCATCCTACCCTCGTTAAATGGATAGAGAGCTTTTTGTCAGGCCGTTCAATCCGTGTAGTTATTGACGGCGTTACATCTGCATCCCACGAAATAAATGCCGGTGTACCTCAGGGTTCAGTTCTTTCACCAACTTTATTTCTTCTTTTCATCAATGATCTCTTATCCCTTACTCTCAATCCTATTCATAGTTTTGCCGACGACAGCACCCTTGATTTCGCGTACTCATTTGATTCTGTAATGAATTCACGTGGAAATGCTACAGAAGTCAATCGGGAACGCATGTTTAGATCATTAAACAACGACATTTCTAAGGTCCTCGCTTGGGGCAGAGCAAATCGTGTTACGTTTAATGCATCCAAAACTCAATGCTGTTTAATGTCCCTTAAAAAACGCCCAGTCCACCCCCAACCCATTTCAATCGACGGAGTGAATATACCCAATTCACCCTCCCTAAAGATCTTGGGTATTGAGATATCCAGCAATCTTAGCTGGACTGATCATATATTTGCAATCGCCAAAAGTGCGATGAAATGTTTAGGTTTTCTACAGAGATGTAAGAAATATTTCACCCCACCCGACTTAGCGTTGATCTACAAGTCCCACATTAGGCCTAGACTTGAATATAATTCCCATATTTGGGCAGGGGCAGGACACACCGCATTGTCCGCGTTAGACAAAGTTCAGCGTAAGGCTGTTAAACTTATTGGCGATTCCTCAATCTCTGAGGGCCTTGACTCTCTTGAGCATCGACGGAATGTCGGTTGTCTCTCACTCTTTTATCGCTATTTCCATGGCCATTGTTCTAACGAAATCGCTAGCCTGATTCCTTGTAGACTCATTACAACGCGCGATACAAGATCTACAAGTCGCTCCCACCCCTTTACTCTCCGGGTCAAATTTGGACGTACCGTCAAATTTCGGGAATCTTTTCTTAGCAGAACAACACGAATGTGGAACAGTTTACCATCTTCTGTTTTTCCCTCGTCTTATGAGCCTGAAACTTTCAAACGGGGCGTACATCGACACCTCCTTCACTCAACCTCCTAACCCATTTCCCTCATCCTTAATTCCTTTCCTGCCAAGGCTGTGCTTTAGCATCATAGGGCATCCCCTGAGCTTTGGCAACATCATATATAAAAAAAAAAAAAAAAAAAATCAATCACTCCGCCGCAGTCGCATCAACCATCAAGTAGTCTTCACCCAAACTCACCGACCTTTATACAAAATCAATCTAACACATGCAATCAACAGGAAACTGAGCAATCTCACATTAATGCATTAACGACATTCAACGTTAAAAGCACCCGGATATCTATCCTACCCACAGCATTAGTTCATGCAAAGGATTACACAGGATCAACACAACCCTGTCGCGTATTAATTGACTCAGGCTCACAAACTTCATTTGTTTGAGAAGAGTGCGTGCAGCGTTTAGGTCTTAAACGCGAGAAGGCTAAAATACTTGTTCAAGGACTAGCTGCAGCTAGATCAGGTTATACTCAAGGAAAGCTGACCTTAACACTGTCATCACGGTATGATCACACTCAAGAATTGTTGTACAGGCATTCATTTTAAACAAATTAACATCATCGCAGCCTGCCTCAAATTTCAGTATTAATAACTGGGAATTTATTAAAGGCCTTGACCTGGCAGATCCCAACTTCAATCAACCAAATAAAATTGACTTACTCTTGGGCGTTGAACATTTTATTCACATTCTACAGCAAGGGCAACACATCATATCTCGTAATCGACCCGCATTACAAAATACAATCTTCGGATATGTTGTTGCAGGATCACTCATTAAGGCTACTGATGTATCAACGCTGACATCACTTCATGCAAATATAACAGACATTGACGCGACGCTACGAAAATTCTGGGAAATAGAGGAACTACCATCCAAAAGTACAGAATACACCATCGAGGAAGAACAATGTGAATCTCTATTTGCCAACACGCACTATGTTGACAAGAGGTCTGGACGATACACGGTTCGACTGCCATTTAAGGAAGGTGATCTGACCTTAGGAGAATCTATGCCTATAGCTTCACGTAGATTCAACTCGTTAGAGAGAAGATTTCAACAAAATCCTGCTTTACGCAGCGAGTATTGTGCATTCATTGATGAATATGAAAGATTAGGTCATTTAGAACCAATTCCCATTAGTGATCTCAACATCAATGAGGAACATGCGTATCTACCTCATCACGCTGTGCTGAAGTTTTCAAGCACTACGACAAAGCTGCGGGTAGTTTTCGACGGATCCGTTCAGACGTCAACTGGAATATCGCTAAACCAAAAATTAATTGTTGGACCAAAAATACAACGTGACCTATTTACAATTCTTCTGTCATTTAGATCCTACAAAATCGCGCTTACAGGCGACATTGAGAAGATGTACAGAATGGTTTTAGTGCACAACTGCGACAGGAGGTATCAGCGTATTTTATGGCGAAAGCATCCAAGTGAACCAATTAAGCACTACTGGCTTAACACAGTTACTAATGGAACTTCATCAGCACCATTCCTTGCCACAAGAGCGCTAAAACAATTATCAATCGAATTCGAAGGTCAATATCCAATGGCAGAAAATGCAATTAAAAACAATTTTTATGTGGACGACCTAATGGCGGGAGCTGAAACAGTGGAAAAGGCACTGCAGCTTCAAACGGAATTGACGAGCTTGTTGCAATTAAGAGGATTCAATTTGCGAAAATGGGCATCTAATTCTCAACATGTGCTAGATATGCTTCCCTCAGACCACTGTGGAATGAGTTCTCTACGCATAGACGAACATCCAGAAACATTAAAGATCCTAGGGTTGAAGTGGATCCCTTCTGAAGATTGCTTCAGCTTTGAGGTCAACGCAGCAACAAGGTCACCTGCGACAAAAAGAAGAATCCTGTCAGAGACCAGTCGAATCTTTGATCCATTGGGCTTAATTGCACCTATAACAATAGTGTTCAAAATCATTCTGCAGCGGCTGTGGCTCAATAATTATAGCTGGGATGAACCTGTAGCTGAACATTTGGCAGCACACTGGTATGAACTTCGGAAGAATCTTCACCAAATACAAGACATTCGAGTGCCACGTTGGTTATCAACCGAAAGTGAACATTTTGAATTGCATGGATTCTCAGACGCGTCAGAGTCAGCATATGCTGCAGTCGTATACGCACGATGCAGTTGCAGTAACAATAACAAAAAGGTAACATTAATCGCCGCGAAAACCAGAGTAGCTCCTATTAAATCGGTTTGCATCCCAAGATTGGAACTGTGTGGAGCTTTATTGTTGGCACAACTTATTCAAGCAATCAAGCTGGCTTTGCAATTGCCAAATCTACAATGCTACGCATGGACAGATTCAGAGGTAGTTTTAGCATGGCTGTCATCACCTCATCGGATATGGAAATGCTACGTCGGGAATAGGACTTCGGAAATTTTAACAATTTTGCCGAGAGCTTCTTGGAATCATGTAGCCTCTAAGGATAATCCAGCTGACATAGCGTCAAGGGGAGTGTCACCGTCAAACTTACTTTCTTCAAATCTCTGGTGGCAAGGCCCTGACTGGCTACGAAATGACGGTACGCAGATCAACAACATAGTTTCCAGACCAATACCCGAGGTTGCAAATGTGGAAAGAAGAGAGACATTCGTTGATGTATATCACAACAGGGTAATAAATGATACCCTAGCTGAGCTGTTTGAGAAAATATCTACACTGAGGTTAATCATACGTATTATTGCTAGATGTTTTCGGTTTCATAAAAATTGCAAAAATGTGACAAGCAAAATTACAACATCTTGGCTTACTGCAGAGGAACTGAATAATGCGCTAAACGTTTGTATACGTTGGACTCAAGCCGAGGTCTTTCACGAAGAAATCGTTGCATTACAGCGAAAAAAATCCGTTCATAATTCAAGTAGGTTGCTACAATTGACACCATTTTTGGACACCTACGGACTTCTACGAGTAGGTGGTCGTCTTGAAAATGCAACATGCTCATATCACGTCAAGCATCCTATCATCTTACCAAAATCTCACATATTTTCCAAATTGTTGATCGCTCATACTTATGAGAAACATTTTCATATTGGTACATCACTTCTCATCAGTATCTTGAGGCAAAGATACTGGATCATCTAATGCAGGACAGCAGTAAAAAGTCTTCTCAGTCAATGTGTTAAGTGTGCAAGATACAGAGCAGCATCGTCTCAACAGCTGATGGCGAAATTTCCTCATCACCGAGTTTCATTTACAAGAGCATTTGAAAATGTTGGCGTTGATTATGCTGGACCAATTCAATTACTGTTACATAAGGGACGTGGAGCAAGATCTACTAAAGGATACATCTCTGTCTTCGTGTTTTAGCACAAAAGCACTACACCTTAAGGGGAGGTTCTCATCTAGATTTTTGAAATTTTGCAATTTTTTTTTTCATATTATTAATGTTAAATATGTCTAGAATTTATCTTTAAAATATTTTGTTGATCCGAGCAGTAGAACGAAATCTACAGCCCATTGAATGTCGCGTTGTCATGATCGCAGCGGGGAACTCGCGCCTGTGCCGCGCGGTGTCGAGTCTCGGGCGCTGCGCTCGGCGTAGGTAAAAAACTTATTGTCCCAAGATGGCACAGTAAATAGTCGACAATTTACACGTGCGTGTTAGTTTTTGTTTATCAAAATGCCGAAAAAATCCCAAAACAAACATTTCATTTATATTAAAAAAATTGTCGATGAAAAGTTATGTAAACTTCAAACGAGATTAACTCAAAACTTTTTTTTTAACGATTTTGCAAATTTGTGTACAATATAACTCAAAAACGGTTCAACCAATCAACTTCTAGTTTCGTGCATATTAAAGTAAATAACTTTCTTCATAGAAAGAGTGGAGCACATTTTGAAAATTGTAACATTAACCCCTTTTTTTAAGTAATAAACTATGAAAAAAAAAAGTTGAAGACGGCACTTCAATTTCAAAATCGCGCCATTCCGCCAATTTTAAATTTTTTTTGAATGTCGTTCACTCTTTCTGAGACAAATTTAGTGTAGTTTACGATAATATTGTCAATATTTGATTTCAAGCTAATCTGCAACCCCTAGATTGTACACAGCTAGACAATTTTCAAAAAACATGCCTTTGAAGAAGCTGAATAACGGGTGCCATTTTGTGTTTTTTTTTGCATAAAAAAAATTTTTTCGTATAGATCAATGTTCAATAAAATATACTGCCAAATATCATGGCCCTAAGTCTTGTCATTGTCCTTAAAAAAATTCTGAAACTTTACCGACTTTTTGGCGCGCTAGATGAGAACCTCCCCTTAAAGTAACAAGTGATCTATCATCAGAGGCGTTCATGGCATGCTTAAAGCGCTTCATGGCAAGAAGGGGCATTCCGATAAATATATATAGTGATAACGCAACCAATTTTGTAGGGGCCAAACGAAAACTTGGAGAAATTTACAATTTAGTTACTTCATTAAATCATAATGTTTTAATTGCAGATTTTCTTGCAAAGAGCAACGTAACTTGGCATTTTAATCCACCTTCGGCTCCACACTTCGGCGGCATCTGGGAAGCCGGAGTAAAATCAATGAAGACACTACTGAAGAAGACAATTGGTGAAACACGTTTAACTTTCGAAGAGCTTGCAACACTCGTTTCTGAAATAGAGGGCGTCTTGAATTCCAGACCCTTGATGGCTTTGACAGATGACATCACCAGCATAGAGGCACTCACACCTTCTCACTTCTTAATTGGTCAGCCAATCACCATACTACCTGAACCTTCGTTGCACAATGTAAAGATGTCTACCCTGAACAAATGGCGAGTATTGCAAAAAAATGCTCCAGGATTTCTGGAAAAGGTGGCACCTGGAATATTTGACCAGCTTACAAAACCGGCCAAAGTGGATAAAAACCACGGAAAACTTTAAACGTGGCGATTTAGTTCTCATTAGAGAAGACAACCTACCACCTTCCGCTTGGGTCCTTGGACGCATTCAGGAAACTCATCCAGGTTCTGACAATTTGGTTCGGGTCGTCACAGTAAAGACAGCAAGAGGAGATTTTAAACGACCAATATCAAGGTTAGCGAAGTTACCAATTGGTTAAGAACTAGTCTTAACGGCGGGAGAATGTTTGAGATTTCTTCATATTTTTAAATATTCTTAATCACCCTGTAAACAATTTCTTTTGTTATCATATTGTTATAAGAGTTGCATACATGTATACTCACAGCTAGACAAATGCATTGTATGTATCAATAAAATGTATCACAATCAAAGATATCACAGTTAAAGATCACAGCTAGTTTTGTAAACATTGTGCAGAGGTAGCAACAAGATGGACTAGTGGTTCTCCGGTCCTGATGATGGAACGGCTGTGTTGTTGTTGACATCGTATAACTAATTGCGCAAATGATGACGGCAGTTGCCGATTTTTGATTTTGCTGATTAAGATTTGTTATAGTTAATGGAATTAACCCTTCTAACACAGAAGGCGCACTTCTTTGGCAGGAGCCCAGAATCAATTCACCTATTCCATCAAATTGATGAAATGAGGCTCCCACACCAGCATGCAGAGGAAGAAATAAGAAAAAAAGGAACAGGAAGAAAACAAGCAAGGAAACTCCGCACGCAACATGCAAACAGAGAGTCACGGGAGCACAGAAAATAAATAGTTCTTAAACAACACTTTACTAAGATTTAAATCAAAATTAGAACATGCATTAACAGCCCTACATAAACGGTTAATAGGTTCATGCATCCCATAATTAGTTCTCGATGGTTCAACTTGCAGTAAAGGCAGTCTTCGAAGGTTATGTTGGGATTGTCTGAAGGAAACCTTTCTAATAAGCACACCTGAGTCAATATTGGAGTTCAAGAGCTGGTGAATAAAAACCAAGTCAGCAACCCTGCGCCTTTTATCAAGCGAGTGCAAACCAATCAACCGGGGGCGGTCGGTGTAGGGCGGGAGTCTAAGCGGATCGTCCCATGGGAGCTCTCTTAACGCAAATCTAAGAAAATTACGCTGCACCGATTCGATACGCTTGGAATGAACAGCGTAGTAGGGCGACCAGACCTGAGATGCATACTCAAGAATATGTCTAACTAAGGAGCAGTATAAATGAATCAAGGTTGGTATATCCGAGAACTCTCTAGACCAACGCTTAACAAAGCCCAAGATTAAACTGCCTCTGGACACGACATAGTTAATATGCAGAGTAAAGTCAAGTCTCCTATCGAGTTTTACCCCAAGGTCAGTTACGGACAGCACACGACGAAGACCATTCCCCGCAAAGTTGTAATCCGAAACTTGTGGATTTGCGCTCCTGGAAAAAGTCATAGCCTCACATTTCTCAAAATTGAGGTGTAAGCCATTATGCTCGCACCACTCACGAAACGTGTCTAAGTCCCTTTGAATAAGGGCGGCGTCACCACCATCTTTAACATAGGAGAAGATCTTCATGTCATCAGCGTAGATTAGAACACTAGAGTACGAGATCAGATGGACAATGTCGTCAATGGCAAGAACGAATAATAAAGGGCCAAGATGACTGCCCTGCGGAACACCAGATAAGGCCCTGAAGATTCTAGAGGAAGCGCCACAGAGTGATACTCGATATGACTTGCCTCTTAGATAGGAAGAGATCCAGTCAAGAAGAACAGGGGGGAAACCCAGCCTCCCGAGTTTAAATAAAATAACGGAGTGAGGGAGTTTATCACAGGCTTTACTGAAATCCGTGTATATGCAGTCAGTCTGCATGCCACGCTGGAAGCCAGAAATAACGTGGGAGGAAAATTCTAGTAAGTTAGTAGTCGTTGATCTACCGGGCAAAAACCCATGCTGACTGGGAGAGATTAAGCCAATACAGCGCTCTATAAGCTGCGAATACACTATTGATTCAAATAATTTAGGTATGCAAGATAACTTCGCGATTGGTCTATAATTTGATATAATATTCTTGTGGCCCTTTTTATGAACAGGGACTATAAAAGAGGACTTCCACAAAGCAGGAAATTTACCAGCCTGAAGGGACTTATTGAAGAGAATCGCTAATGGAGTAAGAAGGGCAGCGGAACAGGATTTGACGAAGGCTGGAGGGATACCGTCAGGACCAGAGGAAAAGTCCGATTTAAGTTCACTGATTTTTTCCAAAATAAGATCCCGTGATATAAACGGCAAGAAATCGGATGAAGTGGGACGATCTAGAATATGATCAAAATTACTCACACAAGGCTCAAAGTTATCCGAAGAAAAGGCACAAAGGAAGACCCCTCATACCACATCGTAGATGGATAGTTGCATGAGTTCTTTTTCATATTGACGAATTTAAAGAAATTGCGAGGGTTATTATACATATTATCACGAACACTAAAAAGGTATTTCTTATAGAGCGAGGTGGATAGTGCCTTAAAGCTTTCATAACAGGACACAAAGTTAGAATACGCTATTGCGCTATTACAACGCAAGTAATTCTTCCAGAGCTTGTTTTTCCTGTTCCTAAGATTGCGGAGTTCGGCATTGTACCACGGGGGAGAGGAGTATGTAGACCCAATGCCTTTTAATGGAACAAAGGAGTTAAACAAATCATATATCTTGTTATAGAATAGGGAGGCGCAGACATCAATATCACTATTGTCAAGTAATGCCGAAAAATCGACTGAAAGGAGATTAGACGTTAGCTCAGAGAAGTTCGATCTCCTATAGTCATAAGCATGATGTTCAAAATTGGGATCCACAATACTAGTACCATCGTAACAGAAAGGGACAAAGATGGGGGGATGAAAATTATCAATAGGAGATAATTGATCAAAAGATAATTCGACTATAGTGTTAGTCGAATCAGGAGAAAACACAAGATCCAACTGCCTTCCCATAGAGTTCTTAACATCACTCATTTGGTGCAAACCAGAGGAAGAAATGGTGTCCAGAAATCTAGAAACCATAGGTGTGGGATAACAAGAGGGAAGGAAGTCATCGTCCTCGCAATTAGGTACCCATGAAATATTGGGTAAATTAAAGTCACCAAGAAGAAGAATTTCATCTTCAGGGTTCGTCATATTATGGATGAAGTCTAAACTAAGGGTTGGAATATCGTAAAGAGTGCGCCCTTCATTATCAACGAAGTTTGTCAGGTTAGGGGGAATATAGCAGCAGAGCAAAAAGACATTGCGCTTAGGTAGCATTAGCTTAAGAACCAATAGTTCAATAGAGAGTGAACCAGAGTAGGAAGGAACTTCAACTAAGCTGCAGTTAAAGTCCGACCTGCAGGCAACCAGAACTCCACCACCCCGACACAGAGATTCCGAATGTCTGTCCCTACGAAAAATCTGATAGGAGTCATGAAGAGAGTCTCAGTCAGCATGATAACATCATAGCAGCATGCAAGGGATGCTTGAAATAGATGGTTTGTTTTAGTTCTTAGTCCCCTTACATTCTGATAGTAAAGGGACAGCGTACTTAGTTTTTTGAAGCATAAGCTATTGCTCTGTCATGGGTACCGTTCGAAAACCTACCTCGAGGCACAAATTCGTGTGCGATGCAATTCCTAGGCCAGAAGTCCGGAGAAGAAATAATATCAAACAGAGCCGGGGAAGTCGTCAGCTTAAAAGACGAAACATAACCCTGAGACAGACGAGAATTAAGACGCTGACAACGTAGAGGTACAGAGTCATCAATCATGGACCTCCTTCTCACATAATCGTTATCCGGAATCTGACATGGCCTTGTACTAATTTCTGTCGCCTCGTTGTGATTGTTTACAATTGAATTCATAAGACTAAAATTTTATTTTTTTGCCTTTTTTTGCTGATCATTGCTGATCCACCCACGCCCACGCCGACGAGCGGTTAACACTTTTAAGGGAGATACTAGGAGGGGCGAGAAAGAGGTCCTCCGCGTATAATAAATAAGTTATGTTGGTTCCAAATGTTGTACCGGCAGTCAAATCATAAGATTGTTTTACGGTACGGTCTTAGTTTTCATCTGCGGGAAATATGTGTTTCTCCAGGGAACCTGGCGCCCGAATCTCGAATGCGCTGCGGTGCTCAACAACTTTTTTCTCCCAATAATTTTGGCGTGTGGGCAAAAAAGGGTATCCAGGAGGAGGCCTAGATACTAGGGGCATAAAACTGGTTGCTCCAGACACTCACGCGTTACAGGAGCACTTCCAGACCCCAGCAAAACGGCATGCGTCCAAACATTCCCCTTTCACCGAACAGTCAGACAAGTCCAATAATTTCTGGGACTTGCCAACTATTACAGGAAATATATACCCGATTTCTCAAAGATAGTACGTCCAATCACGAATTTACTCCGCAAGGACGTGAAATTTACTTCGACTGACAAATTTCAAGAGGCATTTGAAGTTATTATGAAATCCCTAATTTCCCCTTCACTTCTAATATATCCCCATTTCACCCAACCTAACCACGGACGCCAGTAGCGAGGCTTTAGGAGCTGTCCTCTCCCAAGGAGAAGTCGGACGTGACATAACTATAGGAGTACACTAAATAAAGCTGAATGCAACTACTCTACTATAGAGAAAGAGTTTCTAGCCATAGTCTGGGCTACACGTAACTTCACATGTTACCTACAAGGTCGAAAATTCACGGTCTACACAGATCACAAGCCTCTCAAAGGCGTCTTTAACGTCACAGACCCAACTTCCCGCTTGGTGAGATTTTACCACAAACTTTCCGAATTCGATTATAAAATCGAATACAAACCCGGAAAATATAATATAAATGCCGACGCACTCAGCCGCATCCCGCGGGAAGAAGCCGACGACACCAATCTCCTAGTAAAGGGCCAAGTCCACCATAAATTGGATTCGGACTCGGAGGAAGAAAACGGTGGAACACCCAAAAAACGCTTAAAATCGCTTAAAATGCAACGCGGTGACCCGGGCTCGAACAGAATCCAAGAGTCCGAAACCCGGGATCACTCGTTAACCGACCAGGATCACGAAACGACAAAAACCAAACAATAAATACAGCCCATTGACCCACCAGGCAACGATCCAGACATAAACAAGCCAAAAACCCCTGAAGTTATTACAAACCCCGAGGAAATCAGGACTATCTTACATGATTACATGATTCTCCTTTCGGTTGCCACCAGGGCGTAATAAAAACATACAAACGGATTATAAGAAAGTATTGGTGGAAGCACATGCTTAGTGACATAAAGAAATACATTAAGCGGTGCTCCAAATGCCAAAAGATGAAAGCATCACCACAATTCCGAATGCCGATGGTTATAACGGACATCGCAGAACAACCCTTTGACAAGGTCTACCTTGACATAGTAGGACCACTTTAGGAAACAGAGTCCGGAAACAAATATATCTTGACGTTCCACACAAAGTTCGTCGACTGGTATGCCATAACAAATGGGGAAGCTGTCACAGTAGCGCAAATTTTCTTTGATGAAATAGTAACGCGCTATCGCATCCCCAAACGAATTTTCACAAAACAGGGAAGCTATTTTCTGATTGATTTCTTCAAAAAGGTATGTAAATTGCTAAGGGTGAAGAAACTACAAACTTCAGCCTATCACCCAGAACCCGTGTATAATCACGAGAGCTATTACCAAATGTTACGGTATAAGCTTCAAAAGTCTTATGCAACGGCTCGGAAAAACATATTGACCAGCAAACAACGCTCGAAGGGCTACTACGACAAAACTATTCGCCCTATATCCTTCCATATAGGGGACAAGGTCCTCCTCAAGAGCGAAAGCCAGAAACATAAGCTTTCCCAAATCTGGGTGGGACCCTTTGTTTTAATCGGTGTTCCCAGCTTAGTAAATAGCACGATACGAATTGGTAAGAGAAAAATCACAGTCCATAACAACAGGCTAATTATTACTAAAACTAATAAGTATACTTTAGATTTTAAATACTCCAACCGCATTTAAATGTTCAGATAAAAATATAAATAAAAGAAAATGTTGGTTATGTTGTGTTACCAAAACGGGTATAAAAGATAGATTAGTTAAGTGATAATTATTATGAGACAACTGGTTAAAGTGAAAGATTAAAATGTTCAGAAAAAAATATAAATAGAAGAAAAAGTTGGTTATGTTGTGTAAGCGGTACTTAAGAAAATAAGATTTTGAAATAAAGAATATTGGAGCAATAAAGAATATAGATAGAAAAAAAAGTTTTAGTGAATGAATTGCAAAAATATAACAATGCTCAATCAAATACGGCGTGAACCCCTAAGATAACACGACAAGTCTAACTTCGTAACGCGTGGACCGATTTGGATAATCCTTTTTCTGTTGGGTAGAGTATGCTACTTGGTTAATACCACGAGAAAAACAATGTTGGTGTTGGGGGGGAGGGTGAAACCTAACTTTGTAACGCGTGGACCGATTTGGATGATTCTTTCGCTATTGTATAGAATCTGATCCCCCATTGCTAATAGGAGAATAAGTTGGTATTATGGTGGTGGGGGTGGGGATGAGTCCTCGAGAAAGCGCTCGACTCCGATAGACTCTCTGTACTTCAGTGTGACTTTTAGATAAAAAAAACTCACACAAAACCGCGAAGATAGGCTCGCATTAGTGAAAAAATATCAGGAGGATACAGAGAGATTTAAGGCGGACATCGCCGAATTTAAGGGAACCTCGCGCTCGCTCGAATTAATTAAGGAAGATAATTTAAATAGGGAAAATTGTAAAGAGGCAAGGCAGAGTGTAATTGTAAGATCCTCACCAGGAACAGACACCGACGATCAGACCAAATCGGAACCGACCGACGAAGACCTCCTATACGACTGGCTGGAAGTATCCTTCACGGACAACACCCACGAGAAAAGCCTGCTTAGTCTGCCCGAGTATAAATCCACTACAACCTACAAATACACCAAGATGGTAGACTACGCTAAAGTAGCCGATCTAACGGCACAGCTTGTTCCTTTGTACTCAGGCGCAAATAGCCCTCAGTAGAGTTAAGAGCTCCAAACCTTCATAGGTTGCAGTAAACAGACACAGCAATGCCTAACCTCAGAAGAACAATCCGCTTTCCTACAAATTTTGCCTACCAGACTCCGGCGTGAAGCGTATCAACTCTTCGCCTCAGACGTTCCAACCATCTTCGAAGAAGTGGAGGAACGTCTAAACAGGGCATATTTACCTAGGGAAACGTACCAAGAGTTGGTAAATAAACTCATCACAACTCGACAGCTACCCCTAGAAACCTTAAATACATACACGACTAGACTCAATCAATTGTTGGTCCTTGGACTTCGCTAAAAATGCACTAAAAAGCGGAGTAGGTAACCCGCATTTGTGTCAGTATCTCCTCAGAATAGAAGATGCAACAGTGGACGAGCCAATACAAAAGGCGCTGGACATGGAGAGGCTCCAGCAAAGCGCTCTATTCATACATGCAACGGCTCGGAAAAACATATTGACCAGCAAACAACGCTCGAAGGGCTACTACGACAAAACTATTCGCCCTATATCCTTCCATATAGGGGACAAGGTCCTCCTCAAGAGCGAAAGCCAGAAACATAAGCTTTCCCAAATCTGGGTGGGACCCTTTGTTTTAATCGGTGTTCCCAGCTTAGTAAATAGCACGATACGAATTGGTAAGAGAAAAATCACAGTCCATAACAACAGGCTAATTATTACTAAAACTAATAAGTATACTTTAGATTTTAAATACTCCAACCGCATTTAAATGTTCAGATAAAAATATAAATAAAAGAAAATGTTGGTTATGTTGTGTTACCAAAACGGGTATAAAAGATAGATTAGTTAAGTGATAATTATTATGAGACAACTGGTTAAAGTGAAAGATTAAAATGTTCAGAAAAAAATATAAATAGAAGAAAAAGTTGGTTATGTTGTGTAAGCGGTACTTAAGAAAATAAGATTTTGAAATAAAGAATATTGGAGCAATAAAGAATATAGATAGAAAAAAAAGTTTTAGTGAATGAATTGCAAAAATATAACAATGCTCAATCAAATACGGCGTGAACCCCTAAGATAACACGACAAGTCTAACTTCGTAACGCGTGGACCGATTTGGATAATCCTTTTTCTGTTGGGTAGAGTATGCTACTTGGTTAATACCACGAGAAAAACAATGTTGGTGTTGGGGGGGAGGGTGAAACCTAACTTTGTAACGCGTGGACCGATTTGGATGGTTCTTTCGCTATTGTATAGAATCTGATCCCCCATTGCTAATAGGAGAATAAGTTGGTATTATGGTGGTGGGGGTGGGGATGAGTCCTCGAGAAAGCGCTCGACTCCGATAGACTCTCTGTACTTCAGTGTGACTTTTAGATAAAAAAAACTCACACAAAACCGCGAAGATAGGCTCGCATTAGTGAAAAAATATCAGGAGGATACAGAGAGATTTAAGGCGGACATCGCCGAATTTAAGGGAACCTCGCGCTCGCTCGAATTAATTAAGGAAGATAATTTAAATAGGGAAAATTGTAAAGAGGCAAGGCAGAGTGTAATTGTAAGATCCTCACCAGGAACAGACACCGACGATCAGACCAAATCGGAACCGACCGACGAAGACCTCCTATACGACTGGCTGGAAGTATCCTTCACGGACAACACCCACGAGAAAAGCCTGCTTAGTCTGCCCGAGTATAAATCCACTACAACCTACAAATACACCAAGATGGTAGACTACGCTAAAGTAGCCGATCTAACGGCACAGCTTGTTCCTTTGTACTCAGGCGCAAATAGCCCTCAGTAGAGTTAAGAGCTCCAAACCTTCATAGTTTGCAGTAAACAGACACAGCAATGCCTAACCTCAGAAGAACAATCCGCTTTCCTACAAATTTTGCCTACCAGACTCCGGCGTGAAGCGTATCAACTCTTCGCCTCAGACGTTCCAACCATCTTCGAAGAAGTGGAGGAACGTCTAAACAGGGCATATTTACCTAGGGAAACGTACCAAGAGTTGGTAAATAAACTCATCACAACTCGACAGCTACCCCTAGAAACCTTAAATACATACACGACTAGACTCAATCAATTGTTGGTCCTTGGACTTCGCTAAAAATGCACTAAAAAGCGGAGTAGGTAACCCGCATTTGTGTCAGTATCTCCTCAGAATAGAAGATGCAACAGTGGACGAGCCAATACAAAAGGCGCTGGACATGGAGAGGCTCCAGCAAAGCGCTCTATTCATACAATCCCCACTTGCACAATGCCAGTACCTCAGCACAGAATATTACATGAAGTTTCTGTCAAAAACGGGGTCATACGTACTCCGATTGTCTAAAACGCAAAAACACACCTTTCTGCGTGAATTGTAAAAATTATGGGCACGATGTTCGCGACTGCCGAACAAATCGTTCTTCCAGAGTCCAAGTTACAGGTTATGCAAGAGGGCCCCCCAGATAAAACAGGCCGACCCCAGAACAACGTCCATCCAGCGGCCCCGAGTGTTTAACGTAAGTCTCAAATGTAATTTCTGTGGCCGACGAGGACACACTGTTGACATTTGTCAACTAGCCCAAGACTAGTATATCTACCGTAAAACTTCCATTGAACACACCAACACGACCAAACCAAATTAGTAGTGGATACTGGCGCTGAGGTTAGTATCATTAAGAAAAAGGCATTACGATGACATCAATACCGAGAAGGTATATACACTTCAAACGCCGTTTGGCACTGGAAAAACCAGGGAAGCTTCACACTGAAGCACAAAATACCCTGCAATTTCCAAGTCATCCAAAATCTTCCAGGTCTCACGGACGACGGTTTGTTAGGAAATGACTTCCTAGCAAAGAATTGTAATGTTGAAGGCCCAAATATGGCACTCCGGTTTCCTCGCACGGAAACTAACCTCGAGGAGTTTATCGCACCACTAACATTTGCATCGGACGAAGCGTATTCACAGAACGCAGTCGAGTAGAAACACGAACAGGTAGGACGGAGGCCTCAGAGGTCAAATTGTCTACTTGCAGTGTCCCCAAGGCATCTCAATTGGAGAATGCTCGCTGCGGCTCACAAGAACACCACTCGGATAAAGGAACTACAAAAGATCCGGCCTGCGAAATAAGGCAGCACCAGATAGTCTTAGACGAACCTGTTTGCATACCTGCAAGATCCCAGATCGTAGTCAAAATTCCGTTGCAATTGTCGGAAGATATGCTATTCCAAGACGGAGTCGCAGACGGAATTGGATCAATACGTTGAGCGGCAAGACCAACATGCCATGGGTCTCGGGTTCGAGACCACATGACCCCGTGAGCTTTTATGAAGAAATTAAAATAATCCACTCCGTCTCTGTGCTGTTGTAAAGCTCGCAGCAATGCAAAAACAAGACTCAAGTTTCCTCACTTCCCTTACCCTAATTCCCTTCCGGCCAAAACCATGCTAACGCATCAAAGGGTTGTCCCCTACGATTTGGCCACATCGTATAAAAAAAAAACAAAATAAAAACAAAACACAGATAGGCAATGGAGTCTTCCTGGCAAATAGCTTACTCTCATCGAGAGCCAACGCAGTGCCCATTGGAATCCTCAACGCTAACAATTCTCAAGTAGTCCTGACAAGCCTCGACATAACCGTCATCCCTATCGCCAACGGATCGAACCAAACAATACCAGAGGAAATTACACTAGAACAAAGAGAGACACGGCTCATTAGCCGGAATAATGGCGCTGGCATACCCCACAAAAGGTCTACTCTAATCGGTTACCAAGACCCTGTAACTCCAATGTCAATTAGAGGTATGAACACGTCCAAACTAGTAAGATGCCATAAGAGCCCATCCAGAGACGCTTGCGGGTCCCTCAAGAAAACCCCGACGTCTGGCGCTTGTGAGTACAACAAATGTCTGGCACCCAAGGAAAGCCCAGACCGACAAGCTCCATCGCCAAGTGGTTCAAAAATAAATATACAAACGACAAAGGCTTAAGAGTTCCAACAAATGCCTGAACCCGTAGGTATCACGGCCCACAAAACTCCAACGTTCAAAAACAATAGTTTTAAGAAAATTAAAGACAAAAACAAGAACAGATTAACTAGAGCCGATAAGATGGCCACTCTGCAACACATTAAATACTTATACCCGGACAGTGACGATCCGGACGCACCCCAAAATAACCGCCGCTTCGCCAGGTTAGTACAAGAACTCAACCTGGACACCCTAAGCGCAGAAGAGTCATCTGACATAACTAAACTTTGTTATGAGTACGATGATATTTTCTTCTTAAAAGGTGATAGGCTCACTCATACCAACGCCATCACCCACGACATTCCCCTTGTGCAAGACCAAGCACCCATTAATCAAAAGATGTACCGATTGCCTAAAAGCCAACGCAACGTAATCAACTAGCAGCTCCGAGAAATGTTGGATAATGACCAAGAGAGCCAACCGAGCAAGAGTCCATGGAACTCAGCTCACCTAGTCGTCCCCAAGCTTGCGGGAACTGATGGTAAAAAAAAGGTGGCGCGTCGTTGTCGATTTTCGCAAACTTTACCAAAAAACGATTGGCGACGCCTATTCGCTACCTCGTATCAAGGACATACTCCCGATATTTCACTACCATCGACTTGGCCAATGGCTATCATCAAGTATTAGTCAATCCCAAAGATCGACCAAAGACGGCTTTCAGCACAAACTATGGGCACTACGAATTCAAGCGTATGCCGTTCGGGCTAAAAGGAGCCCCGGCTACCTTCCAACGTCTAATGAATTTCGTACTAACAGGCTTACAAGGCTTGGAATGCTTCGTGTACCTAGATGACATAGTCATCTACGGAAAAAACCTAGCGGACCACAATCAAAAACTCCGCAAAGTCTTCGACAGACTGAGAGAAAACAACCTGAAACTGCAACCAGAGAAATGCCAGTTTCTAAGACGAGAGATTGTATACTTAGGCCATAAGTGTTCCAACAAAGGAGACCCCAGCCCAGCAAAACGGCATGCGTCCAAACATTCCACTTTCACCGAACAGTCAGACAAGTCCAATCATTTCTGGGACTTGCCAACTATTACAGGAAATTTATACCCGATTTCTCAAAGATAGTACGTCCAATCACGAATTTACTCCGCAAGGACGTGAAATTCACTTGGACTGACAAATGTTAACAGAATTACAGAATTAATCCTTCTAACTCAGAAGGCGCACTTCATAGGCAGAAGCCTAGAATCAATTGACCTATTCACCAGAATATAACGTATATTGAGATGAATGAGGCTCCCACAACCCATGCAATAAAATATTAGTAAACAACAAACAAAAAAGAAAAAAACAAAAATCCAAAACACGCCCACACAAACAATCAGGGGTGCACAGACAACAGAGATCGTTTCAGCAAATCCTTAGTAAGAGTCAGGTCAAAAACAGGACACATATTCACGGCTCTACACATGCGATTTATAGGCTCATGCATACCATAGTTAGACCGAGAGTGAGCAACATGCAGTAAAGGCAGTCTTCTTAAGCTATACGGGGTATGTCTATAAGAAATCATACCTGCGAGAGTGCAAGAGTCTATGTTCGAGTTCAAAAGTTGGTGAATAAAGACTAGGTCAGCAACTCTACGTCGTTCTTCCAACGAGTGCATATTAAGCAATCGGAGGCGATCCGCATAAGGAGGAAGGCTAAGTGGATCATTCCATGGAAGGTCTCTTAGTGCGAACCTAACAAAGTTCCGCTGCACCGAC
Source organism: Leptarthrus brevirostris (assembly GCA_964036015.1). Lineage (NCBI taxonomy): Eukaryota > Metazoa > Arthropoda > Insecta > Diptera > Asilidae > Leptarthrus > Leptarthrus brevirostris. The sequence continues at coordinate 47,426,718 of OZ038373.1, forward strand.
TCAATGCGTCTGGAATGAACAGCATAGCAGGGAGACCAAACCTCAGATGCATACTCAAGAATTGGCCTGACCAAAGAAAAGAATAAGTGAATTAAGGTCTTCCGATCAGAAAACTCCCTTGACCACCGCTTTACATAGCCAAGAACTGAATTACTCCTAGAAACAATGTAGTTAATGTGAAGAGTGAAATCGAGTTTACGGTCAAGCTTCACTCCAAGGTCAGTGACAGACTGCACACGACAGATATTAGTTTCATCAAAGGTATAATCAAAGACGAGCTGATTTTGGTTCCTAGAGAATGACATAACTTCACATTTATCCAAGTTAAGCTGCAGACCATTAGATCCACACCAGTTCTTGAAGGTATTTAAATCATACTGAATGCAGGAAGAATCATAACTGTTTCTAACGCATGAGAAAATTTTCATATCGTCTGCATAGATTAAGACTTTAGAGTGCCTAATCAGATGAACAATGTCGTCAATGGCAAGAATAAACAACAACGGCCCAAGATGGCTACCCTGCGGTACGCCAGATGTAGCCCTAATGACTCTGGATAAAGTATTACGGAAAGATACTCGATATATCCTGTCTTTTAAGTAAGAGAAGATCCAATCGAGCAATAAAGGCGGAAAACCCAACTTTTCAAGCTTAAGCATAATCACAGAGTGAGGAAGTTTATCAAATGCCTTGCTAAAGTCGGTGTAGACGCAGTCAGTCTGGAGACCTTGCTGAAAGGCAGAGATTATGTGGTATGTAAATTCAAGCAAGTTAGTTGTCGTCGATCTACCGGGCAGAAAGCCATGTTGATTAGATGAGATTAACCCCTTACACTGCCCTACAAGCTGCGAGTATATAACAGATTCGAACAACTTGGGTATGCAGGAAAGCTTTGCGATTGGCCTATAATTTGTTATTATGTTTTTATGCCCCTTTTTATAAACAGGAATTATAAAGGAGCTCTTCCATAACGTAGGAAATCTACCGGCCTGAAGAGATTTGTTGAAGATGAGTTCCAGTGGAGTGAGTAAGGCGTCGGAACAGCATCTCACGAATGCCGGTGGAACACCATCGGGACCAAAAGAAAAGTCCATTCCAAGCTTCTCGATATGATCTATAATAATATCACGAGATATAATGGGCAAAGCAGTGGAGGCAGCGGGACGCTCGTGGATATGATCAAACTCTTCCGGGGAAGGCACAAAATTGCCAGATGAAAAGGCACCCTCGAAAAACAATGCAAAGTTGTCGGTTATTTCGGGCGCGCTACAACTAGAGGATCCATTGTAGCACATTGTAGATGGATAATTATCAGTTTTCTTCTTCATATTAACAAACTTAAAAAAGGTACGAGGATCAATATGCAAGTTATCGCGAACATTATCGAGGTATTCCCTGTACAAGGATGATGATAACGCTAAAAAGCTGTCATGACAATAAACGAAATCACAATAAGTTGATGTGTTTCTACAGCGTAAGTAAGTCTTCCATAGTCTATTTTTCTTATTTTTAAGTCTACGTAGATCTCTAGTATACCACGGGGGGGACTGACAGGATGATCTTGACCGTTTGAGTGGAACACACAAATTAAACAGATCATAAATCCTATCATAAAACACGGAAACGCACTCGTCGATATCGCTATCATCAAAAAGAGATGCGAAATCGATCGAAAGGATCCTGTTTGAAAGATCAGAGAAGTCCGCCCTTTTAAAATCAAGAACGTATTGATCTACGTTGGGGTCGGCAGTATTAGAACCATCGTAGCAAAAAGAGATGAAAATGGGCGGATGCAAACTGTCAATAGCGGATAAGTTCCGAGACGTCGGCTCGACTATAGTGTTACACGAATCAGAAGAAAAGATAAGATCTAACTGTCTTCCCATAGAGTTCTTTACATCACTCATTTGGTGTAAACCAGAGGAGGAGATGGCGTCAAGAAAATGGGAGTCATTAGCAGTAAGACAATTAAAGGGAAGGTAGTCATCGTCATCAGCGTTGAGTACCCATTGAACGCTGGGTAAGTTAAAATCACCAAGAAGGATGATTTCATCCTCTGGGTTTGTCATATTGCTAATGAATTCTAGGTTAAGAATTAAAATATCGTAAAGACTTCTACCATCCACATCAACATGATTTGTCAAGTTTGGAGGGATATAACAACAAAGCAGGAAAATGTGCATCTTCATCAGTGATATCTTAAGAGCTAAGAGCTCAATTGTGAGCGTGTCGGAAAAGGCAGGTATATCAACCAACCTGCAATCCAAATGCGATTTACATGCAACCAGCACGCCGCCCCCACGAGCCATGGAGTCAGAGTATCTATCCTTACGAAAAATCTGATAGGACTCGTCAAGAACCTCAGCATCATTAAAACCGCTATGAAGCCAGGTTTCGGTCAGAGCGATGACGTCGTAACAACAGGCAAGAGAAGCCTGAAATAACTGGCTTGTTTTTGTTCTTAATCCCCTTACATTTTGGTAGTAAAGGGATAGCGTACTTAGTTTTTTTGGTTGCTAACAGATGTTCTAGTCTGAGTGCTTCCCGCGACCCTACGACGGGGCACAAACTCGTGAGCTATGATATTCTCGGGCCAGAAATCGGGGGCAGACATTATTTCAAAAAGATCCGGGGACGATGTTAACTTAAAAGACGACATGAGTCTTTGAGAATGACGAGAACCTAAAAGTTGACAACGGAGGAGTGCAGAATCTCCAACGCCACTCCTCTCCCTGACGTAGCCAATAACGTCGTCAACAGAAGTCGATGGATCAAGTCGGGAGACGAAAAAGGACCTCGGTGGTTGCGCAATTCTCAGATTGAAACCCTCATTTCGAGACACATTAATAGATCGCAACGGTAAAGTCTCTTGCGATGATTATACTGGGAGACACTGGGAGATATGTTCACAGCTGAAGCAACATTCGTTAAGGCAGGGTGATCAATGGCGCGCAATCGGCGGGCACGCCTACGGGCTGCGCGGGAACGTCGTGTCACACCATCACGAGGGCCAGGCGAGCCGCCATCACCAGCTGCAAGCGATACAGACGAGGGACTGCCCACATCCAGAGCCGGAGCAACCAGGGGTTCGGAGGTAGAGTCGAGAGATGGACAGCCTCGAACCTCCGGGTCAGTACCACGTTCTGACAGACAGGTTGCCTCCAGGGGCACGGGGAAGGCCCTACTACAAGCAGAAAGAGCCTTAACATCCGTCGCAATAGCCCCAATTAGGTCACCATTGGCTGAAACAGCCGCCGACCAAGCAGCGACATCGGCTTTTATATTTCTCACAGTACGACGGATGTCGTCAACTACCGGAAATAGCGGTGAAGAACCCACAGAAGAGGCAGTGGCGGGATCAAGGTTAGCGATCACAGTCTGCACATCGGTAAGCGAATCAGAAATCGCCACGACCCCAGTCGACAGCTCATGTGATCGCTTCAAAAGTGCACAGGAATTTGACTCCAAAGTCATGGTAATCTCCAACAACTTGTCTACCTTGTTGGAAATTATATTCGTGTCATCGGACAGGAGCTGAAGATCGTTCCAACGGGCGGAAAACGAGCCGACCTTATCAGCTACGAGGGCCAGGTCACCAGACAATGCCTCGATCACGCCCCTCACCAGCCTGAGGACATGGCACGGTCTGATGTCCGAGCATTCACGACAAGTAGTGGAGCCAGAAGACACAGAACTGGAGCCAAAGCACGAAGAGTGGAACCAATGGCCACAAACGCCATCACAAGCAACCCCATCCCGGGTAACTTCATTGGCACAAACCCCACAAACAGGCATATTGTTATATATAAAAAAATAAATAAATAAATAAATAAAAAATGTGAAACAGGGGTAAAAATAAATAAAAAATAAATTACCAGAGATACAAACAGAAAATAGAAATTTAAAATTTAAAATGAAAGGTCGGTCGGATCAAAAAATAAATAAATAAATAAAAAATGTGAAACAGGGGGGAAAAAAATAAATTACCAGAGATATAAACAGAAAATAGAAATTAAAAAATTTGAATAAAAGGTCGGTCGGATCAAACACAAATTCAAAAAAGTCACTACCACAAAAAATGGAAAAACACGAAATCGCAAAGAAAATAAAACTACTGTACTTGAAATAAATCAAAAACACAAAACAAAAACAGAAAGCGCCACAACAATGATGCACCCCAGTATGAAAAACAAAAATAAAAACAGAAAAACTGCAGACAACGGACACAGTTTCACAGTTTTAAAAGTGCAACGATCGACACAGATCCAAACAAAACGGTTGGACCGACAACCAAAACAAAGACAAAAGCAGCAAACGAAAACTCAACAAGAAACCGCAAGTTCACAATCAAACGAATCTCCCAGAACCAAATCACGAAATCACAGCACATCAAATAAATCAGAACTTATCACAAAAACAAAAATTACAACCAAATTAGATGTGAACTTCCCAGTGAAACGATAAACTTACACAAGAGTTAATTCAAAACAAAAAACTTTTAGCAGAGCACAACCAAAAACACGTCTACACAGCACGACAGCACTTCAAGCGAGTTGAGGCATTTGAAGTTATTAAAAAATCCCTAATTTCCCCTTCACTTCTAATATACCCCCATTTCACCCAACCTAACCACGGACGCCAGTAGCGAGGCTTTAGGAGCTGTCCTCTCCCAAGGAGAAGTCGGACGTGACATAACTATAGGAGTACTCTAAATAAAGCTGAACGCAACTACTCTTCTATAGAGAAAGAGTTGCTAGCCATAGTCTGGGCTACACGTAACTTCACATGTTACCTACAAGGTCGAAAATTCACGGTCTACACAGATCACAAGCCTCTCAAAGGCGTCTTTAACGTCAAAGACCCAACTTCCCGCTTTGTGAGATTTCACCACAAACTTTCCGAATTCGATTATAAAATCGAATACAAACCCGGAAAATATAATATAAATGCCGACGCACTCAGCCGCATCCCGCGGGAAGAAGCCGACGACACCAATCTCCTAGTAAAGGGCCAAGTCCACCATAAATTGGATTCGGACTCGGAGGAAGAAAACGGTGCAACACCCAAAAGTCGTAATAAAAACATACAAACGGATTATAAGAAAGTATTGGTGGAGGCACATGCTTAGTGACATAAAGAAATACATTAATTATCACAAAACAGGGAAGCTATTTTCTGATTTATTTCTTCAAAAAGGTATGTAAATTGCTAAGGGTGAAGAAACTCCAAACTTCAGCCTATCACCCGCAGTCAAATGGCGCACTAGAACTCGCACATAGATCATTAATCGAATACCTCCGAACTATAGTGGACGAAAATCCCAAATCTTGGGACCATTACCTTCGAACCGCTGCATTCGTGTACAACAACAGTATGCACAAAGGGACGAAACTAACTCCCATGGACTGCCTTTAAGGCTTCACAGCGGATGTTCCCTCTAGGCTAAAGCGAGACCCAGAACCCGTGTATAATCACGAGAGCTATTACCACATATTACGGTATAAGTTTCAAAAGTCTTATGCAACGGCTCAGAAAAGCATATTGGCCAGCAAACAACGCTCGGAGGGCTACTACGACAAAACTATTCGCCCTATATCCTTCCATAAGAGACAGGGTCCTCCTCAAGAGCGAAAGCCAGAAACATAAGCTTTCCCAAATCTGGGTGGGACCCTATTTGGTAACCGCTCAGTAAATAGCACTATATGAATTGGTAAGAGAATAATCACAGTCCATAATAACAGGCTAAAGCCTTAAAAAAAAGCTTAAAGCGTTCTACCTTGATCAAAAAGTTCAGTCGAATAAACAGGTAAGTCGTCGTGAAAAAATAATAAACGAGTAAGTCTGGTTTTAATGCGAAAGGAGGCTGGTCTTTAACACGGTCAAGTCTGGTTTAAATGGAGTCGTGATAAAAACCTAACTTTTTAACGCGTGGACCGATTTGGATGGTTCTGTTTTCGTTGTATAGAGTAGAAGACACTAAAAAGTAAAAAAATTAAATAGTTTTTTAAAACAACTACAGTACCACAATTGAAAATGATACATAATACTACCTGAACGTTTCAGCTCACGGTATCATAAGAAATGATGATTAAATATTTTTGTTGTAGTTGTTTGGTTTGTTTGATTTGCACCGACTTCAAAATGTCGTAATAGATATAAAATTAAAAATTATGTTATGCTTTTTAGCGCCTTTTGTGAAGTCGGTTCAACTTTTTTTAAAAAACTATTTTCGAGCCTTGTGAACGAAGAACTAAGCGATTTCTCTGAAGAGTATGAGTAGCGTCTACGATGTACAGTTGCGCGGTTTGACGAAATCAGATAAGTAGCTTATTAATATTTCACAAAGCGCGAGCAAAGGACCAAAATGTTGTAGAACTTGTAGAATTCCAATAGAGCAGTGATAAACTGAATTAAAATGCAGAGGATTGCATATACAGATTTATTCAAACTAAATCGGCTAGTTCACGGAAGACGAAAACTAAACAATTCAATGCAAGTAAATCTAAGCAAAGAGAGAATTTTATACATGTAAAGTTCATACAATTTATTAAGAGGGATTCAAGCTCAGTTGACACATAAACATATGTGTGTGTTTAGCTTACTGTGTAGCTGTAGCAACAATAGTGTCATAATTCTTTACAATATCGACTTCCTCTAATTTACTTTCAGAGTACCCGAAGTTCGTCTCTATCTTCTCGATTACCAGGTGGAACTGTGCAACGATTAGCTATATCGTTATTAGGAATATTATGAAGATGAAGCTGATCTGAAAATCTATTTTTTCTTTTAATATTTGATTTGTGTACATTTTCTAACTTAGCTTTGGTTAATTTTGGTTCTTCTTTATGTCGTAAGCTCTTAGAATATTTTATGTACCCTTCTGTCCTAACCTCGTTGTAATCTTCTCTATTTTCATTTCTTTTGTTAATATATCTAAGTTTCTCTTTAGTGAGATTCTGCAAAATGTTATGTTTGCAACACTTACCTTCTTGTATTAATAGGTTTTTCTTTGGTTATAGAATGATAACTATTGTTGTACCATTCGATTGCTTTTGACATTTTCTCTTTAATATTTATATCTTTGCGTTCTATACCGAACGTTCGAATTTTCTTGCTCAGTGTACTGTGCAATCTTTCAATATCTGCATTACCGGTGTGACTATTACATTTTACAAGGTGACGTTCTATATTTTCATTTCTTAGGAAATCTTTAATATTTATGCTTTTAAATTCATTCTCAAGTATTGATTTATTGAAATGGCCTCTTTGGGATGTGAACTCTCTGCTTTTTTCAATTATTGTTTGGTTATTCCTATCTTCTAGCTAAAAAGCAGTAGCAAATTTCGCGAATCTATCTACGAATGTGAGGAAGTTCAATTTTGAGTTGGTATAAATGTGCATATGTACTATTTGTTTTATATCTGTCGGGTTTCCTTTCGTACTTAACTCTGTTACATACATTACATTTTACATTTACATTTATGTATCTTAAGATTGGTATAATAGATATATTTCTTGAGACCTTCGTAGTTTTCGTTGATTCCAGTATGTCCCGTTTCGTTTTTGTGATAGTTGTGTATTTGTTTATATGTTTCATCTTCTGAGTTCATGTCTTTAGCATGATTTGAACATCTGACAAACTTAACTGTAGGATCGTTATCATATAATTCAATAATCTTTTGTTGTAATATGTTATATTTATGGTCATCTTATTCGGTGTATATACTATTTTACATGATTTTATATACCTTCGCAATATGTCCGGAAGATTATTTTCTAGGTCTTGGGAATTAATATAGATTTTTCTATTTTTGTGCTTAATTTCATATTCTTTCTCTTTATTTTTTGTTAAGATTATTTGTATCTTGCACGATTAACAACGGTGTCTAGTATAGGTACATGATTGTTTAATTCTTCTTGTTGGGAATGCATGGTTTCTAGGTTTGATCAACATTATCTTGCACCGAGTTTTGATCGACGTTGGTGTGAATCTTCTTCAGAAGTTCCAAGATTTTGGTTGGTTTCCTTGCCGCCATTCTCTATACTATTAACATTGAATTCCTCCATGTTATTAATTTTGTATCAGCATTAATTCTACTGAGAAAATCCGCGACTTGATTTTCCTTACCCTTAATATAGTCCATGTTAATATTATATTCTCCGAGTTTTAAGAGCCATCGATAGAGTCTTGGGTTCACATCTTTCCCTTGAGTTTTGGTATGTAACCATTTAAGTGGTTGGTGATCAGTAAATTAGTCAAATTTAACGCCGTATAAGTAAGGGGCGGAAATAATTAGTAGCCCACACAATGGCCAAGAGTTCTTTTTCCGTAATGGAGTAGTTTCTCTGATGGTCGTTGAGAGTTCTGCTAGCATAGCAGAAAGGGTGGTTATCTTGTTGGAGGACGGCTCCTATAGCATAAGTACTGGCATCAGTAATGAGTTTGAACTTTTTACCGAAGTCTGGGTAACTAAGTACAGGAGCTTCCGTAATTATATTTTTGAGTTTTTCAGAGGAGTTAATGTAATTTGTGTCTTTTGTATTGATCTTAACGTTTTCCTTTAAATACCTCATCATCGGCTGAGCTACTTTTGCGTAATCTCTTATAAACTTTCTATAGTAGCCGGTAATTCCAAGGAACGGTTTGATTAGTTTCTCTGTTTCAGGCAATTTTAATTTTGCTATATCCTCTACTTTCTTAGGGTTTGGTTTTACTCCTTTGAGAAAAATTTACATTTGTTGACCTGTATTTTAAGATTATATTTCCTTAATTTATTGAAGATTTTCTTTATACTATTAATGTGCTCATCGAGAGTGGTTGAAAAAATTAATATGTCGTCTAAATATACTACGCATATTTTATTTATATATTCTTTCAATACGTCGTTCATTAGACGCTGAAAAGTCGCTGGGGCATTTTTTAGACCGAAGGGCATCCGGATGTACTCGTAATGTCCCTGAGGCGTGGAAAAGGCGGTTTTCTTCCTATCTTCTTCGTTTACGAGGATTTGATGGAAGCCTTTTGCCAAGTCGAGAATAGTGAAGTACAGTGCCCTGCCTAGTTTGTCCAAGATATTGTCGATATTCGAGATGGGGAACTTGCCATCAATTGTAACTTCATTGAGCTTCCTATAGTCGATGACTATTCTTCATTTTTTCTTACCTGAATTATCGATTTTGTTTGGGTACAATCCATAGCGGACTGTTATAGGGAGAATTGCTCTCCTTAATAATGCCCTGCTTAAGCATGTCTTTAATTTGTGACGAGATTTCCTGCTCATGCACTTGTGGGTATCCGTAAATCTTCGAATATAGGGCTTTTGTATTGTGGTTATTATTTCATGGGTAATTTTACTTGTACTCGTTAATTGTTCCTCTTCTTTAAAGCATAAATCCTTTTTAAGATGGTTTCTCTCTTCAGAGTTCAAACCTTTAAATAAATTTTCTACGACTATTTCGTTTATGTCGGCACATTCTAATTGATTTATCTCGTTTTACTTATAAGGCCATGTAGACAAAATTTCAATTTCGTTATTGTTGATTTTTAAAATACCCCTTTCCATATCAATGATAGCACCAAGAGGCTTTAGTAAATTTTGCCCAATAATTGCATCAAAACACTTACCACAAAATTTCGTAAGTTTCCATATTATATGGGCATCTTCTCTAAATTCAGTGGTGAGATCAGTTTTAATTACTTTATTAACAAAAGCATTGGTTTTAAGAGTCTTGAATTTAAGTGGCTTTCTCAAAAAGTGTTTTGGGTATTGGGCTAATTTTTCTTCATTTAATAGAGAGGTCGTGGACCCTGTATCTACTACCCCGTTTCATCAAAGTTCGTCATTTTAATTTTTTTCGTATAAAATGAAGTAAGAAAACAAAATTTTCTATCAACATGAAATTTAATTGTTTATCTCTTTTAAATGCAGTTATTTCGGTTTTTTCAGCAAAAGGTGGTACTAAGTGGTAAAAATCGTTGAGGTTAATAATTGAAATATCTGCCTTATAACGATTTTTAGGGTTTACATAATAAATTAATATTTTTATTTTGTATCTTATTGTTTTTCGAAAATTGTATTAAAAATCATAAGAATGTGTTATATTTAAAAGAATAAATATTAAAAAACTATTTTAAACATTTAAACATAAATTTATGCGATTCAACTTTATTATATAAGAAAAAATAAAACTGACGAGCTTTGGTGAAACGGGGTAGTATGAGGCATCTAGTTTTGTTTTTATTTAGTGTTAATTCTACTACTGGTAAACAAATTTCCGATGCATTGTGTGAAAATTTACCACGTGTTGGATGTGGTCTACATTCATGGGCTCTACTCTATTATGTGTATTATTAATAGGATTATTGTAATGAATTCTTCCGTTTTGTCCAAAACTAGCTTTTCTTTCAAGAGTTTTGTCTTGAGCTACCGTTATTAAAGTTATTATGATTGCTATTGATTTTTAAATTGTTATTATTTTTTGTATGATTATGATTATTATTGTGGTAATTATTTCTATACACTGTATTATTATTATTATTTGTCTTATCTCTAATCATCCCTAAGCTTTCTAACAACATTTAAATATAATTCTATTTAAAATAATTGATGATAAATTTGATTCAATATTATTTAAAAATGTTCTTAAAATTAAAGATTCATTAAGTCTAGGGCTAAACTCTGCAGACTTTTTAATATCGTACTCATATTTTTTGTTGAGTTTTGATAATACATATATTTCTTAATGTAAAAAAATATACCCTTAATTGTGTATTTTTGGCTGTAAGCGCTTGGTGATACAGCTGATGACAAGTTTCTCGGACGCCAAAGTTGCTGATTAAGCTTCCTTCATCTCATCCCAGGGCTTCAGTTCCTAAGGTCCTGATTACATCTAGGGCTTGTCCTTGTATTTTTTTTATTATAATTCTCTGGTAAACATAAGCGTAGGCACTTGGATAATCGTTGAGCATATTTAGAATATTATCAACTTTTCGTAGGAATAATGTTAGAGCATATTCATTGTCTCCTCGTGGATCCTTTGAGCATTTTTTATAAGATCGTTTGCAGAAAGTGAAAACCTTTGTTGAGGTTGCTGATCCTGCTGTTGAGGTTGCTGATCCTGCTGTTGAGGTTGCTGATCCTGCTGTTGAGCTTGCTGCTGTTGTTGTTGTCGATCGGGCTCCATAATTTCGTCACTTATTTTTCTCAAATAATCTGAGTTAATTGCGAAGACGACACTTTGATTTTCTTTTTTATGATAGGCTTCGAATCGTTCAACTTCTTTTTCTTGCTTCACTTTGGGCATAGGGCTGAATAATTTCCTAACAAATTACTTCCATAACTGATAATTATCAATCATTGCGATAAATACTTAGGATACAAGTATATTTTCTTTCCCTATTTCTTGGCAGACAGTGAAAATAGTCACAGTTTTTGCTTAATGAAATTAGATTAAAATGACTTGTGATTACTATTTCTAGTCAGAAAGAGTGAATAAAAATTTTCTTTTCACTTAAGAAACTTTCACAGTTTTATACTAATAACTTCTTGTAAAATTTATTAAGATGTTTGTGGTGATTTACATATATGACTATGATATAGATTTCTCTTTCACTTCACGTTTTATACACCTATTTTTCACAAAAATATTTTACACCTTTTTTTTACAACAATATTTTGCCGCTTTAACAAAATAAAATAGTTTCCCGTCTCGAATCACTTACCGACTGCGCTAGATATATTTTAGGTAAGAATACTCAAAGAAAAAAAAACTTAATCTTTAAAGATCTAAGTATTTATTACGTTCAAATATTTATTACGTTTATACACTTCGGTGGAGTTCTTAAGACTATACTAGAACTAGAAAAATATTTCTCACGAAGTTAAATTTCATCATTCTGTTCATTGCAATATTGCTGATGTTCCGGCACTATCTAATAAGTTCAAACTTTCGTGTAAATTCTTATTGCTTAAATTTTGTAAGCTTCTGTATCATTTATATTCACTTAATTACGTTAGCGAATGTTCTAACTACAAATCTATTGCAGTTAATATTTTGCGATTGTATAGTATGCATACATTGAATTACATTATTGTTCGTAGTAGCGTACCGTTTGGATTTGCATTGTTAATACATATATTTTGTATTTATCAAGATAAGTGGTTGTATTGTAACTGATCAGTTAGTTTAACATTACTTTGGAAAAATCATGTAGGCTTTCTCCTGGTTCTAGATCTCGTCAGATCAAGTTCTTCTCAATAAATTAAATTTTAAAATTTCAAGTAAAGGCTTTGTTTCAATATCTTCACGGGCGGAAGAGTATAGTATAGCAGAAACTGGAAGCATTTCTTTTATTCAAAGGCTTGATATCCTGGAGAATATCAAATCAAGCAACGATCACACCTATCGGAATCACCCTTCTTCAATCAAGGTGTCATCTGGTCCTTCAGTTAAGAATTAGCATCAACATCTGGTCCTTCAAGACGGATAGAAAAGGCGAATCAAGGATTTCTAAGATAAGTAGAAATATTTTGCGATATTCACAAAATATAAATTTGGTGATAAAATGCCAATCACCACGTGCATGTCATGAACTCTAAGTAATATACGCAATAAAGCACTTCAAATTAATCATTTAAAAGAAAATCTTGGATACTGTTCACCATATATGTATTTTGATTTTAAAAATTTTTGAAGAAAAATTGATAATAAAAGTCATCCTGGCAACGTGCTCGCCAAACAACAGAATTTCGGAATTCATAGTGCTATTTCTAAATAGCCATTCGATAAATTCTCTAAAGCAAAAATTAAAATAACATTATTAATCAGCACACTTAAAACAGTATATTGCATGAAGCATAATTGAGATAACGATTCGCCAATTAATTTATAAAATACAAATTGGTAAGCCACTGTCAGCAGTAGTCGGAGCTTCAAAGAAATCGCATTTTGGAAACATCGACAAAGTTCAACGGTAAAACTGGTTGTTATTATTATCAAATGGTTTGTTTTCATATACGCATGAAATTGAACTTGAACATTCAGTGATAAAGTATCAAATCTTAAAGTTGAAATAGTTTTTTTGGGTGCCTAGTATTCTGTTGTAATAAATTCTTCAAATTGGTTTGAGAAAACAAACAACTAAATTTCCTAATAAACTACAGTGGACATTCTTTTAAATATACTGATCGCTGCTTTGAAATCGCAATTACGTGCTAATAGAAAATTATTCCTATTGAATTTAAGACTAGTCTAACCATTCAATTGAAGACTTGAAAATAAAGGTATAGATTTTATTATTTGAATTTAGTGTATAATTAAAATAAACATTTCCCGGAAATCTTAATTTATTTGGCTTGTAAAACAATTGAAATAGACATTCATTGCAAAGTGTCAAAATAGTATCAAAAGTTAGGCACTTTTCTTAATATTAGAGTACATCTTCGGAATTAATTTCATTGGCTGATAAAACCGAATTAGTACAAAAACGAGGTCACGTAAAGGGTACATTGACCCGGATGAAAACGTTCGCTGACAATATAAATCAAAATACGTCTCTCGAGGATATTTTAATTAGATTAAAGAAAATTGATGAAGTATGGTCCGAATTCGAAGCAATTGAAGATTGCCTAATGCTTATTGATGAGAATGCATCAGAAATGGAAGAATACGAAGATAAATATTTCGAAATTAAGGCAATGTTAACTCGGGCTGTTAATTCCCGTGATCCTGTCCCAAACCAAAACCTTTCCATTTCGGATCAATTCAATTCGACAATAAATCAATTCTTCACGCAGCAGCAAACATTGTTGCAAAATCTTGATCGTAGCCATTCTCAGGGAAATACAACTCGTTTACCTAAATTGAATATCCCAGTGTTTTCTGGAGATTATAGGGAATGGACTTCCTTTGAAGATTTATTTGAAGCCTCTATTCATTCTAATCCTTCGCTGACTGGGTCTCAGAAACTTCAGTATTTAAAAGGCTTATTAAAGGGGAATGCAGCTTGTGTCATACGTCATTTAACAGTAAGTGATAGCAATTATGCCGAGGCGTGGGAAAGACTCAAGGCGAGATTTAATAAAAAGATTCACATCACCACATCATTAATCAAAACATTCCTTGACATCAGTGTGATTAATCAGCCGGGTGTGAAATCCTTGCGAAATTTGTGTGATACATTTGATGAAGTCTTACGCGGTTTAAAGGCTTTGGGCAGTCAGGCAGAGAAAAGAGATCCGTGGTTGATCTATGTCGGGTTGACAAAATTAGATTCCGAGACGAGAGAACTTTGGACGCAAGAGATAGCTGACAAAGACTTTTCAAGCATTGAAGAATTTTTTAAATGTTTATCAAAAAGATGCGATGGCTTGGAAGCATGTGGAGTTATCAGTAAACGACCGGCCTCTGCGCTTAAGGTTTTACATACCACACCTTTGGAAAAGCAGTTGACATGTCCACGGTGCAATGGTAATCACCTTATTTATATGTGTGATGAATTTAAGATAGCACCGCCGGAAATTCGAAGATCATTTGCAGCAGAAAAGTCATTATGTTTCAGATGTTTAGCAACAGGTCATTCTGTACGAACATGTCGTTCTAAAATGCGATGTAATCAGTGCAAGGGAAATCATCATCCTTTATTGCATCATATTCCTTCTGATCATACGAGATTGGTAACACATGTCCATCAGTCTGAATTATTAACCCCATCATCGTCCAACACAATTGCTTCCGAAAATACTTCATCAGTTATTTCAACCGACGCAAACAATGTGATCGTGGAAGATACGACTTTCGATTCCTTTAATACGTACATTAGAAATCAAATAACAAGCAAGGAATTGTACGCACACAAAAGTCACATTAATCAAGATTGTTTACTTCTCACGGTTTTGGCAAATATAAGCGATTATCAGGGGAGATTCCAGACATGCCGAATGCTTTTAGACTCAGGGTCCCAAGTGTCACTGATTTCAGAGTCATGTTTACAACGGCTAAAATTTAAAAGAAGAAATGCTAAAATTTCCGTAACTGGATTGCAAGCATCCTGCGTAGGAATAACTAAGGGAAAAATAACGCTTCCGATTACATCGAGATGGAACAAATCAAATATTAAGGTCGAGGCTTATGTAATGGGACGGCTAACAAACTTGATTCCTTCAAGAAAACATGTTATTCCAAATCGAAAAGAATTAAACCATATCTATCTTGCAGATCCTGGGTTTTATCAGCCATCGTCAATAGATGTAATAATCGGAGTGGAACACTTTTTTAATGTTTTACGTAACGGAAAAATACATGACGGTATAGGGAAGCAAATTGCTCAGGAAATAATATTTGGATGGATTGTACTTGGCAACATTTCTGAACTAAATGCACCTTCCATAAACTTACATACAACATTTGTTGATATAGACAAATCCTTAAGACGTTTCTGGGAACTGGAAGAGCTTCAGTGCGATGTCACTCCATTAACTGCAGAGGAAGAGAAGTGTGAACGTCATTTCAAACAAAATGTTTCAAAATATAGTGAAGGTCGATATACGGTCGCATTGCCATTTCAAACTGAAAATGTATGCTTTGGTGATTCCCGACAAGCTGCAATGAAACGATTGCAAGCAATGGAACGTAGGTTTGATAAAGATCCAATCTTCAGACAGCAATATTTAAAGTTCATGCAAGGGTATCTGAATCTTGGACACATGGAATTAATTCCAGCAGCAGAGCAAGAGCATCAGCATCAACATCTCTTTTACCTGCCACACCATGCAGTGTTTAAAAATGCACCAGATCCCAAAATTCGTGTAGTGTTCGACGGTTCATGTAGAAGCGCATCGGGTACCTCACTAAATGAGAAACTCCTTGTAGGGCCAGTAGTACAGCGAGATCTTCTCAGCATTCTAATGAGCTTCCGCAAGCACCGCATAGCCTTTTTCGCAGATATCGAGAAAATGTATCGGCAGGTGTTGATTGCACCTGCAGATAGAGACTATCAACGAATTGTGTGGCGTGAGCATCCATCATATCCTATTCAGCATTATAGACTCACAACCGTGACATATGGAACTTCCTGCGCACCGTTCTTAGCTACCAGGGTACTACAGCTAATTGCAGAGGAAAATCAAAATCAGTTTCCAGAAGCAGCTGCCATTATCAAAAATGACTTCTATGTCGACGATCTACTGAGTGGTTGCGAATGCCTTCCTTAAGCTATAAAATTAAAAAATGATTTTTGTCACCTTCTCAAGCTCAGTGGTTTTGATCTCACTAAATGCCACTCTAATTCACCCGAGCTGCTGAACTCAAATCAAGAATCAAGCCAACTCATCACAATCATCGATAAAACCAATACAGTAAAGGTACTTGGAATACAATGGAATTCATCTGAAGATACATTCTCATTTAATGTATCTGAATGCAATCAGGAGGAGTCTCTAAAAGGATTATACTTTCGGAATCATCAAGGATATTCGACCCGTTGGGATGGTTAGCACCTTTTGTTATTCCGATCAAAATACTTCTCCAGCAGCTTTGGTTGCTAAAACGTGACTGGGACGATCAACTACCTGATGACATCATAATGAAATGGGAATCTTTCAAGAAACAACTGCCTACACTAACCGAGATAAAAATACCTCGGCGTATATACCTTATACCACAAGAAATTCAGTTCCACGGATTTTCAGATGCATCTGAACATGCATATGGTGCAGTAGTTTATTGTAGATCTACAGGTTCTGACGGTACTATGGTCACACGAATTGTTTCTTCTAAATTCAAAGTAGCTCCATTAAAACAGGTATCCCTACCTAGACTTGAGCTGTGTGGTGCGCTACTTCTTGCACGCTTGATGCAGAAAATTTTGAAGTCCCTTAATTTGGATGATTTTACAATAACTGCGTGGACAGATTCCCAGATTGTGCTGGCGTGGCTCTCCGAAATTCCTCGAAAATGGAAAACATATGTCGCTCATCGAACTGCAGAAATTCTTGAACTAATTCAATCTGCTCAATGGAGATATGTTCCATCGAAAGATAATCCTGCGGATTTAGTAACTAGAGGTGTCCCTGCAAAGAACCTCCCCACGTTAAGTTTATGGTGGAATGGCCCAATTTGGCTATCAGAGTCCTCAAATACTTGGCCTAGACACGTTTCTCCAAAGGGTGATGCTTCTGCTCGTAAAGAAGAGAGAAAACCAAAAACTTTCATAGGCGTTCAAGAAGTGGTTGACGAAGATACATTCTTTAAATTAGTCACGAAATTCTCATCGTTTTCCAAGCTTATTCGAGTCTTAGCATATTGCTTGCGATTTATTAAGAATTCTAAGATACCAAAACACGAAAGAAAAACAGAAATGTTATCAGCACGAGAAGTAAATGATGAACACGTACTTGCCTTCGATGTATTCAGCAAATTGAATTTCCAACTGAAAGGGATGATATAAAGAAGCGAGGATATGTTTCGTTGAAAAGCCCAATTGCAAACCTTACTCCATTTCTTGACGACTTCGATATCTTGCGAGTTGGTGGTAGACTTCAAAAATCAACAACTAATTTCAGCGCAAAACACCCTATAATTCTTCCCAAAAATCATCCTGTAACAAACATGTTAGTAAGAGAACTACACAAAATTCACTTACATCCTGGACCTGCACTTTTGACCGGTATTGTTCGACAAAGATTCTGGATTCTCGGCCTCCGCGACGTAGCAAGAAGAATTACTAAGAGCTGTGTTGTGTGCTTCAGATACAGTGCTGCAAAGACCTCACAACTTATGGGAAGCCTACCTGAAGCGCGCGTATCCATATCACGCCCATTTTTCAACGTTGGAATTGATTTTGCGGGACCTATTACAGTATGCACAAAATCAGGACATGGAGTCAAACCTTTCAAGGCATACATTGCGCTCTTCGTTTGCTTAGCAACAAGAGGTTTACATCTCGAACTGGTATCTGGCCTTAGTGCAGAAGCTTTGGTAGCTGCCTTACGTCGATTCATTTCCCGTCGGGGAATTCCAGCGAAGATATTCTCAGACAACGGAACGAACTTTGATGGTGAAAAACGTCAAATAACTGAATTACACAATCTCGCTTTATCTAGTGGTACTAATGAAAATATCTCTCACTTTTTAGCTTCTCAGAAAATAGAATGGTCCTTTATACCACCAGGAGCTCCACACTTCGGTGGCATGTGGGAGGCAGCAGTTAAGTCGGTTAAGTGGCACCTCCGTCGAGTAATAGGTGAGACTATCCTCACCTTCGAAGAAATGGCAACACTACTTACACAAATCGAAGCTATATTGAACTCTCGACCGTACAATGAGGTTTCTTCAAGCCCAGACGATCTTGATGCGCTGACACCTAGCCACTTCCTAATTGCTGAACCCCTGACGACCCTTCCCGAACCAGACTATTCTGAAGTAAAAATAACCCGACTAGGTAGGTGGCAACACATTCAGGCCATGGTGCAAGGATTTTGGAAGCGCTGGCGCTTGGAATATCTCTCATCTCTACAGGAGCGACCCAAATGGCGAAGGGAAGACAACTCACTCAAAGAACATGAACTTGTCATTTTAAATGATGACAACCTTCCACCTTCCAAATGGTTGATGGGCCGAGTTCTATCGACACATCCTGGCAATGACGGGTTGGTACGTGTGGTCACTCTGCAGACAAAGCGAGGCATTCTGAAGAGAGCCATCAATAAGGTGTACAAATTACCTTCTAATTAAGAAGTAGACTTCTTAATTGTGGGGAGGATGTTCCGGCACTATCTAATAAGTTCAAACTTTTGTGTAAATTCTTATTGCTTAAATTTTGTAAGCTTCTGTATCATTTATATTCACTTAATTACGTTACCGAATGTTCTAACTACAAATCTATTGCAGTTAATATTTTGCGATTGTATAGTATGCATACATTGAATTACATTATTGTTCGTAGTAGCGTACCGTTTGGATTTGCATTGTTAATACATATATTTTGTATTTATCAAGATAAAAATCATGTAGGCTTTCTCCTGGTTCTAGATCTCGTCAGATCAAGTTCTTCTCAATAAATTAAATTTTAAAATTTCAAGTAAAGGCTTTGTTTCAATATCTTCACGGGCGGAAGAGTATAGTATAGCAGAAACTGGAAGCATTTCTTTTATTCAAAGACTTGATATCCTGGAGAATATCAAATCAAGCAACGATCACACCTGTCGGAATCACCCTTCTTCAATCAAGGTGTCATCTGGTCCTTCAGTTAAGAATTAGCATCAACAGCTGACATTATCATTTTTGTTCTTTATTAGAGGAAACTGTCTGTGAGAATTCCAGACTTTTAGTTTCTCAGATATGATGAGAAATAAAATGCGATCTTTGTTCACGTTTCATTGCAGGTGAGCTTGACTTTATGATTTTATTATTAGGATCATGTAGAATTTTAATACTTGCGGACGTAACTCGCGCGCTTAAACTCGTTATATCTCGATTTAACGTTCGAATTTCTCCAAAATATTTAAGGAGGTTATTTTTGAAGGTCTAAGGAGTTGAAAAATGTAAAAAAGAAAATTCCGATTTTTTTTAAAGTACTAAAGTGTAATTGCACCTTAAACTACGCATTTTAATGTTGTTTATGCTCGCGTCATATTCCTCTGCCGTCAATTCATTGTGATTAGGGGTGTATTCATTCAAGAATTCGATTTCTGCAGCTCCCTGTTTAATAGAGGGGGTTGCTGAATTATGCAGCGCAAAACAGAAACTAAATTCTTGACAACTAGGTGTCACTGTTTTTTGTGAACCTCCATTCCTCACAGTACCCTTTCCTACAAAAAATTCCAAATAACACCCATTGAGTGCAAGGTCAAAGTACCTAATGCTATCTTACTCCTAGTCGTCGGTAAACGAAAAATAACCATGTATTATCACGAATTGCAGCCATATTCCAGAGTAGCAATTTGAGACAACGCTTTGAGTCTGGATTTGTTTAGACATATGTTGGGAGTATGCTGTTAATCCGTTTAAATTTTACCCTGCTATCATATTACCACCTCATATATTTGCAATAGCTGGCAATGCTAATTATTCTGTGCTAAAATATAAACCGGAACCCATGTAAAATTTTTGTTTTGATCAATTTATAAAAATTCAAAATTTCAAATTGCAGTCGTCCATATTCGGACTTAAGTTCGGATATGGCGAACCTCCCAATATGGCATGCCACCCACACCATATTGGGACCAAAAATCCGTGTGCAGATGCTTCGATCTTGTGTGCAGGATGCTTCGAGATGGGCGTAAAACATTTTTAGTGATATAAAAACGTGGTCTGATAGAACTTTAAAATTCAATAATGAGTGCAACTAGGGGTTGTTACTATGCACAAAAAAGGAAAAGAATATCTGCGTATAAGATAACTACTCCCTGTTTAATCTAATTCTTTGTGGAGATCATAATTTTTCAATCAAAATATTAATATAATTTCATTTCATTTAATTTCGAAGTTAATCTGATAACTTTAACGTAGTATACTCCTATCATATTATTTGCATGTATAAATTAGTTCTTTGATCTTTATTCTTATTGTAATGTTAGCTTTATCACTTTATCAGCACAAAAATGTAACAGTTTCTGTTAATTCTCACTCTTTTTTGGACTCTCAATCAAGTCAGTTAGGCAGTTAGGAGCAAACAAATTGTGTTCAATAAAGTTGTTGTTAATAAATAATGAATTATTAGTGAAGTTGGACTTTTTATTGAAGTTAGTAAAAGAAATAAAAACGCTTACTAAACATTTAGCGCCCAAGCAGGGACAGGTGCAAATAAAAGAACTTTTTATTTAAGTTAAAATGTGATTAGAGGTAGCTGCAAAAGAATAACCACGGAACGCAGAGAACTGTGTGGAAATATATCGGAGCGGAATTGTTGCAGACTTTCATCTTATTGATTTACCTTGTTGCAGATAATTTTCGGTGGAATATTTATCATCATTTGCAGTAGTATTAACTACACATCCCAGGTGGGATCTAAGAAGAAATTAATTACAATTTTTACTTCGAATTCATTGCGTTTCCAAACAAATCTGTGGTCGTCAACCTGTTCCGTTAGGAAATTAGTTTGCAACAGTAAATTTTACAAAACAAAATAAATTTATATATCAAATTCGTTGGAAATTCTAATCGAGGAAAAATTGAAGTTGTTATTGGATAATTAAATAGTTAGCGGATCGTGGGAAGCATTGAATTTCTACTTATTCACAGTTGACAATAAAAATCTTTATCGATATTGCAGTTAATGCCGTCGTTACGGTAAGCATTAGTGAGACATTCTAATAGGCGTTAGGCGTTAGGCGTTACTGTACTTGTTTGCGGAGGGACAAGGGAACAGTTTTGCTAAATAAGAATTGAAATCAAGTAAAATCATTCGTCTTTTTCCTAAATTTCGAGTTAATTAAGTATGCCTGATAAATCAGCAGAATTAACTGAATTTAGGGTCCAGCGAGTCTCAACTAAAGGTTGCATCACCCGTATTAAGAATTTAATTAAACAAAAGGGTGATACTTTATCAGAGCCCGAATTAGAATGCAGATTAGGAATTTTGGAATCTTATTTTAAGCAAATTCTCATTTCAAAGTTCTATAGAACGTTTAGAGCCCGAAGATGTAAATGAAACTAAGATGAGAGGAGAGCTCGAAGATTTATATTGTGCTGCTCCAGCTAAACTTATGCAGTTATTAGCAGGGTCGCGAAAGGCTAGCCTTCAGGATTATAATGCTACTGCAACTTTTAGTACGGCTGTATCCAATCTTCCTAAGTTAAAATTACAACTTATTCGGACTTTCCTAATTTTTTTGGGAGTTTCACAATATTGGTTCACAAGGAAAAAAGCCTTACCGCTTTAGAAAAATTCAATCATCTTTTATCCTGTCTACGGGGCCCCGCTCTAAAAACGATTAAGGAATTTGAAGTTACCGAAGTAAATTATCCACGAGCACTCGAACAATTACGTACCAGATACGATAACAAGTACCTTATTTTTCAAGAACATGTTAAAAAATTAGTCAACATGCCCAAAGTTGCAAAGAATTCGTTCGAACAACTCAGAAATTTAATTGATAATGTTAATGCTCATTTTAGTGCTCTACAATCGTTGGGTTCATAAGAAAACATTGTCAACGCATTCAGTTTATACATAACAAACACAAAATTGGACGCAGTCTCAAGCTAGATGGGAAGAAGTGATTGAATGGTCCAAATTTCCTGAATGGACAGAGTTGTTAAATAAACGTTGCATATATCTAGAAGCTCGAGAAGAAAAAAAGGTGAATATGAAGTATCCGGTTCAGGTACGTGGAAGGAGAAATCGGGTTTTAATAATTCTCATCATACTGCATTGACCGCCGTCGAATCAGTTTGTGGGTTTTGTCGCGGTAATGGACACTGTATCGATAAATGTTCAAAATATCGATAAATTTAATGAGCCTAAAAGCTTGTACTTTGCATAAAGTATCTATCAAAGGGACATTCAGTTCGGAAATGTAAAGCTCCTAATTGCCAAGTTGGTTCGTTACCGCATCATACGTTGTTGCATCGGTATAATACAGTGCGTTTCATAATTATAGCACACCTACCAACTTCATGCAATTAATGCGATAATTTTTTGGTTTTGCACATTGGCACAAAACAGCTTGTGCTAGAATAAATTCTCTCTCTTCCGCTCTGAGAAAAAAGAATTTTTTTTTTAAATGTTAAATGTTTAAATGTTAGCTCTTCTTTTCGCGTTTCATAATTATAGCACATTTAAAAAAACGAAACAAAGTTCAACTTTTTTTTTTGCAATTGTGATAGAAAACAATATTTAATATCTAGTTACACTGCCCTGAGCTTTTATGCATTCAAAAATTCTTTTTTTCATTGACTCAGCCATCAATTTGAACAAATTTTGATCCAACGCGTTCCACTCCCTTGAAATTGCAGTTTTAAACTCAGATATCGAATCGTAGTGTCGATTATTGGCATAAACGGCTCTTAAGAGAATGCCCCAAATATTTTCTATTAGGTTAAGGTCCAGCGAGCAGGCCGGCCAGTCCAACACCCTGATGTTATTTTCCCTTAACCAGTATTTTGTTTGGTGGCTTACGTGTATACTTGCGTTCTCCTGCTGGAAAGTAAACTCTTTTCCTGAATTTCTTCGCAAAAATAGTAAAATACTGCATTGTAGCACGTTTATGTAAAAATCCATTTCTTTAAAAAATTGGCATTTTATTAAGATTTAAGCTACACAAAAAAACAAAAATTATTTTCTATGAATTTTTTCCCATGCCTTGTTATTTTATTATTATATTTTTAACGTTCATTATCAAATTTTAAAAATAAAGTCGTTTTCTTATATCATACAAGATTGTTCGTAAATTGATGTGTAGTGGAACCTCGCCTATACGCTAAATGTGTTTTCAGGTTCAATGTCAGGTAATAACCAATTTAGAAAATTCAAGATTTCGAGATCAAACAGAGTAAATAAAAGAACCTGGTGTGAACGAACCATAAAAATTGATGAACAAACCCAAAATATTTCGTCCCTTTACGATTCTCAAAAATTTGGACATTTAAATTAGGTCGCAATAAATGGCGAGTTCAGTTATACCTAGGGATTGCAATCCTACAAAGCGCAATTTTTGGGGGATCCAGAATTTTCGAAGATTTTTGAGATATTTTAGTTTTTCTGGCAAAATGTATTTATTTTAACAAGTTCAATATGTGTTTTAAACCATTTTACATGAACTTTGGCAACTGTTACTTACTTTTTAAAGCATCGCAATCGTCCCTTATTCTAAAAATTACATTTGTCTTTCTTTGTCTCCTGAGGTTTTGTATACTTTTTTTTCCACAGCCACTGCCCCGGGAAAGTGATTGTTGTATGGAATACGTAATATACACTTTCTTTTCTTTACCTTTTTGAGCTCGTATTTGCTCAAATTACATCACAAGTATTTATTGCTTCCCCTGACCATAAACGAAGGAATAACTTCGTTAGTTATTCCTTCGTTTATGGCCTGACGCACCTGGAACCTTTTCTTACCCAACTAATTTTTGTTTTAATGAAAATTCAACATCTTTTGGCGGCTTTAGATATAATTAAAAAGTTGTGCTTTCTTCTGTAAACTTTATGCCTTGTTTGGAGATTCTTTAGTTTTAGATAGTTATTTCTCATTGCCTTGTAAATTATGCAATTATTATCAATCAAACTTCTAGCTTACGATATGTTTTTTTTTTAATTTGTGCTAAGGTACGTACTTAATGATGACGTTTAATAGAAATAAGCTAATTTAATTTTGTTGTTAGGAGTATATTTGTATATTTGTTTTATTATTTAAAAGCCATAACAAATAAATTGAAATAAATTTTGTCCGATTTTATTATTTTTTTAAAGATTTTTAGAAATCCACGCGGGATTGCAAACCCTAGTTACACCCTTACCTTTTCTCGGAAAATGTAAGAGAAACGGCGCCATCCGTCGTTGCGTAAATAACTTAAGTATTTCTTCTAAAAATTATGGATATATATCACACTTACCCAAACTTCTTCAAACTTAATTTGTATTACCTCCTAGGTATTGATCACCCCGTTCAGTTTCCCCAGGTTTACTTTTATTATGCTTAAAAATGAATCTCAGTAAATTCTTCCTTTTGTAATTTGTGTGTGTCAAGCACGAAGCTAGGTTTTGTTTAGTGTGTGTGTATACGTATTTCACAGCCTTCCATCCTCTCATTAATAAAGTAGTTAAGATGAAATTTGGTATTATTTTTTTGAATCTTCTTTTAATAAAGTGAAAAGTGTGCTGAACAATTTTTTTTTACTTAGATAAGCCTCCTAAAATAAAAGAATATCTTAAAACCCTCCCCTACTCTAATTTTTAAAATATTGATGCAAAATATCTTCAAAAATTCCTGAATGTAGCCTTTAGCTAGTACTGTCACTGAAAACTATAACGAACGCTGTAGCAAAAATAGTATATAAAAAATTTAGAAATAACTACTGAACCCTATCATGTGGGTGTCCAACATGTTCTTAACCAATTGTTTTATTACATTATTAATAAAAGAATTAAATGATATTGTATTAATATTGTTTTAATTATAATGCCAATGCTCAAGGGAGTGCTCTATGAAGCTAACGAACAGCTTTGGCAGTAAAGGAACTAAGGATAAGGGAGATGGGTTTATAGGTTTTGATTAAAGAAAGTGACGATGTACGGTTCCTTTAACAGTTTTGGACTCATAAAATTTGGGGAAAACAGAAGATTGTAAGCTATTCCACATGCGTGTTGTTCTGCTTAGGAAAGATTCCCTAAATTTGGCAAAATCTCTCTAAATTTGTCCTTTAGAGTATAGCGGTGGAATCAACTTCAAGCTCTATCGCGCGTTGTAAAGTGCTTACAAGGAATTAGTCTAGCAATTTCGTTAGGACAATGGTCGTGTAATAGCGATAGAAGAGCGAAACACGAGATCGAAGAGTTGAGGTATTAATGTTAAGCATATCACTAGCAGGAAGTAAAATTAATGTACAGCTTGCCTGCTTGATCTACTACAACAATTTAGGAATTATGAACTACTACTATATATGTCAAACTATTGTCATTGAACTTTTTTTACTTCTTGTTGTCTTTCATAGTAAATATATAAAACGTGTTCAACTATCGCTCCGTGTTTTATTTTCAGAAGGACACACGGAATTCCGTTTAGTTTTATGGCCTTAAGTTTTATAGCCTTTCATTAAACTTTACCTATTGCGGACAATGCGGTAAGCCGGGTCTTTATCCAAATATGCGAATTATATTCCCTGTATATCAACACAAGGAGAAGGAGTAGTTTTTACATCTCTGTAGCGAACCCAAACCAAGGGATTGCAAATACATTACATTACATTCTCTGAGAAATCTTAACATGGTGTTGATTTCTACGCTCTACCGCTCCGTATGCCCAGTAGCCCAACTCTTCTTTTCGCAAGAGCAGGATTTTTGCATGACAAGACTTTATTATTCAGGAAAATAGATTTCTTACAATGGAAATCTTTACTTTTTGCAGCATAACTAAGAAATTTCATTCGTAAATAAAGTAAATTCTTTAACAGAACTGTAAAAAAAAGTTCGGTCGACCCATTGCCTCCCCCCCCCCCATGGATCCGCGCCTGGTTGGAACCTTCCTTCCGTCATCAAACATCCTTTAGTTTTTTTTATATTAAAATTTCTATCCTTCAGAATATGAAAATTGAAAAAATAATATTAAATATAAGGACGACCTAATTTTATATAAAAATTGTTTCCACTTGTATTATGACTTTACATTACTTTCGTAACCGAACATTCGTATATACATATCCTGTCCTCCAGAAATCGAAAATAATGGTCGCCCAATGAAAACACTGTATTAAATGAATGTTCTAAATCATTGCGGAAGTAAAATATCAACTAAAATTCTTAGTTTAATTTTTAGTTTTTTATTTGTATAATATAATGATTTTTTTTTATTTCTCAAATTTATTTTTTTCTAGAATCCAATCATAATCTTTTGGGAAATAATTGGTACAATGTCATTCTATTGCATTCTGCCACATAGAATTAATATAAAACGTTAGTAAGGTTTTTGTTTAAATAATTTAATTAAATAATTGTGAGTTAAAATTTTTTATATTATCAAAAAAAATTGTATTTCTGTAATAAAATTGCCAAAACAACTCAGAACGGGATGCATTAACTGTATTGCAATTTCTCATTTCATGATACATTTTGACAGTAAACCTTTGAATAATATCTATTTTATCCTCATCTAAAAGATCATCTTTATGCATAAGGCACTGTAATACATTTTGAAGAGAAATATCTTTTTTTTAAATATCAAATGATTTTTACCTTTATTACAAAAAACAGCAATAAAATCGCTTCCAGTAAAGGCTTGAAATGCAAATAAAGAACGACATAGTGAAGATTTTAAAGTTTTCACCATTTCTGAAGAATTAGTGTACTATATATCGCTATTTTTTTCATCAAATGCTGACAGCTAAATTTTGTAATTATAAAACTAACGAAGGTAACATGCACACCTAATAAAATAATCAATATGTCGGTATCCGATGTTTTTATTAAGATTTTTGAAGTCGCTGGGTATTTGCTCAGGTGAAATCTTTTATTGTAAAGTACACCATTTTATCTTTTAATCTAGATGCCGTTGAATCTGATGCCCAGTGATTAGCTGAAAAAGTAACTAAATCTTTTTTAAATTTTAAATATTTTAAACACATACAAAATATGTGATCTACAGTGTTCCGGTCAATTATTTCATATGGGGCCTCTATTTTCTGACGATTCAATCATTAAATATTCTTAATTGATGGAGATAGATAACGGTCAAATACCAAGTGGATTTGTGAGGTGGCACAATTTTTTTTTTTAAATATAATCAGAAAATTTTCCAAAACTTTGTGACAATGATAATCCCCAATGATACATAAAATAAAACCCATCAATGATATCAACATCAATATGACTTTGAATAGATGGCCGATTTTAATTTAGCAGGTAAAGTGGATTTATCTATTTTATGTATTTCTCTTGTTGAAAGCGATACTGCAGGGGGACGGTGACAGCGGCTAAGACAAACATAATTCCATATCAATTTTTTATACAATGCTACAGCCAACATCATTATCATCACTGGCTTCAACGAACCATGAAGATTCTTAGCCGCCTCCGCAACAGTACTCCTCCAGAGGGTACGATCTCCACAAAGACGGTCTTTCGCGCTTACTGGTACCCGTATGGTTTCCTTCCGGATTAACTTTGGGATCCTTTGGTGGTAAATTCGAAAAACCTACCCGAGCTATCTAAGTCTTCCCGATTTTATGAGATTTATTATACTGGGAGATCTAAACATCTCATATACATAGCTCGTGATTCATTCTTCGCCGATAATCTCCGCGTTCGTCTGGGACTCCACCATAAATAGAGCGTTGGACTCTCCGCTCAAATATGTGTTCCTTAAATTATTCATAATTTTCAATTTACTTATTAACCTGCGCACGAGTTAATCGTAAAGCTCGTGAAATTGATTATTTAATCATTATAATAAAACAAATAAAAAATATTTTTGTTCAAAGACGGAAGTAACGTAAAGACATTACACAGAAAGCGACTAAAATACTCATAAGGTTTGGTCGCCCACATATTTAACCAAATTTTTTCATTGGGCGATCATTATTTTCGATTTCTGGAGGACGGAAACTTTTATTAAAAGAAAAAATACGGATGTTCGATGACGAATGTAATGTAAAGTCATAATACTAGTGGGTAAAATGTTATATAAACTTAGGTCGTCTTTATATAATTTTTTTTTTCAATGGGCGACCGTTATTTTCATGTTGTAGAGAATAAAAACTTCAATTTAAAAAAAATCTAAAGGATGTTCGATGACGGAAGTAAGGTTCCGGCTAACCACTCTTTCAAACGTAATGGGGACCGACATATTATAAAACTACTCACATTTCCCTATTATCGCATGCTAATTTCATCCGGAGGTTTTATAACGGAATTAAGGGTCAATTTTTTTACTATAATTAGCTTCATTACAGTAATTTGCGAAGGATCGACTTAGGGCGACCTATCGCCCGCAGAAGACGATTATGTATACTTATTAATTTACCACTCATATTGAGGGTGTTCGATAAAGGAGGCAATCTTACCATGGGCTCTCGGATTATAAGTGGTATGTGAATTATTCAAGTGATCAAGATAGTGAGATAGAAAGTTTTGTACGTAGATTGCTATTTAAGTTTTGAGACATGACAACACCAGTGTGAATATGTCAAATCTGACATTGTCATCGTAAAGTTCGAAATTTTAAATGGTAATCTTATTCAGAACGTTTTGTTATACGAGTGCTATTTGTGATGTTTACAAGTACTTGAAACATTCGTCTTGGTCAAAAATGGAATTAAATCGTGATGATTTTCTATGACTTTCGACGATGGCCGTCAACAAGATTTGTTCGTTGTTTTGCCCTATCGATTGGTGCAAAGAAATGTTAAAAAAATGCAATCGCGGTGCTTCAAAAGACATCTTTAAGACAGGCGACGAATTATGGATCTATGCATATGAACCCGAAACTAAGCAACAGTCGACAGTATGGGTCTTTCAAGGCGAGCCAGATCCAACAAAAGTTGTTCGCGCACAAAGCACTTCGAGGCAAATGGTCGCCTCTTTTTTCGGAATAATTGGAAATGTCGCCAACGTGCCATTACAGCAACGTAGAATGTTGAATACTGAATGGTACATCACCATTTGTTAACCAGAAGTGTTCGGAATAATAAGGGAAACCAATCGTAGAAGACGAATCATTCTCCGCATCGCCAATGCAAGCTCTCCACATGGTCCCAAACAAGTGAATTTTAGAGCATTCAAAACATCGAATTCATGGGTCATTCGCCGTACAGTCCTGATTTGGCACCCAATGATTTCTTCTTATTCCCGCAGATCAAAAATAAAATGCGAGGTCAATTTTTTCGACTCCTGAAGAAGCGGTTAATGCGTTCAAATCACATGTTTTGGAGGTACCTCAATCGGAGTGGAAAAATTGGTTCAAACGCATGCGAAAGTGTTGTGATCTTCATGGAGAATGTTTTGAAAAACAATAAAACCATTTTCGATTATAAATATTTATTTATACTTGTCTATCTCAAAACTTAAAACAAACTGCGAAAGTGAATATATTACTGAAAGTCCTTTATGCTAAATATTTTCGTAATTAAAAATTGAATCCTGTCAAGAATAATCTAAAAGCGTATGGTGGTTATAAGTTGAAGGTTGTTGGTATTGTAACGTGCACGAAGTAGGCCACGAAAAGATAAATAGTCAACGAAATTTGTTGTTTCAGACAACCTGGTTGCCTTGTAAGTACGCAAAATTGTAAAAATGTGTAGAGCTTGAATTTAATAAGTGTGTGTTCAATCGGTTGAAGGGGAATGCCAACCGTTTTACAAAATTTTTACTCATGGCAGTCCAAGCGCTATGAAGTGTCAAAATCACACGCCAGCTCCCAGCCAGGCAACTGAGTATTTAGATGCAAGCTCCGGGGAACGGCATGGGAATATTACAGATCATGCGCACAAACTTGACATATTTATTCGTTGCTATGAAATATTTTTCTGTTGCCACAACATTTTTTGGGCATGCGCTTAATTTATTGAAACGGTTAGGCAACCAAATTGTGTGAGAATCGCTACCCAGGAAAAGGAAATGTCACACGGGGAAAGTCAAGGACGACTCGAACCCATGGTGAATATGTGAGGTGAAAATGTGTAACGGAAATATCTAGAACTAAGTTACTGAACTTTCTAGAATTAAGCTAAGTAGTATAAATAGGGCTGAGCAGTAGCCTAGTTAGTTTAGTCGTGATTTAGACTGCGAAGCGTTTACATGTGATAACTGGAATAGTCAGTTGTATTTTAACCAGTGAAGTGATAAGTTCTAATTGTTAAAGTGAAACGTAATATTGTGAAGAAAATTGTGCAACGAACTAATTAAGTGAATTAAATAAAATTGTGAACTTTCGTGATTGAAAATAAGTGTCTTAATTAATCCGACTTTCCGGAAATGTCGAGCACAAGACCAATTTGGACACATGAAACATGGGAATGCATCACAAGAGGTGGAGATTGACCCCGTACGAAGACTGACTGTATTGGCGACATCGAGCCAAGGAAACCGGGAACTACAGACTATTGATCAAGAATTACAAGATTTAGAGGACGCACTGGAAACTTCACTAAAAGACGATCCTAAAACGACTAAGGAGGTAGTAGAGACGTTAGAGAGGTTACCAACATGCCAACGGTTCATGCCGAAGAAGATAAGATTACTCAACTACGACAGAAATTGAAGATGGCGGAAGAATGCAATCAATGACCTTAGTTCTTTGTTTGAAGAAGATAAATCTGACGGACAACTAGAGAAGCAGTTGAGATCTGAGAAACAGTTGGCACAAGATACAAAGGCCATGGAAGGATTTTAAAACAGAAGAACAACAGAAAGACCATTGAGGATGAAAGCTGTTCGGGACGAACAGTTTTAAGAGGGGGCAGTGTAACGTGCACGAGGTAGCCCACGAAAAGATAAATAGTCAAACGTCTAATGCGCATGTCCCAGGTGGCCAGAAATCTAGAAAAGGAAATGTCACACGGGGAAAGTCAAGGACGACTCGAACCCATGGTGAATACGTGAGGTGAAAATGTGTAACGGAAATATCTAGAACTAAGTTACTGAACTTTCTAGAATTAAGCTAAGTAGTATAAATAGGGCTGAGCAGTAGCCTAGTTAGTTAAGTCGTGATTTAGACTGCGAAGCGTTTACATGTGATAACTGGAATAGTCAGTTCTATTTTAACCAATGAAGTGATAAGTTCTAATTGTTAAAGTGAAACGTAATATTGTCAAGAAATATTGTGAAGAAAATTGTGCAACGAACTAATTAAGTGAATTAAATAAAATTGTGAACTTTCGTGATTGAAAATAAGTGTCTTAATTAATCCGTCGAGCCCGAAGAGTCCCATTTACGTTACAGTATGATAAATTTAAATATTTTACATGAAAAGAAGAACTGCGCAGATCGCTTTAATGTTACCGAAGTGAAGTCATTTCCTGTATTAGGGTTGGGTTTGGGCTTTAAATTAAACCTTATTAAACGTATTGATGAAATCAAGTCCGAAATAATTCCTGAAACAAAAGATGAGTTTATACAGCAAAATAAGGGTACTTTTGAGGGATTAGGTAGTTTTCCCGAAAAGTGTAGAATTTATATGAAAAATGATGTATTAGGAGTAATGTTAAATTAAAGTGAGGAGATATGGAACGACTTAAAATTATACGTAAAACAGAACATCCATATAGGTTCCATTCCAACTGGATTCACAATATGATTGTAGTCGAAAAACCAGACAAAAGTATTCGCATATGTCTAGATCCGTTAGAACTCAAAATTAATATTGCAAAGGAGTCTTTTTAAATACCACTTTTGAGAGACCTGTCTAACAAGCTAAAGGAAATGCAATACTTTACCGTCTTAGACCTTAAGGACGGATTTTGGAAGCGGCTTTATCTTAAATTGATTTCAATTCATTTTGTTGAAACGTTAATTTAGTTCACTGTGTCATTTAATTAATTTGAGAAAACATTTATTTTATTTATTATTATTATCATACAGTTTTTTTGTTTATATGCCGCGACCCTATGAATAAATTGTGCACAAAATAAACATATCCGTAAGTCGCATATACAGGGTGTTTCAGATCTGACGTGCCTAAATGAGTGGGGTGATAGGTCTAACCTAGCCAAACAAAAAATTGTATGGCAGGGGGGGGGGGGCAGGGGAGTTACAGGGTGATTCATAAATTTCAGTTTTTCATGGTATGCAGATTACTCTTTTATTTTTATCTTTTGATCTACTCAACACATCGACATCAAACAGACGCTAAACAACTACTATCCCAATTACCTTTCCAAATTGTCAACAATATTGATCTAATTCCATCTAATTAATAAACCTTTTTTTGTTTCTATTGGATTGCGCATCTTATTTATTACTTTTCCAAAAAGGTGTAATATGTCCACGTAGCGACAATTTAAAGAAATTAAACTCAAATTAAGTCTAAAATGCTTTTTATTGAATTTGAAAATAATTACAAATAATTTTGATAAGTTACAAACAAAAGCTGCCCCAAATGTCCACCGCCACTTTGGATGCATGTCAACAATCTCCTTCTAAGTTCCTGTTTGATGCGTATTGCAGCCAGCCTCTCCCATATTTTCGTCGCTGCATTCCCAATTCTGCTAACTAAATCCCCCCCAATGGGACGATCTAGCAAGCAAGGAATCGGTGCAATAAAAATAAAAAAGAGTTGTACTGATTACATGAATTTCGGTGAAAATTTGAGAAATGCTGAATTTTAAGTAATCCCTAACCATTTTTTTCACTTTTGGAAGTGACTGTATCTGTAATGGTAGGAGTTAGACCAACATTGTTGACAATTTTGAAAAGGTAATTGGGATAGTAGTTTTTTAGCTTTTGCTTTATTTCGCTGTGTTATGTAAATAAGATAAAAATAAAAGAGCAATCTGCATACCATGAAAAACTGACATTTATGAATCACCCTGTAACTCCTAAACGGTTGAGATTGCCCCCCCCCCCCCCCCTGCCATACAATTTTTTGTTTGGCTAGGTGAGATCTTTTACCCCACTAATTTTGGCACGTCAGATCTGAAACACCCTGTATGCACGTGTAAACCTTCAACAGTTTAAAGTTAATTTAGAATATTTGAAGTATTTGAAAAGATCTGTTTGTTTAGGATGGCAATTTACGGGAAGACCAGCAATGGTAAGGAATATCTTCTAGGAAGGGTTGTATGGAGTTAGTAATGTGTGGCTCTTAGCGACTCATTACAAAAGGATTAGAAAAACCTCGTCGTTAGAAATCTCAGACTACCTTTAGGTAGGAAATTCTTTAAATAAACAAAATTTTTAAGACAATTTTGTTTTCTTGCCGATATTACCTTGTAATAACCAGAGTTTACATTCTAGTATCCTGGCACTCTGTTGCTAATTCCTGATGGAAATTTTACTATGAAAGAGGCTTAGTCAGCAAGTATATCCGTCATAGTTCAAAAACAAATCGATAACTACGGGTGCACTTAAGGGAGATTTCTACAAAAATAAAGTTTTTTTTCGTATATTTTGATTATATGAAGCCTCTAGAATAACCTTATGTAAACCATTTTATCATATCTTCCCTAGAAAATGAGTTGTAGGTAATTTCATTACAGCCGGTCGGGTCACGCCAAAGCACTTTAAACGGGCCATTCCACACGAGCACCTGCAGCTGTTGTCAAACCAGTTCGACACCAGTGAGCGTTTTCCAAACAATTCCATACGGGTATTCTTGCTGCAGTTCTCAAATTTACATTCAAATAAGATGCTATGAATGGGTCCCACAAAACAAGAATGAAATTATGCATTCCACGAAAAATTTCTGACCCCAAAGCAGAAAAATTGTGCTTTCGTTGTATTAGCGCGGGACAACAGGTAAAATAGATTTGGATTTTGATGCACATTTCTCTCCAAAATGCAGCACATTTGTTGTAATACCTCTTTGCTTCTGTTACCTCTTGCTCAGAAAACCGGTTCGACAACAGCTGCAAGAATACTCGTGGGGAATGGCCCAATGACTTGCATTTTGTGCATTTCAGGGGAGTGGACTTTCATTGACTTGCACTTTGTGCATTTCATGGGAGAAGACTTCGACCCCATTGGTTTACTTAGGTAATGAATATTTTCTTCTATATAGTAGAGGTATACATAGTGTAGTGTAGTGAATGTGAATAAGACAAAAACTATTTTAAAACCAAAGAGCGTAAATGACCAGAAGGTCTTATTTGATCTGCTTAAGTCTAGGCAGTATAATTCATTTACATTTACGCCTCCAGAAGAGAAGCCTAAAAACTTCTTATTAAAAGGGATACACTACAGCTACGACGAGTATGAAGTTAGGGATTCGATTAAAGAAGTGATACCCGAAATCGAAATTAAGAAGGTCATGCGTTTTTCGACACCGCACAGCAGTTCAACTTAAACGCGTTTCTGGTGCAAACGAGTGCGACTTCGGACACCGTGGAGCTACAGCGAGTAAGATATATTCTGAACCAAAAAGTCACGTGGGAAAAATTGAAGCGTACGGGAATGACGCAGTGTAAGAACTTCCAAAACTATGGACATGCCACCACCAGCCCGGAGAATGTAAGATGACTAAATCAGCGGAGAATCTCGGGACGTCATCAGTCATCGAAAAGGAGCCAACACCTCCCTTCTGTGCTTTGTGCAAGAAGGATGGGCACCGCAGCAACTACCGTAGATGTCCAGCAAACAAGCGGATCCTGCAGCAGCGTCAGCAGAAGACGGTGCAAACCGAAACCAGGAGGCGTCAAGCGCAGAAGGCCGTAAATAATTACATTCAAGGGGGTAAGTCATTTTCTAGCCTTTTTAATAATTTTAATTAATTACAAAAAGAGACAAAACCTAAGCAGGTGCCTAACCAATCCACCAAACAATTTATAACTACACGCAAACCAAACGTTAAGGGAAATTGCTCGAGACAGCAGGGCACAGGATACAGCGAACGAATACTGGACCGTATTTAAAATCAACACCAACGATCATCTCTTCGGGACAACATCGGGAACCATACCATTTTATGCTTCGACCATGTACAGCTGTAATAGAGGTTAAGTTTAAATTAAAGCAAACAACAAATATATAAATAAATGACAATTTAATTTACTTTACTTTACTCTACTTCACTCTCACACATATTAATGTAAGTCCAGGCGCAGGACCATATTAAAAGAACCGTAAATGTTTACTTGAAATAAGGTTAAATGTTAGAAATAGAAATTAACTACCGTTCGATAAATTATGAAATCAGGGCCAAATTAAAAACTAGCTCGTAAGTAGAAATAAAAGAAATATAATTAAATTAAATTAGAAAAAACATCAATATGTTATTTTGTAAAGTCGCCAATACAGGAATCTCTTAGAATCTGTAAGCAGACAAAGTATTCTTGTATCTCGACCTGAAGAGTCCCTGACCAACGGTAAGGCCCCCACTGTCGCTCAAATCAAAAGGTTTAATTGTCAAGAGTCAAGTTAGTAAGTTCCATTTGTGAAAAGTTTTTAAAAATATATATGTGCAAGTAGAATCAGAAATGTTCTAGTGGATAATTAAAGTCAAGTGAAAAGTTTGTTACAATTTTATAAGAGAAAAACAGAAATCTTCTAAACGAATAAATTAAAGACTTAGAACAACAGCGTTAATTTGTTTCACTTAATTTTCGTAATAAAGGGGCTAGTGATCTCGAAGCGGCACACCTAGTTTTTGGGAAATTCAATAACCCGAAACACTTTCTCTACCTTACCATGTTGTACCTTTTTGGCAAACTAATAAGATGAGCAATTTAATAAAAATAAAAAAACAGATCTATTAATTACATAAATTTCGGAGAAAATTTGGGAAAATGTTGAATTTTAGGTAGTCGCAAAATATGTTTTTCTCTTTTGGAAGTGACTGTTCCTCCAAAGCTAAAAGTAAGATCAACATTGTTAACTATTTTAGAAAGGGCATTGGGATAGTAGTTTTTTCGTGTTTGTTTCATGTCGCTGCGTTGAGAAGATCAAAAGTTTAAAATAAAATAAGGATGTGCATTCCGTGGAAAATTGCATATTTATGAATCACCGTGTAACTCCCAAACGGTTGAGATTGCACCCCCTGCCATTTTTTGTTTGGCTGAGTGAGATCTATCACTGATTTTGGCACACCAGATGTGAAACACCCTGTATACTGTTTTGAAAATTACAAAAATTCTGTGCTAACAACTAAAATTGTCCATACTGTCACTCATGTTAACGATTGCGGTGTTTTAACAATCGCCTTCCGCTTAACATCGACAAGTTCCAGGGCTCGAGCCTTGGTCTCCCCGTGAGTTTTTAATAAAAAATTAACAAATCCACTCCATCTCTGGGCTATTGTCTAGCTTGCAGATATGCAAAAGACATTCAAACTCTCTCATTCCCCTCACCCAAATTCCTTCCCGGTAAAATTCGTGCTAACGCATCATAGGGTTTCCCCTGGTCTTTGGATACATCATAAAAAACGTCGTTCAATTTTAATTAAACTATTGACGGAAGCTTATTATGTCGAGTTAACAAAACAAAGACTTAAGGGTTGCCCTTAACACTCACTTTTCTTTTGCTGACCATATCGTTTATATCTACTTTTGCTATGGTCGCTATCTCTTTTAATATCCAGTGGCCCAGGATCGCCTGATCACTAGGTCAACATAGATTGCGGAAAAAAAACCTCTGATCTTTAATGTGCCGGTGGATTCAGATACATGAGCAGAATTCCACTTTCTATTCCCAATCCCTACAATGTTATTCCTATTTTCCACCTCCCTGTCCCTATTCCCGCGCTTTTGCATCATACCTGAAAAATTCCTGAAAAAAATGAAAATTTACTTACCTGTATTAGCGCACAACAGATTCAGCGGAACGGAAAATCTAACGCGATCAAAAGGCTAAAAGCAGAATTTGCCAAAAAAAAAGGCCATCAAATTCAAATGGAATTATAAAAAAAATTGAATTCTATTCATGCTAAAGCCAGAACAATTGCAATCAAATGCAAAAAAATGAACATCTGGCATGAAAGTGACAAAGTCAAAACCGTTCACGCCGCTATGGCATGAAGAACAGCTTACTCTACATACAAGCCCGGAACCTGACATTAACAGCTGAACATTGGTGGTGAAAACACAACAAAACTTGCCACAGTAGTCATAAGGAAAAGTTTGGGGAATTTCACTTTCTCGTAGTATTTCTCCGCAATATATTTTAAAGTCTTAAATTGGATTTTACTTGAGGTTGACCTACAAATGTTCTGAACATGTGAAGGCGATAAAAAGTGTCTCTCTTATACAATTTTCATTTGTTTTAAAAGAAAAACTATCTTGTGCTCATTTTGTTGAAGTATTTAGCTTAAAATGCGTCATTGACATCAGCGCTTCTCTTTAGTTTTGGTTACGAGAGTGTGCAGTTTTATTTGTGTATGCAAGGATTGGTTAATCTGTGGTACAATAAAAATGATCTAATGACGAAACGGTCGTAGGTGAAATGGCCGACCTGTCATGTGTTCCGGGCTTGTATCTAGAGTAGGCTGTACATGAAGAAATTTGAAATAAGTGAATACAAGAGATGCGCTCGTGTTCGTATGCTTGCCGGCTATGACGGCATGAGTTGGAGATATATAAGTTAGTCACTGCCAAATCCTGACGTCTGTGCCCACGACCTCGTCGTTTAAATTAATTTACGTTTTTTGTATGTAATGGCGGCGTTAAGACTTCTTTTGTCGGGATTATTCGGGCAAGGCGTTTTGAACGAAAATTGCACATTGAGGAAAGTGGAACGATCCGTGAAAATTTAAAAATCTAAGGAGTCGTGAAATTCGACGTGAAAAAAATTTTGAGTACACAATTTGTAATGTGTAAAAATGCGCAAAACCGAACTGTCTGTCGTCGAAAGTGTTTTCAAGTGAAAATCAAGGAGAATGGTTGCGAAATTTGCCTGAAGAATATTTAATAAGAAAAGGTGTGAAAATTTAATTCTGAAAACTTAAGAATAAAGCGAAACGGAAAAAAGGAATAGGTGAATAGAAACACAAAAAGAAAAAAATTTTAAACTCATTAAAAGTGGAAATAAAAATAAAGACATGCACGCGATGAAAGAAACAATTTTTTAACAAAAGAAAATTTTCGGAAATAAAAGCCGACGGAAAATTTATTACAAGTGAGAGGTAAATCAAAACATAATGAAAGGAAAGTAAAAATATTCAACCGACCAAGAGTGCCGACAAATTAAAAAAAAATATGAAACGCGGAAGTAAAATCATCAAAATTAAATATAAAACAGCGACGGCAAAGAAATGTTTTTAAAAGTGTATGACTTTAAATGAGCTGAAATGCAAAGATGAAAGAATTTATAGAAAGGTGCTAACGATTCAGAGCAAATTAAGATAGAACAGTGAAGTTGGCAATAGGTGAAAAGGAGAGAGAAATAATTACGATTTTCAATAAAGCGGAAGACAATGTGAAAGAAATGTTACAACTACGAGTGAAAACGATTATGTGGGATTGATGGTACTATGTCTAAGTTGGTTATGTTATGAAGCCGAATCCCACGTCACGACTATCTAATCCAGGGGTATCGTCTGTTGCTGGTGAGATCGTCTTAACGACCGAATCTTGATTGCCTAGAAAGGGCAGAACTCCCTAGGACTTCAAAATTGTGCCTCCATTTAAAGGACTTAAATTGTCTGCTGCAAGAAAAGATTTTTTAAGTAAAAGTAAATTACTATTTTTATTTGATCAATGTTTATTTTTTAAATAATATTTTTTGTAACAATATCGTCGTATGGCTAAACTTGAACTGAACTATGGAAGATTTTCTCGCTTTATATACACAATTTATTTAAACAAAATTGTACCGACGTACTAAGTTAGCATTTACAACAAGTAATTCGAATGTACGAACGTAGCCAAAAATAATAAAACGTTACAATTGTTAAAGTGCTTTTGGCACTACAATTGTACTGTCACCACAATTATATCATAGAATTAAAGATAAAGTCAAATTTAAGAGTAATCAAAGGTACATAAAAAGTACGTAAGACTCAAGAGTAACCAAAGGAATTAAAGTGAAAGACGAGAGAAAAGGAATTTGAAAAAAAAAACTGTAACGTAAGAGCAATAAGAAAAGTTACCTCACAGTAGAAAAGCTGCGAAGTGGGATTTATTTTCATCACATCCTGGTCCATGCAATAATAAGTATGATAGATAAAGCCTCAGAGTTGATTTGCAATAGGCATCTTGTAAGCACCTTTCTTTTCGCTAAGTTTGGAGTCTAGAAATATTAGAATGAGCTCGAGTTGCTTTCAGAAATAAGTTTGATTTGTCGGCAATATTGATTTTATTGTTTGCAATCTAGAATAATTACTAGAATGAGTTCAAGTGTTTTCAGATGCACTTTTTGAACTGGCGACTATATTGATTTCAGGTTTGAAATCTAAGATTAATAATAATTTTTTTATGTAGAGAAGCACTTTATTATGGCACAAACGTTATAAATGTAAAATTGTAAAATTCTTAGAAAAAGACACAAAAGAGAAACTACCTAACCTATAAATTGTATACAAACAGAAACTAAAAACGGTTAAGGAACAACAAACGAACAAGAACAACAGAATGAACACAAACAATAAAGAACAAGAGCAATACAATAAACAAGAACAGTAAAACACCAAGAACGAGCAACAAACAATAAAGAACAATGAATTAAAAAAGAAAAAAAAATCAACAAAAAAAGCCACCAGGTAAGTGGCAGCTCCAGGAAGAGCGTCTTCAAATTTTGAAAATATTTTAAATTTAACCTAAACTAACGAAAAAAGAACCGAAACCGATACCGAAAATTTTGGATTACTAGAACATTGAACACTGAGTGTACCCGGGGATGGACGCAGCACCGGGCGAAGTCACTGCATCGAGAACCCCTGCTCGCTTGCAAGCAGAAACGCTCGCCACTTTTCTACTCCCCCGGAACACTCAGCATCAAGTGTTCTAGACGAACGCACGAACGTTTTTGAACCCGATAGTCCCGCGGGACCAGTCTGCAGAGTCGTGGACATCTGCAAACTGATCCCATAATCCTCTCAGTTCTTCTCTCCTAACGGGAGACTCACCTTCCCTACAGCATTTTTTTTTGCTAGGAACTCTAGACGGAGTCGTTTGCTCAGCCTGACAACGAAGTGTTTCTTGAGTACACCTGTATGTATCTGTGTGTCAGTAGACTGTTGCCCAGGCTCGATCCGCATGCAATACAAAAAACTGTTGATTTAACTAGTGTAAGAACAAAGCTAAACTATTGACCTTGTTACATGTCCTTGGCCCCAGTAAAAACGATGTTCTAGTTATGCCGAAACGCGAGCAGATTATCTGGCATAAGTGAAGGACCAGTAACATCAAATCGCACAGAGTCTCTGTAGTTGGACGGATAACTGTAGACCACTCTGCTAGTCACCCCTCCGATTACTCTCAATTCTACCCCGAGATGTGCGCACCATCTATTAACAACTAAGTGTTCTGCCAGGTTGCCTGGTTCTAAGTTGGCTGAGACGCTGTCGTGCTGTATCAACCAATTCGTTTAATTGTGTCGTCTGTGGGTGTATTAGTATGATCCCAGAATCATCAATGATATCTCCGAGAACTGTAAGCTGTCCTGTGTCGGCTGTTACACCTCGGGCATTACTGAACACCGAATCCACTAATTCAGGATCCAACCTGACCAGTATAGCTGAAAAATCCCCGTACCCAATTTCATCCCATTGTAAATGGAATGCTGGTCTTATTCTGCCGCAGGTCTCGTAGAGATCTCCGTGTTATCAGTTAATTGACAACGACTACACGTCCTTTCGACGAAAGGAGTTACAATCTAGTCCGCACGAATTCACTGCTCCGGAGAGTTTCTGCTCGAGTCCGATATACACACCTAAATACTTCAGGCAACAGGCAAGTATTGGTCGATTGTATGCCGAGGGAAGAATCTGAACGATTCCACCACCTCCCACACCATAGGCCTTGCCTTTGCTTAGGTTAACACTAGCGCCCGCCAAACGCCCATATTTTTCGAAAACTCTACGAGTGACTGGAAATGCATCATCTTTCGTGACGAATACGCTAGAACAGGTGGCCTTATAGTTGTCTTAACGATTGACGAAGATTTACCAACAGCTCCAGTGAAAGGTCATAAAGCATACTCATGCGAGATGCTATCAAACGGCTTTTCTTGATCAAACGAGATCATGGCCATCTGCGAACCAGTCTTTTCATGGTAGGCGAAAAGATGCTTTGCTACGGCGATGTTGTAAATAGTACGACCTGGAATGCAGTGACGGGTGTATCACCGAAGCTATCACTGTTCCGAGCTAGTTCCGAGTGCTTTGCAAACTATCTTGTAGTAAACATTGCACAGCGTAACTGGCCTCCAGTTTCCCAGCCTCTGAAGATCTCCCTGCTTGGGTATTAGACGCATAACGGATCTTCGCCAACTTGAGGGAAATTTGGTATGTCTAACCACTGCAGAACTGAAGACATCCAATAGGTCTGGAATCAAAAGATTCCTGAAACGTAGAAAAAATTCAGGAGTTAGAGCATCATAACCAGGACAAGTATGACGGCGAAGATCCTTAGGAGCGGTGAGCATATCATCGAGGGTTGGTGCTCTGTCCAGGAATTCTCTACTTTCATGAGAGATAGCACGAACGTACTGGAAGAATTCATCAGTGGACGTAGATTTTGGCAAAGTCGGTGCAGTATATAGCTGTGTGTAATAGTTGCGGATATAATCCGCAAGGTCGTCTCCGTGTAGGAGTTACCCAGATTCGGCAAGAATCGAGTCTACTTAACAAGCGGTGCGTCTTCCTGCTGTCTGGAAGAAGTACTCTGTCGGAGACTCGCCCTCTCGCAACCAGCGCGACTGATTTTAGAGTACAAACTCCAAACTATGATTGTTTTGTACTCTCAGCCATTCTTTTAATCTCTCGTATTGCGAGAGCAATTCTAGTTGCGCGGGCAGAAGCGTGCCGATCCGGGTGACTTCAAGCATCAATTTAATCTTGTCGCAATAAATGAGCGAATCTGAAGCTTTCCAACATCCCACCAGTGGCTGAGGTTTAAATAAATATTCTTATTATCACGCCATTGTTGCCAAAACTGAATGAATTCTTCGATGAACTGCTTCGAGTTCAACAAGTTATTGTTGAAAATCTAGTAAGCAGTTCGCTTTTCGACCAAAGTGCTAGTCGCCACAACAAGAAGGTGCTCACTTAATGAACACACTTCATGAGTGACACTAACGAAAAAGTTAAGAAGGCTACACGAGACGTAAAGTCTGTCTATCCTCGAACCCGAAAAGTTTCCATGGACATTTCGGGAAACCCTTGTGTATGACCTAGTCGTTGGATTAATCTAACGGTAGACGCGTTCACTGAGTTGAATTCAACTCCGGAATGGCGATCGAGTGCCGAATCCAGTGTGCAATTGAAGTCACCCCCAAGAATAACTTTACCACCCGAGATCGCAAGATGCGACAGGACAGAGTCCATTATCTGTCTTGCGATATCCTGGTCATGCGGAGGTACACGTTTAGTATCCTTAGAGTTTTGTCTCGAAAAATTAATTCTAAGGAAGACGCGAAACCTGAGCAGATGTCTGTGTATACAGGAGACGGCAGTGTAAAACTGTTGGACACCGCTATTGCCACACAAGATCCTCTACGAGGAGCTGGTGTGCAAAAATTGTGTAACCTTTATGTAAGATTGAATATGATTCGAGTTGTGTAAATGTGGCGAGTGTGAAATTTATCTCCTGTAAGTGTGTGATGTCAGTATTCCAATGTTTCATGTCTTCGAAAACAGCGTGTAAACGTGCACTTAAGCCCCAGTATTAATCGAGGTTATCCTACACATTCAGGGGGAAAGCTGAACCCAGATTATGAGCGTAGGACTCTATTGAATAAATGCCCTGTCCAGGCGCTTCTTTTCGAGGGCATCCGCTATTTTATTGTAAAAAAACCAGCAAAATGCCCTACCTGATGGCAGGCGAAACATCTTGCCTCGGTGGTCACCTCAATCCAATGTCACGACCCGAGCATGCTCCAGAAAAAGCCTTCTGGAATCACACATCCCTGGTTTAGGGACACGTATGTTTCCCGGCTAGAGCTTAGGATGCCCCGACCGAGACCTTGGTCTCCAAGTTTTAAGGGTAGTGCCCTAACTTTACCGTGGACCTTTCCAAATCTTCGCAAGAAGCCTTAGTTCAAAGTGAAACCCTTGAGAAGCAGGCTCTCGTCGGCTTCATTGACACCGGGTACGGTCGCAGGTGTTCACCGCTCTCATCGATGTCCTCAAGCATTTGCTTTGTGGACGCGGCGATGGTGGTGGTATACACCTCCACCATAGCACGTCTGACTAGACAAAAGGAGAAAGTCCTCTCCAGTGGGATGAACTGTGACACAGCTCACAGGTACGTAGTTTTAGTAACTCCGCGGGAGTTCCTGTCGACTTGCCACTGGGTGTCAAAAAGCCCTTGAAGGTCCGCGCCTGTTTTGGGTCGAGACTTACTCAAATAAGCCGGGGGCTGACGAGGAGTCACGTAGCTACCTGTAATTGTTATATAGGAACTTTTTACGAAACTACCACTTACCTGTTGAGCGTAACTGGTCTCTGTTACTACACCTGAGCTTTTTGCTCCCTACCGTATCACTGCTAC
This sequence comes from Leptarthrus brevirostris, assembly GCA_964036015.1. Lineage (NCBI taxonomy): Eukaryota > Metazoa > Arthropoda > Insecta > Diptera > Asilidae > Leptarthrus > Leptarthrus brevirostris. The sequence continues at coordinate 47,470,662 of OZ038373.1, forward strand.
TGCCACGCATTTTTGAGGGCAGGAGCAAATCACTTTAAATTTTTATATGTTTGCCTGCTATATAAGGCCACTTTATACAGGTTGCTATAGCATTATATAGCGGCTATTATATGTTCTACCATCGAGCCCCACATACAGGGTGTTTCAGATCTGACGTGCCAAAATGATCTCAACTTGGCAAACAAAAAATTGTATGACAGGGGGGGGGGGCAATCTCAACTGTTTGGGAGTTACAGGGTGATTCATAAATTTCAATTTTTCATGGTATGCCCACGCAAAATCGAATTTTAACAATTTTTGAAGGTTTTTAACAATTTTTGAAGGTTTGAGCTATGAAATTTTTGAAAATAATCGCACACTGGCTAACCTTAAATTGTATATTTTGAAATAAAATTTCGTTAGATAAATGTTAACATTAACACTAAATGTTGATATTATACCCCAATAGAAGCAAATAATGACTTGTTGCTTATAGCATTTTATTTGAAAGAAGTTTTTTTTACCGCTAGGGCAACGCAAAATAAACGTTTTTTTTTCTTTAAATAAGTCCTCCTTTCATCCCCGAAATGGAGTATGAAAAATGTAAGTTCTTCCGATTTGATTTGATATGATCTATGATTGATTGCTTTAATTATTGAATAACAATATTCACTGAAATTTATTCTCTTAGTCTTCTTAGACTTTACCTATACTAGGTACCTCTTAGTCTTTAACTATTTAAGTTTTTCACGCAGTTTTTCAATAAGGACAGAATTGAAGTTAATATCGTGTAAAAGAATCCTTGAATATTTGGGGAAAGATAAAATTTTGCTTTAGTGTTCCTTACCAAAAAATAAAGGCAAATATATTAACAAATACAAAAAGTCGACGTAAGACTCCAACACAAAGTCGTACTACCAGGAATAGTTGTTGCATTTTGTGATTTACTTTCCCATAAAAAGGTTCTTTTTTTCTGTAAAGACACTCTCGATGTTGTGCTTTTTATAGGTATAAAAGAAAAGGATATTCTCTAATAATCATATAATTCTTAAATTATTTTTACACTACAAGGAGAAATTATTTTCGTGTAATATATATATACATACTCATATACAGATTAACACTTAAGATATCCTAGGCTATGTTAAATGCTAATAAAATGTGAAAATTTATTGTAACCTTTTTTATTATTTACATTTTGAACTTTTATATGATTAACAGGTATACACCAATACAATTCGATTCGCCTCAGCCACGATAAAACTTTTTTCTGCTTTCCTTCGTAAAACCCAAAACCAACCTGTTCGACAAAGTCGTCTGTCTAGATTGAATAGTATTAAATTGACTTCTATATACCTATATACCCTGCTCTAAATGAATTCAATAAGTTCACGGCTTACAGTATAAAAAAGGTATTGCAAGTATAAAAAAGGTATTGCAAAGGGGGGAAAATCTTGCATATCAGTTATGGCTATTGAAATAGGAAATTATTGCTATCGATGGCTTTAAGATTATATTCGGAAAATTAACTACCTACATGAACTTATGTTTTATTAAAGTTATTCCTTAGAAAAAAAGGGGAACAAAAGTTTTTTTTAAATTAATGATTTGTGCAGTTTTCTTGGTATTTGATTTAGTCAAGTTTTTCTCTCCCTTGAGTTCTGAATATTATACAGACTCAAAGGAATTGAGTGAGGTGGTCTCATAACTTTCTAACTCCCGAATGGTTGTTTGGATTACAGTGAAATTAATAGGTACGAATTTCTTTTTGTTATTGAGCTTTATTTATTTAAGCTTAATGCAAGCTATGTATTACATAAAAATACAAAATAACAAAATAAATACTACAAACTAAAATAAACAATACTTCATAACAGATAATGTAAGCTACAATATAAGCTATGATTATGATAACTATAAACTGGGAGGAAGGAGAATTAGGAAAGGCGATCAAGCAAGATGGGCGGGATAAAGATATAAGGCTTTGTGAAGGGATGATTTACTCAGATGGAAGTCAAAGGAGGGAAGGTCGCTGACTTTTTGAAGCATCCTGGTAATTGGTTCGCGTTGACCGTAGTTCGTGCGATGGCGGTCGAGTCGGAAAAGGGGAGTGGACCTAAGGTTGCGAGGGTTGGTATAGATAGGTAAAGACTGCAGGATTGAAGGGCAGTCTATGGCACCAGCTAGTAGCTGATGAATGAAGAAAACGTCGGAAACATCACGACGTTTACTTAGGGGTTGTAAGTCGCTCAGTTTCAGACGGTTTTCATAAGGTGGAAGGTTGAATCTATCTACCCATGGAAGATCACGTAGAGCAAAGCGAATGAACCTACGCTGGACAGATTCAATTCTGTTAATGTGGGTTGTTTGCGTGGGTGACCAAACCTGGCTGGCATATTCAAGAAGAGGTCTAACGAAGGAAATATAGAGAGATTTGGAAACATAAGGATTGGAGAACTCTCTAGACCAGCGCTTCACAAACCCTAGCGCGGAGTTAGCTCTGTTAATTATGCTATCAATATGGGAACGGAAATTTAGTTCACTATCACAGATTATTCCTAGGTCACACAAAGAGGTAACGATAGGGACTGGTACGTTGGTTAACATGTATGTTCTCGGGGTGGAGGTAAGACGCTTGCGGGAATAAGAGATGGACTGGCATTTGGAGACATTGAGCTCAAGAAAGTTTTTCATGCACCATGTGGTGAACGAATCGAGGTCTTTATGGAGAAGAAGAGAGTCGGTTGTGGAGGAGATATGTTTAATTATTTTCATTTCATCAGCATAAATGGACAGCTCTGAGTATTTTATGACACAATCAACATCATTAATTGTAAGGATGAAAATTAATGGACCGAGGTGGCTGCCCTGAGGGACGCCGGAACGAGCGAAAATGGGGTTAGAAATGGATGAGCTGAAAAGAACATTGTATTGACGGTTGTTGAGGTAGGATTGAATCCAGGAGATGAATCTGGGGGGGGGGCCTAGGCGATCAAGTTTAAACAGGATAACGCTATGGGAGATCTTGTCAAAGGCTTTACTAAAATCGGTGGCGATAACATCAACATCTTTACCGTTTTCCAGGGCACATAGTGTTTTGGAGACGAATTCGATAAGGTTGGTGGTTGTAGATCTACCTTTGAGGAAGCCATGCTGGGAGAGGGAGAAAGTCGACTTACAGTGGAAGAACATGGAATCATAGACCAATTTTTCGAATAGTTTAGGTATAATTTAGCAATGGGTCGTTCTTGCAGCCTTTTTTGAATATGGGAATAATATAAGAGTTTTTCCATAATTGAGGGAAAACCCCTTGAGTGACCGAGAGGCGGAAAAGCAAAGTAAGGGGTTGAACTAGATGCATGGCACACTTTTTCAGAACTATAGCCGGAATGCCGTCAGGACCGGGGTGAAAGTCATCCGGAAGCCTGGCGGCGATTTGTTCGGGGTCAGGGTTAAAAGATGTAAACGACGTTTGAGTGCATTTGTCCAAGAATGAAAAGTAGCTAAGGTCAGGTTGGAGCGAATTGTCGCTGAAATATTTACTGAAGAAGTGTGCAAAGAGGTTGGCGATAACCTGAGGATCTGATGAAGAGGTATTCTCGAGCTTTAGGGTGGAAGGGTAACCATTGGATTTCTTCTTAGAATTAATAAAGCTATAAAAGCACTTGGGGTCGGATATGAGGCTTATTTCCATCCGTTGGAGGTACTCATGGTAGAGGGTATCACAACGTTCAGAAAAAGAGGTAGAGGTAGGAAGAATAGTCAGACTCAGGCTGGGTCAGAAGAAAAGTTTGCCAACGTTTATTTCTCCTGTTGCGGAGAGAGCGTAATTCTTTGTCGTACCAAACGGGGGATGAGGAGCAGTTTTTACGAGGAAGAAGAGGGATAGATTGTGTAAGGCAAGCGTGTATTTCCGAATAAAACGCCTCTACAGCAACGTCAATTGGAAGATGTTGAGGGATATTGCCAATGTTGGAGTTGAGGAGCAAGTGATTTAATTTTTCAAAGTCGCCTTTACGAAAATTGAAGGAAAGAGAAGACTCGGAGCTTGAAAGGGCGTGAGGATGTTCGTAGGAAAAAACCAGGAACAGGGGAGGATGGTGACGATCGAGGGAGGAGAGGAGATGTTCGCTTTCCGCGACAGCCGAGTCAACTGGGTCTGAGGAAAAGATTAAGTCTAATTGTCTGTCCAGAAAGTTTCTGACTCCACTAACTTGAAAGAGACCAGAAACAGAGAGCTGATCGGTAAAAAAGGCTTCTTTGGCGGAAGAGGCGTTTAGGGGGACAAAGTGTGAACAGTCCTCAGACAATGACCATTGAATACGGGGGAGGTTAAAGTCACCAAGTACAATGAATTCATCGGAGGCGTTAGCGTTCTCAAGCATGGTGTCTAACGTTTCAATTACGGGCTCGTAGGCTTCTATAGGTTGAGAGAGACGAATATAACAACAAAGAATATACAGAATACACTTATTCAGTGTTAATTTGATACATACAAATTCAGATATTGAAGAGTCGGAGGTCTTAAACAGGGTGGCATCATAACGGTTGTGAGCAGCAATGAGAACCCCACGGCCTGGTGGGTCATTGTTGCCTACACAACCGTCTACACGGAAAATGGTATAGTTAGGAGGGAATAGTTCGTTGTCTAGAATTCCTGATATTAGATTGGTTTCAGTTAAGGCAAAGATATCGTGCGGGAATTTGTGGGAGTTTAGGAAAACATTGGATGTTTTTGTGCGAAGTCCTCTGACGTTCTGGTAATAGACTGACAAGCTGTTGGGGAGAGGTACTTGATCGGAGACCGCAGGTGCATTAGGGGGGAGGTCAGAAATAGAGAAAGCGCGGGGGGGGGGGGGGGAACGAAAGTAGTTTAAGGAGTCGTTGCGACTTTTTTGGAGATGGGAAATGCGGCGAGAACTGACGCACGCAGCATAGGTGGATAGATCTTCTGAAACTTTATGGGAAGGGATATTGAATGATTCGTGGTACTTAGTGAGAAGTTGATGTAAGACTGTTGTATCTGTGGGCAGGCCTTCTTGATGTATACTTAACATGACGTTGGTGCTAGTTTTACCATCAATACAGACGGAATTCGGTTTGTCGTGCAGATAGGCAAGAAATAGACGTAAATGCGATGGTCCCGAAAACGGGACAAGAGGTATCGTCCATCGTTGGAATCCGCAGAGCGCAAAGTCAATTTAACTGTAGGTGGGACTAGGGGATCGATAAATGAGTTATGTTCGGATGTAGGAGTTTTGGTTAGCTGAAGGGGCGGGTTAGCGGAGGTAGAAGAAGTATGAGAAGGGGCAATAGTGAAAGAAGATGATGACTTGCAATTAGGGGGGCATGCGGAGGAAGTAGCGGGTGCGAAGTTAGGTGTATGCAGAGGAGGGGTGGGACAGACGGAAATCGAAGTAGAGGTGGTGGGGTGGTCGGAAGATGATTGCTTGTGGCTGGGTGGGCACTCGGAAGAAGTTGGGAGTGCGTGGTTGGGTGGATGCGCTGGATATACAGAATTCGTGACAGTGGTGATAGGGTTGTCGGCTTGGATGGATGTGTTCGAGGGCTTTGCTGTAAGTGGATCTGGGGGGTTAAGGGTGTGAGAATAAATAAAATTAGGATAATTGATTCGGGTACTTAGTTTAAAATCAGGAAATGCACCCATTTTGAATTGCCAATTGGAGTTTGGATCACTAGGTGCGGAAGAGTGATGAGAGATTATGTTGTTACTAGTGCTAATGTTCTTACGATTAGGCTGAATACTAAATTTAGGTATGGGAGAAGGACGTTTGGAATTACCTTTGAGATAGTTAGTAGGATTTGGTTTATTAGAATTTAATTTAGGGTTAGGTGCAGAGGGCTTAGCGTTAAACTTAACATACTTCCTGGACCACTTGGATATTTCGATAGTCCCGAGAGTGAAGATTTTGCTGGTGGGGTTACTGATGAGCCACACATACTTGTTCGGGATGGAGATCTTGAAGTTGCTGAATTTCCTTGCGTCCAAGGGTAACTTCAGGCAGCTAACGGGGATGAATGCAAAATTCCGGGAAAAAAAGCTATGTACCCAGGAAACGGTGGCGTTGTGAGGGGCACCCTTAAGGAGGAATGAAGTATGGTCGTTTGATGAAGATGAGTATTTGCTGCCTAGTTTCTTTAATCTCTGTTCCCATTCCAATACCGACCAGGTGGTGCCAAATTTGTTAATCGTAGGTGCGGTGGAAGTGGATTGGGATGACACCAGCGTAGAGACATTCAACATCTGGAGCAGGCTGCACCAAGGAGGAAAGCGAGTTTGTGGGAACCACTTTCTCGGTTGATTGAGGTGGAGCTGCAGGAACCACATTCTCGGTTGATTGAGGTGGAGCTGCAGGAACCACTTTCTCGGGTGATTGAGGTGGAGCTACAGGAACCACGTCCTCGGTTGATTGAGGTGGAGCTGCAGATGTTGAATCCCGGCGAGTGGGGCAGTTCCTATTCGGTGATGTAGTTCCTGAAGATGCAGCAATGGCGTCGGACAGATGAAAAGAAGAGCCGAGAAAGCCTTTTGAAGTTAAACACCTAAGATCAGAGGAAACTGAGCCAATGAGCTTAAAGTTTCTTTCAATGGCTGTAGAGCACGAATTTAGATCCTGCTTGACGTTCCGGACAACGCGCCGAATGTCGTCTATGAGTGGCATAATTGACCCAGCAGGCTGGCCGATGAAGGGCGATGGTGTACCAGACGTAGATTGTGTTAAGCAAAGGTCATCCAAGGAAGCCACCAGCGCACTTAACTTCGAAGATATAACATAAATCTTGTTAGAAAGCAGCGACGAGTTACTGCTCAAAGCCTCTGCGATTTGAATCACCTTGTCCAGTTATGAATTTAAACTGGCGCAGTCATCGGACAGAATCTGCAATCCGGCCAAGTTAGAGGATATCTCATTGACCTTATCTCCTATAAACGTTTGGTCGGTGGAAAGCGTAGCAAAGACTCCTTTTATAAGACGTAAAACATGGCAGGGCTTTATATTGCAGCAATCCTTGCATGTAGCAAGACCACCAGTAGAGGGCTCCAGACATGTACCGTGGAAACTATCACCACAAATGCCATCACAGGCCACACCATTGGTAAGTAATTCAATAGAGCACGCTTTGCAGATTGCCATTATGTTTGCAAAGATTGTCACAAAATTTTAATAATGAAAAAAGTTAAATAGTTGAATTTACACCAGATTATAGTAATTTCCAATGCGAAGCAAAAAATACTTCGCGAATAAGTGAATAAACAACTGAGTCACGCAAAAAAAAGGTCACTGAGAAAATAGTAAGCACGCAGAAACTGTGTCAATGTAAATAAACGACCGTGTCACACAAAAAAAAACAAAAAAGGTCACTGAGCAATACGAAAACACGCAGAAACTGTGTCACGAAAGTTTAATGATTGGGAAAGGGTGGCACTCACTTTGCTGACACAAGCGCAAAACACACGAACCGAAAATATTAGAGTAAGACTTGGGCAAATTATAGAGCGATCACGCAACGCGTCCGATCGATTAGGCAGCAGACTATAGACTACTCTACTCGATTATTCTGGCTAGCAGCGAAAAGTCAGTACCCAGCAGTTTGGCTTGTTTTTGTTTCGAATTTTGTTTTTTGAATATTCACTTATATACTCCCGGGTGAATTAAAGTTCTGGTTTCCTCGAAGGCTAAACAGTTGTGTGGGGTGCGCGGAACACTAGGGACTATGTAGTACTAAAGGCTAAACATAGTCGTAGGACGGGGTGGGATAGCCCTACAAGCCTCGTACCATCTTGAGGCTTTTCTTGTTTTCAATTCCCTTAATAGTTTGTGCTTTCCTTTTTTTATAGTCTTCGGTCCATCAGGACTTTAAGAGTGCCCGCAATAATGTTCGGGTGAGTGTACCGAGGAGTGTGAGGCAAAATCCCACCCCGATCCGGCGATCTAAGCACAGCTATCTAGGCGGGCCCCTCACCTCATCGGTCACCGACCAAGCCTGCACGGCTGCTATAACGCTCAGCCTGGTAATTCCCTGAACCTTTCCCTGGTTTCCTGGTTGTGAGCCCAGGCTTAGTCGGGGTTCTCACAACCCTCAACCCAATTCATGTCCTCATGCTACCGCTTGATGGCAGCATGGGTGTATGAATGCCCTTCCTTAACCATACAACAAAAATGGCGCCCAACGGAGGAGTCCAACAGGGTTCCGAGACTACAGCATCTGGCTAACAGCTGATTTACTGACCGGAAGCACATCGTTGGGCTCTCCCTTACTTTAACCTACAACAAAATGGCGCGGAAAATGGTAGCATGGGTACATGAATTTCCTTACTTACCGCATACAACAACCTCCCTAGAGTCTTCCAAGTCATAGTCATTTATAAAGAACGCAAACAACAATGGACTCAAAATGCAGCCTTGTTTAACTCCTGATTTTGTAACAAAACTCTCTGACAAATGCTTACCGTTCCAAACTTGAGCACTAGTGACTCCGTAAATTTTTAAATTTTTTGCAGCATTCGTACAAACTTCGTTTATAAAAAAGTGCCCCTCGTTCAATTGTGTCAAATGCTGCTTTAAAATCCACAAAGAAGGTGTAGACTTTCTTTATATTGTATGAATGAGATAGCTTGATTTCATTTGTCAAGTCAAAAATGTTGTCTATAGTAGAGTAGTTGACTTTTGTTCAAAACATTGTATGACTTTTCCCAATATATTAGTCTATTTTACAAAATGCCTACAAAAATCTTAAAAGATGTGATCATAAAGGAGAGACCACGGTAGTTTTCGACTCTGTTTACATCACCATTTTTGTGGAGAGGGAAAATTATAGACCTCATGAAAAATTCAGAAGTCTCACAGCTATCGTATATTAAAATTATAATAATTGAATAGTTTTAATAAGAATCCTTCAGGAGCATTCTTATAGAATTCATAAGGGATTCTGTATATACCTGGCACTTTATTGTCGTTGGCTCTATGAAGCACAAAAAGAAGTTCATTCGTATCAAACTCATTATCCAAAATACTCTCAACAATTAATGGAGACGCATAAAGTATAGCCTCGTACTCAACTGTACGATTCAGTAGTGTTTCATAGTAGTTTAAAGCGTTTATGTCGATGCTAGAGCTAATTACGAATTTCTTACCAGATTTCTTTCGCCAAATTCCACCAAGTTTTAGAATCCTTAACATGACTCAATTTTGTTGTAGGGTTCTCGTAAAAAGACTTAGCGTAATATTAAAAATTAAAAGCAAGTAATTTTTCAATAAAAACAAGTTTTGTGGGGACGCAAGAATACAAAAATGCGCGTGACAATTGCCGTGTAGACGCTACAATGGTATCAGCACACGTGGAAGTTGGAACTCGCTGGAGTCCAGATATATTTCAACTGTTATGGTTGGAAGCTAGAGGCAACAATGAAATGTTGAACTCTAAGCAGTATTTTTTTGGAGTGGTATGATAAAACCTTTATTCCTGAAATAAAAAAGTTTAAAAAGGAAACACGAAAAAAGGGAAAGGTTTTGCTCATTATTAACAATGCACCAACGCATCCATCACTTAAGCTTCTCGTGAGAGAAGAAGGGAAATTTAAGTGTCTCTTTTTACCACCTAACGTCACAAGTCTGCTGCAGCCCATGGACCAGGGTGTTATTGAGTGCACGAAACGACTTTACAGACAACAGTTGCTTCGTAAATTGCTTCTAGCTGAAGAGAACGACGAAGAACGGGTTTTGGATTCGTACAAAAAAATCAACTTGAAAGACTATTACTACATGATTGCAGATTCCTGGAACATGATTAAAAGTTGGAATAAAATAAACGGCACATCAACAAAAGAGCAACTCGAGTTAGAAAAGCAAGCGAAGGAACGAGAATCAACCGCTGAAGTTAATGAAGACGAACAGGAATTACCGTCAATGGAAGAGTTTGTAAAAATTGCTAGTGAAATCGCGGGATGTTCGGAGTGTGATGTCGCTGATATGGAAGAGTGGTTGCAATGTGATAAGAACGATCAAGGGTTCCAGATACAGACAGACGATGAAATCGCAGCGAGTGCCATGGACGAACAGGATAATGAAGAGGACGACAATGAGACCGAAGGGGAAGAGGCACAAGACCAAAGTGTACCATCTCACAGCGAGGCGTTTATTTGCTTCGATAACGCCCTCAAGTGGATGGAGCGGCAACCCGAATGAGACGGTGTACAACTTCTTGCCGTCCGGCGCCTGCGTGACCTTGCCGCACGGAAACGAGCTTCAACGTCGAGGCAACTTACTCTGATCGAGATGTTCAAGTGAGCGTTATTGTAGAACTGTGTTTGTTGAACTTAATAAAGTTTATTCTATGTGTGACAGTTCGTTTTTCTTTATTACCAGTCTATGTCCGATTATCCGAATTTTCGATTATCCGAATCGACCCCGGTCGAAATTAATTCGGATAATCGGCGCTATATATATATATATATATATATATATATATATATATATATATATATATATATATATATACATATATATATATATACATATATATATATAGATATATATATATATCGACGTTGAAAAGCAATCTCGTCGTATCTTGAAAATGGAGGTTTACAGTAGAGCTCATTACTCTGTAACCAGAGAAGATAGAAAGGTAATTCTTGGAGTAAAAGTTCTGAAATAATGGTCCTTAGAAAAAAAAGATGAAATTATCTTAAAGTTAGTGTAATATAGATTTAATACTAGATTGCTTTTCAGCGTAGATGTATAAATATAAATTTAAAATATATATATATATATATATATATATATATATTCTTTTGATTATTAGTATTATTCTTTTCTTTTTTAAAATTTTTTTATTAAAAAAAATCCAAAGTGGCGGCTGTAGGTCCTATAAACTGAAGTATACACCAGGTGCAATGTGCTGCGCGGGGCGTTCCACCCCCTTGTCAGCTAATTCGAAACAAAAACGGATGAAAAATTATTACTCTACATGAAACTTCGGGGGCCTTATCGTTTTTAAATTTTCTGGAAACCCCCGTTTATCAAAATGGCGGGCGTTTGAAAAAATAAAAAATATTTTCACTGTGTTTTTTAGCTTCAATGGATGCAAAAAAAAAAGGTTAAGTCGGAATAAAAAAAATCGCCTCGATGAAGCCCCCGAAATTAAATTTCCTTTACGGTTGAAGAAATTTCAAGTCAATAGGTTCATCCGTTGAAGCTATAGAGCGCCCCGCGCGTGAAAAATTATGTTTCAAGAAAAATCCATTGTTCTCGAAACAGCAGTTTTAAGTTATAAAAAATCATTTGTAATGTTTATTGGTCTGGTATTGTTACCTTCCGTAGATAAACTGACCAACGTCATCTATTGCCAAGAAAAGGTCAAATATGCGATAAGGATTCATTGAAATGCATGCCGGTATTTATGGTAGCGGACAAGGGTCGTTTTGGCAGGTACACCCTGCGCGCCTCAGGTACCTGTTTTCCTGCCACTCAATGCGCTGTAACTTCTTAACTACATCGATTTTACAAAATCAACTAACTACATATACTAGATACTATAAGGATTCAAATTATGTAAAAACAAAAAAATCGATTTTTTGAACATCATGGGTAACGGTTAAATAAATAAATTGTTTCCAATATGTGTAAACAAAGATTTGTTTACACCCAATAATCGGCATTTCGTACGTAAATCAAGATTTCACAAGAATAAAATTACTTACTTATAGCTACTATATGCCAGAAATAGAATTATTGGTTCTAATAACATTGCAGTAGTGCAGAAATCCAAGTTCTGTATTACAATTTCTTGTCTTACACATCTCAAACGATCAAAAATGAAATCGTATACAAAGCTAAAGGCCTTTCGTTCATCTAGTAAGATTCTGAAAGTTTTTTGTTTCAGTTTAAACAATTTTAAATATAAAAATTGTCACTTACGTAGTAAGAAGATATTTAACAGTTTTTTCCAAAGCATTCACAGTGCGCATGTCTGAACTTTTTGGGGCTTTTGTTGCTGCGGCTGACCTCGAGAACATTTTAACAATAATACCAGGTTCATGTTTTCTTCCATATTGTAGCTCATAAAAATGTAACAAATGTTCTCTTGTTCGGCTTTCATATAAAAATGAACAGCTGCTTATTACATATAGAATTAGAATATCACTTACAGCTCTTTTTCAGCTTTCGGACAAAAGTCGTCACAACTTCCCTTAATAAACTCTGACATTAAAAAAAAAATCAGCACGATAATCAACCCACAGAAAAAAATATCTGTAGAATTCACACCTGAAAAAAGAATGTAGTTTAAAAAATGACTTTAAAAGTAAATATATCAATTGCTACTCTGCTTTTATAATGAATACTTATAATACAAAAATTTGGATTAGTCAAAATTTTATTATTTACAAAGCACGTGGAATTTAGTGTCGTTCGTGTTTAAACATATGGGGGAACCTACATAAGGCTTTTATTTTCGCGACTTCACTTTTCTTGAATTTTATTATTCATAAAAAAGTGAAACCAGCTAAAAATAAGTCTAAAACACAGAACAAGAAATATTAAAATTTCTTTACAAAATGATTGGCGTTTCTGACAACGAAAAGTTACAATTTATTGCTTTGGTTCTTTCTTAATAGTACCAATAAAGGGTTAGCTTTTCTTTTCTACTAAGAAATTCTGAAAGTCTTAGTAGGCTTCGCTACTTCATACATTGCTATACCCATGAGTTATATTAATTTAATTAAAATCAGGTATTAAAGTATTTTAAGGATGCTGCAAAGATCCGGCTGACCGCACTATGAAATAGAAAAATTTATCGCCAGCAAAACAAAAAATTTTATGGCAGGGAGGGGAAGTGCTACAGCCTCTTATAACTGTAGCAGGAAAATGTAATTGTAGGTGCCGGGACTATAAAGATGACTAGGCTTGAAACACACTTTTAATTGAAAACATTCAGTCTCTTATTTAAATTCAACATTAAATTAAAATTAAATAATATAATAATAGAAAATAATTCAAAACAAAAGTATAAGAAATAATAATAATAATAATGCAAGAAAAGAAAAATCCAAATTAAAAAGTATGGAGCAAAGTCTGCAAAAGAGAAATAAAGAAAGATATAATATCCCTTTTAAAATTAAAATTTTGCTATTTTTACTAGTAGCGAATATAATTAAATAACTTTTTAAACTACGGATTAAGCCAATAGTAAATAGTGTTTTGATTATTTTAACTCCAAAATGTATGACATTAGCTTTAAAATTACTTTAAGTTACGTTTTCCGGGTAAAAACCTAACAATTAGCAACTTGAAGTAAATTTCTTGGGTTTGAATTAACGTTAAATATTTATTCGGCTGACACCAGAATAAGTGTTAATATGTACAATTATAATTTTTAACCGACTTCCCAAAAACAAAGAGGTTCTAAGTTCGACGCGTATTTTTTTAATCGACTTCCCAAAAACAAAGAGGTTCTAAGTTCGACGCGTATTTTTTTTTTTTTTTTTATGTCTGACCGGGCATAACTTCGTAACGCGTCAACCGATTTTGATGATTCTTTTTTTGTTGGGTAGAGTATGTTCACCGATTGGTACCATGTCAAAAAAATTTTTGGTAGGGTGGGGGGTGGGGGGTGGGGGTGAAACCTAACTTTGTAACGCGTGGTCCGATTTGGATGGTTCTTTTTTTGTTGTACAGAGTATGATCCCCCATTACTAATAGGAGAAAATAATTTGGCCTTGGGTGGGGGGAGGGGGGGGGGGGGGTAGTCTTACTTTGTAACGCGTGAACCGATTTTGATAATTCTTTTTCTGTTGGGTAGAGTATGTTCGTGGTTGATACCAGGTGAAAAAAATTTTGAGGGGGATGGGGGTGGGGAGTGGGGGTGGAACCTAACTTTGTAACGCGTGGTTCGATTTCGATGGTTCTTTTTCTGTTGTATAGAGCATGATCCCCCATTCCTAATAGGAGAATAATTTGGTCCTATGGTGAAAGGTGTGGGTGGGGAGGAGGGGTAGTCTAACTTCGTAACGCGTGGACCGATTTGGATAATTCTTCTTCTATTGGATAGAATATGATCCTTGGTTGATACTACGAGAAAACAAATGTTGCTGGGGTGGAGGTGGGAGAAGGGGGGTGGAACTTAACTTTGTAACGCGTGGATTGATTTGTACGGTTCTTTTGCTGTTGTATAGAGTGTGATCCCTCATTGCTAATAGGAGAATAATTTGGTCTTATGGTGGAGGTGGGGGAGGCGGAGGGGTAGTAACTTCGTAACGCGTGGACCGATTTTGATGATTTCTTTTATGTTCGGTAGAGTATGTTCCTTGATTGATACCATGAGAAAAAAAGTTTAGTGGAATGGGGGTGAGGTAGGGGGTTAAAACTAACTTTTAACGCGTGGACGGATTTGGATGGTTCTTTCTTCGTTGTATAGAGAAGAAGACACTAAAAAGTGAAAAATAAAATAGTTTTTAAAAAAAAAGTTGAACCGACTTCACAAAAAGCGCTAAAAAGCATAAAATAATTTTTAATTTTATATCTATTACGACATTTTGAAGTCGGTGCAAATTAAACAAATAAAACAACTACAGTACCACAATTGAAAATAATACCTAATACTACCTGAACGTTTCAGTTTACGGGATCATAAGAAATGACGATTAAATACTTTTGTTGTAGTTGTTTGGTTTATTTAATTTGCACCGACTTCAAAATGTCGTAATAGATATAAAATTAAAAATTATTTTATGCTTTTTAGCGCTTTTTGTGAAGTCGGTTCCACTTTTTTTTTAAAAACTATTTTATTAATACACGGATTCACTTGGTGTATACCAAAATGAACGAGAATAAGACTTTTGTTTGCTTTTATTCGGGGAAAACCGGAATAAAATGGAAAAGAGTTTATTCGGTGTACACCAGGACAGAATAGGAAAAAGTTTATTCGGCTAAAACCAGAATAAAATAGGAAAGAGTGTACTCGGCGTTAATTAGAATAAAATAGGAAAAAAGTTTATTCGGCTTGAACCGAAATAAAATAAAAATCCTCCTTCAAACTCTCTGTTTAAGGTGTATTGTAGCCAGCCTTTGCCGTATTTTCATCGCTGTAGGCCCAATTCTGCTACCTAATTCGTCTCTACCATTAACGGCCTTAAATAAACTCCATACTTCATTGTTCTCCACAAGAAAAAGTCCAATGGAGTAAGGTCTGAAGATCTGGCAGGCCAAAGAATCGGCGGGCTGGAATAAGGTCCCCTTGTCTTATGTGGGTTAGTGTCCGACCAGGTATGCAGGTTTTTGAAGATTGTGATACCGTCCTCGGTGAACTGTAATTAATCCGTCCACAGCATTCGGTCCAAAAGCGCCCTGTTATCCATGTTGCATTGCAGAAGCCAAATGAAAAATTTTAATCGATATTCTAAGATTCTCTGTTATGCCGACGATGCCAAAATTTTCCTTCCTCTTAATATAAGTAGTAGTATGTCATTTACCCATAGAACCAATAATAATAATAAAATCAAGTTCTTGGGAATCTACCTCAATGGCCATTTTACCTTCGACGACTACACTGATGCGATCGTTTTAAAGCTAATTTGACCTTGCGTTTTATTAAACAACGCTATAAAGAATTCGACGATCCTTATATCACGCAGCTCCTTTATTGTAGCTTCGTCAGGCCACTCATGAGAAACGCTAGATGTGTAGTCGCCATATTGTCACGACCACATTGGACGGGTCGAGACAATCCAGTGCCACTTTATTGGTTTTGCACTTAGCGGGCTGTTTTCGCTATTGATTGTATTCAAGGTCTTGCTGCCTGTTTTCAATATATTGATCCCGTGTCGCAATCGAGATTTCTTAAAATACCTCACAATTGTAACGATTATGGTTTTCATGAGCCTATCAGGTTGGTGTCCCGCTATTTTAATTTGCACTTTGACGTAATTGATTTTTATATTATTATAAAAATAATTTTAATTTAACAAATTTAAATTTAATTAATTTTTGATTTAATAAATTGTAAATCTAAAATTTCATGATTTTCTTTTTATATTTTGTAATTCTGCACTATCAATTACTACGTGTTATTTTAGTTAAGTATTGTTATTATGTCATTGTATCGTATTTTTAATGAATATGAATATAAAATAGATTAATTAATCATCCTTCCTTATAAAATCGTGTGCTGTATTATTTAGATATTTTATTCGGAATCTTTGATTATTGTTTTGTATTTTTTCTGCCGACTGCGATTACAACAGATCCAGAGGTAGTGTAATATATACAAAGGAAACAGAATCATCCAAATTCGACATACAGAGTCGCCGCCAGCTTTAAGTCGCGGGCGAAGAAGAGTACTCCCTCCACTCACCATTTGTCCACATTTGTTATCAGAGTATCATTCAGAAAACATATTCTGAACAGAAATCAAATCAGAAAAAACGGACCACGCGTTACGAAGTTATGTGTATCTCCCTACTCGCTACCTCCCTACTAAGGCAACAGCTTTTATTTATTATTTATTTATCAAGCTTCATCAAATACTGCTACATCAAATTAACAATTTAATTACATAAGAAAAAAGAAAAAGTAACCTTAACAAAGCTAATTCTGCAGTTGATTCTTCAGTTGAGGTCCGACAAGTGAAAATCAATAGACTCAAAATCATTATTAAAGAGACGTAATAGGCATACCATAATTTGTACGGCGTCTTACGAACGTAAAATAAAGGAGTTTAGTTATACTACTCTCTTCAAAATAGTTCGCCCAGTGGAACATTTCTTTAAAAAAGTGTCATTAAATTTAATTATTATTTTAACAAAATTCTTTTCAGGAAGAATTTTTTTCTAGTACCTAATTCTACGAAAGGTTGATTATTAATTTATCGTAGTTTGAACACCGAAGCCCTAAGTATATTAGAACAACAGTCGAGGAAATAAAATTTGAACCGAGGAATTGTCTTTTAATTAAAATTGTGCTTAAAATTAATAAGCCCTAAAAAGAAAAAAAGTGACATATTTTTTAAATTAGTAGTTAATGTAGATAAAAAATATTTAGTTTACGAACTTAAGGTAATTAAAATATTAAAATTATAAGCAACTGAACTTAAAAAATCGAATTTGTGAAATTAGCAAAAAACTTTTTTTTTCGCCACAAAATTCTTCTTTAATCCGGCGAGCTTAGCAGCACGGCTAACTAGGCGGGCCCTCTCTTCTTTGGTCATTGGAACATAGCCTACACGGCGATAATAACGCTCACCCCGGTATTCCCACAACTTTCCTTTTCCGTTGTGAGTCTCAACTAACTTGCGGCAAGCTTACTAGTTGTGCTCACAACCCTCAGTCCAATTCATGACCACATGTTACCGCGTGACGGGAGCATGTGCGCATGAATTAACTTAATTTTACCGTAAAAATGACGCCCAACGTACTTCCGAAACTGCAGCATTTGGCTCGCAGCTAACTTGCTGACCGGAAGCACATCGTTGGGCTCTCTCCCATTATACCGTAACAAAATGGTGCCCAACGTTTGTACGTGGTCTTGTCCAAAGGTTTTCTAATCATCTTTCAAAGTGGAAAATCTGAATTATATTCCTTTAGGGCTTTAGCGGCTACTCTTCATTTCCAGCCACCTAGATCGTATTCCTTCACGGACAGCTCTGCTAATTTTCTACATTTTCCCCTCCTAAACGGACCTTATTATAGCCACATCCATGGTATGATACCTGTTTGCCTATCTAATAGTTCTTATTTTTGTTGTTTAAATTTTTCCTATCCCTCGTCGACTATGGGTAGACAGTGCGATGAATGAATCCAGGTCAGCGGCCTTAGAGGATGAAACGCTCCAGGGAACTGTTGTATCTCGAGACAGTGGCTAAGTGTTTAAATTCCTATATTTAACACTACGCTGATTATACAAAAATATTAAAAAGTTAAAACTGGGTAAGACAACCGCGTGGGTTGGCGTACAGAATGCAAGAGAGGGAGACTTCATACATAATATTCGAATTAGTGTGTTGACACATGCGTACAAGTACATTTTTTTCATTAAATGCTTAGAACTATTTTACTTGTAATTTACTGAACGACGAATATATCAGGAATTATATCCTTCGGCTAGGATTAGCTAATGGAATATCCCTGGCGATAGTTTCAAAGTTTCTGAGCACTGGAAAAATAAATAGTTCAAAATAACTGTTTTTTTCTATTGAAAATTCTAAGTGTCCGAAACGGCGAGGCGGGAACAATGTCACCAGTTTCCGTCGGAGCCAGCCATCACCCAACCCGAACCGTCAAGCAATCGACCAACAGTGATTACACCTGCAAATGACCTGATTGCCCCTGAATTACCGACACAGACTGCGGCAGGAAGCTCAGCCCCTGCGCCAACTCGGGTAATTCATAATGGAAACCCTCATAATTCATAATTTCTACCCTGCTAAAGACCTCAGACTCTACAGTATCAGAACTTGTATGTATAAAAACAGCACTAAATAAGTGTCTTCTGTACATCCTCTGTTCTTACGTTCGCCCCTCTCAACCTCTAGACGCCTACGAGCCCATAATTGAAGCGATCGATACCCTGCTTGAGAACGCTAACGCCTCCGATGAATTTATTTTATTGGGTGACTTTAACCTCCCCCGTATTCAATGGTCATTGTCCGAGGACTGCTCTCACTTTGTCCCCCTGAACGTTGTGATACCCTCTAACATGAGTACCTCCAACGGATGGAAACTAGCCTTATATCCGACCCCAAGTGTTTTTATAATTTTATTAATTCCAAGAAGAAATCCAATGGTTACCCTTCCACCCTAAAGGTCGAGAATACTCTTCGTCGTATCCTAAGGTTATCGCTAACCTCTTTGCACACTTCTTCAGTAAATCTTTCAGCGACAATTCTCTACAACCCGACCTTAACTATTTTGCATTCATGGACAAATGCACTCAAAAGTCGTTTACATCTTTTGACCCTGATCCTGAACTAATTGCAGCCAGTATTAATGGGCTTGAGGTCGACTTTCATCCAGGTCCAGATGGCATTCCGGCCATCGTTCTGAAAAAGTGTGCCATGCATCTAGTTCAACTCCTTACTTTGCTTTTTCGTCTCTCGGTCACTCAAGGGGTTTTCCCTCAATTATGGAAAATTTCGTATATTATTCCGATCTTCAAAAAAGTTTGCAAGAACGATGTTTCCAACTACAGACCCATTGCTAAATTATCATCCATACCTAAACTATTCGAAAAATTGGTCTATGATTCCATGTTCTTCCACTGTAAGTCTATCTCCTCACTCTCCCAGCATGGCTTCCTCAAAGGTAGATCTACAAGTACCAACCTTACTGACTTCGTCTCCAAAACACTATGTGCCCTGGAAAACGGTAAAGATGTTGATGTTATCGCCACCGATTTTAGTAAAGCCTTCGACAACATCTCCCATAACGTTATCTTGTTCAAACTTGATCGCCTAGGCTTCCCCCCCAGATTCATCTCCTGGATTCGATCTTACCTCAACAACCGTCAGTACAATATTCTTTTCAGCTCATCCATTTCTAATCCTATTGTCGCTCGTTCCGGCGTTCCTCAGGGCAGCCACCTCGGACCATTGATTTTTATCCTTACAATAAATGATGTTGAATGTGTCATCAAACACTCAGAGCTGTCAATTTATGCTGATGACATGAAAATAATCAAACATATCTCCTCCACAACCGACTCTCTTCTCCTGCAAAAAGAGCTCGATTCATTCACCACATGGTGCATGAAAAACTTTCTAGAGCTCAATGTCTCCAAATGCCAGTCCATATCTTATTCCCACAAGCGTCTTACCACCACCCCGAGAGTCTATATGTTAATCGACGTAACAGTCCCTATCGTTACCTCTTTGTGTGATTTAGGAATAATCTGTGATAGTGAACTCAATGTCCGTTCCCACATTGACAGCATAATTAACAGAGCTAACTCCGCGCTAGGGTTTGTGAAGCGCTGGTCTAGAGAGTTCTCCAATCCTTATGTTTCCAAATCTCTCTACGTCTCCTTCGTTAGACCTCTCCTTGAATATGCCAGCCAGGTATGATCACCTACACAAACAACTCACATTAATAGGATTGAATCTGTCCAGCGTAGGTTTATTCGTTTTTCTCTACGTGATCTTCCGTGGGCTGACAGATTCAACCTTCCACCCTATGAAAACCGTCTGAAACTGATCGACTTACAACCTCTAAGCAAACGTCGTGATGGTCCCGACATTCTTTTCATTTATCAATTATTAACTGGTGCCATAGACTGCTCCACTCCCCTTTTCCGACTCGACCGCCATCACACAAACTACGGTCAAAGCAAGCCAATTACCAGGATGTTACGAAAAGTCCACGACCTTTCCTCTTTTGACTTCCATCTGAGTAAATGATCCCTTCACAACGCCTTATTTCTTGACTCCTCCCATCTTGATCCTGATCGCCTACCTTAATTTTTCTTCCTTACGCCTTCTACCAGTATCTTCTGTATTTATAGCTCATATTGTAGCTAATACTTGTTATTTATTTATTATTACTTATCATTTATTGTAGTTTGTAGAATTAGTATTAAGTTATAGCTGGTATTTTTTTGTATTTTTATGGAATAGCTTGTATTAAACTTAAATAAAATAAATAGAGATGAAAACTAGGCCGAAAGAACCTAGGATGTTTATTCAGAAACCATATCATGTCCGACTAAAGGAATATGAGGCCGCTCGAGAACGCATTTTTGACGAGTCTGCTGACAGCATCACAACTTCACCTCAGCAATCAAAGGCTTCAAAACCCAAACGATCTACTAGAAAACTTCGCGAGTTCTGACGACGAGTCAAATCGAATAGACCCCGAATAGTATCTGGCAGTACGACAATATCACGCGACCGTATTCTAGAGTAAAACTACTAGGCCAGGAAATCTATGGGTTGCTAGATAGTGGAGCGAGCGCGGATTGCCTGAGAGGTCAAGCAGCTCGAAAGCTTATCGAAGAAGGCTAGGTGACATTTAAGAAATACGCAACGTCCGTTAAAACATCTTTCCGTCCTTTGCGAAACAAGGCTTGCGAAAACGCATGTGTTGCAGCACGTTATTGATGTTGGGGATGCCACCCCAATTAAACAGCAGCATTATCCTGTCTCCCCAGTACTGCAGGCATTAACTGACGCTGAATTAGAGCCAATAAAGAGTCTAGGAGTCATTGACGAGAGCCAAATTCCGTGGAGGTCCCCAGTGGTACTTGTGAGAAAGCCCGGAAAGGTCGACTATGTTTCGACGCGCGGAAGGTCAATCCGGTGAAGTCAAAGGATGCGTATCCCCTTCCGGATATCGAGGGCATCCTTGGAAGACTTCCACCCGCGAGATACGTAACAGGCCTGGACCTGAAAGATGCTTTCTGGCAGATACCACTGGAGAGCAGTTCCCGCTGAAAGACTTCATTTACCGTGCCAGGACATCCCCTGTATCAATTCACAGTAATGCCCTTTGGTCTCTGTAATGCCCCGCAAACCATGTGTCGGCTTATGGACAAACTCATACCACCATACCTTAAAGAAACAGTTTTCGTTTATTTGAACGACCTTCTCGTGATGTCAAAAGATTTCTCCGAACACATGGCCACCCTTTCACGAGTGGCGCAGTGTTTGCGGAAAGCAGGACTTTCTATAAACGTCGAAAAGAGCAAGTTTTGCTTGAAGGAGATTAAATACCTCGGGAATATATTCGGAAAGGGATGCATCAAAATCCAGAAAGGTATCCACGAACGTGGAGTATCCCATCTCGAAGACCGTACGGCAAGTACGTCACTTTTTGGGTATGGCGGGATGGAACCGATGGAGCCGGTCACGGACACCTTAAGGAAGAGTGACAAGTTCACCTGGACCGCTGAAACCCAAGATGCATTCGTAGTACTCAAGGGCAAGCTAACACCAAACGGTATTTCCTGAAGAAATGAAAAATAAGTATTCCGAAGGTACAACCTAAGTATATCCTCCCAATAAATGAATCGAAGGTAGTTCAAGAAACAATTGCAGAAATAAAACCTTCCAAATATTATCCTGAAGTAATAGGTCCTACAGAAGCAGTCACACGACAAATAAAAGCCCATCGAACATATGTAACAGAAGAAGTTCAATCGGCGTATAAAGCAGCAAATTTTTCACCAGGAAAGCCGATGATGCAGTATTCAGCAAGCATGGATGTTACGGAAAGTATCCCATAAACCTAAGGAAGCCACAGTTAATTTAGTGGAGCACCGACACATTGCTTCAACAGTTGTGACACCAGAAGAAATATCAAGCAAAGGTGTACAAATTACTAAAGATTCTGAAAAAACGCGCATCTACACAGATCACGGAATAAGAATTAATTGAGATTACTGAAAACATTGTTCATGAAAGTGAAATCAGTTTGTCCCGCTAGAAAAAACACCAGGACGGCAAAGGAGAGTATAACACCTTACAGTATTATCACATCAGAAGAAAATAAAACCTTGGAAACTTCTGAAATACAAGACTTTTCAAAACCAGTTAGTAAATATAATGCTGAAATTAATTACGAAACTCTTGAAGCCTCATAAGTACAATTTATTAACACAGCAGAAAAGGAACAGGGCTTTAAACGTAAACCGCTTCCAGAGACAGCAACTGGAAAAGCAGATTATTGTACCCAACTTCACGAAACAACTCAGAATTTTAACGCCGCAGAAGTACAGGAAATTGTGACGCAGTACAACTTATGCAGAAATATCTTTACGTTATCACGAACAAAATACCACATCTGAGCAAACAATATTTAAAAATATAAACGATTTAAGTGTTATTGCACAGCCAAAATTGCAACATGTATCAACAGGATTCAGTACAAATGAATCAACTGAAGTATACGAAAATAAGCCAGAGCTTCAACCACGAACGCTTGAGCAAGAATAATATTACTTCCAGTCAGGAAAAATTATGCCAGCCCATGAACTGAAATCAATAATTATAGAGGAAGTACAGTCACAAGCATCTACCGTGGACATTCCTGACGATAAACCAAAACAGTCAACCGCAATCGTAGATATATATTTAAAACCATTGAACAAAACGTGAAGCTGCAAAAAAGTTATAAAAATGTAGCATAATTTTGTTTTATTGGCGATATTAGCTTGTGCTACCCAGAATTCACACCCTTGTATCCTGGCGTTCTGTTACTCGTACCAGATGTAAATTTTGCTATAAAAAGGGTCAGTCAGCAAGAATACCTATCATAGTTGAAAAGCAAATCGATAAGTACGGCTATTTTTAAGCAAAAATTATTAAAAAATGATAGAATTTACTTTTGAGGAATATACGAATATTATTTACATTTATGGTGTAGTAGACGGAAACGAGATAGCGGCTCATCTGGAATATCAAGACGAGCACGAGACGAGTCGCAAGACGATTAGAAGTGTCTTCATTTAAGGTTCGGAGGGTTTTTCATCGGAGGGATTAAGTCCATATCACCATAACCGAGTCCAAGGACTACTAGAAGATTCCGAGAGGAGACTGGAATTTAGCACTTGGGTTCTGGAACGCGACATAGACAACAGGGTGCTTCTGGATCGAATTCTGTGGACGGGTGAATCTAAATTCACCAGTGATGGTATCACGAACTTCCATAACCTCCATACCTGGTCGGACAACTAAACCACACAGGACGAAGGTGAACTCATTCCAGGAGAGATTCAGTGTCAATGTTTGGGCTGGTATCATCGGCAACCATTTGGTAGGACCATTAATTTTGCCACAAGTGCTGAATAGTGAAATTTATGCGAACCTTTTGGACAATACACTGTCAGATCTAATAGAGGAGCTCCCTGTGCATAATCGAAGGGACTTGTTCTACCAACACGATGGAGCACCAGCGCATACTGCTAAAATTGTGAAAGCAATACTAAGTGAAAAAATTTCCTAACCGCTAGACCGCAAAAAAGTTATAAAAATTTAGTGTAGTTTTGATTTATTGCCGATATTAGCTTGTGTTATCCAGAATTCACACCCTTGTATCCTGGCGTTGTTACTCGTACTTGATGAAAATTTTGCTATAAAAAAGGGTCAGTCAGCAAGAATACCTATTATAATTGATAAATAAATCAATATGTACGGGTGTTTTTACGCAAAAATGATTAAAAAATGGTAAAATTTACATTTGAGGAATACGCGGAGCACCCCAAAGAGGGGTATTTACACGGACTTTTCAAAGGTTAAAAGAAACAGCAAGTGTAACTTTACACAACATGGAAACACGACCCGAAACTTCGGGAACCTCTGCCGACGTCGAGCAGCAAAGAATCACCCTCCTGAGGCAGGACCCTGAGACAAGCACGAAACGAGTCGCAAGGCGATTAGGAGTATCGTCATCTAAGGTTTGGAGGGTTATTCAACGAGGGAGATTACGTCCATATCATCATCACCCAGCCCAAGGACTACTAGAAGGAGATTCCGAGAGAAAACTGAAATTTAGTACTTGGCTTCTGGAACACGACATTGACGACAGAGCGTTACTGGACCGAATGCTGTGCACAGATGAATGACAATTCAACAGGAATAATATCACGAACTTCCATAACCTCCATACCGGGTCGAACACTAACCCACACAGGACAAAGGTGACCTCATTCCAGCAGAGATTCAGTGTCAATATTTGGGCTGGTATAATCGGCCACCATTTGGTAGGACCATTCATTTTGCCGCAACTGCTTAATAGTGAAATTTATGCGGACTTTTTGGACAATACACCGCCAGATCTAATAGAGGAGAAACCTATGGATAATCTTAGGTGAATGTTTCACCAACACGATGGGGTACCAGCGCATATGGCTAACATTTTGAAGGTAATACTAAGTGAAAAATTTCCTCCAAGATCTCCAGACCCTCCCCATTCGACTTTTTCTTATGGGGAACAATGAAGGATGAATTTTATTCAAGCCCAGTTAACAATAGGGAGGATTTAGTTAGCCGAATTGGGAATGCAGCGACGAAAATACGGGAGAGGCTGGCTGCAATACGCCTTAAACAAGGACTTAGAAGGAAATTGTTGAAATGAATCCAAAGTGGCGGTGGACATTTTGAACGCTTTGTTACTTATCAAGATTAATTGTAATTAATTTTAAATTCAATAAAAAGCATTTTAGAATTAATTGGAGTGGATATGTTACACATTTTTGGAAAGGTAATAAGATTGGCAATTCAATAAAAATAAAAGAGAGGTGTACTAATTACATGAATTTCGGAGATAATTTGGGAAAATGCTGAACTTTTCGTAATCGGAAACCTTTTTTTAACTTTTGGAATTGACTGTGCGTGCAAGGGTATGAGTTAGATCAGTAGCGTTGACATTTTTGGAATAGTTGTTTTTTAGCGTTTGTTTGATGTCGCTATGTTGGGTAGATCAAAATAAAAGAGTAATGTGCATACCATGAAAAAATTCAATTTATGAATCACCCTGTAACTCCTGAACGTTTTAGATTGCCCCCCCCCCCCCCCCCCCCCAACATACAATTTTTTGTTCGTCTAGTTGCTTAGAATAAAGAACTAGAGGAAAGGGCATCACTCGGAAAAATGTAAGAATTTTGCTATATGTAGTAGAACCCAAGGCATGTGTGCGTTTCGACATGAAAGTAGTAAAATTATGCTTGTATACAGGAGGGGCCAACTCATTTTGATATTTTAAATTAGGTGTTTTTAAAATATATTCTTATAACACTTTTAATAAAATATAACTTTGCCCGAACATATTTTATTAATTTACTTAATTTTACTATTTAAAAACACTGCTTATGCCCCAAATATTTCAGTATTACGGAGACGACTTTGATTTCAAGGCGACATTCGGTCCAATTTGACATTTCAGGCGTCATTCCCCCCTTAACCCACTCGCCACTTCGCCAGTAGCAAAAATGCTTATCACACGTACAGGGTTTTTACTTGAGATAGCCTTTCCTCTCGTTCTTTATTCGAAGTCTAGTTGAGATCTATCACCGTACTCATTTTGGCACGTCAGATCTGAAACACCCTGTAGAGATAGTGTAGGTATCTCTTCGTAATTCCGTCGCGCCCGTGTTATATCATAAAATCTTATAATTTTACACAGATGTTTTTAGATTTTATTCCGACAAACTGGCGCGGAAGAATTGCCTTAACCATGTGAGTAATTTCGAAGGTGTGAGCAAATTTGGTTTTCTAAGTTCTTAACTAAATTGTTATTCAACCCAATTTCTGGTAAGACGCAGTCCTCTTATTTATAGACGCGTTCCTTTTCTGTAACAAGGATAGATTAAGAGCTGTCAAAAAGAAGGAAACAATTCTACCAAATGAACAAGAACTATTCCATGTGTGGGTAAAATCAGCAGTCAATTTTCATTTTGTATATTGATGTAGCTCATTGTTTACTAAAAATGAACTTATTTACCTGACACTAAAAACTCCGTTTTCAGTTTTGAAAATGATAACTTGTGAAATCTGTCTTTTCAGTTAAGGCAACACACAAGGTCTGTTCCCTAACAAGCACTAGTGATAACTCGTGCTCACTAAAAGACACTGAAAGCTCTATTTGAATTGTCAATTGTCAAATCAACTTCCCCTCAAGCACATTTTATCACTGAATATTTTCTCAGTGCTAATGTGTGCTCCATGTTATGAATTGTCAATTGCATTCTACGAGTTTAAGCGGGAAACACAATGGTAAAGCGGGAAGTACAATAGTTGCTTCGCTTGCTCTGCTTACTTAAAACTTTATGTGCTTTGGATGCTTCAGGTGTTTACGTGACCAAATGCCTGCTTGCTTTGACATTACGCGTTCCATCATCTTTCGTCTGGTTGTTGTGCGGGAGCGTGAAGATTTTATTAAAATTTAAAAATAAATAAAATTTCATATTATAATGAATTTAAAAGAGTATATTTATTTACTGTATGACATATTTTATGCTAGCTAGCATCTAATTTGAGAGATTATGTTCACATGTCAAAGCATCCGAAGCTTTCAAAAGTAGAAAGTTGGTCAACTTTCGCTTCAGATGCTTTGCTTGCTTCTTTCGTTTGGTTCGCACTCATACAAAGTCTGTATTTCAATCTTCTGTCAAAGCAAGCGAAGTAAATCAAGCGCGCATTGTACTTCCACCTTAACTTTCTCAACTTTGAACTTTACGGACTTTTGACAGCCCGAGCTTTCAGAACTTTCTGAAAATGAACAGAACACAATGGCTGTATTCAGCGACACTCAGCCTTCTCAGCGTAGGCTGATGTGCCTGACGTCAGGCTATGTTATAGCGGCTTGATTGCGCTGAATGCAAATTCTAAGTTAGTTGCTAGTTTAGTTAATTACCCGCTGTTTTTAGTTAATTACCCGCTGTCAGATTTTTTAAAACTTATGCATTATCTTTTACAGAGTAAGCTTGAAAGTTTTTATTTTCAATTTTCACTAAATTTATCATGAAACAAAAACTGCTGGAACAAACAAATCGTCTTCTTCTTACTCAGCCTACTTCAGCCGAAAATATTTGGGCTGGAAAATATGACAAGAGGCTGAGTTAGCGGCTAAGTAAGAAAATGCATTCAGAATACCTCAGCCCTTAGCCACTGCCAGCGGCTGGGAAGGCTGAGTGCCGCTGAATACAGCCATTGTTAAGCGGGAAACACAATGGTAACTTTCACAACTTTGAACTTTGCCGACTTTTGACAGCTCGACTAAAACACACGCAATGAAGTTAGGTAAGAGATAATGGCAAAGTCGGCCAAGTCGGACAAGTTATCAAAGTTCGAAGTAGGGCTAGTTTCTACTCATTCACAACTTTGCCGACTTTTGACATTTATTTTCAGTGTGACAGTCAGCTGTTGAATTTATTTCGAGTGAAGCTTGGAATTTTACGGAGTTTAATAATTAAAAATGTCTTTTAAGGAAACTTAATTCTTTTCTTGAATTAATCATTACATGTTTTTACAAAAATACCTCCGGGCTAAAAATTAAATATAGAACTGTCAAAAGTTGACAAAGTTAGCATCTACGAGGAAGTAACTAAAGGAGAAGCCCAATAGCTTAAAAGCGCGTGGCAATTTTAAAGATGTGTGAGAATTTTTCGCACACTTCCAAAAAATACATGGGAGGTGGTACCAAAAATTCATTGCGGGAAGGGGCTTTGGCGCCCTTTTTAAAATTATAATTTATAAATTAATTTTCCTCAAACAATTATACACTGAAATTGGATTATAATAAAAGAGTGCAAGTATGAATAGTCAATACATTTATTAATAATAACAATACTTGGAACAATAATGTTCTTTAATTTATTAACTTTGCAAATATAAAACTTGGATTAAAACGATGCATTTTTCCACACCACCTTAAGATATATTTACAGTAGTAACATGTATTTCCTTTCATTAAATATTTATAATTCAAAATTGAGAATTCAATACATGTTGAAACCGTGAAAAATTGAGAATTCAATACATGTTGAAACCGTGAAAACACCTGTTGAGGTAATGCATCTAAGCGCGTTGCCGTTTATTTTAAATGGCCGGTTCTCCTTTAGGCCTACCACCATCTTTTAAAATTTTATCAATACTTTATGTTAAAATTTATACATAAACCTACCACTTGTATATTTGTCATGTTTTCAGATATGGCATTTGACTGTTTAAGTCCACTGCTTGTTGAAAATACGTCCTGGGCTAATAAATGTTCAGAGCAAACGACGCTCTTGTTGCTGATTTGGAATTCCATTTTCCCAATAGCTTGCAGCCATCTTCCCGGCAAGACGATATTTTTTGGAAATCTAATGCATAGGAATAATATTTATGTAATTATATTCTGAAATAATTTAATGCTGGCAAAAGTGTCTTCGGCTAAAAGGTATGCGAAGATAAGAAGTAATCACAAAATAATTAAAATTTTAATTCATATATATATATATTATAATTTATATTTATTTTAAAAAGTTTAAATCTATTAACAAAAAAATTCAAATTTTTACAAAACCCTCACTGTGAAACTTTTTACGTGCCGCCGGTGCACATCGTACGAAATCAGCTGTTACCTCAAGCAAAATGTAAATAAGAATTTTATAGTCATGTAAAAAGTGGAAATTTCGCTACAAATCTCCTTAATTTGATTAATTTTTAATTAGGCAATTAGTTATCAAGGCAATATAGTTATCTTACTTGTGAAAATGTATTCCAGTATTGCGCCGGTGGCTGTTATTTATACAAGATTGCACAATGCACTTAATTTCACCTAATGAATAAAATTACACAGTTTTCGAAACAAAGTTCAATTAAATAAATCTATTCACGTCTTTCACTATATCACTACTAAAGTTTTAAATTATATTATTAGTTAATACAAGTATAATCTTAATTTTTCACTCGCGAAATCAAATTAGCTATTGAAATGTCAATACCAAGTGACAGCTAAGACCTAGGGACTCAGCTAAAAAGAAAAAAAATTTGACACCTAAGACCTAGCCGCAGAACAAAAACTTGCCATGCTCACACACACGACATATACACGATAGGGCTTCTCCTTTAGTTACTTCCTCGTAGGTTAGCATTGTGTTCTGTTGATTTTCAGAAAGTTGTGAAAGCTGGGGCTGTCAAAAGTTGGCAAAGTTCAAAGTTGAGAAAGTTACCATTGTGTTTCTCGCTAAGAAACTAAATAGAGTGGCCCAACAACAGAGATTTCCGTAGCCTGTGCCTAAAATGTTTGAGTTTACACGCACAAAAGAAAAACAGTACAGGAAGGCTGAAGAAAAAATCTTTTTATGGGGGTGCTTTGGTGCAATTTTTAACTTCTGCAGAAATCTGTTTAAAATTGCAATTTAAAAGCAGCTTTTTCACTAAAATTTGTAATTTTTATTATGGTTTATCACCACAAGAAATTTAACTAATTAATTTGCAAATCAGTAAACACTTTAATAACAAAGTTTTTATCTACTAACTCCTTGCAAGATTTAACTACATCCCCGCCTTTGCAAATGGTAACTCAAGAAAATATGGCTGCTGAGAAAAAGGTAAACAAAGTACTTTAACGCAGAAAGTGGGTATTTTATAAGTTAATAGTGTGTTTAACACCGCCTGAAATATTCTTATCACAAAAGAAAGTTATTTTCTCTACTTTATCTGTGAAATGAAATCCCGGGGTGTTTTAAATAACTTGAATTTTTGCAAAATTGCACTACACACTTCATTGTCACTAATCGTGTAAAACTTCAACTTTCCTCAAATAATTTTGACACAACAAGCAATAGTTTTTTATTTTTGACCTTCGCAATCAATTTTATTCTTACTTCAACTTTACAGGACGATAAAATTAGCACTTTTTCACCGACAACATTAGGTTAAAGAAAAATGTCAAACAAGTGAACACGAGAAGAAAAATGAGAGCAAAATAATCGTAGAAATCGGTACACTCATGTACACGGATTTTACACACTAGGGCCACTCCATTTAGTTTCTTACTCGTAGATTGCATTGAATTGTCAGTTGATATTTCTCATTCTTGGCACTGAAAATCACTCTACGTTCCTCAACTCAGTGAAGTGTTAACCCCACCAACGCCATCTTGATAACTACAGGCCGTAAGGTAGAGCCAGTTTTGACCCGCGACGACACACTATGAGGAAAAACGTCAAAAAGTTTAATTTCTGTCATCCGAAATTTTGTTTCATTATAAGAAGTGTGATTAAGTTTTAAAATCGTTCTAAGCAAAAACTAATAGTGAATCGTATAAAGAGTAATTTGCGGTAAAAGTTTTGTGACATTCAAGTGGAGAAGTGTATATATTTTTTTGTTAAAGTGAAAATTTCGGCTAATTCGCCTCGGACTTTAAAGTTATATTGTGTGAGTTTCAGACATTATTTAAGTGAAATAACTAGTGTGTGATAAAATTAACTTGTAAGATAATATCGTGAGAAAGTTACATTTAGATTTAATTAATTATGCGTGAGTTATCGTCGTTCTAAATATATTGGCAATACCCAAAAGAAATGTTAAATGGAGGGAAGTAATGACGTCCGCTCTTCAACCTAGTGGATGTAAACAACTCTCAATTTCATTAAAAAGTGAAAGAAATTACGTTTAACTTTATTATAAGTGATAATATAATAGTTTTGTGATGTTGTGAGGATATGTGGTACTAGTGCTTCGAGTTTTGTTGGTAAATGGGGACAAATCTATTGACAACTTTTACATTTGAAGAGTTGGCTTAAATTTTTCTCTAATTGCTGGCATTATACAACAAATTGTACGATAAATATGAAGTGATCTGATATAAAAATTTATTTGGGAGAATATGTGAAAATAGTGGTTTGAAATTGTTATAGTTTTTTGTTAAATAGGGATACATATATTAATAAATTATGCAATTGAAAAATTGGTTAAGATTTTTTCTAAGCTGTCACTTGAACAGCTGATAACAACTTTTCATTTGGTCGTAAAGATGGCGCTGGTTTCATTTACTCATAAGCTGACGTCATCGTTTCTACCTTACGGCCTGTAGTTATCAAGATGGCGTTGACCCCACCAACCTCAGTGAAAGAAAAAAACACGTGAATTAATCGGGCTTAGTACAATGCGGGCAACACAACATTTTACGGCATAAAATTTAAGTGAAAATTGAAATTTATTGCACGTAGTGGGCCCGTTCAGGAACGTGAGATTTCGGGATACGTTCAGTTACGTTGTTTGACGTTTATAATAATTGTTTTGACCGTTTTTTAGTTTTTTTCGGTACTCCTCATAAGCCAAAACTGCCGCGCAAGCCACTTTAATTACTCTTTTTAATTTATTTCTTGACAAATTTTGCAATTGTTAATATAATTAAACTAAAACAACAACTGTCAGAATTTTATTTCCAGAATGACATTTCTTTACGCGGCTCGTGTTTCCGTCATTGTGTTTTCACGGGTGTATTTGTTGCCGTTTTTTACGTCGTAAAATGTTGCTTTGCTCGCATTGTGTTTCGGCCTAGGAATAAAGAACAAAAGGAAAGGCCGATACGTATATATACGAGAACAAAAAGTGAAGCAAAATTTTCTGCAGACTACCCTTAGAATAAAGAACGAGAGGAAAGGCTATCTTAAGTAAAAACCCTGTACGTGTGATAAGCATATTTCTTCCGGGCCAAGTGGCGAGTGGGTTAAGGGGGAATGTCGCCTGAAATGTCAAATTGGACCGAATGTCGCCTTGGAATCAAAGTCGTCTCCGTAGTACTGAAATATTTGGGGGCATAAGCAAAG
The DNA here is from genome assembly GCA_964036015.1 of Leptarthrus brevirostris. Taxonomy (NCBI): domain Eukaryota; kingdom Metazoa; phylum Arthropoda; class Insecta; order Diptera; family Asilidae; genus Leptarthrus; species Leptarthrus brevirostris. The sequence continues at coordinate 47,502,905 of OZ038373.1, forward strand.
TGTTTTTAAATAGTAAAATTAATTAAATTAATAAAATATGGTAGGGCAAAGTTATATTATATTAAAAGTTTTATAAGAATATATTTTAAAAACACCTAATTTAAAATATTACCCAAATGACTTGGCCCCTCCTGTATCCAAGCATAATTTTACTACTTTCATGTTCGAAACGCACACATCGCTTGGGTTCTACACATGTAGAAAAATGCTTACATTTTTGCGAATGATGTCCTTTCCTCTAGTTCTTTATTCTAAGAGACTACCTGTCAAATTGCAGACTCATTTGTTATCGGTAAATTGGGAAATCCATGTTCACAGTCAACCAACAGATGGCTGCATGTGGACATGGATTGGATTGAGGGTTGTGGTCACCACTAGAATAGATTAACATAACCTAGTAGTGACGCACAACCGAAAGGGATGGGCAAGGTTCAAAGGATTACCGGGGTGAGCGTAGGATTAGCCGTGCAGGCTCTGTCGGATGACCGCAGAGGAGAGGGGCCCGCCTAGCGAGCCGTGCTAAGCTCGTCGGATTGGGGTGAGTTCTTGCCTCACACTCCACGGTACACTCACCCGAACAATTATTGCGGGCACTCTTAAGTCCTGATAGACTGGAGACAAGAAAAAAAAGGAACGCACAAAGAAACTAAAGGGATAAAAGAAAAGGATAAAAAAAAAGAAAACCGCTATAATGCTCCTGACGAGAAGCAACCGCAGCCTCCAGCTGGTATGAGGCTTATTGGGCTAACCCTCCCCATCCTATGACTATGTCACGCCCGGATACGACATAGTCCCTTTATACCTCGACGGTCGTCCGTACAAGGAGTGGAGAGAGAGAGAAAGGTGAGAGGAATAAAGCTGGCTTCTAGCCCTTAATCATTCGTCCGGAGTATCAAATGAATCCAAAAAAAAACGGAGATGTCGTTGAGGGTGTAATACCATTTAATTCAACGAATGATTCCTACATATATAATCTAATACCAACTTCAGGCCAAAAAAACTAATTCGAAATTGCATACGGGATAGCACTAGTATGTTGACATGTGTCTAATCCAGATATGAATTGTAAAAACACTTCATAATAATACTATAATACTTATATAGATGCCGACGATCTGACATACGATTACCGTCGCTTCAATATCGAAATCACTTGTAAAATATTTTTGTTTTTCTCTCATGAAATACTATATATGTTCACCATATTTTAAATATATTTAAAGAAATAAATATTAAAATAGAGAAAAGTAATTTTCAATTGCAATAAAGTAATACAGGATGTGAGAAAACGTTTTAAAGGGCGCATCCCACCATTCTTCAGTATTTATATATGTATTTACTTTATCTATAGTTTTATGTTGTGCATTTATTCATGTGTAATTTACTAAAACTCATAGAGGGTTAGTTTACGTTGTATTTACCCTATCTTCTAACAGATATTTTATAGGGCGGGCCATTTATACAAATTTCCTATATTTTAATAGTAAAGTACATTCAATGTACAATTTTATAGACTTTGAAAAAAAAATGCTGATGACTTTATCGTATCCTTTAATTCCTATAATTCATTATCTATTTAAATTAAAAGCTATCAATATCATATGCTACCAATTTAATTGCCATAAGGACTAAAATAAATAAAATATCTCTGCTTTCGAGCTGCCGAAAGTTTAAAGGGTCACGTAATGTACTAATCAAAAACACAAACCAAGCCGAACATACTGCATTAAACTTAGGCTTGTAGGCTTGATATTTGATATGTCTGGGATGGTAGATATCTAAAGGTATAGAAATTAATTCACTTCATAATGTTCAATTATATTTTACGTATATTACCACTCACTGAAATTCAAAACAAAAATAACAACTAATTTGATTATTCGAACAATTAATATATTTATGTACTTGTTTGTGCGGAAATAAGTTAGCTTGCAAAGGATCGTATTTATCTTCACTTTTTTTTTTATTAGCTAACGTTAATTATAGTGAGTATATTTTCAAAATAATATGATTTCAGTGTTATATTTTAGTTTTAGATAAAATTTTAATGGTAACACCGTCATAAATATCCTAAAGAAGTAGATACAAACCGGACGAGAGTAGTTTTATTGTAAAAAGCCAAATTACTTACTAGGGAATTGGGCTCAAAGAAATTATTACCAAAACAAATAAATTCCAGTATTGAACTTTTGGAAACTTTTAAAAGCAGTGTTAAATTTGTAGTAATCTCTACCAACCAAAATTTTGCAACTTTTGGCATAACATTTTGTTACTGAACCAAGTTAAGGTAGTTACTACTTTGACTTGTTATGCAAAAAAAAACTAAGAGAGCAGAATAATACCTTTAAGGAGATATTTGATTTCAAGGCGATTTAGTGGCTAGTTTGCCGGCATTGTTTCCAAAATGTTTCTTAGTCTAAATTCCATTGTAAAGAAAATAAGAAATATAAATTGTTCTGTTAGTTTCAATATCTTATCACTAGATTACTTGAGTATTTATTTGCGTAATTTATGGTAAATTCACTTTTCAAGGTAAATATTTCGATCTATTTTTTTGGTTGTATAAAAATAAAGCAACTAAATATATTACAAATTGCTTTGAGTAATGTTGAAAATCATGATTTTAGAGAGCATTGAATTTTGCAATCAGATGTAAATTCTATTCAACCTGCTTAAAGGGAATAATGTCATACGAATTTACAATAGGCAAGAAGATATCAAGGACTGTAACATGCCGAAGCATTCTATTCACGGGATCGGTCTCAATTCAGAAGAATCTGCTTAAATCGCTAAACAAGAGCAAGTTACTTCGAAAATCATACTAAGCCATTATTGGCAACAAGGCGTTTAGATGATTGCACTAAGTGTTTTTTTTTTAAAACAATCCTTACCCTTGGTTTTGTTTGCTTTGGAATGCATGTTTATATTGGGCTATTTTCATTATTATAATAAATCTTAATTCTGACACACAATTCTGAGCATTCCTTTTTTTCATTAGGTTCCGAGTTTAAGGAAATTCATTCTTCACTAACTAAGAGCACAACAATTCTTATGACTATAGAAATAATGAATGCACCCTCGCACCCATCCAGAAAGTGCGACAGAAAAGAGTGAATTAAATTTAAAACAAAAAAAAAAAGATCAAGAAATATAATATAATCACTAGATATATATATTTTATAATGAGCGATAACTTAAAGGAGCACTCCTCCTTTCAAGCAATTACATACTTTGGCCGTATGATTACAATCAGTTGATTGAATTTACCCCGGCTGGGAACTTTATTTTCAACAAATAATAAAACTACCATTCAAAGCGTAATATAACGATTAATTATACCATACCTTGCCGTTTACTAAGTTTACGGTTTAAGTCCTCTTCGAATTTCAATTCTTAGATAATCTGCAAATCACGTATAATTACTGAAAATTTTAAGAAATCCCATTAAAGTGGATTGAATACTTATCTGAACTTTCGGTGTATTCCTATACACGTTTTTATCCGATTCATTTCATTGGACTTCGACCACAATTTCCTTAATTCCACTTTCGCCCTAATTGTCACCGATTTCGAGCCTCTTAACTCGAGAAAATGAAAACATTTTTTCTTTTAAAACTGCTCACTACAAATTTTCTTATTTTCGTTTTTTTTTCCGCGCGCACTTCTGTCCACCTTGACAGTTCTTTTCCGAAAAGGCCTCAGCTCTTCTCGCTTGGAGCTTTCTTCCTCTAGTCCGTTTTCATTTTGGTCCTTCCGGTACCTTCCTCGTCAAAACTTTATTAAAGCTTTTTTCCAATTGGTATGGTGGCTGTCATGCCTTGGAATAGAGATTTTCAAATGTTCGATGAATATGCAATATATTGAAAAAGGGAAAATAACCTGGTGGAGACCCCTAGTCAGTATTTTAAGAACAAAAAAAAAACGTTAAGATAAATTTAGGTTATGTTGTGTCTCAATCTAAGCTCACACAACAGGGCAGATTCTCTTCCAGAATTATCTCATAACAATTCAAGGGGAGGGAAGCTGAAAAGGGTGAGCGGGATATGGGAAAAGGAAGGAGAGCCTAAACATAAAAGCTTTTATTATAGTTAGTCAGAGACCCACGTGTGGCTCGACCCATGCCCTGAGATTGAGTGTATCTTGTCTCACGATTGAGTTAGCCGGGCTTAGATAAATTGATAATTGTATTATAAATGATTACCGCGAGGCGTTGTGGTTCAGCCCTTACCGACGTCCACCAAACAGGACTATGTCATATGTGGTTAGAAAATTTGGAGTATTTAATCGAGATGAGACAGGTGCTACGCAAAATGATACTGTTAATTATGATATAAATATATGTATGTGTCGTTTAAGGCTTCTGAAAAACTAAAATATGTTATGCTCTGGCTGCGTGTGGAATCACTGAAGATTGATATTGGGGTGGGAATAGGCGATCCCGTGTACATAATTACTATCGTTGCTGATTAACGCTATTCCCTGAGTATACGAAAGTTTGTTGTTTTAGAGGCTTTGGGGATATTAACACTACTAGCTAGCTTCTAACAGTACCCTCTGAACAGTAAGTTGTAGTCTAAGGTAACCTTCCATAAAAGTTTAATTTGTCTTTTTACAAGAAAAAAATTTTTTTGTCCATATATTCCTATTACCCGCTATTGCGTTCATACATATGCAGTTGGTTATGGCTATCCATTAGCTAAAATATGGTGCATCTATTTCTTATTTACGTAACTAGATTAATATAAATTAGTCCATAAACTTTTGACTGCGTGATCTGCCCTTAACTTATAGTTACCTGATCACTATATTGTACTTCAAAAAAACTAACTTAATCTACTGATGCTGGTCGTTGCCCTCGGTGACGTGGAATGTTTTCCTTTTGGTTCCAGTTGTTTCTGTGAACGCTCGTTTATTACTTGAATCCAAACCGTAGTCAGTAGCGAGAGTACACAAAGTATGTCCTCGATCTGGCAACGCATTACGGTATCTCATGTAGTTGGTCAAATGTCGCTTTAAAACTGATGACGATTTCATTTCCGAAGATTCGGCTTAGTTCTCAGCATAACATAGTCCAAATTTAATCAGTTGATCGTGATCTGGCCATTGACATGTAGCGTGGTTATGAGCCCCCAAACTTCATTTTAGATGTTGTAACTTATGAGATTTCTAAGAGTCGTCGTTGATAAGTTTTTTTTTTATAATGTAATCCATTGGTGGCTCATTTTGGTCAACGTCAACACATGAATTGCAGCGAGATTCGTGATTAGCTCGAACTTGTTGTGGCTTGCCTTTGTCTTATTGGCGTGCATTTGGACTGAGTAATTCTTATGAGGCCTGTCGCAATTGGAGATCGACTTTGTCGATATTACTGGGAGAATTATTGGTTGGTTCTGGTTTCCGAATTATTGGATTGCGCATGCGAGATCTGCGTTTATCTCTTGGTGTAGTTCAGGCCTCCGGATTTTCACATAGGTCGATGTCGTTGACGGGGTTCTCACCATCGCTCCCTAATGTCGCCGAGATGAAACTGCAGGGTTACCTTACTTGTTCGATAGCCCAGAGAATCTTGGCCGTCAATGCCGTCTATATGCGGAAGGGGATATGCGTCCTTTGTTGTTACGGCGTTAACCTTCCTCGCGTCGAAACATAGTCGGACCTTTCCGGGCTTCCTGACCAGTACCACTGGAGAGCTCCACGGACTATGGCTCTCCTCAATTACACCGAGATTCTTCATACGCTCAAGTTCAGCGTCCATCAAGGTTTGTGTGGCTGGCGAGACCGGGTAATGTCGTTGCTTAATAGGTGTTGCTCCTCCGACGTCGATGGTGTGTTGTAACACGGACGTTTTCCCCAAGCCTTGCTTCGCGTACGATGGAAACAACCTTTTAACTAGTTCGAGTTGCATATATTCATCGGCTGACAGACGGTGGACGTTGGGGTCAACGGGTGCCTCCAGTTCGGGTGACGGAGAGAGTGAGCAGATGATATCTGGGGCCAGCCGGAAAGCTTTCCAGAAATCGACTCCAAGATATAGATCCTGCGACAACCCAGGCACGACATATAACCTGATGATATGTCGGTTGTCGCGGAACTCTATATCCGTGTCCAGGTGACCGCATACCTGTTGAGAGGTTCCATCAGCTTTATTGACGGATGTTGCGTACTTTTTAAATGTCACCTGGCCTTCTTGGATAAGCTTCCGAGCTGCTTGTCCTCCCAGACAACTCACGCTCGCTCCACTAACTAGCAGCCCGTTGACTTCCTGCCCTAACAATTTGACTCGAGCATATGGCCGAATATCTCGCGGTAGAGATGTAACACCTGATACAAGTCGTCGTCTGTTGGCCCTGACTCTTCGCCAGAATTCTCGTAAGCGTCTAGTGGACCGTTTGGGCTTTGGAGTTGCGCCATGATTGGGGATAGCCCTGATACCTTCAACCGATTCTGTGAATATGCGCTCCCTGGCAGCTGTATACTCCTGGAGCCGAACATGATAAGGTTTACGTGGATATTCGTTGGGTTTTCTCGGGGTGGCTATTCTATTGATTGCTAAGGTAAGTCGTCCTGGAGCTGAGGTCTCTATTGTTGAGGTGCTATTGGGGGGAATAAGGTCTTTTGTTGCAGGGACTATGGTTGGTCGATTGCTCGAAGGTTCAAGTTGGACGGCGGCTGACTTCGGCGAGAACTGGTGGTGTTGTTCCCGCCCCGACGCGAGTTTTTTCGACTGCATGTCCTACAATTATTTATATACACTTCGCGCATCCCACAACCGTAGCAATATATCCCCTTGTTGGGTGAAGGGCATTGCCGGTGCCAGTGTCCGACCTGACCACAGTTCCAGCAAGGATCTTCCTTTGACATCGCAGAGCAAGCTTCAGTTTGGCCGTCGAGTTCGGTACCATCACCGACGTGAGCCGTAACGGAGAGTGTGTCGGGCCGCCACTGTCCAGACGGGTCTGCATTCAGTTCTTCGACTCGCTGGGCGCTATATGGATGCCTAGGCCTCGTTCCACGAAGAGCTGCTTCGATTGGCATCACGAGAGCTTGCAGTTGGGCCATGCTATATATGTGATGTTGGCAGATGTGCGGTCGCGTGGTTGGCAATAGGTTATCCTTGACAATGTCCAGGAAGTTCGACTCAGGAATGGGCCAACGAAGCCTCTGTCTTAATGACTGGAGGTCCTGCACATAGTGCTGGAACGGCTCGCCTGGTTGTTGACGTCGTTCCAACATTTGCCTAAGGGCATCCGTAACCGGTTCGGGTGGTGTCCAGTCTCTGCGAAACGCTAATTTTAGGTCGTCCCACCTGGGTTCTGGTTGTGAACGGAGGTACAGCCAATACCATTCCGCGGGCCTGTCTTTCAGAAGGGTAGCAAAGTTTTCGGCCATCAAATCATAGTCTCCGCCTAGCGTATTGCGGGCCATCACCTCGGCTCTGAATAAAAACTCCTCTGCAAACAGTCGCGAGTTGTCCCCATCGTACACGAGTTTCCACTGCCGCATGGGGCTAGCCGAGCGTCGTCTATACCGGGGGTTGTTTTGTTGAGCGTTATTGCCCTCAACGTAACGACCTTGTCTTTGGCCGGGTCGATAAGTAGAAACCGGCACAGCAGGTTGCTGATATTGTTGGTGATGTACTGGCGCAATGTTTTCGGGAGGCTGCTGTAGCTGGAGACCCTGCAGCTGCTGACTGATCTGTCGCGTTATAAGATCAGATAGCTCTCCTCTCAATCCTGCTAATAAGGCTTGCACGCTTGGAGATGGCGGCTGGCTTACCTGTTCAGGGCTTGACTCCTGCGTTCGCGAACTGGAAGGTGCCGCAGGGACAGTCCTGTTCAACAGGGGAGTGGGTGAGACCGCCGGTGTCGTAGGAGGTCTTCGGGCTTGTGACCTGGTCACCATGCCTTCCGTATTGGTACGTGGCACCACTCCGCTGCTAGGATTGTAGACCCTGCTATCCTCAAGTGAACATGCTCGTCTACATATGGGGCAGCTCGGCTGTCGCTCGAGCCACTGTGCCAGACATTTCTGATGGAACACATGCGCGCAAGGAGTGACGACAGGAGAAGTGCTGGGACTGAAATCACCACTTTGGCACACTGAGCAAAGTGGTAGAGCAGTTGCTCCTGCGACTCGTTCTGGTGGTGAACGCAGCATTCTAATTTATCTAGAGTTCCCAAACGAAGCTGAACCTCCTTGACAAGGAGTCAAGACAGAATAAATGTCAATAAAACGAGAGAAAAAAAATTTTAGGTAATTAAGTTCTTGCTTGTCCAATGTTAGATACTATAAAGGGAAACGGATCTATAACTAAAAAACTAAAGAATATATAAACAAGAAAAGGAAGTGTAAAACAATTGGTATCTCCAAATGGTTAAAATTAAAATTGTTGTGGCTTGATCACAACTGCAAACAAAGCTATCAATAGTTGGTAGATACCAACAAGCAAAAACTGTTATTTTATTATGTTGAAACGAGAAAAAAAAATAGTATAAAATATGTGGTCGCCCTCCTCTCTAACCATTCTCCCCCTCCAAAACCGAACGACCGCCGATGAGGCGCTTCTCCGTCAGGTCCAGATGGTGACAAAAGTTTAAAGGTCGGGAATAAAATCAGAAATCAAACCTTGTCCAAATTCCGGCTGACTACTATGAGAAGACAGAGTCATCCAGACAAGAACGACGGCTATCAAGCCAGAAGCTTGTTGTTCCAGAATGCCTCTGAATTCTCGAGCCAGTCTTCCTTCAGACAAGTTTGATTAGAGGGATAGGAATCGATCGACTAGGATCGCCAGTCCACGGAGAGGAATCCAGGAACAATTGGGAGCTCGGAAAGACTGAAGCTAGCTACAGAGTTATCTGCAGTGGCTAAACCCAGCCTAAGGACACCGTTCCCTAGTAGCGCTTCAGCTTTTGAGGCCACTGCCCCGGATTCATCCATTGGACTGTCGATACGTAGTCGTCGAGGGAAAAGGAGTAATGAAAAAAAATTTAAATGGTAAATTCGACAAGCCGTGAAGCCAATTTGAGTAGCCTAATGTGCATATGACTACTAGGAAGTCCGTTCAGGAAGGTCTATATTGAAAAGTTTAGGGCTATCCGTTCAGGATTAGGCCCAGGGAAAGTAGAAGCATATACGCGGTGAAGGCTGTAATAGTGAACTACTAGCTCTTCTACTTCGGGAAATCGGTCCGAATAACCTGCCGAAGCGAACAAGGAGGACGTGAAGTCTCCTGAGATGTGCGTGTATTCTAGAGAGGGAATTTTACTTCCCTTCTAGGCCCTTAAACAGGACTAAGCACAACCGTTGAGTGCCATTTTGTTATCGGTAAATTGGGAAATCCATGTTCACAGTAAACCAACAGATGGCTGCATGTGGACATGGATTGGATTGAGGGTTGTGGTCACCACTAGAATAGATTAACATAACCTAGTAGTGACGCACAACCGAAAGGGATGTGCAAGGTTCAAAGGATTACCGGGGTGAGCGTAGGATTAGCCGTGCAGGCTCTGTCGGATGACCGCAGAGGAGAGGGGCCCGCCTAGCGAGCCGTGCTAAGCTCGTCGGATTAAGGTGAGTTCTTGCCTCACACTCCACGGTACACTCACCCGAACAATTATTGCGGGCACTCTTAAGTCCTGATAGACTGGAGACAAGAAAAAAAAGGAACGCACAAAGAAACTAAAGGGATAAAAGAAAAGGATAAAAAAAAGAAAACCGCTATAATGCTCCTGACGAGAAGCAACCTCAGCCTCCAGCTGGTATGAGGCTTATTGGGTTAACCCTCCCCATCCTATGACTATGTTACGCCCGGATACGACATAGTCCCTTTATACCTCGACGGTCGTCCGTACAAGGAGTGGAGAGAGAGAGAAAGGTGAGAGGAATAAAGCTGGCTTCTAGCCCTTAATCATTCGTCCGGAGTATCAAATGAATCCAAAAAAAAACGGAGATGTCGTTGAGGGTGTAATACCATTTAATTCAACGAATGATTCCTACATATATAATCTAATACCAACTTCAGGCCAAAAAAACCAATTCGAAATTGCATACGGGATAGCACTAGTATGTTGACATGTGTCTAATCCAGATATGAATTGTAAAAACACTTCATAATAATACTATAATACTTATATAGATGCCGACGATCTGACATACGATTACCGTCGCTTCAATATCGAAATCACTTGTAAAATATTTTTGTTTTTCTCTCATGAAATACTATATATGTTCACCATATTTTAAATACATTTAAAGAAATAAATATTAAAATAGAGAAAAGTAATTTTCAATTGCAATAAAGTAATACAGGATGTGAGAAAACGTTTTAAAGGGCGCATCCCACCATTCTTCAGTATTTATATATGTATTTACTTTATCTATAGTTTTATGTTGTGCATTTATTCATGTGTAATTTACTAAAACTCATAGAGGGTTAGTTTACGTTGTATTTACCCTATCTTCTAACAGATATTTTATAGGGCGGGCCATTTATACAAATTTCCTATATTTTAATAGTAAAGTACATTCAATGTACAATTTTATAGACTTTGAAAAAAAAATGCTGATGACTTTATCGTATCCTTTAATTCCTATAATTCATTATCTATTTAAATTAAAAGCTATCAATATCATATGCTACCAATTTAATTGCCATAAGGACTAAAATAAATAAAATATCTCTGCTTTCGAGCTGCCGAAAGTTTAAAGGGTCACGTAATGTACTAATCAAAAACACAAACCAAGCCGAACATACTGCATTAAACTTAGGCTTGTAGGCTTGATATTTGATATGTCTGGGATGGTAGATATCTAAAGGTATAGAAATTAATTCACTTCATAATGTTCAATTATATTTTACGTATATTACCACTCACTGAAATTCAAAACAAAAATAACAACTAATTTGATTATTCGAACAATTAATATATTTATGTACTTGTTTGTGCGGAAATAAGTTAGCTTGCAAAGGATCGGATTTTACTTCACTTTTTTTTTTATTAGCTAACGTTAATTATAGTGAGTATATTTTCAAAATAATATGATTTCAGTGTTATATTTTAGTTTTAGATAAAATTTTAATGGTAACACCGTCATAAATATCCTAAAGAAGTAGATACAAACCGGACGAGAGTAGTTTTATTGTAAAAAGCCAAATTACTTACTAGGGAATTGGGCTCAAAGAAATTATTACCAAAACAAATAAATTCCAGTATTGAACTTTTGGAAACTTTTAAAAGCAGTGTTAAATTTGTAGTAATCTCTACCAACCAAAATTTTGCAACTTTTGGCATAACATTTTGTTACTGAACCAAGTTAAGGTAGTTACTACTTTGACTTGTTATGCAAAAAAAACTAAGAGAGCAGAATAATACCTTTAAGGAGATATTTGATTTCAAGGCGATTTAGTGGCTAGTTTGCCGGCATTGTTTCCAAAATGTTTCTTAGTCTAAATTCCATTGTAAAGAAAATAAGAAATATAAATTGTTCTGTTAGTTTCAATATCTTATCACTAGATTACTTGAGTATTTATTTGCGTAATTTATGGTAAATTCACTTTTCAAGGTAAATATTTCGATCTATTTTTTTGGTTGTATAAAAATAAAGCAACTAAATATATTACAAATTGCTTTGAGTAATGTTGAAAATCATGATTTTAGAGAGCATTGAATTTTGCAATCAGATGTAAATTCTATTCAACCTGCTTAAAGGGAATAATGTCATACGAATTTACAATAGGCAAGAAGATATCAAGGACTGTAACATGCCGAAGCGTTCTATTCACGGGATCGATCTCAATTCAGAAGAATCTGCTTAAATCGCTAAACAAGAGCAAGATACTTCGAAAATCATACTAAGCCATTATTGGCAACAAGGCGTTTAGATGATTGCACTAAGTGTTTTTTTTTAAAAACAATCCTTACCCTTGGTTTTGTTTGCTTTGGAATGCATGTTTATATTGGACTATTTTCATTATTATAATAAATCTTAATTCTGACACACAATTCTGAGCATTCCTTTTTTTCATTAGGTTCCGAGTTTAAGGAAATTCATTCTTCACTAACTAAGAGCACAACAATTCTTATGACTATAGAAATAATGAATGCACCCTCGCACCCATCCAGAAAGTGCGACAGAAAAGAGTGAATTAAATTTAAAACAAAAAAAAAGATCAAGAAATATAATATAATCACTAGATATATATATTTTATAATGAGCGATGACTTAAAGGAGCACTCCTCCTTTCAAGCAATTACATACTTTGGCCGTATGATTACAATCAGTTGATTGAATTTACCCCGGCTGGGAACTTTATTTTCAACAAATAATAAAACTACCATTCAAAGCGTAATATAACGATTAATTATACCATACCTTGCCGTTTACTAAATTTACGGTTTTAGTCCTCTTCGAATTTCAATTCTTAGATAATCTGCAAATCACGCTTTATTTCTAATACTCCCGGCTATTGGTTTATAGTGCTAATGACGTTTTATAAACTTCTCTCTTGTATAATTACTGAAAATTTTAAGAAATCCCATTAAAGTGGATTGAATACTTATCTGAACTTTCGGTGTATTCCTATACACGTTTTTATCCGATTCATTTCATTGGACTTCGACCACAATTTCCTTAATTCCACTTTCGCCCTAATTGTCACCGATTTCGAGCCTCTTAACTCGAGAAAATGAAAACATTTTTTCTTTTAAAACTGCTCACTACAAATTTTCTTATTTTCGTTTTTTTTTCCGCGCGCACTTCTGTCCACCTTGACAGTTCTTTTCCGAAAAGGCCTCAGCTCTTCTCGCTTGGAGCTTTCTTCCCTCTAGTCCGTTTTCATTTTGGTTCTTCCGGCACCTTCCTCGTCAAAACTTTATTAAAGTTTTTTTCCAATTGGTATGGTGGCTGTTATGCCTTGGAATAGAGATTTTCAAATGTTCGATGAATATGCAATATATTGAAAAAGGGAAAATAACCTGGTGGAGACCCCTAGTCAGTATTTTAAGAACAAAAAAAAACGTTAAGATAAATTTAGGTTATGTTGTGTCTCAATCTAAGCTCACACAACCCATTGTCAAAATTTGACGTTTCATTTGTGAAAGTTTTTGTGCCGGCAAGTGTCCTCTGGAAGAAAATCTTAAATTGTGTAAAATTGGCTAAATTTGTGTAGTGCAGTGCTAAAAAAACATTAAAGACAGTTTATTATTATTTTTTTTTTGTGAGGGAGGTGAAATGCTTTATGCACGCTGGGGCACTCCTTCCCAGCAGTGTCGGACTCCTGTGGCGCAGTTTACCGACAAAAACACCTCCCTTGCTCTCCGGACACTAGCCTGGAACCGTTTTCCACATTACTTCAAGCTAGGTCCTTTCCTTTAGCCCGTCATTCGACCATCTCTGCGGCGGCCTGCTCGTCTAGGTCTCTCTTTTTCCTGCGCAGGACATCATCCACGTACCTGACCGTGCGATTCCAGGTTTCTTCGTCGGTGATCATGGCTTGGACTATAGTTTCCGGGGCGATCGCCCCTCCTAGGTGGACTCTTAGCGCTCCCCTCACGGGAGCCCATCTCTGACACTAAAAGAAAGTGTGTTCTGCGGTGTCCGTTTGGCCTGGGCAATAGAGGCACTCCGGTGACACTACCTTTCCCATTCGGTGAAGGTACGAACGAAAGTACCCATGGCCACTCAGGAGTTGGGTTATTATAAAGACATTATAAGTGAAGTTTACTTAGAAAACAGTAATTAATTGATAAAATGAAGTGCATTATAAATTTGTGTGAGAACAAAGTGCGAAATCAACTCGTTTCATAGGTAAATATAGAACAAATAGTAGTTAAATAGTAATGCTACATTGAATGACTTAATTGAAGGCAAATCAATTAGTTTTAGCACGAAAACAAAGCGAAGTAAAAGTTACTTGTAATTTTTCTTGGTAGCCATTCGTTTGTTTTCTTTTAAGGTTCAATGCTATGGTTAATTTTTAATATAAGGGGGAGTTAGAGAAATATTAACTTTTTATTAGTTTAAAATTTGAAAAGTTCATTTATTTGTTAAATATTCTATTTTAGATTTCCTAATAAAATTTAAAGTATATAGATAATGTACAGAATTTAATAACTATAAGTATTATCCTAGCCACAAATTTAGTGTAGCAAGAATCATTTCAAGCAACCAAAGCCGCAACTCTGCCGAAGCCGGTCCCAAGCCCGGTTGCAAAAAGAGGAGGGAGGCCGTAAATTGAAATAATTTTTTTGAACACTATTTCTTTAAAACACTTGTTTTTAAATTTTTCACATTTGATTTTAATAAAATAAGTCTATTTTAAACATTTCAAATGCCCTCATAACTCGGCTGAAGAAATTTGTATAATTTACTTATTTTATTAAAGTCAAATGTGGAAATTTAAAAGTAAGTGTTTTAAAAAATTAGTGTTCAAAGATAAATTTTGCGTTATTTAATTTAAAGTGCGCGCCAAAATTATTAAATTTGTTAAAAAGAACCTCTGTAGTAAAATTTGTCTTTGACTACACTATTGTAGTTTTCCATTAGTTTAGTTAAAACCCATACCATTTTAAAATTTGCTTCAGAAAATTTTCGTATGGGCCCTTCCTTTCGTTCTTTATTCGTAGGTTTCGGGCTTTATAGCGTTCTCGATGGTACTCTTTCAGCACAGTTTCCGTGGCGCACTGTTTCTGACGTTTTCTTGTAGTGGCCCACTGATCAATGAAACATTTCTTTCCGACTTTGTCAATGTGTGCGCACCTATGAGGAAATAACTAAAGGAGAAGCCCTATCGTGTATATGGCGTGTGTGAGAGCATGGCAAGTTTTTGGCTTAGAACAGAAAACGAAAGGAAGTGCACCATGCCAAAACCACCGTAAACTACAAGCCATGAACTAACGAATTTTTCGCACACACATAAGGCCAAAGTGGTCTGACATTTCCTTAAATTTACATTGCTTCTTATGGCAGCCCGGGGGTAATTTTTCTTTAAACTCGCCGTAGTGTCTAAACTATTGCTACTATGAACAAATTTTTTAGTTCTACTTGAAGTAAACAAAACAATCTTTCGAATGAAGTAAAAATATTCATACCCTACTTAAGAAAATAATAAACATTTTTAAGCCTAAAAGTGCGGAAGTGGAAATTTAAAGAAAATACAAGCGACAGAGCATGGTCGGACCATGACTTACTGCTTGCGTTTAGGATGAAAATTTGGTTTGCGACTAAAATTTCACGTTTAATCAAAGATTTCTTGTTATTTTGCTTAATAAGGTGTACATGTTTTTACTTTATTAGAAAGATCATTTAGTCTGCTTTAAGTTAATCTAAGACTAATTTTTTCATATAACTAATAGTTTTGGCGCTAGGGCGAGTTTAAGGAAAAATGACCCCCTGGCTACCATAAGAAACAATGTAAATATGACCATTCAGTCAGACCATTTACGACCACATCTAAAAGTCCAGTTCATGGCTTGTAGTTTACGGTGGTTTTGACCATGCTCAAAAACTATCCGAATTTTCCTTATGTGTTTGAATGGTGTGAATGTGTTAGTTTTCACCATGGAAGTAGTAAATTTGTGACTTATTCGAAGTGGTCCTCAGAGTTGCCAATTCGGGCGATTTCTCGCCGATTGGGCTACTTGAGCCATCAGTTGGGCGAGAAAATTTTCCTCTCTGCGACTAGGCACTTTTGGGCGATTTTTAATTCTTGCTGGGCGCTTTTGGGCGATTTTTTAATTCTTGTTGGGCGCTTTATGGCTATAGGCTGAATAAGAATGCACGGTAGCCCACAGCAACAGTTCATATTGGCTAATTGAAATCACATAACCCGACGTGACAGTTGAACAATTTTCGCTATCGAATCATCTCAAATTCTAATTTTGCGCGAATAATTTTTTACTGAACTCCGAACGAGTCCAAACTGCCGTTTATCGCAAAGGCATTTTTTCGCTCAAACATAAAAGTATGCTCAATGCCGTCGTCACGTCGTGGATATCTGATTCTGATACAGCCCACATCAAAATTGTTTTCCGTCGTCCCTGCGGTTACTTACCGCCCCCTTCCCCCGCAGGGGATATATTTGTAAAGTATTACATAAAATAAGTAAAAGCGAAACTTTCCCGAATTCTAAAATATACGTAAATACACGAAAGTGCAAATAGCCACTTCCATTTTAAATACCTACTATTTTTTGTTTTTCTCGACGCCTCTACCACAATTTTGCTGTGATTACTGTAATAAATAGTACATTAAAGTTGTACAAACAACAATTTGAAAGACTTCATTGATTATAAGATCAAAAGGCGATTTTTGGGCGATTTCGAATAATGGCGCGGCGACTTTGGGCGATTTCAGCGCCACGGCGCGGCGACTTTTGTTCCATACCGTCTGACAACTCTGGTGGTCCTCGCAAACAATAGCTGTGTTCCATTGGACCTGGCAAAGTACTCGCAAGTACTCGCGAGTAGGTGTTCAATGGAACGCTCTTTTGTTTGGTTTGGTTAGAGGTATTGAGAAATTTCTTATCGGACACAAATTTAAATAAATCATTTTTAGATTTTACCAAAAAATTAAAATTTTTTTTATTAAATATTAAGAAAATGTGAAAAATTTTCTTAATATTTAATAAAAATATTTTTAATTTTTTAATAAAATCTAAAAATGATTTATTTAAATTTGTGTCCGATAAGAAATTTCGCAAAACTCATCGTATTCATATCCATTTAACAAATTTGTCTTCGTTCTTATATTAAATGAAAGCAAACAAACGCCATTTACACCCAAATATATTTAAATCCATCTATTGAGCGTTAGAAAAATTAAAGTTATCTAGCGGCAAAAAATTGCGTAACTACTTGGGAAATTTTTAATCAACTACTCGGATCCAAAAGCATGTGTAGTTCCCGGCAGCCAGAAGTACTTGCGAGTACTTTGCCAGGTCCAATGGAACGCAGCTATTACTACCAATTACTACCATCGGATGGTATATAATCAGTTCTACCGATGGATTTTAACCATAGCTCTCTGAAGCCTTTATCTTTTGGAAATCTAAAACACCAAAAGGTAGAAACATATTTTAATTTCTTTAAAGTTTTATTCGAGCCCTCAGGCAAAAACTTCCGTCAGCTGTCGCTGAAACCAATAAGGCGAACCAAAACTCTGATGAATCTCAAATGTAAACAAACGAGCACCATCAAGAAAAATGGTCATTATTTTTGGTAATTTAGCTTGTATTTATATAGCTTTTGCACATATTTCAAAGAAAATGCTGTATAATTGCTTATTATATTATTTAACTTCTCTGAAAAATGATTTTCCACACGCAATGCGTCGATTATTTTTACAACAAAATATCGCACACTCCATCACGAAAAATGTCCAAATTATGCACGTGAGCAAAGATTACTCTACTAGATAAACGGCTTCGAACAAACTAGTAAAAAAATTTTGCTTGCTTTTTTATATTTCCCGCATCGGGCAACCCTGCAGTCAGAATTAAAAATTTGTTTTCCGGGAGAGTTTGTGGATAAGAGACAAGTATACTTTTCTTATGTTTGTTTACAAATGCCAAATGTTCTTCACTCATTAAAAGATCAGAATACATTGACGGTTTCAAAGTCTCTTACGCACACGAGTAACTAGCTCAGTCACGTGCTTCACATGAATTCTTTTTATTGGTGGTACTTTTTACTACATTTCTCTCTTCGACAAGATTTAGCGGTACTTTTTTGACAGAAATATGTGATTCTCTCCTAATGAGAACAGAATTTTGACAGGAATAAGTGATTCTCTCAAATAATTTTGACAGGAATAAATGACTGCACACTACCTGTACTCTTTATTTGCCTGTATATTCTTATGACTTTAAAATCTGAATATATTTCGTTTTACTGTGGTGCCAGTGTTACTTTTTCAAGATTAGCTGGGTATTTTAGGGAGCCGGTTATCTAGTAGTTAGTAATCTTTGACGTGAGATTCTTAGTAAACTAAACTTCTTTTAAATGTTAATTGTCTTTATTTGTTAAATTACACCACTTTTAACAACTAAACACTGAAAATTATTCAATAAACACTTGGATCCGCACTCTTCAGAAAGTCCACGTCAAATTGACATTTCGTTATGGCGAAGTTAAGGCTCCCTTCCCTTGCCCACGAACAAGAAATCGGAAAACACGTACACGGTTTATACACGGTATCGCACTTCCTTTCGTTTTCTGTTCTAAGGTTTTTGTTCGGCGGCTGGGTCTGTGCTGTAAAATTTGTTCGCCTTTTGCTACGAGGCTTTTTATCTGTTCCCTGGGTCTTAGCTGTCACTTCGTGACACTGTCGGCACACAATTTATTATTCAGTTCAATATATTAAAATAAATGTCAAAACCCCCGAATAAAAAATACTTTTTAATCGCCTGCCTTTTGCTTATGAGATTGTCATTGGAATCTCACAAAGCTTAAAATTGCCACGATTTCCTGAGCTTCTTTCTTCTCCTTTAGTTACTTCCTCGTAGGTGCGCACCAATAAAAAATATTTTAATATAACTACGAGGAAGAAACTAATGGAGTTGCCCTAAACTCGAAAAATCATGGTGAGTTTAAGGGCTTGTTCATAAGCGCGATGCGACTCCGTGCGATTTTTTCGTTCATCTCACTTTTTGAATACTTTTGTTTCAGTCTGCGATTATTTTTCATCGTATGCCCGTTCACAAGGTTGACGAACGAAAATTTTTTGTTTACATTTAAATTTGCGCATAATTAGTGCTTTTAAGTAATACCTAGAATTAACCCTTCTAACCCAGAAGGCGCACTTCACGGGCAGAAGCCCGGAAAATTAACCTATCCACCCGAATATAACAAAATATTGAGGTGAATGAGGCTCCCACACCAGCATGCAAAAACTAATATTAGTACCGAGAAGCACAAAATTAGGAGTGAAACAGGCATAGAGATCCTTGAGCCAAGCCAATGCAACACTTACACAAACCAATACAAAAAAACAAAATCAAAAAAGCCGTACAAAAACGAGTGAGTGCAACAGGATGGCTACAAGTTGTAGAGGCTACTCTTTAATGTAACCTTGTCCACATTAGTACTGAAAACATCACCAACATCATTAGCAAACCTACGCATGCGGTTAATCGGCTCAAACATACCGTAGCTAGTGCGCGAATAAGCTATCCGCAAGTTAGAACGGTTTCGAAGGGAATAGGACAGTTCTCTAGGTATAATTTTGGACGAAAGTTCCTCACTGTCAATCTTCCCCTGAAGAAGCTGGTGTAGAAAAATTATATCAGCAACCCAACGGCGCTTCTCGAGAGTAGTAAGTTGTAGCAGTTCTAATCGCTCTTCATATGGAGGTAGAATAAGAGGGTCACTCCAGGGCAAAGCACGAAGAGCCGCTCTCACAAATCTACGCTGAACGGATTCAATACGTTTAATGTGAGATCTGTAAAATGGAGACCAAACCGGACTAGCATACTCGAGCAATGGTCTAACAAGGGATGAATACAGATGGAGTCTTATGTGAGGGCCAGGAAACTCCCTGGACCAACGAAGGATAAATCCCAGCATAGAATTGGCCCTGGAAGCGATATTATTAATGTGGGGGATGAAGTTAAGTTGTCTATCAAGGTACCCGCCCAAGTCCTTCACCCCTTCCACCCGTTGAATACAAGTACCATCAAACTTGTACTCAAAAGTACAGTAGTTGCGGGACCTCGAGAAGGTCATAACCTGACATTTCTCAATGTTTAATTTAAGATTATTATTGCCACACCATCTATAAAATATGTGTAGATCCGACTGCAAGATCTCGCAATCGCTAAAAGATTTAATTGGGAGAAAAATCTTTATATCGTCCGCATAAATAAGAATTTTACTTCTTTGAAGCAAATAAGTAATATCATCAATAGATAAGATGAATAGCAAAGGACCAAGATGACTACCCTGGGGAACGCCTGAAGGAGCTACAAAAGCATCGGAGAGCACGCCCCGAAAACGCACACTATAAGTCCTATTAGATAAATACGACTTAATCCATGCAATGAGTGGGGGCGGGAAACCCATCCTGGCCAATTTGAAAACGATAACAGAGTGAGACAGCTTATCAAATGCCTTACTGAAATCAGTATAAATGCAATCCGTTTGGCAGCCATCCAGAAATCCACCCACACTGCTAGAAACAAACTCCAACAAGTTGGATACCGTGGACCTTCCCTGAAGGAAGCCGTGCTGCCGGCTAGAAATTAAACTCCTACACTCCATGGATAACTGAGATTGGATTATCTGTTCGAAGAGTTTTGGAATGCAAGACAATTTAGCAATTGGTCTGTAGTTAGCAATCTCCACTCTTAAAAACAGGGACTAAAAATGATGTCTTCCAGAGTGCCGGGAAACGGCCCACCGAGAAAGATTGCCGGAAAAGTAAAAGTAAGGGATGAAACAACGCTGAAGAACACTTCTTTAAGACAACAGCAGGAACCCCGTCAGGACCATACGAAAAGTCACCCGGAAGATTTACAATATGTTTGGACAAGATCTCCACCGTGATAGATGGAAGAGGTATGGAGGGTGCATATCTATTCCTAATGTGCGAAAAGTTCTATTATCTGGACAAAAATCGGATGATTCAAATGCGCCCCTAAAATATTCAGCAAATAAATTACAAATAATCTTAGAATCATTGCTGGAACGTAACCCTAATTCCATAGTCGATGGATAGTTATCAACCCTTCTCCTCATATTGACATAATCAAAAAATGCACGGGGGTCAGAGAATAAGTTACCTCTCAGGTTCTGAAGGTATTCTTCATATAGGGAACGAGAAAGACTAATGAAGTGTTCATGGCAGAGAATAAATTCACGCCTAGAGTCAGCACTGCCCATACGCAGGTACCTTTTCCAGAGTCTATTTTTCCTATTCCTAAGAGTTTTTAATTCCCTATTAAACCAGGGGGGAGCGGACTCTCTACATCTAACCCGGACATAGGGAACAAACCTCACGAACGCTTCGTACAAAACTTCGTAGAAACCAGATACGTTCCTGTCGATATCGTCACTAGACAGACAAGTAAGGAAGTCAAAATTCATAAGATATTCATTCAGAGCCTCAAAATCGGCCATTCTAAAATTAAAGCTATATTCGCATTCGAGATTATCGACACGCACATCCGAGATACTATGAAAAGTGACAAGCAGAGCAGGGTGAAATATATCAAGGTTCGTCAAGGGAATGAGACTGGGTTCAACAAAAGTGAGCATAGAGCTCGTAGAGAACACTAAATCAAGCTGTCTTCCAATATTGTTACTCACATTGCTCATTTGGCACAAACCAATGCTAGCCAAGGTGTCAAGGAACAGTGATTGTCCCTCAGTCAAGTTATGAGGAAGATAGTTATCGTCATCATCATTCACTACCCACCGCACGTTGGGCAAGTTGAAATCCCCCACGAGAATAATTTCATCATTAGAACCCAACTGGTTATGGATATAGTCGATATGCTGAATTAGAATATCATACCGACTCAAACCATTATTATCAACGACATTACCCATATCTGGAGGTATATAACAACAAATTAAAAAGAGGTTGCCCGTATCAAGTGAAATTTTTACTGAGACCTGTTCCAAATCAATTTGATCAGAGAAAGAAGGAGTGTCCACAAAATTAGTATTTAGAAAATTCCTACATGCAATAAGAACTCCACCTCCTCGTGCAGATGAAACAGCATGCCTATCCCTACGAAAAACCTGAAAAGAGTCATTAAACAGCTCGGCATCCAAAATACCCTGGTGTAACCACGTCTCAGATAAAGCTATCAAATCAAAATTACAGTTAACTGATGAGAAATAAAATTCATTAGTTTTAGTCCTCAGCCCTCTCACATTTTGATAGTAGAGAGAGAGCTTATCCCGTTTTTTAAAACGGGAGACTGAGCGACTACTGGCCTGACACGGCGGTGAGGTTGGGGCACGAAGATCTTACAAAAGATATCCACAGGCCAGAAATTATCACCAAGAAGAATATCAGCCACTGGAGTAGGAGCTGACAACAGGAAAGATGTGTAAGGTTTTGAAGAACTACTAATCTTCCTACAGGACAATTCAGACGTGTCAACACCCTTAGAACTAAGGAAGCGCATCATAACCTCACAAGAGGTACCAGGTATAAGTCGAGATACGAAGATCAATTTCGGGCGAGGAACGGCAGAAAGCTCAACAATGTCACTACGGGGCTCACCACCAGCCCGACCATCCGCCATGGGGAACAAAACAGCTTCCGAAGGACTTTGAGAGAGAGATGAGACAGGAGGAACGTCCTGCCCCGAAATAGCTGGAGCAGGGGTAGTAAGAGCCTGATCACCGACCAAAGGGCCAGAAGGTGACGTGGACACACGGTTACGACGACGACGTCCTCGACCACAACGTACGGATTCGCGAAGGGTAGGCCCGGTACCACTACGAGCCCCCTGAGAAAGTGGTATGGAAGGAAGATTAGGCCCAGACTCAGCAACAGCAACAACAGGGTCCACAGGACCAGATTCACTATCTGAAGTCGGAACAACTGGGCACTCAGGACCAACTGGTGGCAGGGATAACGGTGGATCAGGTTCAATCGAGCCAGAAGAAGACGGCAATGAGAAATGGAGAGAGTTCTGACATCAGAGGAAATAGAGGACAATACATCAGAGTTGGCCGAGACAACAGAGGAACATGAGTTGATGTCACCTTTCACCTGCTTGACGCAGCGACGAATGTCGTCAAAGAAAGGCATCAAGGGAGAGGAGTCCATCGAAGGGAAGGAAGCGGGATTGATACCCGCAAAAACAGTCTGCATATCTTCCAGTGAGCAAGATAAAACGGCAACACTCGAAGTCAACTCGTGGCATCTCTTCTGCAGAACACCAGAGTTGGCCTCCACAACTTCAACGACACCAACCACCTTATCTAATTTCGCATTCAAGGTGCTAATGTCATCAGATAGAAGCTGAAGGCAAGCGAAACGACTACAGACAGAATTGACCTTGTCCGCAATAAGGGCCATATCTCTAGAGAAGGTATCAGTGATACCCTTCACCAGCCTCAGAATGTGGCAAGGCCTAATATCCGCACATTCGGAGCATGTCCTCGAACCATGCTTACAACATTTGGCATGAAAGACACGACCGCACACTCCATCACAGGTGACCGCATTCCCCGAGATTACACCGGCACAAACATCACACTCGGCCATAGTACCGCGAAAGCCTCAAACAAGGCGCGAACAGGAAGGAACCAATAACACCACAAAAGAAAAGGCAGCGCAAGAAATACAACAGTAAAATAAAAATTAAAGAAATTAAAAGTCACGGATATAAATTAACAAACCTATAAAATTTAATACAAAAAGTGAGAGATGACAAAAAATAAAAAAATAAATAAAAATAAATAAATCGGATCACAATAACGAAAAAACAAGATCGAAAAGAAAGCAGGAATATAAAATAAACACAGCCAGACTAAGAGGTCGAGAAATGACAACAATAATAAAAAACAAAAATAAAAAATGCCAGCAAGTGGGAACGACCGCACAATCAAACCGCAATATGATGTTGGAGGTCAAAATTTTATTTTGAATTTAATGCACCCATATAAAACGCTGCAAGTGCAAAAAGAAAGCGGAGCACAACAACGGGGAATCGAAATAAGAACACAAACAGTAGCCGGCACCGAGAATAGCCAACTACCGTTGTCAAGCCAACACCATCAACAGATACAGAACTAACAGGCGCACCGGCACCACTCAATCAAGACACAACATTACAGCAAAACGAAATTAAATAATATCAAACAATAATACAGACCAAATCAATCAGAATGCTAGTGAAAAAAAAAAAAAAAAAAAAATTACACAAAAACACCACCAATTCAACAATCTGAAACTTCCAAGCACAAAACACTGAAAAATCACAGAATCACAGCCGGATAAAAACAGAAACACGTCTGCACAGCACGACACTTGCAACCAGATTCCGTTAACAGTGAATCGGGAGCAATCATTCCGTTAACAGTGAATCGGGAACGCGAATTTAAGCTAATGTTTTTAATAAATTTTTTAAAGAGGAAAGGCGAATATTTGTTTTATTGCTATTTCCTCATTTACTGTAAAATAATAATAATTAATTTTTACATCTAATAATACATATTACATATATATTATATTTATACAAGCCGTTTTTCATTCAACAAGTACTTTTCAAAAAGGTAAATAAACCCATTATGTTTGGTTATGTTCAACAATCGCACCAAATCAAAAGCATTGCTGCGATTATTTTTACAATCGCAGCGACGTTAGACAAAGCCAGCATGTCAAATAACAGGTATATGACTTCAGCCAATCAAATTACAGTCGCATGCGACGAATCGCACTCGTGAACAAGGGTTAATAGTCTGCGATAATCTTTCCCACACTAAGTAAAACGGCATTGCAGGCGGCGCAAAATTGTTTTGCTTGAGAGGGTTCTTAGAGCGTTTTTCAAACAACTTAGGCACGTTCAAATAAACAAAATGTAAATACAAATTTTACCATATAAAATTGGAAGTTCGTCTTCTCAATCTCAGCATTATTTAAAAGAATAATCAGTATACCGATCTTGGAATAAAATATCAAGCTATAAAAATTGCTTAATATTACGACTTCAATTAAATTTGATGAATTTAATTCGCCCAATGGCTCAATGATTACAATGTTTTCCCTCACATTTAATGTGTGTGGATTTATTCAGAAAAATTAGAAAAAAATCCAGTTATCGAAAATATTCAATTTAATTTGTATCACTTCCCAGCCTCATTCGTTGAGCTGAAATAGGTTTTGATTTAAAAATGCTCTGAACAAATCACTTTCCCCTTTCCAGTATGAAAATCTAACTACCAAGAACTTTTGCTACTGGAAAAAGCATTTCCAGTTATTGAAAATATTCAGCGCTAATTTTATTTGTAGGATAGTATCACTGCCTAGTCTAGTTTCTTTGCTCTCGTTGAAATAGGTCTTCGTCTTGAAAATCTTCTTCCAAGAACTTTTGGCGTAAAACTACATATTTTGGGAATCTAAAGTACAAGAAAACTAATCATTGTCAATATTTTTATTTTATTAACCGTATAATTCATAGTAACATAAATATATAAATTTAACGATCAAAAAATCTATAAATATTGATATTATAACATTTGTCGGAAACCCCTGCCAGACAAACTTTTCTCCATCCGCCAGTGCAGAATATTCGCAGGACAGCTGGTGATCTCTAAATGAAATGTAAACATAGTTTCATTTTTACGTAAATTATGAATATTTCGTAAATAATCTTAAAACTGTAATGTGAGGCATTATTCATAATATTTCGCGCCATATGTGCGCCGAAAGGCGAAGTCACTTGCATACACATTCGTAGAGTTACCAAG
Organism: Leptarthrus brevirostris; assembly: GCA_964036015.1. Lineage (NCBI taxonomy): Eukaryota > Metazoa > Arthropoda > Insecta > Diptera > Asilidae > Leptarthrus > Leptarthrus brevirostris. The sequence goes on from OZ038373.1 coordinate 47,528,335, forward strand.
TATTTCTGTAGCTGTTGCCTCCGGCAGCTGCCATGTTTTTGTTAAGAAGAAGCATACAAAATCCTGAAAGCTGCCTGGAGACAACAACTACTTCAGGTAATTTCTTTTGCAATTTAAATTCTCTGATTATCCGAGCCATCCATGCTCAGATAAACTAATTAACTATCTGATTTTGTAGTGCTGCATTGAACGAGTTGAATGTTTAGTATTGATTCCTCCAATTCAATTTTTAAAATTGGCAAATTTAACAAAGGCAAAATTTTTTTAAATGGTTTGCTGGGAAGAGAAATGAGACAAGCTGGACAAGACTGAGAATTTTGATGACTGCATGAAGGCTCTTGTACTGCATTCCCGTCATCTCGGTTTCTTGTTCCAGTAAGAATTTCTTAACACCAAGCCTTACCACCACTTGAGTGAAGAAACTCACCCAGTGCCCGTAATTTGGAGGCTTGCACCGGCTGTCCCTGTATAAACAAAAGAGACCGTGCCACTCCGCGACGACAGTTTTAGCCTTATTAATGGACACGGTAGGAAATTTTATATAAAAGGTAATTTGATTCATTATCATGAGTGAATTATCACCAATTTTCTTTCTATTTTATATAAAAGTTAATTGACCGCAATACGAGCGGAGACCTAACACCAGGTGATAGAACAAACCAGGCGCATCCTTTCTCACCCCTGAAGTTGCGCAAGACATCAGTATAGCTGGTAGCTCAACTAAAGAAGAATATCGAGAGGCCCCATTGGCCAACACCACCCATATTCCTTCACCCTATATTAGCATGGACGGAAAAAGAAGGAAAAGTGTGGCAACACAACAACATTTGCACCAGACCTAAGGAGCGCGGAAACAGGTTTTTTTGTATTTACATATTAGGTTTACTTGCATGCCTAAGAATTAGGGCTGTAAAGAAAAAAAAAAGTGTACCTTAATGGAGTATTAGGTTTATTTTAATACAGGTTTAGCGGTATACACCAAAGTAAAGACGTGCAGAGTCACAAGATCACATAAATAAACGCGAAATTTGAACTTAAAATTGTTGTGCTACCGCATTGCAGGTAAAATGTTCAGGTAGAAATCCTCGGATTGTAGGGATAGAAGTTTTGGATTAAATTTCTGAATTGCTTTGTACCTAGCTTTTGCGAAGTGGGGTATCTGTTGCATTCATGTCAAGTTAAACCCTAAGTTATGACTCTGTCAAAGTCATATTATTAAGTAGTGGTAACTTCCATAAAAATAGTGTGTGTTTAATGCTAAAGAAAAAAATATATATATGAAATTTTTGAAAAAGATGAAATTGGTTCTGTAGGTGACATAGCCAAGCGACGTGTTAGTCTTTCAGTAACTAGGAATAAGGTTCGAAAATGACTCAATTAGTGATTAATCAGTAGGGAATAATTCTACCAAAATTTTTATGCTGTTACGAACTTACATCTATTTTAAGGTAGGATAAAGACAAATGGAAACGAAAAAAGGACCAAGGTACTGAGTTTATTTTAAATTTTTTTTTAAATTCGGAAGAAATGTGAATTCAGTTTAGTGGATAGGTATTTTTGGATTGCCCGTGTATCTCTTATTGATACGTATCCTAACAATATATATATGTTTTGCTTTTCTATTGATAATTTTATAATGCTATTGATTTTGCAACTGTTCTATACTACATCGGGATTTTGTGCACAAAAGGCCCCAGCGTACAGCTCGTTAATTACCTTCTTGTATATGTTAGTTAATGTTGTTTGATTTTTGAAACTTTGATTTATTGAACAATCCTTTTCTTTTGATAAATACCCAGTTCACATAGTATACTTTGTTTTCGGTAGCTTATTGAATTTTTTTTTGAGTCATATGCACATGATGAAGTTATAGGTGACCCAAGGTTTAGAGACATAGGATAATTAAGTTGTACGTAAATATGTAATTGATGTTTAAGTTAATCACCCTCTTGAAGGTAATATATTATGTTCTCATGAATTAACTTCGTCTTTATTTCAGGTATTCCTATGTGGCTTCATCCTCATCTTGCATCCTAGTTCCCTTATCCTTCCTCCTCCCTGTTTTTTTTTAATTTGATCTGAATTCTTTCTTTGTAATTTTTTTTTAGCACTACTTTATAGGTTGGGCCTGTATCCTAGCCAGGTACAGGGATGGAGTGGGTTAGTGACTGAACCATCGCGTAATGGGGGTTAATTTTTCTTGCGTTTTCTTTTCAAGATGGTTCAGTGCGGCTAGGAACAGCAGGTGACACCAGACCTGTTGTTCTTCCTTTCATCTGTTCTTGTTTGTTTTTATCCTTTGTGGCAGACCTGAAGGAAGGATTCCACAACCTTTCTTCGCCACAGGCACTCGGAATTCGATTGTAGATGTGTGAATCGGATGTTCAAGGACCTAGACCCCATACCGACGATCTAGGACGTGCTGCCAGCTAGCGCGTGCCACTTGAACATCCTGCGGCAACTTCACGTTGCACATCACGCACACACATACATTACAATTTGGCGCCCAACGTGGGGACTGTCTTCCCTAGGGAAGACACTCCAGCATCTTCTGGAGGCTTTGCGCCTCTCGAGAGATGGCTTGTCAGCTTAGGCTGATCTGCTAGTCCTTCTCGGACTTAGGCAATGTTTGGCCTGCACGGCAGTCATCTTGACTTTAAATTCTCTTTTTGTAAAGCACCTTCGAGGTCTAGTACCTCTGTCCTGATATGTCTAAGAGTGTCCATACCCATGTCAGTTTTTAGCAATACGGACACATGTTAGCCAATTCTGCTCTGTCCTAGGCATGGGAGAACTGATGTTCGGGATTAGTGCCTGTGTCTTTAGTGATGTCCCATGTTATTCCTGACATGCCTAATCTTAGCGATCATTAGCATCTCATGTCGTAGGGAGCTGTTGAGTCTGACGAACACCCGAGTTAGGCAGTGGTCGGCGTGACTCTTCACTTGGTCGACTACACTTGAACAGCCCCGATGCCGTCTCGGTAGGACCGTAAACTTGCTCGCCGAGTTCGTCTAAGTTCAGGGGTGATTCCTAGCTCCAAAGGCAAAACAGATGTTGTGGGTATTGGGAACCGTCAAGGTTTCTTTCTTTTTCCTCCTTCCTTAAATTTTTATATATTCTTTGGTGAATACCCTAAATTCTTTTAGTTTTTTTTAAACCCCTTCTTTTTTTCTTTTTATTTTTCTTGATTTTTTTTCTGTTTTTGAATGTTGTTTTTGCATTTGATTCCTTACCTCCTTTCCCTCATACCATTTCCCATCCTAGCAAGATAGGAGAAGAAGCTTTTGGGGGATACCTGAAATTAGTTTGATTGATTGTTTTTTCCAAAATTATTTTGTTTGGTTTTTTTGAGGTGATGAACATTTTTATTGAATTTTGATTTTTTTTTCGAAAGTTAAATTTATTTTGATTTGATTCTTATGCCTATATTTGTTTATTTTTTACCATGTCTCTTATTTTTTTGTCCTTTTATCTCTTTCTCTGATTTATATATTTTTTTGCCTCGTTCAAACTTGAGTTTGGGCGACGACTTTTTTGTGATTTATTTTTTTTTGCTGACTGCAGACTTGGGTTTGTGCTACGACATTAGGAGTTGGACTCCCGCACCTTTGGCAGAGGCCCTCAGTCTCACACATATATATAATTTTTTTTGTGTTGCGCGTTATCGGTACAAGTAGTACGTCACAGATAGTGCTTGGTAAACTCATTGACAGTGGGTGATAAATACCTAACGAAAAATTTTTTTTAATGTTCTGGTCACCAGTTGCGAAGCCCGGGGCTGAACCCGATGGCCGTGGGGCAAAACCTAAACAGGCGCAATTCCTTACTACACCACCAGTGATCAGGAACAAAACACAAAAAGCTCTAAGCCAAACCTATGGATCGACGAGGTTCTCCTCGGATTCAGTTAAAATCACGGCATCGGCGCCTCAGCCAGATTTGTCTAAACCACCGCCTAACTTCGGGTCAAACTTGTCCCTTAGCGGAGCCTGGACTCTTCCTACTACTAGTCAGGCACAGCCGCTGGAAGACTTGAGGAACCTTCGGCTTACACCTCCCCCGCCTAAGAACCTGCACCCTACGGCAACCTCTGTGGTCACTGTTGATCAGTTGGCGACGCAGATGGAGGTCCTGAAAAAGGAGATGTTAAGTCTGCTACGAACAAACTTAGCTCCTTCGTTAGGTCCAGATTCACTACCTCGACAAGTTGAAATGAGCCCTAGATGGCCACCTCGACTCTTCGAGCATGTGCCCCATCAGCTACCTGAACATAGCCATAGGCCTGGTGTTGAGAGGGTTAATTATCAACCCAGACGCCCCTCCATCATGGCGTCTTGGGGGATTCAGTTCTCTGGTCGTAACCCGGCCTTTACCATTGAAGACTTTTGGTTTCGCATCGAGCGACTAGCTTTCAGTTCCCGCTTGTCCGAAGACGAGCTTTGTTGCAACATACATATCCTATTAAAGGGCGAGGCCGAGCAATGGTTCTGGAATCATTTCTGTCGCGCCTCTCCGGACTTTGACTGAGGACTATTCAGAGATCGCATCAGACAAGAGTTCGGCTCAGCCGAAACGGACTTGGACCTGATGCGGACTCTGATGGTACTCCGCCAGAGTTCGGAGAGTTGTGACAGCTACCTCCGCAAAGCCCGGTCGATTGTGGGACACATGGGGACACCACCACCTGAAATCGATCTAGTCCAGATTGTCAGGGACAATCTACATCCCCGTATCGGTCAGCAATTCTCGACGGCTACAGTAAGATCCATGGATCAACTGCAGCACTTATGCCGCTCAACAAGACCGGACGTGCACGAACTTAATTTTGATATAGCCCAGGAGGCAGAGGATTCCCCTGGCTTCCCTGTGACGGGAATGGAAGAAGTGAGGCGCACCCCAGAAGCGGCAAGTCGTGTGGCTTGTAGGAACTGTGGCGTTGCGGGACGCTACTTCTACTCTGATAGTGATACCTACACCTGCACTTCCCGCCCCAGCGGTCATCATGGAGTGGAAGAAGTGAGGCGCACCCTTGAGGCTGCCGGTCGCATGACTTGCTGGAACTGCGGCGTAGTGGGACACTCGTTCCATTCCTGTCCCAGTGAGGCCAGGAGACTCTTTTGCTACACCTGTGGTCAACCAGGAGTAGTGTCACCGAAGTGCTCCAGGTGTAACCCGGAAAACGCCAGGGCGAGTGGTCGATACAGGGGACCCCACTCGCCGAAGATAATGATCAGTACGGCGACTTCGACAACCCCCGGATTCCCCCTGCTAAAACACAATCAACACACACTGATCCAACGCATCGAGAATGCGATACCCAGACAGATCCCTTTTGCCTCATACGAGGAATGTCCTTGCATGAGAGGCAACTGAATTATAACCTCGTAAGAGCTCGCATTTTTGCTGAGGAAGTGGGGCTTCCTCTCAACCGAAAAAGACGACGATGGAAGATATTTAGACTCTCACATCGACAGATTGCTCGGACGACTGCAGGATACTCACTTCATTTCGTCCATCGACTTGAAGGACGCCTTTTGGCAAATTCCCTTAGAAAAGCAGTCAAGGGAGAAGACAGCGTTTACAGTGTACGGCAGGCCGCTTTACCAATTCACCGTCATACCCCGCAACGTATGTGTCGATTAATGGATAAGATCATTCCTGGTCGGTTGCGCGAACACGTTTTTGTGTACTTGGACGATTTATTAGTCGTATCACCTGACTTTGATTCCCACCTTAAAACATTACGAGAAGTAGCTGATTGTCTGCGCAATGCTAAATTGACGATTAACGTCGAGAAAAGCCGCTTTTGCGTCAAGCAAGTCCGCTACTTGGCGGTGGCGGATTTCCCTATACCCCGCTCTGCTAAAGAAATCCGCAGATTTCTCGGAATAACGGGTTGGTATCAGAGTCATCCCCAATTATGTGACCCTAGCAGCTCCTATTACGGACTGCTTAAAGAAGAGCAAGAGTTTCTCCTGGACAGAAGAAGCGCAGCAGGCTTTTGAAAATCTTAAACAAGCTATGTGCAGTGCACCGATTCTGACAACACCTGACTTCTCCAAAAAGTTTTATATTCAATGTGATGCTAGTACCTCTGGTGTAGGCAGTGTACTTTTTCAAGTCGATGAGTCAGGCGCTGAAAGACCCATTGCTTACATGTCGAAAAAGCTCAACCCAGTACAGCGCAACTATAGCATTACTGAGTTGGAATGTTATGCGACAGTGCTGAGTGTGAACAAATTCAGGGCTTACGTTGAAGGACATCCATTTACCAACACAACTCCCTGATCTCTGTGTCTCGGACGGGTACGTTTACAAGAGGACCCAACCCCGAAGCGGTGACTCGATACGGGAGGACTTAGCCTGGAAGCTTTGGGTTCCATCGGGACTGGTGGAAGGTTTAATCCGTGAGGCTCATGAGTCACCTCAGTCAGCGCATGGAGGATTTCACAAAACATTAGCTAGACTCCGCAAAAAATACTACTGGCCTTACATGGTAACACATGTACGTACATACGTAACAAGTTGTCAAGTATGCAAGGAGACAAAAGCGCCTAACACCATTCTACGACCACCCATGGGTAAGCCTATGGAAGCACAACGTCCATTTCAATTCTTATATATTGATTTCCTTGGTCCTTACCCACGCACCGCCCGGGGTAATACGGTCATATTTATTGCCTTAGACGCCTTCACCAGGTTCGTCCTGGTCAAGCCCATGCGAGCAGAGCGAGCAGGCTTAGTATGTCGCTTCCTCGAGGAAGATGTCTTCTCTATTTTTGGGGTACCTGAAACCATCTTCTCCGACAATGGCAAGCAGTTTGTATCTACTATTTTTAAAAAACTGCTGAGCGAATATAGCATAAAGCACGTCAAGACTGCCAAGTACTCGCCGCACCCTAATGCTTCCGAACGTGTGAACAGCTCCATATTAGCAGCCATTCGAGCCTACCTGCAAGACGACCATAGTTCGTGGGACTTACATCTTGCAGCCATCGGAAGTGCTCTTCGATCTTCAGTACACCAGTCAACTGGCGTCAACCCATACTATGCCCTGTTTGGCCATCAAATGGTCCTGCATGGCTCCTCTTATCCATTACTGCGACAACTGGACCAGTTGAAGTCTGGCGATATAGCAGTCTTGCCCGCTACTGATCGACTCCTGCTAGTTCGCTCACGCATGCGAGACCACCTACAGAGCGTCACATACACTCCCGGTCAGGAAGTGTACTGTAGAGTCTTCGTACAAAGCGACATGCCGAAGGGCTTTAGTGCTAAGCTGGCTAATAAGTTTGCCAAGGTCAGAATAGTTAAGCGCGTGGGACAGAGTTTATATCAGCTGGAGGACATGCAAGGCAAGTCCTTGGGAACATTCCATGCCAAAGACATTAGGCAGTGAAAGTCATTCAATAGTATACAGTTTAATTTCATTAGTCCGTCCGTCCATTCTTAATCCGGCCGAAAACTTTTTTTTGTTAGTCCGTCCGTCCACGTCTTAGACAGGAATGCCCGGCTCAGTTGGTAGAACATGAGACTTACTCTCAGGGTCGTGGTCGTGCCAGACGGTGTTTTAATCATTCAGTGAGAAAGATCTGAACTCTCCAGCTTCTCATAAGAGCTTGGAGGGGAAAGAGCTGACTCCCTGTTTGAGGTGGACGTGACCGGCTATCCTTCTTCCTCTCATTAGGGAATGAAGTGGTACCGGGGACTGCCACGACAGCGTGTCAGCGCCAGATCCTTGGATGGTCTTGTGCCTCCATTGAGTCCGAGCAGATCCGCTCTAGCGATCCGATGAGAGAGGAGCTGAAAAGAGTGAGACAGGAGAGGAGGCCTTGAGAGAGAGCCCTGTGTTGTAATATGAGCCATTATTCATAATATGTCGCGCCATCTGTGCGCCGAAAGGCGAAGTCACTTGCATACACATTCGTAGAGGTACCAAGCATTTCTGTAGCTGTTGCCTCCGGCAGCTGCCTTGGATGCTGTGTTTTTGTTAAGAAGAAGCATACAAAAACCTGACAGCTGCCTGGAGACAACAACTACTACAGGTAATTTCTTTTGCAATTTAAATTCTCTGATTATCCGAGCCATCCATGCTCAGATAAACTAATTAACTATCTGATTTTGTAGTGCTGCATTGAACGCGTTGAATGTTTAGTATTGATTCCTCCAATTCAAGTTTAAAATTGGCAAATTTAACAAAGGCAAAATTTTTTTAAATGGCTTGCTGGGAAGAGAAATGAGGCAAGCTGGACAAGACTGAGAATTTCGATGACTGCATGAAGGCTCTTGTACTGCATTCCCGTCATCTAGGTTTCTTGTTCCAGTAAGAATTTCTTAACACCAAGCCTTACCACCACTTGAGTGAAGAAACTCACCCAGTGCCCGTAATTTGGAGGCTTGCACAGGCTGTCCCTGTATAAACCAAAGAGACCGTGCCACTCCGCGACGACAGTTTTAGCCTTCTTAATGGACACGGTAGGAAATTTTATATAAAAGGTAATTTGATTCATTATCATGAGTGAATTATCACCAATTTTCTTTCTATTTTATATAAAAGTTAATTGACCGTAATACGAGCGGATACCTAACGCCAGGTGATAGAACAAACCAGGCGTATCCTTTCTCACCCCTGAAGTTGCGCAAGACATCAGTATAGCTTGTAGCTCAACTAAAGAAGAATATCGAGAGGCCCCATTGGCCAACACCACCCATATTCCTTCACCCTATATTAGCATGGACGGAAAAAGAAGGAAAAGTGTGGCAACACAACAACAAGTGCACCAGACCTAAGGAGCGCGGAAACAGGTTCTTTTTTATTTACATATTAGGTTTATTTGCATGCCTAAGAATTAGGGCTGTAAAGAAAAAAAAAGTGTACCTTAATGGAGTATTAGGTTTATTTTAATACATTTTACGTTAGATTTGTGTATTAAGAGAGGTTTAGCGGTATACACCAAAGTAAAGACGTGCAGAGTCACAAGATCAAACGCGAAATTTGAACTTAAAATTGTTGTGATACCGCATTGCAGGTAAAATGTTCAGGTAGAAATCCTCGGATTGTAGGGATAGAAGTTTTAGATTAAATTTCTGAATTGCTTTGTACCTAGCTTTTGCGAAGTGGGGTATCTGTTGCATTCATGTCAAGTTAAACCCTAAGTTATGACTCTGTCAAAGTCATATTATTAAGTAGTGATAACTTCCATAAAAATAGTGTGTGTTTAATGCTAAAGAAAAAAATATATATATGAAATTTTTGAAAAAGATGAAATTGGTTCTGTAGGTGACATAGCCAAGCGACGTGTTAGTCTTTCAGTAACTAGGAATAAGGTTCGAAAATGACTCAATTAGTGATTAATCAGTAGGGAATAATTCTACCAAAATTTTTATGCTGTTACGAACTTACATCTATTTTAAGGTAGGATAAAGACAAATGGAAACGAAAAAAGGACCACGGTACTGAGTTTATTTTAGATTTTTTTTTAAATTCGGAAGAAATGTGAATTCAGTTTAGTGGATAGGTATTTTTGGATTGCCCGTGTATCTCTTATTGAGACGTATCCTAACAATATATATATGTTTTGCTTTTCTATTGATAATTTTATAATGCCATTGATTTTGCAACTGTTCTATACTACATCGGGATTTTGTGCACAAAAGGCCCCAGCGTACAGCTCGTTAATTACCTTATTGTATATCTTAGTTAATGTTGTTTGATTTTTGAAACTTCGATTTATTGAACAATCCTATTCTTTTGATAAATACCCAGTTCACATAGTATACTTTGTTTTTGGTAGCTTATTGAATTTTTTTTTGAGTCATATGCACATGATGAAGTTATAGGTGACCCAAGCTTTAGAGACATAGGATAATTAAGTTGTACGTAAATATGTAATTGATGTTTAAGTTACTCACCCTCTTGAAGGTAATAAATTATGTTCTCATGAATTAACTTCGTATTTATTTCAGGTATTCCTATGTGGCTTCATCCTCATCTTGCATCCTAGTTCCCTTATCCTTCCTGCCCCATGTTTTTTTTAATTTGATCTGATTTCTTTCTTTGTAATTTTTTTTAGCACTACATTATAGGTTGGACCTGTTCCCTAGCCAGGTACAGGGATTTAGTGGGTTAGTGACTGAACCATCGCGTAGTGGGGGTTAATTTTTCTTGCGTTTTCTTTTCAAGATGGTTCAGTGCGGCTAGGAACAGCAGGTGACACCAGACCTGTTGTTCTTCCTTTCATCTGTTCTTGTTTGTTTTTATCCATTGTGGCAGACCTGAAGGAAGGATTCCACAACCTTTCTTCGCCACGGGCACGCGGAATTCGATTGTAGATGTGTGAATCGGATGTTCAAGGACCTAGACCCCATACCGACGAGCTAGGACGTGCTGCCAGCTAGCGCGTGCCACTTGAACATCCTGCGCACACACATACATTACAAAACTTTCCTCATTTCTAGATAACTGGTTAATAGTAGCTTGTCTTAGGTGTGATAGAATATTCCAGATAGTCGACACAGGGTGTTATTTGGACAAGATTCCACTATGCACTTCACAATAAGTTTTCACTAAAACTTTGGTTATTTATTTAACAATTTCAGTTAAAGTGTATATAAATCTTTTTTCACTTCACCAATATAAATTGTTTAATGATATATATTACACCAATTTCATTAAATCAGAACTTTTAAATTGGTGAACAATTTTTTCACGTAATGTAAACAGAAAAGTGACAGAACTTCCTTAATTTGACAGCACAACGTTTAATTTTGACATCAACCATCTAACCAAAAACTAAAAGTGAATCGTATAAAGAGTAATTTGCGGTAAAAGTTTTGTGACATTCAAGTTTCGAAGTGTATATATTTTTTAGTTCAAGTAAAAATTTCGGCTAATTTGCCTCGGACTTTAAAGTAATATTGTGTGAGTTTCAGACATTATTTAAGTGAAATAACTAGTGTGTGATAAAATTAACTTGTAAGATAATGTCGAGTTTCATTTAGATCGCCGGTCAAAATATATTGGCAATATCCAAAAGAAATGTCAAATGGAGGGATGTAATGGCGTCCGCTCTTCAACCTAGCGGATGTAAACAACTCTCAATTGCATTAAAAAGTGAAAGAAATTACGTTTAACTTTATTATAAGTAATAATATAATAGTTTTGTGATGTTGTGAGAATATAGTGTATGTATAGGTACTAGTGATTCGAGTTTTGTTGGTAAATGGGGACAAATCTATTGACAACTTTTACATTTGAGAGTTGGCTTAGATTTCTCTCTAATTGCTGGCATTATACAACAAATTGTATGATAAATATGAAGTGATCTGATATAAAAATTTATTTGGGAGAATATGTGAAAATAGTGGTTTGCAATTGTTATAGTTTGTTGGTAAATGGGAAAACATCTATTAACAAATTATGCATGTAATGTGAGCCATCTTTCCCTTTTTCTGGTGTAAATATACCCTTTCGCACTCTGTGGTTGTCATCCCTGTTCTGTGCCACGGATGTAATCTCTTCATGAGAAGAAGAAGAGACAAATATTCCGTGACAGCTAGCAGGTGGAGATCTACACACAGAGGTAAGTTCCAATTTAACTTAATATTCTAAATTTATCTGAACCATCCTGGTTCAGAATGTGCTTAACGCATTAATCTGCACTTGTAGAAACTCAAGGCAGAGGAAAAACTCTTTTGGCTCATAGCCCTACTGATATTCCAGAAGAAAGAGTGTATGAAAATTCCGCCGACTTCGTCAATTGATGTTACTTCTGGCTGTCCGAAGCGGTAATTTTACATAAAAACAAAAAGATTGCATAAATGAGGTTACCAATTCTATTAGAATTTCAGAATGTGTAACGCAGCAGGTGAAACCCGAGGCTGTTGCGTCTGATTACCATCAGCCGTGTTAATACCGGGGATGTCCAGGCACGCTCGGCGGCATCGTAAACCCCTCTCCCTAGTAATGTCATCAAGGCAAGCAAACCACTGTAAGACCTGAGTGAGGTTCGTGTCCCCAAAAATTTATTTAAAAGTGATATACCAAAGGAAGGAAAGCCCCGTAATTAATCGGGCTCCATGAAAAGAGTACCGCCAGATCCACGCATCAAGAATAGAAATCAAAATTTTATGTAAGTTTACTCGCTATACTTTGCTTCGACGTCAATATATTGTTGCGGTTAGGATTTTATCCAATTTGTGTTTTTTTAATTATCTAGACCGAAAGATATTGTTTTTTTTAGTCGACCAGATAGATTTGAGCAAAATTCAATTTTCCTTGAGTAAAAGAACAAAACAAAACCCAATAAGCTGTCAATTGAAAAATATGTAAAGATTTCGTAAAGTAATTTCTGACTAGTTCACGCGAAAAAAGGAAAAGATGGTCAAAACAAAGAAAATTTAACTAGAAGCGTTTGTTCTTAACTGAAATGAAAGTTTTAGGTTTCAGAAGGAGTTTAGTAAGGCACGTAGCAGTCCTTTTTGGACATTAGAAAAATGTTTTTCTTAAGTATAATTTTATATCTTTCAGCGATTTCTTCTAGGTCAGTTTTCTTATCTTTTATATAATAACATTTCATATCATATGCAAGTATGTTACGCACTTTTATCTGGGCGTAAGTGTACCCCGACTAGCGCTGGAGAAGGGTAGGGTAAACGCCGGACCTTTACGCCTGTTGATCGCCATGTGGTTTTCGAGTCCACGAACTCACGAAGCAAAAGAAACTCGTAACTCAAGATAATAATTAATTATATATTTACAAATTTAACACAAGAAGAGAAAATCAATAATCAATATGAATTAAAAAAAAGAAAAAAAAACTAAATGACCCTTTAAAACGACGAGACAAAGCAGCGCGAGGAATTAAGAAAAATAACCAAATTGAGATAAAGATTAATTAAAAAAACCTGCTATGGTACTTATCTTTGCTTCCTTCCCCTTTTCTTTGTTTTTGATGATCCCATCCCATTATTTAATCCCTCCTCGCCGATCCAGATCCCTTCCTCTCTAAACTTCCTTTCTGCACTTCTTTTCCTTCCAAAATTGTATAGTTTTTCCTCTCAAATTCACTCCTCTGTTCGCCCCAAAACACCAAAAAGGGAAATACTTTGAATCGGTTCAAATTCGATTAAGTTATTTTTTCAATTTTGTTTCTAAAATCTTCTTTGAAATTCGTAGATCATTTTTCCGTGGTCGGAAAAATTATTAAAATTCGCTTTTCGTTTAAATTTGCAAATGATGTTTGTTATGACAGCTCGGCTCACTTGTTTACAAAATTTTATCCTGTGGGATATCTCGTCCGGGATTTCTTTTCAATATTTGCTTTGGGTTACGAATAGCTCATAGCAGTATATGTCGTTTTCGGGTTCATGAAGTTATCCGCAAAAATCGGTCAGGAAAGTGTTTATGTTGCAGGTTATGTTTTGGTTTTATTGTGACTGTCTGGAGGCGTAGAAAAGGGAGGAAACTGGACAGGTGAGTATTAAATTAGGGTTTCTTTGTCTATTAGTTTGGATTATTGAAGATAAATACCATTTTCTATCTTCCCCTTTTTGGGATGTTGAATCGACTGCTCGCGCTACCTTGCTTGCCTTACATCATCTTTACAGCTTCAGTAAGTATTTCATTTGAATTTTTACGTATTTCAGAGTAAACCTAAAGCAAAACTTAATAAAAATTAATCCTACTAACTAACTTAATTCTAGTTCCAGGCCGATGACGAGTCCAGGTAGTTCGTTTAATGTGGAGATTATCAACGATTATTTAAGATGCGTTTGTTTTTATGCTTCGCGCCAAATCATCGAGTTCCAAGTAAGTATGCTTAAATCCAGTTCTTTTATATATTTGACTAATAGTCCTTTTCTTTTAGGAATCCTTGGGTGACCATATCGGAAGAATAATATGAGTGGTAGTCATAGAGAGATGGTGCACAGGCCCAAAAATGAAAATGTGATCGATACCCAAGGCACGGGCTTCGAAAAAGTAAGTAGTGGCTTCGGAAAAGGTAAATAGTAGTTCTTGCCCATTGTCTGAAATAAAGATAAAACCTTTGCAGAATTATTCTCATCGAGAGTTTACGGGGAACATGAAAAGGAGGACGTTCACTGAGGTAATTTTTCAAATATCTTATGGTATATCATACAATCTCTTATTTTCAGGCCACCAAATCAACAACAATATAGATTCAAGCAGTAACACGCCACCCCTTCCCCATGGAGATTTCGTAGAAATCTCACTAACAAAAAAAATTTCGCCTACTTTTATGTTTACTATGGTTAAAAAATTATATAATATATTCTATAAAAAAAATTAAAAAACATTTCAAAACTCATTCTTCGTTTCATATTGTACTGATTACCCGGTCTCATTTTTTACTTGGTGATCTGGCCTTATGCTTCATTGACTATGACGTGAAATAAAATAAACCAAGCCAATTCTATAGAGCTATTTAATATATTAAACGGAGTGCACGTTAACATGGATACCTCTTACCAAAAAAATATATGATATATCTGAGCCTAATAATGTCCCCTAATTTCCTAAAACAGAAGTTAATTTGAAATTTAATTAAATATAATACCAATAATTCAAAACTTAAGTCTACATTATAGCCATCGCGGTTGCGGAATAACTTAAGCGATGTATAGATACTCTGTAATTTTTCAGTGCAGCTGATTGGATACCTTATTAGGGCGACCTTAAAAAAAAAATTACTACGGCAAAACTAGTCATCTCCAGTGTAATACGCTTTCAGATCCGTACCATGCCAGGTACCCGCGTTTTTACCATTACTATCCTGCAATTCGTATGTCCACGGTGATAATACTTTCGCTATTCGAAATGGGCCTATAAATTTTGGAGCAAGCTTCGCATTAAAGCACTTCGCAGCTTCAGAGAGAACGTAATTTCGTCTCCAGACCATATCATTAACTAAACAAGTTTCATTTCTTCTTCTAAGATTATATCTATGTCGAGCAGATTCCGAAGCTTTCATTTATCTTTGCCTAACATCTTTTATCACCTCTTCTAAAGCTATCGACCTCAATTCAGGATTATAAATATCACGACAACGAAGTTTCTTATGAGATCTTCCGTACAAAATCATTTCTCGGCCAAAGTTTATAAAGAAAGGGGTCAATTTGGTAGCCTCATGCGTAGATGTTCGGATTGCACAGGCAATCTTTGCCAAATGCTGATCCCAAACTCTGTGGTTTTCCGAAACGTACGCCCTTAGCATCGACTTTATGACCTGATTAACTCTCTCTGCTGGGTTTGCTTGTGGATGATATAAAGCTGTGTACCTAGTTTCAACTCCATAATTATCACAAAGTTTTTTATACTCGCGACTCCTAAACTGGCAACCATTATCAGAAATTAAGACTCTTGGTACACCGAAAACTAAAAACACGTGATCCTCTAAGGCTCGAATTGACGTAGCTGTTGCAGATCGTAAAGGGAACAACATGGGAAACTTGTTTAGCTGATCGACAACGGTAAGTATGTAGACGAAACCGCGATTTGAACGGGGAACAGGACCAACCAAGTCGATACACACACATTCCCAAGGCTTCTCCGCTACATTACGAGGAGCCATCAGTCCTATCGGTTTCTTTCGTTCAGGTTTAATGGCTTGACAAATTTGACAATTTTTCACATAGGAAGCAACGTCTGCTCTCATCCTTGGCCAATAATATTCATTAGCGAGTCGAGCATAGGTCTTTTGAA
This sequence comes from Leptarthrus brevirostris, assembly GCA_964036015.1. Lineage (NCBI taxonomy): Eukaryota > Metazoa > Arthropoda > Insecta > Diptera > Asilidae > Leptarthrus > Leptarthrus brevirostris. The sequence continues at coordinate 47,544,062 of OZ038373.1, forward strand.
CTCCGCTGTGACCTGAGGTAGGAATGTCATGGGCCTTGAGGAGAAGATCCTTCCTATTAGTTTTGGGAATTACCTGTTTCCAGGTTTCGGCCTCAATAGCTAAGGAAGGGTATTTTGGTTTGCAATGTTTCCACAAGATCCCATGTTCCTCTTTCCAATCTGCAAATTTAAGAGCAAATTCTTGGTAGTTTCAGGACGAGGGCATCGCGTTGAATATTAGTGCACTGCATAGTCATTCCAAGTTAACAAATATTCAGCAGGAAGAATTGACACAACTTATAACCCAACCTTGCTTGCCTTACATCATCTTTACAGCTTCAGTAAGTATTTCATTTGAATTTTTACGTATTTCAGAGTAAACCTAAAGCAAAACTTAATAAATATTAATCTTACTAACTAACTTAATTCTAGATCCAGGCCGATGACGAGTCCAGGTAGTTCGTTTAATGTGGAGATTATCAACGATTATTTAAGATGCGTTTGTTTTTATGCTTCGCGCCAAATCATCGAGTTCCAAGTAAGTATGCTTAAATCCAGTTCTTTTATATATTTGACTAATAGTCCTTTTCTTTTAGGAATCCTTGGGTGACCATATCGGAAGAATAATATGAGTGGTAGTCATAGAGAGAGATGGTGCACAGGCCCAAACATGAAAATGTGATCGATACCCAAGGCGCGGGCTTCGAAAAAGTAAGTAGTGGCTTCGGACAAGGTAAATAGTAGTTCTTGCCCATTGTCTGAAATAAAGATAAAACCTTTGCAGAATTATTCTCATCGAGAGTTTACGGGGAACATGAAAAGGAGGACGTTCACTGAGGTAATTTTTCAAATATCTTATGGTATATCATACAATCTCTTATTTTCAGGCCACCACATCAACAATTATATAGATTCACGCCGTAACAAGTAGATATATAGTTATTTGAATATTCTAAATTTAGTCTTAAGATTTATTTGGGCTGATGAAATTTAAACACGGCCGTTTGAAATGTTTAGGCATGATATTTATGTATTTCGCGTAAACTACTGTTGACCTTAAATGTCTTTATACTACATACTTGTCGTTATACCTATATATATACGTTTGTAAGTTTCGTTATACTTGAAGAGTATTACCTGAGGCTCTAATTTTACATTTTTATGAATTTTAAACAATTGGCTTAAATAGGCAAGAGATTATGGTATGGCAGGTGTAATGTGAGCCATCATTAATATTTTGCGCCATCTGTGTGCTGAATTGGGAAGTCACTTTTGCATACCATTTTAGAGTCACCTAGTACTTCTGTAGTTTTCGCTTCCTTAAGCTGTCACGAATGCTGTGCTTTTGGTAAGAAGAGGCATACATTCCGTGTCAGCTACTTGAAGACGACAACTGCAAGAGGTAAGTTAACAATTTTAAAATATTTTTTTATCCAAATCTATCCGAGCCATCCATGCTCAGACTAAATGTCTCATTCATAATTCTAAATTGTAGAGATACGAAAAGTCAAGACCAGGAAACATTTAAGCACAGGCTAAGCCAGATTCTGGACAGATTGAGGTTACGAAGGAAGTAAGCGATAAGTGTCCATCATATCTCGCCAAGGTGCGGGTTGTCGGGACACTCCACCACCGCGTAACCCACCATACCAAAAAAATTGGATAAAAAGTGTCCACAGGGCGTACCAACCGAATCGCTGAGGAAAACTATTCCTACAGGCAGCCGCGGGCCACATTTCCAGATAGGCCACATCAGTGCGCTAAGGAATCCGCGCCTAGATAATCCCACCGATCTTCTGAAGCCGCTAAATCAGGTGAAAAACACAAACATCAGTTTACTTAAGGGTGTTACTTAGGATTTCTTTGGTCACACAGTGAGTATTATTATAAACCTAATCAAAAAATAACCGAATTTTAACGCCAAATTTTTGTCTAACTTGATAAAAGATGTTCGCCGCGTATCATTTCAAGAAAAGTAGTCTTTTTGGACCTAAATGAAGATTTCCTTTTTGCACAACCTTTTCATTTGTCGGACTTTATTATCGGATCACGTTGGCCGAAATCTACTAATAGTTCAAGGAAGTCTCTGCAAATGTCTTTAAGCGCCAGAAGGAAGTAACAAAAATCTTTTAGAGAAATTAACGTCATAACATAATTTAGTGAGCTTCAGCATGCCCAATTAAAGAGATCCTTTACATTATAATCGAAATATGTCAGTACCAGTAAAACGTAAAAATTTATTATCTAACAAATCAAGATTATTTAGAGTCGCTTAAGAAATTATTGCAGTCTGAAATATTTAGATTGATTGATACGATTTGATGAATTAGCGGAAGAACTATCTGACGAATGTAAAGAATTAAGTCACTCAGTAGTCGGTAGAAAGTGCATATTTTTAGCGAAAGAATATTTTAATGTAATTTTTGTTGTCCTTAGTGGAATGCACAGGAAAAGTAGATTAAAAAAAATGATGTTAAGAACTATCGATGATTGCGTAATAAGACTATTTTATTGTTACTTTCGGTTAGTATAGAAAGCCGCGACATTTCTTGCTTCTATTTATAGATTTCTTATTTATATATTTTGTATTACGTGCTACCCGATTGCAAAATGCACTCGACTAAACATTCGCGATTGAACTACGGTATTAATTCCTAGATTTTTATGTCCAATCCTAAATTGTGCACAAATTAGGAAAATAAGTATACATTTTTTTTGTCTGCTGTCATACCTTCAATTGCCTGAAACCGATGAGATAACTAAAGGCTAAACCAGAGTTATAAAGACTAGACCTTACTCGATCCTAAAGTAATTTAAATTTATCTAAAACTTTCGAAGTATTAATTTCAATAAGATAAATGTGCTACTATTTTGGTGGAGAGAATATAAATCGGAACCTGAGTTTAAAAGAATTGTTTTTATCGTTGCAAGTATATTAAAGTTTCTATATATATTAAGCTTAATGAAATACATTATTAATTGAGTGGCTATATAGCGAATATAACATTATTTCAAATGACCTCGCAGCATTATTGAGAGCACATAGTTAATAATAGTAACAATATAGTATCGTAACTAACATTAGTTTAAAATAGAATTGACTTCTTACTCAGATATTATTGAACTATTCGGTTATTTCTTGGCCGTCAGCCGTCAGGCACATAGGGGGATTCACACGCAACACTTTGGTGTACGTGCCGTAACTATGTGCACTGACGGAAGTGCGACTACACCCTCCCCGTGGGGGCGGCTGGAAACAGACTCCTGGTACGGTCATGTCTCTGCCAGGAGTGCTGGCTAATGGTGTTGCAGATTGGATTCGCTTATTTTAAGATAAGCCGAATTCTAACGAATCCAATCTGCCATTTATAAAAACAAATCGTAAAAAGCCTCATGAGTTGGATTTCAAAGATCTAATTTTGTTGGAGACGGAGTTGGATTAATGCGTTGAGCGGCAAGACCAACATGCCATGGGTCCCGGGTTCAAGACAAGATGACCGGGAGCTTTTGTTAAGAAATTAAAAAATCCACTTCGTCTCTGGGCTGTTGTCTAGCTCGCAGCAATGCAAAAACAAGACTCAAGTTCCCTCACTTCCCTTACCCTAATTCCTTTTGGGCCAAAACCATGCTAACGCATCAAAGGGTTGTCCCCTAGGATTTGGCCACATCGTATAAACAAAAAAACAAAAAAACAAAAAAACAAAGTTGCAACATATTTAAATCCAACTCATGAATAACGAATAAAAATAAACCAATAAATATTTAATGGGTTGGATTTCCTACACCGCAACAAAGTTGCAATGTACTCAAATCCAACCCATGACAAACAACGCGCTCGGATTACCGTCGAAATTGCTTTCACACGGTAGCCCAGTACACGATAAGCAAACGAAAATTGCTTAATCAGCGCGACAAACAACGATCTACAGCGGCTTTGCCCAATGAAAACTAAGTACATCAAGGGCAAAGCTAAAAAACGAAGAAAAAGCACGAAAGCTTTTCTTCATGTAGATCGTTAATAAAATTTTCTGAAAGGAACAATTAGAGGGAGTTTGTTTTAACCGCGATCGTGAAGAGTCTAATAGCAAAAGTCGTCGGAATCGGCCGAGTCGCAAGGGTAGAAAAGTTCGTTCTCTTTAAAGTGTTCAATTAGATTTAGTGTATAAACAGAATTTATATGAAATACGATTCAAGTGTTTAATTAGATTTAGTGTAAAAAGAGAATTTATATGGAATACCATTAAAGTGTTCAATTAGATTTAGTGTATAAACAGAATTTATATGGTGAAAAGGATTAGCTTAATCCCTTTTAATGATTTCTATTTGTGCAAAAAATAAACCAACAAACCTTTTATCAAAATAAAAAGAAAAAAAATTGTCCCTTCGCTGAGTCTCGAACCCCGGTCTCCACGTTAGTAATCCAATGTCACGTCCACTAAACCAATTCTTCACTTGATTTACTTATTCCAGAATGAAATAAAAGCAGATTTATTGCACGGATATACACCAATTTAATTGCTTATATTGTATTTCACAAATGACTTCAATTTTAATCCAACGATTATATAACACGATTCACACACAATTGGATACTAAATATAATTCAACTGTCTAAATTTCGTTACTTAATAATGATATAATTCACACCACTTGCACGAAAATGATTTAACTACTTATGAGTTCACTTATTCAATTTTTAGTTCTTTGTAAATTTAGTTTTTACGATTCCGAATTTTGTATTTGATTTCGATTTTATGATTTGGATTCCGATACCTTCCTCAAAAACGTTTTCGATTTGAACTTCACGTAGAACGACTTGAGACTCCCGTCCGTTCCCCTTTTTCTGATTTTCTAGCTCCAGTTATATCATTTTTTGACTCATTTTACCATATAAGGACATGTTTAATTTGCTTGTTGCAAATATTTCCTTTTTTGGTAATGGAAAAGATCGTTATTCCCCTCAAATATTGAGATAGAATTATAGTGATTATACCATTATTTCTTTCTATTATAAACTTGACGAAGAAAAGTGCAAAGACAGAATCCAAGCTAATTGTCAATTCAGAATTGTCAGATTTGTGACGTGCTAATGTTGGGAAGAATATTTCGTGTGGATTCTGCTTATTTATTTATTTATCAAAAGGTGAGAAACTATTTAAATTGTTTTGTGTTTAATGTTTGTGATGTTGTGTTTAATTGTGCTAAATGTTTGTATAAGTTAAAATCATTTTCGTGCTTATGGTGAGTTGTTTTTGTTTACTAACTACTGATTTTGTTTACATGTTTTGATTCGAACAAATCCAATAATATTTTGATTTCTACATTTTAGGTTCAACAAGTTATGAGGAAATTATCAAGCGAACTGACATACTCTTCAACTATTAGATAAGTATTTTCAAATAATAAATAAAATTCCCGATCCTTTGTGGTAATTCTTCTTTCCAGATGTGCCATCAGGAGAATCTCGTACGTGGAACTGAACATACTCCCCGCCTTGAAACCACCAGGTTGCAACATTGGTGCCTCTTGCCGGTCGGTGCAATTGGCCTTCCTAGGAACTTCTGAATGTGCGATCAGTCACCTGAAAAAAATTTCAAAAGGAAGGAGGGGTTATAGCGCCCGACTCGCTTCTGGGATATTTGTAGGGAAGGGAAGATCATGTTTCTGGAATCTGGATATACGAAAAAAATGTCAAGGAAATTTGTAAGATTAATAAGTAGTATAAATATGAGGTTTCTGGCGCAAATGTGCAGGTGCACCTAAAAATTGGTTAAATTGTGAGGGAAATCGCGGTCTGACGTCACATTTTTGCACATTTTTCATGCGCCAGAACATACATAACAATTTGGGGAGGTGCAGATGGTTGGAGATAAGGGAAAGGTCAAAGGTCAAGGTTGATGATTGTTTAGTAAGATAAGGCACCTGTCGGCCATCTTGGATTTTGGGTTTTCGGTGTTATAGGCTACAATTGAGAGATAAGGATGTCGGCCATCTTGGATTTTGGGTGTTATAGGCTACAATTGAGAGATAAGGATGTCGGCCATCTTGGATCTTGGGTTTTCGGTCTTATAGGCTACAATTGAGAGATAAGGAAAAGAGATAAGGATTGTCGGCCATCTTGGATTTTTGGTTTTCGGTCTTGTAGGCTACAATTGGTCTTCTTCTTCTTCTTCTTTGGTTTGCATCTGGACTTAGATCTAAACCTTGGATCTGAACCTAGATTGTTTAGTAAGATAAGGCACCTGTCGGCCATCTTGGATATTGGGTATTCAGTCTTGGAGGCTACAATTGATGTTGAAGATAAGAGTTTGTTGTTTTGAGTCTTTAATTTCGAAGTACCGCTTTATCAGCTAAATGAAATAACATGAGGCGAATTTAATTGGATTGAAGATAAGAGTTTGTTGTTTTGAGTCTTTAATTACGAAGTACAGCTTTATCAGCTAAATGAAATAACATGATGCGAATTTAATTGGAAAACAGAATATTGCGTAATAAAAGATTTCACCACTTTGAGTAAATAGATGAAGATTATTTTTTATTTCTTTTGCAAATTCTTATTTCTATGATATCATTTGTTTTCAAGCAAGTTTTAACATGTTTTTCTGGTCGAGCTGTGATTGATAAGCGAGCTGGTGACTGCGTAGAAATTAATAATTTGGCGGCAATGTTAAGGTCGTTGAGTGATAAGGTTTTGTAGATGAATCTGACCTCGTGCTGAAAATAAGAGTTTGTTGTCTTGAGTTTTTAATTACGAAGTACCCCTTTATCAGCTAAATGAAATAACATGATGCGACTTTAATTGGAAGCAGAATATTGTAACCTCGAACTTTAAAAGATTATCATGCAATTTCTAAGGGTAACCATTGATTTGTAATTATGCTTTAAATTTATATCAAACTAGCAGCTACCAAACCCATATAACAACCTTGAACTGCAGAAGAAATGAACAAGATCATTACCGTTGTTGTAGCACTTTCTAAAAATTGCCTCAAAACTGTGAATTTAGACTAGAACAAACAAAATCGAAGTAGCTGAAATGTCCTCTTTCGATACTTTAAAGAGATTTATCATGTGAAGAACATAAGAAAATAAATTTCATATATGCTTCATGTAACAATAGACCCAAATTGTGATCTCACCGAGTTCAGTTTACTTTGAGTTTGTTATGTAATGTGGACAAATGTCAGCTTCCGGGTTTGTTGCCGTTGCAGCACTTTCTAAAAATAACCTCAAAAACTTTGAATTGAGTCGATAGAACAAACAAAATCGAGGTAGCTGGAATGGCTTCTTTTGGTAATTTAGAGAGATTTATCATGTCAAGAACTTAAGAAAATAAAAAAATCTTTTCATAACCATAAACTTCGTTTCTTCTTTTTTCAGCCGTAATAATCTTAATAAGGAAACCATTTTTTTCTTGAATCATAATTATGTTTTAAATTTATACCAAACTGACAGCTAACAAACCCATATGACATTTAAAATTAAATTTTTGTATACGTCATGTAACAATAGACCCAAATTGTGAGCTCACCGGGATAAACGAACGAAAAACTTCAAAATTTATAGAGAAATGTTTTATTATTCGTATTGAAAGCTTTCTATTGGAAAAGGATGATGAAGGAATTTTGGATCCAAAACAATTTTTCTACAAAATCAAACTTCAAGTTATAAATCTTCTTGAAGCAAGTTTACAGAAATCCTCTGAATTAGGCTCTAGGAAATTGATATGTTACTTAGAAGATACATTTCATTATATAATCCATTATAGAAATCTTCAAAAAGTAGTTTAAAGTATGAATTGAAGTTTTCATACATTCATAGAGCTCTTTGATTCAGACAATGGAATTGATTAAAACTCATACATTCATAGAGCTCTTTGATTCAGACAATGGAATTGATTAAAACAATATATTAATCTTAGTACTTTGCATAGATCAAAAGCTGTTAACACTTTCTGATCTTAAGCTCTTATGATGGAATTTGTATTTATCACGAGGAATGACACTAATTTTGTGATCTTAAGTATATTCAAATGTTCAACAGATGCTTACTATTGTCAAGACTTATTCTAATATCACCATTAAATCTTTTGGTTGAAGCACAGTTCAGTTTACTAAAATTATCACAGTTTAAAAAATTATTAAATTTATTTTTGGTTTGTCTTTTACTTTGTTTGCATTTTAGATTCATATAGATTAGATTTCTCAAGTATAGAAAAATTAGCGAATAATTCATCTGATGAAAACTTAATATTAAACAGATCCTTTTATAAAAATGACGATTTATTATATAGATTTAGGATAATTTTAATCTTAATAAGGGAAACCATTGATTCGTAACTATGCTTTAAAAGAAATCAAAGTATAGAAATACGATTTTTAGATTCATATAGATTAGATTTCTCTGACGTAGATAAATTAGCGAATAATTCATCTGATGAAAACTTAATATTAACCAGATCCTTTTATAAAAATGACGATTTATTTAATTTAATGAATACCTTAATTGCTTTGAAAAATTTAGTGGAAATTCATTGCCTATGCAAAAGTAGTTTGATAATAAATTTACAGATACGAAGTGTTCTGATAATGATTATGCGCATTTAACAAACGTTTGGAAAGCATTTGAATGTAAAATATTTGTAGACTATTTATATTGTCATTATTACATAGCACCAGGATTATTTTGGGATGCTATGCTTAAGTATACAAAGATTGAATTACAATAATTATTAACTGTCGTTAATATGTATAACTTTATATATTCTCGCAGGCATTCTACTGCTAATAATAAGCATATGGAAAATGTTATCCCATCACAAAGCTCAACATATTTAATTTACTTCGATACCAATAATTTATATGGGTGGGACATGTCTGAATTCTTACTATATGAGGAATTTCAAAGGGATAGAAAATACGGATATCGATATAATGAGCATTCCTCAAAGTTCAGAAATTGAATATATATATTTGAAGTAGATTTAACTTATCTAGAATCACTTCATGACTTACACAATGATCTACCATTTTGCGCAAATAATATAAAAATCCCCTGAATTAGGCTCAAGGAAATTGATATATGACTTAGAAGATACATTTCATTACATAATCCATTATAGAAATCTCCAAAAAGTAGTTTAAAGTATGAATTGAAGTTTTCATGCATTCATTGAGCTCTTTGATTCAGACAATGAAATTGATTAAAACAATATATTGATCTTAGTACTTTGCATAGATCAAAAGCTGTTAACACTTTCCGATCTTAAGCTCTTATGATGGAATTTGAATTTATCACGATGAATGACACTAATTTTGTGTTCTTAAGTATATTCAAATGTTCAACAGGTGCTTACTATTGGCAAGACTTATTCTAATATCACCATTAAATCTTTTGGTTGGAGCACAGTTCGACGAATAACTTATCTGATTCTGAATTTAAAAATTAAAACTGTTATTAGTAAGATTACGTTAGAATGTATAGGATGGAAATCTAAGATCTATTCTTTACAAGTAGGCAGCAAGAAAGATATTATGAAAGCTACATTTGAAACTAATTGTTAGATTAACTAGAAATTGTGAAAATGAGAAAATGAGAATCATTAAATTGAATCAAATGAATATAGAAAAATAAAAAAATTACATTGGTAAGATTACGTTAGAATGTATAGGATTGAAATCAAAGATCTATTCTTTACGAGTATAAAGCAAGAAAGATATTAAGAAAGCTACATTTTAAACTACTTTTTAGATTAACTAGAAATTGTGAAAATGAGAATCATTAATAAATTTATGTAGAATGAAAAATAAATGACTAAATTAATAAAATGCTATTTTAACATTACCAGAAAGACTTTTATTAGTATAAAATAGACATTTAATTATTATTTATAACTATTGCTTTTCTAGAAAATTTCTTAAAAGGTAAACATTTTCCCTTATGAATTAAACAGCATCGCGCTTTATACAAAAATTTAAGAGAGGATACATTTGGACACTGCAATTCTTCTTCCATATTATATACTTCATATGGGAGTGTTTCAAAATTTAACCTTAATTACAACAAGTCTTCTTATACAATTTTTTTCTGGTTGGTTTATGAAGTTCATTAACTACTTGTATTTCATTCATTTTGTAGTTGTCAGAGATTCTACATTAATCAACGCTATTAAAGTTTCTTTAATTTTTCCTATATGTAGAACTATATATTTCATCAACTTCTGCTGAGCATCAACAATTCATTCATTTGTATACCAATCGTATGCTATTTTCAGTTTTCCTTGTAGAGCCGCAATTTATTCATTTCTAAGTAGCTCAATTTAATAGCATACAGATAGATCCACTGATCAAGAACTCCTCAAAAAATCATCCAAATTTGTCAACACTGTATGATTAGAGGGTTAAAAGCTATATTGAGATATTTATACTATAATGTCAGCTTCTCTCAGTTTTTTAATTATTAACATTATTTCATTGTTATGACTGTTATTACCAGCCTGTTTTGATGCTATTAGTAGGCGTAAACGATCAACTAATTCATTAGGATTTTCAAAGTAAGTATAGCCAGTATTAGTCTTTGGTATCTGTATTAAACCCTGACCTTTTGGGGATGTGAGATTCTTAATGATGGTTTTATACTTCTATCTTCTGTTTCCTTTTATTCGACCATCATCCATATAATTGCGTTTATAAGCATTAGTGTCATTCATAATGTTTCTGTAGTTGTTCATATCATCTGACGTGTATAGTTGTTTAGGGGTTTTTATGAAGAGCAATTCGAGAAGTCCTGGAGTAATGCTATATACTTTTTCTTTAAGAATGATATTGTCACCATCAACTTGAAGAATCGAGTTGCCAATTTTCCAGTTGTTACCATCAAAGTAAACCCCAAAAGATTTATCAATTTTTGTGCTCTTGTTTTCATATAATTTAATGTATTTCGAAATTGAAGGGTTATTGGGCAAATCATCGATAGAAAGCGTCTTTGTTAGAGTAGATGAATTTGGAGGTGTAGCAAATTCTTCATTATCATCATCTTCACTATTAGTAGAGCTATCGGAAATTCTAGAATAATCTCCAAGTTTACTTGAAGTACTAGCTGGCTCTGCTTTGAAGTATTTATGTTTAGGTTGAGGTGTTAAAATTTCACTGTTATTATATTTATCAATATCAGGATCCATTTTCAAGAGTTCAATCCCAGGATCCATTTTCAAGAGTTTACGTTTATATGAGTTTACTGAAGCATCGCTCTTTGACTCATCCTTGATTTGTGCAACAAGTGTCTCAAGCGGCTTGGTGATAGACTTAAAAGTTTGTTTTAGCTGAGTCTCTGTTTCCATTTTTCCCATCTTAAGAGCTTTAAACTTTTTACTGATGGCATTTCGCACCCTCGCTATTTCCTTAGTAAGCTTCTCATCCATATTGATCTTATTTAAGAACCAAGTCTAAAAGACATGAAACAGTAAACAATAAACATGAATCAGAAAACAATAAACACGAAACATGAAACAAGAATCATGAATCATGAAACAATAATTACCTATGTGAAGTTGAACCGTTTCCATCAAAGTGTTAGTATTAGCTAATAAATCATTGTTCATCCCTCTCCTTTTATAGTACGTATCATGAATACATCAAATCCCTTTCGGTAGCACCACTTACACATTGCGTTGCTTTTATTAATCACCAAAAATCCATATTTATACTTCCAAAATTCAGCACACGCATTACGAAATTTTCCAAACGTCATATCTGTATCCACATGATCATAAGATATATGTTTAAAATAGTGATCACTTGCAAATACTTTTTGCAAAGGAACGCTGCACAGAATATCACAAAGTTGTAGCTGTAAAGTTCTTATTTTTCTCATATATTCAAAGATATAGTTCACTTTTCAGCGCCTAAAAAAGCCAGATAGTTGACAGCACTTATGAAGTTTACTTAGGTGATGATAACGAATGGAAAATTGGAAAATTGTAATTGAGAAAGATTAGATTAGGTCTATGTAAATTGCTTTTTATGAAACAACCTGTAAAACTTTGTATAGTAAGGATGAGTTGAAAGATTATCAAGATATCTTAGAAGAGAATACAGGGTTATAAATATCGACTTCAACAGATCATTTTTAGTGTTTAGATAACCACCAATATGTTTAAATGCATAGAATGCAACAAATTCTTTAGCCGGAGAGATAGTCTTTTAAGACATAAGAGACGGGTCAATACATTTAGTGAAAGAGAAAAATCGTGAAGACGAACATAGCCAGTTTATTGTGAAGGAATGGACAATTTTGACAAATGGAAACCAAATGCAGCACTTTATTTTTCAAACTCCATTTAGATTTAAGGATTTCACAACTGAAAAGACAGAAAGAAGCGAAGTGATTGCATCATAATTACCATGGATTCAATTGGAACGATGGATATATCCCCTAACATCAAATACGTACTATAGTGACTTCTTTAATAAGAAACAAAGTACTTTATGTGAAAGGCTGTGAAAAGGTTTGCTGGATCAAAAATACATTTGATGAAGGTGTAATAGTATATAATATGGAAGAAGAATTGCAGCGTCCAAATTTATCTTCTCTTAAATTTTTGTATAAAACCCCATGCTGTTTAATTCATAAGGGAATGTTCAAGAAAATGTTTAGCTTTTAAGAAATTTTCTAGAAAAGTAATAGAAGATAGAAATAAGAATTAAATGTCTTATTATTTAATACTAATAAAAGTCTTTCTGTAAATGTTAAAATAGCATTTTATTAATTTAGTCATTTATTTTTCCTTCAACATAAATTTATTAATGATGCTCATTTTCACAATTTCTAGTTAATCTAACAATTAGTTTCAAATGTAGCTTTCATAATATCTTTCTTGCTGCCTACTTGTAAAGAATAGATCTTAGATTTCAATCCTATACATTCTAACATAATCTTACTAATGACATTGGGATTTGCAATTAAAGCACGAAGACCTAAATGTTTACCTCGACTTTCCCATTCCGTAGCTATTACATATATCTTATGATCATGTGGATACAGATATGACGTTTGGAAAATTTCGTAATGCGTGTGCTGAATTTTGGAAGTATAAATATGGATTTTTGGTGATTAATAAAAGCAACGCAATGTGTAAGTGGTGCTACCGAAAGGGATTTGATGTATTCATGATACGTACTATAAAAGGAGAGGGATGAACAATGATTTATTAGCTAATACTAACACTTTGATGGAAACGGTTCAACTTCACATAGGTAATTATTGTTTCATGATTCATGATTCTTGTTTCATGTTTCGTGTTTATTGTTTTCTGATTCATGTTTATTGTTTACTGTTTCATGTCTTTTAGACTTGGTTCTTAAATAAGATCAATATGGATGAGAAGCTTACTAAGGAAATAGCGAGGGTGCGAAATGCCATCAGAAAAAAGTTTAAAGCTCTTAAGATGGGAAAAATGGAAACAGAGACTCAGCTAAAACAAACTTTTAAGTCTATCACCAAGCCGCTTGAGACACTTGTTGCACAAATCAAGGATGAGTCAAAGAGCGATGCTTCAGTAAACTCATATAAACGTAAACTCTTGAAAATGGATCCTGGGATTGAACTCTTGAAAATGGATAATGATATTGATAAATATAATAACAGTGAAATTTTAACACCTCAACCTAAACATAAATACTTCAAAGCAGAGCCAGCTAGTACTTCAAGTAAACTTGGAGATTATTCTAGAATTTCCGATAGCTCTACTAATAGTGAAGATGATGATAATGAAGAATTTGCTACACCTCCAAATTCATCTACTCTAACAAAGACGCTTTCTATCGATGATTTGCCCAATAACCCTTCAATTTCGAAATACATTAAATTATATGAAAACAAGAGCACAAAAATTGATAAATCTTTTGGGGTTTACTTTGATGGTAACAACTGGAAAATTGGCAACTCGATTCTTCAAGTTGATGGTGACAATATCATTCTTAAAGAAAAAGTATATAGCATTACTCCAGGACTTCTCGAATTGCTCTTCATAAAAACCCCTAAACAACTATACACGTCAGATGATATGAACAACTACAGAAACATTATGAATGACACTAATGCTTATAAACGCAATTATATGGATGATGGTCGAATAAAAGGAAACAGAAGATAGAAGTATAAAACCATCATTAAGAATCTCACATCCCCAAAAGGTCAGGGTTTAATACAGATACCAAAGACTAATACTGGCTATACTTACTTTGAAAATCCTAATGAATTAGTTGATCGTTTACGCCTACTAATAGCATCAAAACAGGCTGGTAATAACAGTCATAACAATGAAGTTGGCTATACTTACTTTGAAAATCCTAATGAATTAGTTGATCGTTTACGCCTACTAATAGCATCAAAACAGGCTGGTAATAACAGTCATAACAATGAAGTTGGCTATACTTACTTTGAAAATCCTAATGAATTAGTTGATCGTTTACGCCTACTAATAGCATCAAAACAGGCTGGTAATAACAGTCATAACAATGAAATAATGTTAATAATTAAAAAACTGAGAGAAGCTGACATTATAGTATAAATATCTCAATATAGCTTTTAACCCTCTAATCATACAGTGTTGACAAATTTGGATGATTTTTTGAGGAGTTCTTGATCAGTGGATCTATCTGTATGCTATTAAATTGAGCTACTTAGAAATGAATAAATTGCGGCTCTACAAGGAAAACTGAAAATAGCATACGATTGGTATACAAATGAATGAATTGTTGATGCTCAGCAGAAGTTGATGAAATATATAGTTCTACATATAGGAAAAATTAAAGAAACTTTAATAGCGTTGATTAATGTAGAATCTCTGACAACTACAAAATGAATGAAATACAAGTAGTTAATGAACTTCATAAACCAACCAGAAAAAAATTGTATAAGAAGACTTGTTGTAATTAAGGTTAAATTCTGAAACACTCCCATATGAAGTATATAATATGGAAGAAGAATTGCAGTGTCCAAATGTATCCTCTCTTAAATTTTTGTATAAAGCGCGATGCTGTTTAATTCATAAGGGAAAATGTTTACCTTTTAAGAAATTTTCTAGAAAAGCAATAGTTATAAATAATAATTAAATGTCTATTTTATACTAATAAAAGTCTTTCTGGTAATGTTAAAATAGCATTTTATTAATTTAGTCATTTATTTTTCATTCTACATAAATTTATTAATGATTCTCATTTTCACAATTTCTAGTTAATCTAAAAAGTAGTTTAAAATGTAGCTTTCTTAATATCTTTCTTGCTTTATACTCGTAAAGAATAGATCTTTGATTTCAATCCTATACATTCTAACGTAATCTTACCAATGTAATTTTTTTATTTTTCTATATTCATTTGATTCAATTTAATGATTCTCATTTTCTCATTTTCACAATTTCTAGTTAATCTAACAATTAGTTTCAAATGTAGCTTTCATAATATCTTTCTTGCTGCCTACTTGTAAAGAATAGATCTTAGATTTCCATCCTATACATTCTAACGTAATCTTACTAATAACAGTTTTAATTTTTAAATTCAGAATCAGATAAGTTATTCGTCGAACTGTGCTCCAACCAAAAGATTTAATGGTGATATTAGAATAAGTCTTGCCAATAGTAAGCACCTGTTGAACATTTGAATATACTTAAGAACACAAAATTAGTGTCATTCATCGTGATAAATTCAAATTCCATCATAAGAGCTTAAGATCGGAAAGTGTTAACAGCTTTTGATCTATGCAAAGTACTAAGATCAATATATTGTTTTAATCAATTTCATTGTCTGAATCAAAGAGCTCAATGAATGCATGAAAACTTCAATTCATACTTTAAACTACTTTTTGGAGATTTCTATAATGGATTATGTAATGAAATGTATCTTCTAAGTCATATATCAATTTCCTTGAGCCTAATTCAGGGGATTTTTATATTATTTGCGCAAAATGGTAGATCATTGTGTAAGTCATGAAGTGATTCTAGATAAGTTAAATCAAATATATATATTCAATTTCTGAACTTTGAGGAATGCTCATTATATCGATATCCGTATTTTCTATCCCTTTGAAATTCCTCATATAGTAAGAATTCAGACATGTCCCACCCATATAAATTATTGGTATCGAAGTAAATTAAATATGTTGAGCTTTGTGATGGGATAACATTTTCCATATGCTTATTATTAGCAGTAGAATGCCTGCGAGAATATATAAAGTTATACATATTAACGACAGTTAATAATTATTGTAATTCAATCTTTGTATACTTAAGCATAGCATCCCAAAATAATCCTGGTGCTATGTAATAATGACAATATAAATAGTCTACAAATATTTTACATTCAAATGCTTTCCAAACGTTTGTTAAATGCGCATAATCATTATCAGAACACTTCGTATCTGTAAATTTATTATCAAACTACTTTTGCATAGGCAATGAATTTCCACTAAATTTTTCAAAGCAATTAAGGTATTCATTAAATTAAATAAATCGTCATTTTTATAAAAGGATCTGGTTAATATTAAGTTTTCATCAGATGAATTATTCGCTAATTTATCTACGTCAGAGAAATCTAATCTATATGAATCTAAAAATCGTATTTCTATACTTTGATTTCTTTTAAAGCATAGTTACGAATCAATGGTTTCCCTTATTAAGATTAAAATTATCCTAAATCTATATAATAAATCGTCATTTTTATAAAAGGATCTGTTTAATATTAAGTTTTCATCAGATGAATTATTCGCTAATTTTTCTATACTTGAGAAATCTAATCTATATGAATCTAAAATGCAAACAAAGTAAAAGACAAACCAAAAATAAATTTAATAATTTTTTAAACTGTGATAATTTTAGTAAACTGAACTGTGCTTCAACCAAAAGATTTAATGGTGATATTAGAATAAGTCTTGACAATAGTAAGCATCTGTTGAACATTTGAATATACTTAAGATCACAAAATTAGTGTCATTCCTCGTGATAAATACAAATTCCATCATAAGAGCTTAAGATCAGAAAGTGTTAACAGCTTTTGATCTATGCAAAGTACTAAGATTAATATATTGTTTTAATCAATTCCATTGTCTGAATCAAAGAGCTCTATGAATGTATGAGTTTTAATCAATTCCATTGTCTGAATCAAAGAGCTCTATGAATGTATGAAAACTTCAATTCATACTTTAAACTACTTTTTGAAGATTTCTATAATGGATTATATAATGAAATGTATCTTCTAAGTAACATATCAATTTCCTAGAGCCTAATTCAGAGGATTTCTGTAAACTTGCTTCAAGAAGATTTATAACTTGAAGTTTGATTTTGTAGAAAAATTGTTTTGGATCCAAAATTCCTTCATCATCCTTTTCCAATAGAAAGCTTTCAATACGAATAATAAAACATTTCTCTATAAATTTTGAAGTTTTTCGTTCGTTTATCCCGGTGAGCTCACAATTTGGGTCTATTGTTACATGACGTATACAAAAATTTAATTTTAAATGTCATATGGGTTTGTTAGCTGTCAGTTTGGTATAAATTTAAAACATAATTATGATTCAAGAAAAAAATGGTTTCCTTATTAAGATTATTACGGCTGAAAAAAGAAGAAACGAAGTTTATGGTTATGAAAAGATTTTTTTATTTTCTTAAGTTGTTAACATGATAAATCTCTCTAAATTACCAAAAGAAGCCATTCCAGCTACCTCGATTTTGTTTGTTCTATCGACTCAATTCAAAGTTTTTGAGGTTATTTTTAGAAAGTGCTGCAACGGCAACAAACCCGGAAGCTGACATTTGTCCACATTACATAACAAACTCAAAGTAAACTGAACTCGGTGAGATCACAATTTGGGTCTATTGTTACATGAAGCATATATGAAATTTATTTTCTTATGTTCTTCACATGATAAATCTCTTTAAAGTATCGAAAGAGGACATTTCAGCTACTTCGATTTTGTTTGTTCTAGTCTAAATTCACAGTTTTGAGGCAATTTTTAGAAAGTGCTACAACAACGGTAATGATCTTGTTCATTTCTTCTGCAGTTCAAGGTTGTTATATGGGTTTGGTAGCTGCTAGTTTGATATAAATTTAAAGCATAATTACAAATCAATGGTTTCCCTTAGAAATTGCATGATAATCTTTTAAAGTTCGAGGTTACAATATTCTGCTTCCAATTAAAGTCGCATCATGTTATTTCATTTAGCTGATAAAGGGGTACTTCGTAATTAAAAACTCAAGACAACAAACTCTTATTTTCAGCACGAGGTCAGATTCATCTACAAAACCTTATCACTCAACGACCTTAACATTGCCGCCAAATTATTAATTTCTACGCAGTCACCAGCTCGCTTATCAATCACAGCTCGACCAGAAAAACATGTTAAAACTTGCTTGAAAACAAATGATATCATAGAAATAAGAATTTGCAAAAGAAATAAAAAATAATCTTCATCTATTTACTCAAAGTGGTGAAATCTTTTATTACGCAATATTCTGTTTTCCAATTAAATTCGCATCATGTTATTTCATTTAGCTGATAAAGCTGTACTTCGTAATTAAAGACTCAAAACAACAAGCTCTTATCTTCAATCCAATTAAATTCGCCTCATGTTATTTCATTTAGCTGATAAAGCGGTACTTCGAAATTAAAGACTCAAAACAACAAACTCTTATCTTCAACATCAATTGTAGCCTCCAAGACTGAATACCCAATATCCAAGATGGCCGACAGGTGCCTTATCTTACTAAACAATCTAGGTTCAGATCCAAGGTTTAGATTTAAGTCCAGATGCAAACCAAAGAAGAAGAAGAAGAAGAAGACCAATTGTAGCCTACAAGACCGAAAACCAAAAATCCAAGATGGCCGACAATCCTTATCTCTTTTCCTTATCTCTCAATTGTAGCCTATAAGACCGAAAACCCAAGATCCAAGATGGCCGACATCCTTATCTCTCAATTGTAGCCTATAACACCCAAAATCCAAGATGGCCGACATCCTTATCTCTCAATTGTAGCCTATAACACCGAAAACCCAAAATCCAAGATGGCCGACAGGTGCCTTATCTTACTAAACAATCATCAACCTTGACCTTTGACCTTTCCCTTATCTCCAACCATCTGCACCTCCCCAAATTGTTATGTATGTTCTGGCGCATGAAAAATGTGCAAAAATGTGACGTCAGACCGCGATTTCCCTCACAATTTAACCAATTTTCAGGTGCACCTGCACATTTGCGCCAGAAACCTCATATTTATACTACTTTAATAGGTTAGGATATTGTGTGCAAAATATTTTTGTTTGCTTTTGTTTTCATAACTTTTTCTGCGTTAAATAATAAAGCATTTATTTTAATCTATTTTTGATGTTTTTTGTTCTGCATCCATGCTCCGCGTATTTATTGGCAACACGCAAATCTTAGTAATCGGTCTTTTCAGAATACTATTCTGGGTCTTTATTGTTACAACTCGAACTAGATTATCTGGGCCCGGATGTGTGTCGAGAATTCGCCCCAGCATCCAACGAGATGGTGGAAGGTCTTCGTCCTTTAAAATAATCAAATCTCCTATTTGAACATTTTCAGATTTGTTTACCCATTTCGGGCGTTGCTGCAGACGACAAAGATACTCCGAATTCCATCTCTTCCAAAATGACTGGTACAGTCTTTGCAGGAACTGCCATCTGTTTAATCTGTTAATTTTGGCATCTAAGACGGATGGTTCTGGTGGTGTTTTCAATATATCCCCAATCAGGAAATGCGCTGGCGTTAATGGATTCAGATCTTGAGGATCCCTGCTCATTTCTCCGAGAGGCCTGGAATTTAAACACGCCTCTATTTGTGCTATGACAGTGTTAAATTCTTCATACGTCAATATTGTGTTTCCTAGTAGCGATTGCTTCAAGTGATACTTAGTCGATCGAACGCCTGACTCCCATAAACCACCAAAGTGAGGCGATGAAGGTGGGATGAAATGAAATTTTATGCCTTCATTTTCCAGCCTGGCGGCCAAATCCAAGTCAAGTTGACTTAGCATTTCTCTGGTTTGTTTTGCGAGAACTCTATTTGCACCCACGAAATTTGAGCCACAGTCACAATACATCGTCGAAATGCTGCTATGAAACCTTCAGCAGTGAGATCAGTCACAAGTTCGATATGTAAGGCTTTAGTAGCCATGCAAACAAATAAAGCGATGTATCCCTTGTACCTTTTAGGATTTCTACCTTTATGCGTCTTTAACTCGAAAGGGCCACAGTAATCTACTCCTGTGTGGCTAAAAGGACGATTTAGTTTCACTCTCGATGCCGGTAAATCTCCCATTAACTGTGTTCGTGCATTTAATTTCTGCCTATAGCATGGAATACATCGATGTATTACTTGACGAATTGTACTTCGAGCGTTTAAAATCCAGTATTTTTTTGCTAAAATGTTCATGACTAACTCAGGGCCTCCATGAAGTGTATCCTTGTGAGTTTTTTCAATGATAAGCTTCGTAAGATGAGTTTTATCAGGCAGCACGATAGGATGCTTTTCGTTATAAGATAAATTAGAATGACGGAGTCGTCCGCCTACTCTCAGTAAATTGCTTGAATCCAAAAAAGGGTTTAGTTTTATCAGTCGACTTTTTCGATCTATAATTTCTTTATGTTTTAATGATTTGATTTCCGCCCCAAAATATGATTGTTGAATTTTTCTTAAACATGTGTACAAAGCTTCTTCTATTTCGCTGGCCTTTAAGTATCCCTTTTCTCTGTCCATGACTGATTTTCTTGCATTGCTTCCGAATCGTTTGCAGTAAGCCGTCACTCTTAACAGCTTCATTAGAGATGAATATTTTTCTTCCCAACATGTAGATAATGGTTGAGCATAATGCACAATGACTTTCCGTGCCTCTAGCGAAGTGTTCTCGCATACTTTGTTATGTGGCCAATGATGACTTGATCTAGCTAACCAGGTGGGGCCCTTCCACCATAACTCATGATTGATCAAGTCGCGAGCATGCATACCCCTTGAGGCGTAGTCAGCCGGATTTTCTTTGGAAGAAACATGGCCCCAGATATTGCGTTCCAAGAGTTGATGAATAAGTGATACTCTGTTTGCTATGAAAGTAGTCCATTTCATTAGGTGTCCTCTCAACCATGCTATGACGATTTCAGAATCTGTCCAGGCATAAATCTGGGGTTGTTCCTTGAGACTTAAAGATGATAAAACGTATCGCAACAATTTAGCAAGAAGAGTGGCTCCACAGAGCTCGAGACGGGGAAGTGATATGGTCTTTATGGGTGCTACTTTTGTTTTCGCGGCTATTAAGTTCGTGTGCCTAATTCCTTCAGAGTCTGTTGTACAAATATAAACTGCTGCTGCGTATGCCTTTAGCGACGCATCGCTAAATCCATGTATTTCAATTGTGGAGTTGGTTTCCGAGTGATGTACCCATCTTTGTATCCTTAAGGCTTCAATATCGTTGAGTTTTTCTCGATAGCTGATCCATTCTCTCTCGATTTCCTTTCGTGGTTCCTCATCCCATGTTATTCCGGATAACCAGAGGTTTTGTATAATTATTTTTGCGATGATAATTATTGGAGCCAACCAGCCCAAAGGGTCAAATAGCCTGGCCACTTCAGAAAGAATGGTTCTTTTAGTCCACTTTAGTATTTCATTTTGCACTTTAACGCAATACAAAATGGTGTCCTTCCGAGAATCCCAATATAATCCTAGCGTCTTGACAGCCTCTGCGTCATCCTTCGAATCTAGAGATAAATTGACTTCACCATTCTCCTTGGGTAGTAATTCTATTAATTGACTGCAATTTGACGCCCACTTTCGTAAAGAAAATCCTCCTGCTTGTGTAAGGTCCATTAATTGCTTCTGTGCGACAAATGCGGATTCTATAGTGTCTGCTCCTGAAATTAAGTCGTCTACGTAAAAATCCGTTAAAGCCAACTTTGATGCAATTGGATACTTGTCCCTTTCATCAATTGCTAACTGTTTTATGACCCGTGTTGCAAGATAAGGTGCGCTCTTCGTACCAAAGGTCACTGTTAGTAATGTGTAGTCCTCTACAGGGTCTTCCGGAGATTCTCGCCACACTATTCGTTGATATTCGGTATGATTTCTGTTAACTTGAGTCTGTCGGTACATCTTTTCCAGATCCGCGGTAAAGGCGATCTTATACTTTCTCCATTTGATGATTAAAGATATCAAATCGTCTTGGATGACTGGACCCTTTAGCAGTATCTCGTTTAATGAAGTCCCACTTTGTGTTGCCTTAGATTCATCGAATACAACGCGTAATTTTGTCGTAGTGCTGCTCTCCTTAACAACGCCGTGATGAGGAAGGTAACAACATGAATAACAGATGATGCCATTACTTTCTTGGGCATGCTGGTCTTCCTTGGTATACACCCTCTTCATGTGACCCAATGATAAATATTCTCGCATGCATTTGATGTATTCAGTCTTGAAAATTGGATGTTTCTGGAATCGGTTTTCCATTTGGTGTAAACGCGCTAGTGCGATGCCTCGAGACTTTCCGATGAATTGCTGACTATTTTCCTCTTTAAATAGCAGTCATACTTCATAGCGGCCGTTAGGTAGACGTCTTGTATTTTTTACGAAACTTTCTTCACAAGCCCTTTCTTCCTGTGTCAGTAATTTACCTATGGATATTTCTTCCAGTTCCCAGAATCGCTTAAGCTGATCATTTAAGTCCGCACAGACGTGAAAATTACTGACGTTTACTGACCCTTTTTTGATATCATTAATTTCACCCGATAGTATCCAACCGAATAAAGTTCTCTGCGCGATAGGACTACCTTGAGGTCCCCTCAAGAGACCATTCATAATGATACGACTGTATATATCAGCGCCTAATAACATATCTACTTTCCCTGGATCGTAATATTGTGGATCTTTTAACTCTAATCCCTCGAGGTGCGTCCACTTTTTATTAATAATTTCTTTTGCAGGTAGAAAAGATGTAAGCTTTTTCAAAACTTAAGCGGAGACTTCTAATTTGGCGTTACCTAATAATGATTCAATGATAAAATTAGTGCGAAAGTTGACATGCCCAGCATATGTTTGTCCTACTCCACTATTACTTGCGCTCACGGATTCTTTGGGTAATTTTAATGCTTGTACAATGCTTTCCGTTAAGAATGATGCCTGTGACCCTTGATCAACCAATGCTCTTACAATTTGCTCATGCCCGCAAGGTGATATCACTCGAACTAATGCCGTCGCCAGCAGAATCTGCTGATTTGTTGATCAACCAATGCTCTTACAATTTGCTCATGCCCGCAAGGTGATATCACTCGAACTAATGCCATCGCCAGCAGAATCTGCTGATTTGTTGATGTCTTGTTAATCATAAAAGAACTAAGATTTGTTGAAGTTGATGGGCCCGTCTCAGGAGAGAAAGATGAAGCTGTGGCAGACAGGGAAGAGGAAGGCTGAAGTGGATTATTATTATTACGAGAACCTATCTTTTGATAATGTTGAGGCACTGACGAATTTGAATCAATGTTTTCACGAAATTCTCCAACTTTCCTATGAAGCAGCGAGTGATGACGTTGTTGGCAGTGATAACATCTTTGTTGACTGGGACAGTTTGCTAATATGTGACCAGATCCTAAACAATTAATACAAAGCCCCTTTGCTTTTACCGTCTCCATTCTCTTCATGTGATTCATTAAAGAAAATTTCGGACATTGTCGCAAGTTATGATTTTTCATACAAAGAGAACACACAACATTAGTGGAAGTGTGAACTGTCAGTGATTGCGGCTTAGATTTATTCAAATGACCTTTATATTCCCTATTACTAATGACTCGTTTTGAATTCATTGCTTCAAGTGCCCTGAACCTAGATTCCTAAACTCTTTCAGCTCTGCCCAGGAAGACAATTCTTTCTTTGCACTAATGCTTTGTTCCCACAGTGCATGTGAATCTTGTGGTAATTTTTGCACGATCAAATATACAATTAGTGGATCCCAACCTGCTACTTGTACATCGAGATTCGATAACGCCTGTAAACATTCAGTCGTCGTATCCAAAAGTGCTTTTACTCCACTTGCACTTTCCTGAGATATCGCATTTTGTGAAAGCAAAACCCTTAACTGCGTATGAACGAGAACTCGCTGATTGTCATACCGGTCTCTAAGTAGCTGCCAGGCCACTTCATAATTTTTGTCGGTAATCTGAAAATGCCTTAACAGATGCTCTGCTTCTCCATCTAAATGCAATTTCAAATACTGTAGTTTTTGTCCCGGAGATAGCGATTGATTCTAATGAACTAGCGTTGTAAAAAGGTCATGGAAAGTTGGCCATTTTCTATAGTCGCCACTGAATTTCTCTAGAATTATTTTTGGTAATTTAATCGAATTTTCAACACTTTTGGGAGTTGTCCTGGTTGCTCCCTTCATTTCTTGAGAATTTGTAATTTCATTAGTGGGATAATCCATGTGAAATCTATCTTCAATTAGACCATAGTTGGTTGTAAAATATTCCTCTACAGTCGAAAAAACGTCTTGCTCAAAATATGATAATCCCTTTTCACTAAACGTAGCATCCGAATATTTCATCACTAAAATCTCCTTATGTCGCTTCATGAACTCGTTCCACAGGGACTGAAAATCTCTCAATCTTTTATGACAATATTTTGGTGTGCGTCTTTCTCCTCCATCTTTTTTGTAATTTCTTATAAATGTTTCCATAATTTCCTTTTGGGCATATTGGGTACTAATTAATGTCTCCATTTCGCAGAGCTTAATCGAAATACTAAGCAATAATATAAAAACGTGGAATGACTTACCAAATTGGATTACGGCTTTCGAAATGATGATGAATGAATGAATGAATGATTTCTTTCCAAATCATTTCTACAGTATTCAATTTCCTATATAATTTGATGGATACGAAAATTTCACTTCTAAATTGTTCTTATTTCACCTTATCAGTCTTTTAAGTCTCAAATGTTTTCTTTTAAGTTTTAATGTTTTCAAGTGGCTACACCGCACGATTGTTCACACACGACACTGATTCCCGAAATAAATTGTACTTTAATTATCCGGCTCGAAGGACCATGAAAAGGATTAGCTTAATCCCTTTTAATGATTTCTATTTGTGCAAAAAATAAACCAACAAACCTTTTATCAAAATAAAAAGAAAAAAAATTGTCCCTTCGCTGAGTCTCGAACCCCGGTCTCCACGTTAGTAATCCAATGTCACGTCCACTAAACCAATTCTTCACTTGATTTACTTATTCCAGAATGAAATAAAAGCAGATTTATTGCACGGATATGCACCAATTTAATTGCTTATATTATATTTCACAAATGACTTCAATTTTAATCCAACGATTATATAACACGATTCACACACAATTGGATACTAAATATAATTCAACTGTCTAAATTTCGTTACTTAATAATGATATAATTCACACCACTTGCACGAAAATGATTTAACTACTTATGGGTTCACTTATTCAATTTTTAGTTCTGTGTAAATTTAGTTTTTACGATTCCGAATTTTGTATTTGATTTCGATTTTATGATTTGGATTCCGACACCTTCCTCAAAAACGTTTTCGATTTGAACTTCACGTAGAACGACTTGAGACTCCCGTCCGTTCCCCTTTTTCTGATTTTCTAGCTCCAGTTATATCATTTTTTGACTCATTTTACCATATAAGGACATGTTTAATTTGCTTGTTGCAAATATTTCCTTTTTTGGTAATGGAAAAGATCGTTATTCCCCTCAAATATTGAGATAGAATTATAGTGATTATACCATTATTTCTTTCTATTATAAACTTGACGAAGAAAAGTGCAAAGACAGAATCCAAGCTAATTGTCAATTCAGATTTGTCAGATTTGTGACGTGCTAATGTTGGGAAGAATATTTCGTGTGGATTCTGCTTATTTATTTATTTATCAAAAGGTGAGAAACTATTTAAATTGTTTTGTGTTTAATGTTTGTGATGTTGTGTTTAATTGTGCTAAATGTTTGTATAAGTTAAAATCATTTTCGTGCTTATGGTGAGTTGTTTTTGTTTACTAACTACTGATTTTGTTTACATGTTTTGATTCGAACAAATCCAATAATATTTTGATTTCTACATTTTAGGTTCAACAAGTTATGAGGAAATTATCAAGCGAACTGACATACTCTTCAACTATTAGATAAGTATTTTCAAATAATAAATAAAATTCCTGATCCTTTGTGGTAATTCTTCTTTCCAGATGTGCCATCAGGAGAATCTCATACGTGGAACTGAACATATGAAATACGATTAAAATGTGTAATTAGATTTAGTGTATAAACAGAATTTATATGGAATACCATTAAAATGTTTAATTAGATTTAGTGTATCAACAGCACTTATATGAAATACGATTAAAATGTGTAATTAGATTTAGTGTAAAAAGAGAATTTATATGAAATACGATTAAGTGTTTAATTAGATTTAGTGTATAAACAGAATTTATATGGAATACGATTGAAGTATTCAATCAGATTTAGTGTATAAACAGAATTTATGTGGATTACAATTAAAGTGTTTAATTAGATTTAGTGTATCAGCAGCATATATATGAAATACGATTAAAGTGTCTAATTATATTAAGTGTATAAAGAGACTGTATATGAAATAAAATTTACATGAAATACGATTGAAGTGTTACAATAGTCAATGGTGGTTTGATTTTGGACCAGCCCAGTAAGAAAAGAATCCCTATTACATAACAATGGTAGTCGGGCGAAGAGAAGGATACTCTCTAAAATACCCCAATCTAAGGGATGCGTGGTCAAGGGGGTGCTTGGCCGCTAGTATGCGAACTCTGGATACCGGTCGCCCTCCAGTTTTATCTAGACTTCCTTGTAGCAACGGGCGACTCTCCCCTTCCCGATTACTCGTGGGATCTACATGGATTTATCTAACAATACAACTAAAGAACCTGATGCAGTTCTAAATGCATCAACCTGTGACCAGGTCAGTTGGGGTATGGCCACAGTAGAACAAAATGTTAACAGTAAGCTACGGCTTTCTGCTTCTCCAAGTGGAGCCTTTGGGCACTCTTCTGGAATACCACAAATGTCGGTGAGCAATTGTGCCACCTCTACGTCAGTGCAAAGCGGACGGGAATTGATATCTGGGGATGAGTTCTCGGATCTCGATTCTGTCTGCACCCTGGTGCCTGACAATGCTAGCTTATGTTCGGAGATATCTGGGCTTTCGGAAATTGGCGTTTCTATAAACCAGCTAAAACTTCGAGCTGAGTCCGGATTCGTCAAACTCACCTCTGCAGAGAGGAGAAGGTTCAACAAGGCGTTGGCAAGTGGCCTCCCCAGAGAAAAAGCCCTGGAGGTAGCCACGCGGTAAGCCGGAGGTCAAAAGGACACGTTCCGAGGAAAAGTCCCAGGAACAGCCCAAGACCAAAAGGTACAAAACGATCCAAGTGGGATCTGTAAAACCCACCTACAGACAGGTGGTGGGTAGCGTCAAGCTGGGCTTGACCTCGACGGACGTGATTAATCGTCCCCTAACAGTTGAGCAGATGGCTCTTCTACAAGAGGCGATAATTGACGTCACGATTGAGAAAAGAACAGTTGTTGTCAAACCTGAGTTCGAGGGCTGTTTACCCCGGACTGGTTGGCTCCTTCTTGTCTGCGAAAATGTTCAGACGGCGGATTGGGTCAGAAGCAACTTTGAGCATATCCGTGCTAAGTGTGCCTTCGACATTGCCCTTGCTGAGGAAGGTCAGTTCCCTCGGACACATGTGATTCGAGGCTACTTTCCCCAGAGCCTTTCTCTCACCAACGAGAAGGTATTGGCATTAATTGATGCCCAAAACCACCTCCCAACTTCGCAGTGGAAGGTGGTGCAGAGACTGACAAGACAGAGACAGCTTCTGCACCTTGTGATGCTCATTGACGAGGCGTCAATGGCGACCCTTACTAAGCTTAAGGGCAGGATTGTCTACCCGTTTGGTCACGTGAGACTGATCCTGAAGGACAATGCCTCAAAAACTCCGGCTGCGACTGAAGAGAAGCAGACCGTAGAGATGCAGTCCGAAAGCGGGGAGCTAGGGTCAGTGGATCCGCCGGTCTCTTTGACGACTGCGGGTGTGGAGCCAAAATCAGTGGACTCGCCCGCTTTCGTGACGGTTCCCGCCGGTGCAGTGGGCGGCGGGGTGGCTGAGGGGCCGCCGGACAAGGTGTCTGCCAGCCCCTCAGCCGGTCGTGCCGTTGGGCAGCCCGGTGGTGCCGCTGCTGCAGCTTACTATTAAGGCCGGTGGGGCGGCCAGGAAGACAACCTCCACTACTTTTGGTGAGGCGCCACGAACCTCCAAGGAGGGCGGTTCTAAGGGACCCCGGCAAGCCAGAGCGGCGAAGCTCATCCGACAGCCGCTGCAACAATGAGCTCCGTTAAGGTGCTTCAGGCGAACCTGCACCATGTCAAGGGGGCATCGGCCACACTATGCAGGACTTTCGCCGAAAAACAGATAACCCTGGCGCTAATCCAAGAGCCCTGGGTTGTCAGTGGCCAAGTCAGAGGACTCAACTGTAACTTAGGTAAGTTGATTTATCACCGGGGAGAGGTTGGGTCACGGGCGGCCATCCTGATTGACAAAAGTGTTAATCATCTCCCCGTTACTAAATTTATTTCCAGGGACCTTGTGGCGATCCTGGCTGAGGTCCCCACAGTAGCAGGTATGCAGGAAATCGTCCTGGCATCAGCTTACTTCCCTGGAGACAGCCCAACTGCTCCACCTGATGAGGTACAAGAACTCATTAGCTATTGCAAGCGGACGAATCGGCATTTCATCATTGGATGCGACTCCCACCATACGATCTGGGGCAGCAGCAACATCAATTAAAGAGGTGAGTACCTGGGCAGTGGCCTCTTTTCAACCTTTTAAAGCCCCTGGGGTGATGGGATTTTTCCAGACCCCTAGAGCTGCTTAAATCGTATAGACCAATCAGTCTAACCTCCTTTCTATTAAAGACAATGGAGAGACTGCTAGACCTTCACATCAGGTACAAACTGGACCAAGTATCTCCCAAGATTGAGAAAGCTCTTCATCATAAAGAAATAGCTTTATGTGCTTTCAACAATACTAGATATAGATCTAGACCTCTCGTACAGAGGGGTTTGAACTCGCAAACTGTGAAGTGGGCGGATGCGATGCTTAAAGAGCGAGAAATTATATCCACCCTGGGCAACACCTCTGTGTGTATCAGGGCAGCTAAGGGGTGCCCACAAGGCGGTGTACTGTCGCCACTGCTCTGGTCTCTAGTAGTAGACGACCT
Organism: Leptarthrus brevirostris; assembly: GCA_964036015.1. Lineage (NCBI taxonomy): Eukaryota > Metazoa > Arthropoda > Insecta > Diptera > Asilidae > Leptarthrus > Leptarthrus brevirostris. The sequence goes on from OZ038373.1 coordinate 47,573,359, forward strand.
CCTAAGCAAGCTGAGTGAGCTTGGCTACCGTGCCGTTGGCTATGCGGACGACCTTGCCATCATTATCACAGGGAAGTTCGACTCTACTGTCACTGATCCAATGAGATCAGCTCTGCGCACGGTCACTGATTGGTGTGCTAACGAAGATCTTACGATCAACCCTGCCAAGGCTGTTCTGGACCTTGATCAAATACTGATCCAAGGCACGGCTATTGGGTACTCCAATGAAGTCAAATACTTGGGAATTACGCTCGACAAAAGACTAAATTGGAACACTCATCTCAACACCACCCTAAATAAGGCTACACGAGCCTTATGGGCCTGTCGAAGACTCTTCGGAAGGACTTGGGGTCTAACCCCGAAGATGATTTTCTGGCTGTACAATACGATTGTCAAGCCGATCGTCTCTTACGCCGCCCTGGTCTGGTGGCCTAAAGTCCAGCAGCGGTTGGCAATCGACAAATGCAACAAGCTGCAGCGGCTTGCCTGCCTCTCCATGACAGGAGCAATGAGGACTTGTCCTACTGCTGCCATGGAGGCGGTGATTGGACTTACTGCACTGAACATCTCTATAATGAAATCTGCTGCTATCAGCGCCCTGAGAATGTAGCTCTTGAATAATATGCCAGTTGAAGACAAGGGTCACATGAGCATCCTCAAGTGCATCCCTGGCTTAGATGTGTGCTCCGTAACGGATCACATGACCAAGGAGCTGCGCTTTGGCAAAAGGTTCAGGACCATTTTCCCTGAACGAGCAGACTGGGCGGTGTTCCAAGTCTGGATCCCAGGTGCCTCAAATGGTATACTGATGGCTCTAAAATGGCACACGGTGCCGGTGCTGGCGTCTTTGGACCCAACACTAGGATTTCGCTCGCATTGGGTAGTTGGCCCAGCGTTTTTCAAGCTGAAATCCATGCCATTGAAACTTGCGCCATTCTCAACGTCAATAAAGGACTGAAAGGTGCGGACATTACTATCTTTTCTGATAGCCAAGCGGCCCTTAAGGCCTTATCCTCATGGAGTTTCTCCTCGAGAATTACTAAGGAGTGCTTCGACACCCTCCAGCTACTGGCCACCCACAACAGGGTCACGCTCTGTTGGATACCAGGTCACTCTGGTATCGAGGGCAACGAGATCGCTGATGAACTGGCCAGGAAAGAAAGGCTCATCCTCTCGCTTCCAAGGTCCCGAACCCTACTGCAGCCTCAGTTGGGCTTCGACGAGAGCTGTTGTAGAAAATTGGGGTAGGAGTCAACAACTGCTGTACTGGAGGAACGTCTCTGGGCTTCGCCAGGCCAAGGCACTTGTCAGACCCTACGCTTATAACGATATCACCGCCCTAAGCAAGGCGGATCTCAAACTGCTTTCAGGCTACCTATCTGGCCACTATGGGGTTAGGTATCATCTACACCGAATAGGTCTGTCTAGCGTGACGAAAAGTCGGCTTTGTTTAGAAGACGACGAAACAACATTGCACATTTTGTGCTCCTGTCCTGCATTAGCATGGCTTAGAAGGAGGACCTTCAGTCGTGAATTTCTGAATCCGGCTGACGTTAGATCCTCCTGTTAAAGACCTCCTCACTTATCTCAGAGTGGCTGAGCGTCTTTTGCAGTAATGGGGCTCTGGCACAAAAGACCTCCATGGTCGCAGTGCCCACCATATGGGTAATCCCCCTTAAAAAAAAAATAAATTCGGTTATTTCTTGCTTCAATGACTTAAAGATTTAGTTCGTCGAATTAGTAGGGTCCTAAATCTGAAATAGTGATAATAAAACAAGATTGTACTTATTGCAGTTAACCGTAAGATAAAGTTATTAAGGTAAGAATTATGACTGATACATAGATTGTAAAGGCAAGAAAAAAAAACTTATAAAATTTGTTAGTGTTCAAGCTATCGTCATTTAATATATGGAACGATTTTGTAAAATGGAATTCTAGTTTGTTTTGATATTTCAGGAAACCACAGAAAGCTTCTTCTCCGTTTTGGTGTCCTTCTCTCTCCTTCTAACTCCCTCTTTTCTCCCGTAAAATTTGTGTTTTATGTAATTTTGTATTGTTTTTCAGCATCCCCTTCTAGGTTGGGCCTGCATCCTAGCCAGATACAGATGTTCCTCCTTCAAGTTCTGTTTTCCCATTTTTTTCCTTTTGTGGCAGACCTGAAGAAAGGATACCACAACCTTTCTTCCTCACAGGTACGCGGAATTCTGTTGTGGATGTGTGAATCTGATGTTCAAGGACCTACACCCCATACCGACGAGCTAGGACGTGCTGCAAGCTAGCGCGTGCCATTTGAACATCCTGCGGCAACGTCACGTTGCTCATTGTTATATAGTTGGGGGATGTCCTGATTGAAACGCACTCTCCACATTCGGTTACAAATTTATTGAATATTTACCTCTAAATCCACCTTATTTTATTTCAATCACTATTGCTCCAATATTTAATTTAAATTTAATTATGTTTAACACTGAATCGACCTTCTTTTATTGCAATCACTATTGCTCCAATATTTAATTTAAATTTAATTATCTTTAACACTAAATTGACCTTCTGTTATTTCAATCACTAGTGCTCCAATATTTAGTTTAAATTTAATTATCTTTAACACTAAATCGACCTTCTTTTATTTCAATCACTATTGCTCCAATATTTAATTATGTTTAACACTAAATCGACCTTCTTTTATTGCAATCACTATTGCTCCAATATTTAATTATGTTTAACACTAACTCGACCTTCTTTTATTGCAATCACTATTGCTCCAATATTTAATTATGTTTAACACTAAATTATTATCTATTTAAACAACACTCGACCAACCCGACGAGAAGTTACAACCAGACTCTCTGTTCAAAACTTTTTCACGACCGCTTACCTGTTTTTTCGACTTGAACTTTTAGATCCAGGTAGAAAGCTTTGAGCTTTCTCTCTCGATCGTATAGTTTCCGTTCAGTCGTTAAACATTAGGCAAGCTTTTGGGTCGTGTGTGTGAGAGCTTTTTCCTCTCACTGGCTTGATCAAGTTCAAGCACCGTTAAACCTTGGGCAAGGCGATGTACTTTGTGGAATTTGATGGCAAGGCGCTTTTAGCCTGAGACTTGGAATTTTACACAGGTGCTTTGCCATCATTTTTCATTTACTTTTGCCTTGTTTTGATTTCTAGGAAAATTTTACCCGTTAGCCACTTCGTGAAAGAGGATATGCAATTTCCTCTGGAATGTGTTTACGAAGTGGCTACTTGATGGTAAATTTTCATGTTGTTTTTTTTTTTTTTTTTTTGTTTGTGGTCATATCCATTATCCGATGTTGCTGACCTCGGATTTCGGATTTTAGACTTGCAACAATCCTTCCTTCTGGGAAAAAGATAACTATTCTTTGAAGAGGAATAGTTATCATTAGAAAATGTTTAGTCAGGGATAATTTTCTAATAAAAGTCGTGTGCCGAGAAGAGTTGTCGTTTAGTTGTTCAACTACCGTGGTTTCAGTAATTGTTATATTTTTGTGTTGTTACTTAAGTTGTCACCATGAATTTTGCAGAGGTCGTGACTCGTGCGGGGATCACCGTGATCTCCCATCACACCGTACGGGTTTACGGAATTTATGCTCATCAATTTCCCGGAACTGGTCTGGACCGGTTCGTATCGTATTGTACCGGCCCGAGGAATCCCCCGTGACCATTTGGTCGGCTCCGGCGACATCGAGAGTATATCACCGGGTCAATTTTGTAATTAGCACCGGGGAACGTTGGTCGGTTTCTGGTAAGTTCATTGTTTTTTTTTTTTTTTTTTTTCATGTTGGTAATTTGTATGTCTTATGGTTATTATTATTATTTTTTTTTTCAGGTGGTGTCTTGGTGGTCACTGGAGTGACCTTTTATGATCCGCCGTCCACTTTTCCGGCCTTGGAGGTTCATGTTGGGGACTTGCTGGAACGAGAGCCTGCAGTGGTCGCCAGGAGTGGACCTGCTTCCAGTGAGGAGTGGTGACAGCGGATTTAAAAATAATTTTTGAAGGAGAAAAAAAAATTATAATAAAATTTTTTTTTTTTTTAAATGCATTTTGTTTGATGAAGAGAAAAAAAGAAAAAAAAATATAATAAAATTAATTTTTAAAGCAATTTTGTTTGAGTCTTTATTTGAGCGTGTTTCTTCCTTTTCTTCCCCCTTTCTTGTTTGGATTTCCTCGTTGTATTACTTGGGTAACATCTGTGAGAAGGAAGGGTTTTGTTGTTTCTTGGAAGGGGGGAATTGTACTTTAAAGATTGGTTTCCTAATCGGCGTTGGAAGATTTCATTAAAAAGGGTGCATTTTAACAATTTTATCGGCGTTGAAAGACCTATGAATCCATATGGTGTTGGTGATTTTAAATTAAAGAAAAAAATATTGTTGGGAAGAGGAAATCTGAGGAATTTTTGTTTTTTCACTTAAACTGCGGATAAGAGGGGGACAAGAAAAATAACAAAAAATGTGGACAACTGTTGGTAGTGTTCTTTTTCGCCTAAGTTCATGACTGCTGTCATTGTTGCCTTATCATATTTAATTACTATTATTATATATCCTTTGTTTTTTGTTTTATTATTTATACGAGTTGAATCGATTTGGCTCTGGGAAGCGTTTGGGGCCTTTGAAGTGTTTGTGTTTTCGGGGGTGATTGTGGTTTGGTGGAAGCTTTGTGGGGACTCGTATAGATTGGGTGCAGTGGTGCATCGTTTTGAGGAGGTGGTGTGTTCCGCTGATTAATCAATAGTGTGACTTTGGGAGCCACATATTTTATTAGAATATACACTGTTATGACTAACAGCAGTATGCCTGAGAGGGATAGGGAGGTAGTGGATAAGGTATGGGGGATCTTGGCTTTCGTGTTAATGCGAACCTTCTCTACCTGGGTGCGAATCTCGTCTAGGGATTTTGTGCCCTGGTGTATTAATTGGTTCGTATTGTCCCCAAGGAGTAATAAGGAGTGTTCCTGTGCGTGGGGTTCCGGGAGTGTGGCCATGAAATTTTCCAGCTCTATTTTAGTTTCGTTTGTGTTGGGGAAGTAATCTGGTTGGGAGATCTTTAAGGGATGAAGATTTTTGGCTTCATAATATATAGTGTTTGGGCCTATTTGTAGTTGACAGGGTTCGTTAATTACTAATATGCCTTGTCCGTTTAGGCGGTTAGTGAGTAACCAACGGGCACAGGTGATATGCACTATTGTTGGGGAGGCTAGAGAATATAACCAAGTATTGGGTCTTTTTAGTTTGATGAGGGTGTCCCTGGGTGTTAATTGTGCCCTAAGGTGACATCTGGGGTTTTCTTCTAGTGGATTAAATAATAGTTTAATAACACATTCAGTGGACAGGGTTGCTTTTGTTATCGGGGTGTTTAGTCTGCCAATGTATGTGTCTTCTTCTATGTTTTTGGACACCTTTTGATACTGACGGATATTTGACGGTTTAAGGAGTAAAAATTCCTGCGTGTGAATTTGACTTGCTATGTGCGAGTAAGCTATCTCTGGGATTAGTGAATGGTTATTTTCAGTATGGATTGGAAAGCATCGTATTTGTTGTAGTTTAAATTTGGGAATGTCGAATATAGGGAGGGTGAGGCGAATTACAAGTTTTTCTTGTAATAAATGGGTTCGAATCTCGGTTGTCTGGTAAAGAATCGAGAGGTAGCTTTGGGGGTTCTGGCAGGCTGAATGGGATTTATGGTAAATTTCTAACAGCCCACCGGGTGAAATTAGTAATGGGTGTATTTGGTTATTCCTACTTGATACAATTATATCTAACAAGGCCTGCTGTCTCTAGTTCGACCATTTGGAGGAGGAAGCTAGAAATAATTTCCTGTCTTAACTATCTAGCTTGCAGGTCATCCGTCAAGTTGTGCAGATCATGTGACGTTAAGGGTTTCTGGATTCTGTCAAAGGTTGTCTTTACCACACTAATCTGCTGTTTCTCTAGGTCGGCGAGTGCTTGGGTATTTGTTTCGAGTTCGTCCAAGCGACTGTACACCTCGCGTTCGTTTCCGCTGTCCATCGCTCCGAAGAGGTAATGCATGGCATTTCCTATACCATCGAATATCGATCTGGGTTTGCGGGATTTTGGTACGGCCTCTTTAATGACGTGGGTGCGTCTCTTAATGTTCTCCATCAGTGCATGAACATGTTTTTTCTGCATTTCGCACAGGCCTGTTGCTGATGAATGATTTCCACAGAGTTGGTGTACGTAATGTTCTGCTCGCTCCGCCAGCATTGTTTGGTTTTCCAATTCGGACAGGTCCAGTTCCGTTATGACGTTCCAGGTGTTATGATACACCATCAGGCTTCCCAAGTCTTCAAAGAGTACTCCGGTGTTGTTCAGGGGAGTTATTGTATATGGCTCTATCTCGCCTTTTGCCACAGGGGACAAGAACAATCCGACTATAATGATTGCCAAGGACATGTCTATAGGGAGAGGTAAGGTTTGGGTTAGATAGTTTGTACTCAAATTAAAGGTATTAAAGTTTAATAACTATTGCAATAAATGGGGGAATTTAGGTATTATTTAGTTGGTTTAGTCGTAATACGGCTTCAGCCTGTTATTATGGACGGTGATTATTCTCTTACCAACTCGTATCGTGGTATTCACCGAGCTTTGTAGGCGATATTTGGTTGCTTGCGTGCAACAAACTAATTTTATAAATTAATATTTTAATTTGTTATATCGCAAAATAAAATTCTTGAATTTGACGTGAAGGCAATTTTGCGAATATAACATTTTAATTTATTAATTATGCCAACATTTAATTTACTTAAATTTGGCATATAACCATCCTTCCCCCTTGGAGAAAGTGAGCTGTTCTTTGGAGAGGAACAGATCACGGGAGGAAATAAAGGGGAGAAAATAATTAGTATAGGTCATGTTTTTATTTATAATTTCTGCGACATGTCTTTTAACTAAAAGGGTTAATAATTTGCCACAAGTATTTTAAGGAAATGTCTATAGAAAGGGGATAGGTTTTAATTAGATGGATTGCACTGATGATTTTATTGGTTTAATATTAAAGATTAAAACCGTTACATTAAATGTGTTACTTAAGGGTTAATGGGGTTGAAGTATTTAAAATGTAAAGTATACTTATTGGTTTTAGTCATAATAAGGCTTCAGCCTGTTATTATGGACGGTGATTATTCTCTTACCAACTCGTATCGTGGTATTCACTGAGCTGGGAACGCCGGTTACCAAATAGGGTCCTACCCAGATTTGACAGAGTTTATGTTTTCTATTTTCGCTCTTGAGGAGGACCCTGTCTCCTCTGGTAATAGCTCTCGTGGTTATATACGGGTTCTGGTTCTCGTTTAAGGTTGGAGGGAACATCCGCTGTGAAGCCGTAAAGGCAGTCCATGGGAGTTAGTTTCGTCCCTTCGTGCACACTGTTATTGTACACGAATGCAGCGGTTCGCAGGTATTGGTCCCAAGATTTGGGATTTTCGTCCACTATGGTTCGGAGGTATTCAATTAATGGTCTATGTGCACGTTCTAGTGCGCCATTTGACTGTGGGTGATACGCTGAAGTTTGGAGTTTCTTCACCCTTAGCAATTTACATACCTGTTTGAATAAATCACTCAGAAAGTTGCTTCCCTGATCGGTGACAATTCGTTTGGGGATGCGATAGCGCGTTACTATTTCGTCAAAGAAAATTTGCGCTACTGTTACAGCTTCTCCATTTGGTATGGCATACCAGTCGACGAACTTTGTAAGGTTGTCTTGGAACGTTAAGATATATTTATTTCCGGACTCTGTTTCCTCAAGTGGACCTACCATGTCGAGGTAGACCTTGTCAAAGGGTTTTTCTGCGATGTCCGTTATAACCATCGGCATTCGGAATTGTGGTGACGCTTTCATCTTTTGACATTTGGAGCACCGCTTTATGTATTTCTTTATGTCACTAAGCATGTGCCTCCACCAGTACTTTCTTCTGATCCGTTTATATGTTTTAATTACGCCCTGGTGGCCACCGAAAGGAGAATCATGGTAGTCATGTAAGATTGTCCTGATTTCCTCGGGGTTTGTAATAACTTCAGGGGTTTTTGGTTCATTTGTGTCTGGATCGTTTCCTGGTGGGTCCATTGTTCGGGTTTTGGCGGTTCGTGATCCTGGTTGTTTAACGAGGGGTCCTGTGTCTCGGGGCTCTTGGGTTCTGTTTGAGCATGTTTTGTTTGAGCCCGAGTTACCGCGTTGCATTTTAGACAATCTTTAAGGGTTGTACCGTTTTCCTCCTCTGAGTCTGAATCCATTTTATGGTGGACTTGGGCCTTTACTAGAAGAGTGGTGTCTTCGGTTTCTTCCCGCGGGATGCGACTGAGTGCGTCGGCATTTGTATTATATTTTCCGGGTTTGTATTCGATTTTATAATCGAACTCGGAAAGTTTGTGGTGGAATCTCACCAAGCGGGAAGTTGGGTCTTTGACGTTAAAGACGCCTTTGAGAGGCTTGTGGTCTGTGTAGACCGTGAATTTTCGGCCTTGTAGGTAACATCTGAAGTTACGGGTGGCCCAGACTATAGCTAGCAACTCTTTCTCTATTGTAGAGTAGTTGCGTTCAGCTTTATTTAGTGTGCGCCTGGCGTAGGCAATAGGTTGATCTCGCCCGAATTCTCCTTGGGAGAGGACAGCTCCCAAGGCCTCGCTACTGGCGTCCGTGGTTAGGTTGAATGGTTGGGTGAAATCGGGATAGATTAGAAGTGGAGGGGAAATTAGGGATTTTTTAATTACTTCAAATGCCTCTTGACATTTGTTAGTCCAAGTAAATTTCACGTCCTTGCGAAGCAAATTCGTGATTGGACGTACTATCTTTGAGAAATCGGGTATAAATTTCCTGTAGTAGTTGGCAAGTCCCAGAAATGATTGGACTTATCTGACTGTTCGGGGAACGGGGAATGTTTGGACGCATGCCGTTTTGCTGGGGTCTGGGAGTGCTCCTTTGTTGGAACACTTATGGCCTAAGTATACAACCTCTCGTCTTAGAAACTGGCATTTCTCGGGTTGCAGTTTCAGGTTGTTCTCTCTCAATCTGTCGAAGACTTTGCGGAGCTTTTGATTGTGGTCCGCCAGGTTTTTCCCGTAGATGACTATGTCATCTAGGTACACGAAGCATTCCAGGCCTTGTAAACCTGTTAATACGAAGTTCATTAGACGTTGGAAGGTAGCTGGGGCTCCTTTGAGCCCGAACGGCATACGCTTGAATTCGTAGTGCCCATAATTTGCGCTGAAAGCCGTCTTTGGCCTGTCTTTGGGGTCGACTAATACCTGGTGATAACCATTGGCCAAGTCGAGTGTAGTGAAGTATCGGGAATGACCTAGTTGGTCGAGTATGTCCTCGATACGAGGTAGCGGATAGGCGTCGCCAATCGTTTTTTCGTTAAGTTTGCGAAAGTCGACGACGACGCGCCACCTTTTTCCTCCATCAGGTCCCGCTTTCTTGGGGACAACTAAGAGAGGTGAATTCCATGGACTCTTGCTCGGTTGGACTATGTCATTATCCAACATTTCTCGGAGCTGGTCGTTGATTACATTGCGTTGGGTTTCAGGCAATCGGTACATCTTTTGATTAATGGGTGCTTGGTCTTGCACCAGGGGAATATCGTGGGTGATGGCTTTGGTATGAGTGAGCCTATCACCTTTTAAAAAGAAAATATCATCGTACTCATAACATAGTTTGGTTATGGCAGATGACTCTTCCGCGCTTAGGGTGTCGTCTAGGTTGAGTTCTTGTACTAACCTGGCGAGGCGCGGGTTATGTTGGGGTTCGTCCGGATCGTCACTGTCCGGGTATAGATATTTAATATGTTGCAGAGTGTCCGTCTTTTCGGCTCTAGTGACTCTGTTCCTGTTCATTTTGTTTTTATTGTTTTTAATTTTCCTAAAACTTTTGTTTTTGAACGCTGGAGTTTTCTGTGCCGTGATACCTACAGGTTCAGGCATTTGTTGGAACTCGCTAGCGTCTGTCGTTTGTATTTTTGGGCTTGAGCTTCTGGGCGATGTAGTTTGTTGATCTGGGCTTTCCTTAGGTGCCAGACATTTGTTGTACTCACATGCGCCAGACGTTGGGGTTTTCTGGAGGGACCCGCAAGCGTCTCTGGAGGGGCTCTTATGCCATCTTACACGTTTGGACGTGGTTTTACCTCTAATTGGCGTTGGGGCTACTGGGTCTTTGGGACCGGTTAGAGTAGACCTTTTGTGTGGTTTGTCAGCGCCATTATTCCGGCTCCGGGGCCGTGTCTCTCTGTATTCTGGGGTTTCTTCATATAGTTTTGTTTCATCCGATCCGTTGGTGATAGGGATGACGGTGTAGTCTCTAGTGTGGACAAGCGTTATGTCGAGGCTTGTCAGGACTACTTGAAAATTGTTAGCGTTGAGGATCCCAATGGGCGCTACCTTGATTCCTGATGAGAGTAAGCTATTTGCCAGGAAGACTCCATCGTCTATCTCCTGCGATAGACAGAGCATTTCTTCCGCCAATTGCAACGGGATTTTGACTACAATCTGGGATCTTGCAGGTATGCAAACAGGTTCGTCTAAGACTATCTGGTTCTGCCTTATTTCGCAAGCCGGATCTTTGGTAGTCCTTTTATTCGAGTGGTGTTCTTGTTTGTTACAGCCAGCATTCTCCAATTGAGATGCCTTGAAGGCACTGCAAGTAGAAAGCTTGACCTCTGGGGCCTCCGTGCTACCTGCTAGTGTTTCTACTTCGACTGCGTTTTGTGAACACTCCTCGTCCGATGCTAATGTTAGGGGTATAGCAAACTCTTCGGGGTTAGTTTCCGTGCGAGGAACCTGAGCGCCATATTTGGACCTTCAACATTACAATTCTTTGCTAAGAAGTCATTTCCTAGCAAACCGTCGTCCGTGAGACCTGGAAGGTTTTGTATGACTTGGAAATTGCAGGGTATGTTGTGTTTTAGAGTGAAGTTTCCCTGGCAGCCTCCCAAGGTTTTTCCAGTACCAAACGGCGTTTGAAGTGTATATATCTCCTCGGTATTGATGTCGTCGAGGGACTTTAGTGCTTTTTTCTTAATAATACTAACCTCAGCGCCAGTATCCACTACCAATTTGGTTTGGCCGTGTAGGCCGATATCCAATGAAAGTTTTACGGTAGAGATACTAGTCTTGGGCGTCTGAGGTAACCCTTGTTTGTTTTGCGGAGGGTTTATAGTCGAGCCGGGGAGTTTTGGGTCGACTGTGCGTCGTTTCCCGGATTTTGAGACTCCCATTTCTGCTTTTGTTGGCAAACGTCAACAGAGTGTCCGCGTCGGCCACAGAAATTACATTTGACGCTTATGTTATACACTCGGGGGCCGCTGGAGGGTCGTTGCTCTAAACCTGGCCTGTTTTCTCTTGGGGGCCTTCTTTCATGGCTTGTGTCTTGGATTCTAGCAGAACTGTTGGTTCTGCAATCGCGAACATCATGCCCATAGTTTTTACAATTCACGCAAAAAGGTGTGTTTTTGCGCTTTAGACAGTCGGAGTACGTATGACCCCGTTTTTGGCAGAAGCTACAGGTAATGCTCTGTGCCGGTGTACTGGGGTTTGGTCGTCTGTATCCAAGCCTGTGGTCCCTTTGCTGAAATGGCGGGCGTTGTGATGGGTTCGGAGTGTATTGTTGGTTTTGGTAATTTATTGGTGATGTCCTAGGGGGTACCTGTAAAAAGTTTATTTGACCATGGGGTAATGGGCTGGTCCCTGTGTGTGTCATAAGCTTGTGTGTGGGGTAATGTTGGCATATGTGAAAGTGGGGATTGTATAAATAGGGCGCTTTGCTGGAGCCTCTCCATGTCCAGCGCCTTTTGTATTAGTTCGTCCACTGTAGCATCGCCTATTGTGAGGAGATACTGGCACAAATGCGCGTTACCTACTCCGCTTTTTAATGCGTTTTTAGCGAAGTCCTCTAACTGAGTCTTCACTGTGGATGCTGCATTTCCGTATTTGGTGTCGGCAGCTTCTTTGCACAGGACCAACAATTGTTTGAGTCTGGTCGTGTATGCATTTAACGTTTCTAGGGGTAGTTGTCGAGTTGTTATTAGTTTATTTATTAACTCTTGGTACGTTTCCCTAGGTAAATATGCCCTATTTAGACGTTCTTCCACTTCTTTGAAGGTGGGTGGAACGTCTGAGGCGAAGAGTTGATACGCTTCACCTCGGAGTCTGGTGGGCAAAATTTGTAGGAAAGCTGCTTGTTCCTCTGTGGTTAGGCATTGCTGTGTCTGTTTACAACAACCTATAAAAGTTTGGAGCTCTTGGCTCAACTGAGGGCTATTTGCGCCAGAGAACAAAGGAACAAGCTGTGCCGTTAGTTTGGCTACTTTGGCGTAATCTACTATCTTGGAGTATTTGTAGGTTGTTGGTGGTTTATACTCGGGTAGACTAAGCAAGCTTTCCTCGTGACTGGTGTCCGTGAAGGATACATCCAGCCAGTCGTATAGGAGGTCTTCGTCGGTCGGTTCGGATTTGGTCTGATCTTTATCTTTACTTGGTGAGGCTCTTACAAATACACTGGCCTCTTTACAATTATTATTTCTTAAATTATCTTCCTTAACTAATTCGAGCGAGCGCGAGGTTCCCTTAAATTCGGCGATGTCCGCCTTAAATCTCTCTGTATCCTCCTGATATTTTTTCACTAACGCGAGTCTATCCTCGCGGTTTTGTGTTAGTTTTTTATCTAACACGTCACACTGAGGTACAGAGAGTTTATCGGAGTCCCGCGCTTTCTCGAGAACCCTATCTAAATACTTATTTAAACTTACTGTACTAGCGGCTGTCAATGTGGGGTAAACTGTGCCGCTCCGGAGCCGTCTTCCTTCGGATTCTTTGGGCGAAGGGGGTGGACGTTCGCTATTTGTTGGGGGTGTCCTCTCTGCGGTGAACTTGGTCCTCGGTGCGGCTTTCGGTGGGGAGTCACCTTCCGACTCCGACATACACTATGGGTTGTTGGTGGTTGCAAGGGGGGCTAGTAGCCTACTTAGGTACTCCCTTGCCGTAGTTCGCTGTTGATAGGGGGGGCTACTTCAGCCGTCTTTGGGTTTCCCTGTGATGTGATCTGAAAGGGGGCTTTTAGCCGTCTTCTGTTTTTCCTCTCAGACCTACTGCTGTGCGGTAATAGGTAGAGGCGAGTTGTCCCTTTGTTCGCCTCTTTATTTAAAGTTGTGGACGGGTTGACCTTTGAGTCGTCCGATGTGAGATGGCGGCCTTCCTTCCAGTCGTCCTTCTAGGGTTGGTTTTCAGGAGAGCCTATGATCCTGGAGGATGGTTCCTGGGTTTCCTACCGTTTCTTCCGGGGGAATCTTCAACTCTTTAAACGATGGTGCCTTTTTGCACTTGTACAAAGGGTAACCGCTTGCTCGCCCGGAGCAGAGGCAGCTAAAGTTGTTTAACCCTGAGCGTTGGGGGTGACTTACTGGGCTATTGACTACCCAGCAGCGGCCAAAGGATCCCCTTTTTATTCGATATTAGATCGAGGGTTTTAAAGCGTTTACGGTTTGTACCAACCAAGCTTCCTCGATCCTACCGGCTGCGCCAATTTTGTTATATAGTTGGGGGATGTCCTGATTGAAACGCACTCTCCACATTCGGTTACAAATTTATTGAATATTTACCTCTAAATCCACCTTATTTTATTTCAATCACTATTGCTCCAATATTTAATTTAAATTTAATTATGTTTAACACTGAATCGACCTTCTTTTATTGCAATCACTATTGCTCCAATATTTAATTTAAATTTAATTATCTTTAACACTAAATTGACCTTCTGTTATTTCAATCACTAGTGCTCCAATATTTAGTTTAAATTTAATTATCTTTAACACTAAATCGACCTTCTTTTATTTCAATCACTATTGCTCCAATATTTAATTATGTTTAACACTAAATCGACCTTCTTTTATTGCAATCACTATTGCTCCAATATTTAATTATGTTTAACACTAACTCGACCTTCTTTTATTGCAATCACTATTGCTCCAATATTTAATTATGTTTAACACTAAATCGACCTTCTTTTATTGCAATCACTATTGCTCCAATATTTAATTTAAATTTAATTATCTATTTAAACAACACTCGACCAACCCGACGAGAAGTTACAACCAGACTCTCTGTTCAAAACTTTTTCACGACCGCTTACCTGTTTTTTCGACTTGAACTTTTAGATCAAGGTAGAAAGCTTTGAGCTTTCTCTCTCGATCGTATAGTTTCCGTTCAGTCGTTAAACATTAGGCAAGCTTTTGGGTCGTGTGTGTGAGAGCTTTTTCCTCTCACTGGCTTGATCAAGTTCAAGCACCGTTAAACCTTGGGCAAGGCGATGTACTTTGTGGAATTTGATGGCAAGGCGCTTTTAGCCTGAGACTTGGAATTTTACCCAGGTGCTTTGCCATCATTTTTCATGTACTTTTGCCTTGCTTTGATTTCTAGGAAAATTTTACCCGTTAGCCACTTCGTGAAAGAGGATATGCAATTTCCTCTGGAATGTGTTTACGAAGTGGCTACTTGATGGTAAGTTTTCATGTTGGTTTTTTTTTTTTTTTTTTTTTTTGTGGTCATATCCATTATCCGATGTTGCTGACCTCGGATTTCGGATTTTAGACTTGCAACATCATTCGCACACACATTACCTTACAACATGGCGCCCTACGCGAAGCACGTCTTCCCTAGGGAAGACACATCAGCATCTTCTGATGCGCTTCGTGTCTCAAAAGTGATGGCATGTCAGCTTAGGCTGATCCGCTAGTCCTTCTCGACCTTAGGCGGTGTTGGCCTGAACGGCTGTTGTCTCTTCCCTTATTTTTGTAAAGCATCTTCGAGGTCTAGTGCCTCTGTCCTGACATGTTTACGAGTGTCCATAGGCATGTTAGTTTTAGCAACAGGGACACACCTTATCCAACTCTGCACTGTCCTCGGCCTGAGATGACTGATGCTCGGATGTGCCTAATCTTCGAGATCATCGGCGTCTTATGCCGTAGGGAGCTGGTGAGTCGGACAAACACCCGACTTAGGCTGTTACCAGCGTGACACTTCGTAGGTCGCATACGCTTGTACGGCCCCGATGCCGTCTCGGTATGACCGCGAAGGTGCTCGTTGACTTTGCTTAAGCTCAGGGTTAACTGCTAGCTCCATAGGCAGGACATGTTGTGGGTTCTGGGAACCTCATTAAGGTTCTCACATTCCATTTTTTTTTTGTAAATTTTTTTTTCTCTTCTTCCCATAATTTCTTTTATTCTCTTTGGTGAATACCATAAATTCTTTTTATATATTTTTTTTTCCCCCCTTTTCTTTTCTTTGATTTTTTTTTGTTGTTGATTTTTTTTCTGTTTTGAATTTTGTTTTTGTGTTTGATTCTTTTCCTCCTTTCCCTCTTACCATTCCCAATCTTTATGCAAGATAGGAGAAGAAACTTCTGGGAGATACCTGAAATTATTCTAGTTGATATCTTTGGGTTTTTTTTGTTCAAAATTATTTTGGATTTTCATTTCGGGTGAGTTGATATTTTTTTTTGAATTTTGATTTTTTTTCGAAAATTAAAAAAATTTTTTTTATTTATCATATCTCTGATTTTTTTTTGTCCTTTTATTTCTTTCTCTGATTTATTTTTTTGCTGCCTTCAAACTTGATTTTGTGCTGCGACTTTTTTTTATTTATTTTTTTTGGTTGCCCTCAAACTTGTTTTTGTGCTACGACCTTAGGAGTTGGACTCCCGCACTACTTGCAAGACCTTCTGTCTCAAATTCATAAAATTTTTTTTTAAGAAAACTTTTGGAGTTTTGACTCCCGTACTAATTGCGAGACCTTTCGTCTCAACCTTTTTGCATATAATCGGATACATAGCTGCTATCAAAATTTTTTTTCCCCATTGAGTTACCGTCTAACCAGAGATGTTTCATTCGCCAGCTGGAAAAGCAACCACTGCTCCGGACGACCAAGGAGCAAAGCCTATACCGGCTCAAGTCCTTGCCGCTTCAGTAGTGACCCGAAGTAAGTCGCAGAAGGCCCAAATGGCCTTAAATAAGACATGCGGGACGACGAGGCTGTCTTCGGACTCAGTCCAAGGCACCGCTGCTACGCAGCAGCTTGACTTGTCTAAACCACCGCCGAACTTTGGGTCAAACCTATCACTGAATACGGCCTGGACTTTCCCTCCTCGCGGACAGTCTCAGCAGATCGACGATCTCCGCCAGCTTGAGATTACATCCCCTCCTTCCGTAGGCCCTCGTCACCAAGGTGCCGCGGTAGTCATGGTCGATCATTTGTCGGAATATCTGGCGGGGTTTAAAAAAGAGATTTTAGGCTTGTTAAGGACGAACTTGGCCCAATCCATCCTGGAGAGGTCCGGTTCTGTCAACAACATGCCGAAGTTGATGCCGTTTCCCCTTCCAATGCACTAGCTGTTCACCACCTACATGCTGAACTAAGCCCGCTACGGCAACTCCAAACCTATGAGAGCGAGTCTCCTCAGCCAATACGACATAGGCAGAGACCGGCCCCTAGAGCGGCCTGCTACAACACAGGACGCCCTTCCATCCTGGCGTCCTGGGGTATACATTATACGGGTCGTAACCCAGCCTTCTCGGTGGATGACTTCTTGTTTCGGGTTGAGCGACTTGCATTCAGCTTTCGTGTGTCTGATCAGGAATTATGCGGAAATATACACCTCCTTCTCAAGGAAGAGGCGGAACAATGTTTTGCCGCGCCTATCCAGAGTTTGACTGGGAGCTATTCAGAGCTCGCATCAGACAAGAGTTCGGCTCTGCCGAGACGGACTTAGACCAAATAGTTCGCGATAATTTACATCTCAAAATAGGACAACAATTCTCTACTGTTACGGTCAGGTCCATGGTCCATTTGCAAAATTTATGCCGTATGGCGAAATGTTTAGGAGATCAAATAAACCCGATATTCACGAAATTAATATTGACCCCGCCCAGGAAACAGAGGAGTTCCTTGGTTTCCCTATGACGGAGGTGGGGAAGATGAAGCGCACCCCAGACGCGGCAAGTCATATGACTTGTTGGGACTGCGGCGTTGTGGGACGCTCCTTCCACTCCTGTATTGAAACGAACACCTCTATCTCCCACCCAAGCAGTCAACATGGAGTGGAAGAAGTGAGGCGCACCCCTGAAGCTGCCGGTCGCATGACTTGCTGGAACTGTGGCGTAGTGTGACACTCGTTTCATTCCTGTCCCAGTGAGACCAGGAGACTCTTTTGCTACACCTGTGGTCAACCAGGAATAGTGTCACCTAAGTGCTCCAGGTGTAACCCGGAAAACGCCAAGGCGACGACACCCTGAATTACCCTGCATTGTCACAATATACCCAGACTGATCCCACTCATAAAGAGAGTACCACCCAGACATATCCTTTCTACCTCATGCAAGGAATGTCCTTACATGAGAGGCAACTGAATTATGACAGAGTTAGAGCTCGTATTTTTACTGAGGAAGTGACTCTTCCGATTAATCGAAGAAGACGACGATGGAGAGAATTCCGAAAGAGAAAACGTGCAAGGAGAAAGACGCAACAGTCTTTAATATCTACAGTCATTACCAGTCAAGATGGCGGTCGACCTTATGTAAAAGTGCAGATAGGCAGTGAATCCATTTTGGGTTTGCTCGATAGCGGTGCCAGCGTGAGTTGCTTGGGACAAGGAGCCCTAGAGTTTGTCCAGCCTTCAGGCTTAAAACTCTCCGCATTGTCAGCCTCAGTTCGTACCGACGACGGTACTAGCCAGTCCGTCCCTGGCACAATAAGAGCTGCAATCACTTTTCGAGGACATACTGAAATCCTTACCTTGTTTGTAGTGCCTGGCTTAAGCCAGCAATTGTACTTAGGCGTCGACTTCTGGCGAGCATTTCAACTTGCTCCAAGTATCAGACGGTTGGTAGTATGGAGACGGAGTTGCATCAATGCGTTGAGCGGCAAGACCAACATGCCGTGGGTCCCGGGTTCGAGCCCAGATGACCGTGAGCTTTTATTAAGAAATTAAAATAATCCGCTCCGTCTCTGGGCTGTTGTCTAGCTCGCAGCAATGCAAAACAAGACTAAAGTTTCCTCACTTCCCTTACCCTAATTCCCTTCCGGCCAAAACCATGCTAACGCATCAAAGGGTTGTCCCCTAGGATTTAGCCACATCGTATAAAAAAAAAAATCTCCTCTCTCGACGTACCGCCCTATTCTTCGGTTGAGACGAACTTTCACTCCCTGAATAACTCAGACAGAACCAAACTCGACACAGCCATTGCTCAATTTCCTTCATTTATAGCTCTAGGATTGGGAAAGACCCACCTAGAGGAACATGTCATTGATACCGGCGACGCTTTGCCAATAAAGCAGAAGCACTATCCCATTTCTCCAGCAATCCAAAAGCTGATGTACGAAGAATTGGACCGCATGTTGGAGTTAGGGGTAATTGAAGAGTCCAACAGTCCCTGGAATTCCCCAGTTGTACTTGTATGTAAGCCTGGGAAGGTCAGGCTCTGCTTGGACTCTCGCAAGGTGAACCTGGTCACGAAAAAGGACGCCTACCCCTTATCCCACATCGACGGATTACTTGGGCGATTGCAGGATACTCACTTAATCTCATCCACTGATTTGAAGGATGCGTTTTGGCAGATCCCCTTAGAAAAGCAGTCAAGGGAGAAGACAGCATTTACAGTGCCCAGCAGGCCGCTTTATCAATATACTGTCATGCCTTTTGGGCTGTGCAATGCCCCACAACGTATGTGTCGATTAATGGACAAAATAATCCCTGGTCGTTTACGCGAACATGTTTTTGCACTTTTCTCTACTACTTTTTTACTCGTCGTATCACCTGACTTTAATTCCCATCTGAATGTATTACGAGAAGTAGCTGATTGTCTGCGCAGCGCTAAATTAACGATTAACGTCGAGAAAAGTTGCTTTTGCGTCAAGTAAGCCCGCTACCTGGGTTTCATGATTGGAGATGGAACTCTGAAAACAGACCCCAAGAAAGTAGCAGCCGTGGCGGATTTCCCTATACCACGCTCTGCTAAACAAATCCACAGATTTCTCGGAATGACGGATTGGTATCAGAGATTCATCCCCAATTATGCGACCCTAGCAGCTCCGATCACGGACTGTTTGAAGAAAGAAGAAATTTTATATCCAATGTAGCACCTCGGGTGTAGGCAGTGTACTCTTTCAAGTTGATGAGTCAGGCGCTGAAATACCTATTGGTTATATGTTCAAAAAGCTCAATCCAGCACAGCGCAACTATAGCATTACTGAATTGGAATGCTATGCGGCAGTGCTAAGCGTGAAAAAATTTAAAGCTTATGTAGAAGGACATCCATTTACCATCATTACTGATCATGCTAGTCTGAAGTGGCTGATGAGTCACTCGGATCTCTCCGGACGATTGGCTCGATGGAGTTTAAAGCTGCAGGCCTTTGACTTCCAGATCGAGCATCGCAAGGGTTCGCAGAATGTGGTCCCTGACACTTTGTCTCGAGCACACAATGAAACGGCAGAGGAGTTGAAAGTAAGTGCAGTCGACGTAGACTTAAACTCGCCATACTTCTCCATGGAAGAGTATGAGCAGTTGAAATCGGCTGTGCTTGCTAACCCAAAACAACTCCCTGATTTCTGTGTCTCGGATGGGTACGTGTACAAGAGGACGCAACCCCGAAGTGATGACTCGATGCAGGAGGACTTAGCTTGGAAGCTTTGGGCACCATCGGGTCTGGTGGAAGGTTTGATCCGTGAGGCTCATGAGTCACCTCAGTCAGCGCATGGAGGCTTTCACGAAACCTCAGCTAGACTCCGCGGAAAGTACTACTGACCCTACATGGTAACACATGTACGCGCATATGTATTAAGTTGTCAGGTATGTAAAGAAACTAAATCACCTAATACCATTTTGTGACCGCCGATGAGCAAGCCTTTGGAAGCCCAACGTCCATTTCATTTCATATACATCGACTTCCTCGAAACTTATCCTCGTACTAAACGTGGCAACACGGTAATTTTTGTTGTACTAGATGGCTTTACTAAGTTCGTCGTAATTAAACCCATGCGAGCAGAGCGAGCAGGCTTAGTATGTCGCTTCCTCGAGGAAGATGTCTTCTCTATCTTTGGGGTACCTGAAACCATCTTCTCCGACAATGGCCGGCAGTTTGTCTCTACCATCTTTCAGAAACTGTTGAGCGACTATGCCATTAAACATGTCAAGACCGCCAAGTATTCGCCGCACCCTAATTCATCCGAACGAGTCAACAGGTCCATTTTTTCCGCCATCCGTGCATATCTGCAAGATGACCATAGTTCATGGGATTTACACCTCCCTGCCATAGGAAGCGCTCTACGCACTTCGATACATCAGTCCATTGGCACAGACCCATACTATGCTCTCTTCGGACACCACATGGCACAACATGGGTCAGCCTACTCCATTCTGCGACGACTTGACCAGTTGAAATCTGGCGAGGTAGCAGTCTTACCCACTGCAGACCGTCTCCAGTTGATTCGCTCCCCTATTTATGACCACCTTCAGAATGCGCATGAAAAGCACGAAAAACCCTACAATACGCGCTGTCGCGACGTCACATACACTCCCGGTCAGGAAGTGTATTGTAGAGTCTTCTCACAAAGCGACATGCCAAAGGATTTTAGTGCTTAGCTGAACAATAAGTTTGCCAAGGCCAGAATAGTTAAGCGCGTCGGACAGAGTTTATATCAGCTGGAGGACATGCAAGGCAAGTCCTTGGGAACATTCCATGCCAAACACATCCGGCAGTAAAAGTCCTCAAAATTTTAGACAGTCCAAATTTTAATTGTTTGTCCGTCCGAATTTTTTTTTGTTAGTCCGTCCGTCTGCGTCCTAGACAGGAATGCCCGGCTCAGTCGGTAGAGCATGAGACTATTCTTCTCATGGTCGTGGTCGTGCCACACGTTGTTTTAATCAAGCGGTGCAGAAGATCTGAACTCTCCAGCTTCTCATTAGAGCTTGGAGGGGAATGATCCGACACTCTGTTTGAGGTGGGAGTGACCGGCTATCCTTCTTCCTCTCATCAGGGAATGAAGTGGTACCGCGGACTGCCACGGCAGCGTGCCAGCGCCTGATCCTGGGATGATCTTGTGCCTCCATTGAACTGGAGTAGATCCTGTCTCACTCTCTTCAACTCCTCATTTCAGCTTCTCTCTCATCGGATCGCTAGAACTACAGGCCTTGAGAGAGCTGTCCAGCTCTGACTCTCTGCTTGAGGTGGAAGTGACCGGCCATCCTTCTTCCTCTCATTAGGGAACGAAGTGATACCGGGAACTTCCACGGCAGCGTGCTAGCGCCAGACCCTGGTGTGTTCTTGTGCCGCTGATGAGTCCGAGTAAATCCTGCCTCACTCTCTTCAGCTCCTCTCTCATCGGATCGCTAGAGCTACAGGCCTTGAGAGAGAGACCTGTGTTGTAATGTGAGCCATCATTAATATTTTGCGCCATCAGTGTGCTGAATTGGGAAGTCACTTTTGCATACCATTTTAGAGTCACCTAGTACTTCTGTAGTTTTCGCTTCCTTAGGCTGTCACGAATGCTGTGCTTTTGGTAAGAAGAGGCATACATTCCGTGTCAGCTGCTTGAAGACGACAACTGCAAGAGATAAGTTAAAAATTTTAAAATCTTTTCTTATCCAAATCTATCCGAGCCATCCATGCTCAGACTAAATGTCTCATTCATAATTCTAAATTGTAGAGATACGAAAATTCAAGACCGGAAAGCATTTAAGCACAGGCTAAGCCAGATTCTGGACAGATTGAGGTTACGAAGGAAGTAAGCGATAAGTGTCCATCATATCTCGCCAAGGTGCGAGTTGTCGGGACACTCCACCACCGCGTAACCCACCATACCAAAAAAATTGGATGAAAAGTGTCCACAGGACGTACCAACCGAATCGCTGAGGAAAATTATTCCTACAGGCAGCCGCGGGCCATATTTACAGATAGGTCACATCAGTGCGCTAAAGAATCCGCGCCTAGATAATCCCATCGATCTGCTGAAGCCGCTAAATCAAGTGAAAAACACAAACATCAGTTTACTTAAGGGTGTTACTTAGGATTTTTTGGTCACACAGTGAGTATTATTATAAACCTAATCAAAAAATAAGCGAATTTTAACGCCAAATTTTTGTCTCACTTAATAAAAGATGTTCGCCGCGTATCATTTCAAGAAAAGTAGTCTTTTTGGACCTAAATGAAGATTTCCTTTTTGCGCAACCTTTTCATTTGTCGGACTTTATTATCGGATCACGTTGGCCGAAATCTACTAATAGTTCAAGGAAGTCTCTGCAAATGTCTTTAAGCGCCAGAAGGAAGTAACAAAAATCTTTTAGAGAAATTAACGTCATAACATAATTTAGTGAGCTTCAGCATGCCCAATTAAAGAGATCCTTTACATTATAATCGAAATATGTCAGTACCAGTAAAACGTAAAAATTTATTATCTAACAAATCAAGATTATTTAGAGTCGCTTAAGAAATTATTGCAGTCTGAAATATTTAGATTGATTGATACGATTTGATGAATTAGCGGAAGAACTATCTGACGAATGTAAAGAATTAAGTCACTCAGTAGTCGGTAGAAAGTGCATATTTTTAGCGAACGAATATTTTAATGTAATTTTTGTTGTCCTAAGTGGAATGCACAGGAAAAGTAGATTAAAAAAAATGATGTTAAGAACTATCGATGATTGCGTAATAAGACTATTTTATTGTGACTTTCAGTTAGTATAGAAAGCCGCGACATTTCTTGCTTCTATTTATAGATTTCTTATTTATATATTTTGTATTAATTATTAATTCCTAGATTTTTATGTCCAACCCTAAATTGTGCACAAATTAGGAAAATAAGTATACATTTTTTTTGTCTGCTGTCATACCTTCAATTGCCTGAAACCGATGAGATAACTAAAGGCTAAACCAGAGTTATAAAGACTAGACCTTACTCGATCCTAAAGTAATTTAAATTTATCTAAAACTTTCGAAGTATTAATTTCAATAAGATAAATGTGCTACTATTTTGGTGGAGAGAATATGAATCGGAACCTGAGTTTAAAAGAATTGTTTTTATCGTTGCAAGTATATTAAAGTTTCTATATATATTAAGCTTAATGAAATACATTATTAATTGAGTGGCTATATAGCGAATATACCTGTTTTTGTACCGCGATGAATTGTTTTATTCTCCGCCTGTTTAATTGTTGCCCAGGTACAAAAACCTGTACAACGGCTTTATCTATTTGTTGCCTAGGTACAAAACCTGTACAACGACTTTATCTATTTGTTGCCTAGGTACAAACCCATGCAATGTTGAATTGTGCGCAAGTACAAAACCTGTGCACTAGTTACAATATACAATGCTCTTGGCAGCCTCACCAAGAGAAGATAAAAGGCTTGCTTCACTGAATATCTGTAACTAACTTTATTATCATTCAAAACAAAATATTTATAACATAAATTTGCTTAAGTAAACATTTTTAAATCTACAGTCTTTCCCATGAAACATTTTTGCCTTCTGTTTAGAATTATGCTGTGCTTATCTATGGGTTTCTAATTACGTGAACGAGCACAACATAATTAGAGGAATTTTCTCATGCATTTTTTAGTTAATCAGCAAAAATGTTTCGTAAAAATGTTTGTAACCAATACTGAAGTGATGAACATCCTTATCTGAAAGGTGTAGTGGGGCGTCTTCTTCTTTCTTTAGTTGTTTTATTTCTTCCTTTAGGTGTAAAATGTCGTTGGAAGTTCTGATGAAGAAGTTCTGATATTTCGAGTGGGTCCAAAAGATCAGTCAAATTCGTTGTTGGTGTGAAAGATGTTCTTAGTGACTTACTTCCCCGGAACACTCAGCATCAAGTGTTCTAGACGAACGCACGAAAAATTTTGAACGCGATAGAGTCCCGCGGGACCAGTCTGCAGAGTCGTAGACATCTGCAAACTGATCCCATCATCCTCTCAGTTCTTCTCTCCCAACGGGAGAATCACCTTTCCCGCAGCACTTGCAGAAAATCCAAAGCGAAGAGAAGCTCCGTGGACAAGATGCTACAAGGCTGCGGCCTATTGTCACCAGTGAAAAGTGAGACTACCATTCTGCACCGACGCTAGCGGCTGCCAGGTACAGTTGAATGTGTTGGCGTTCGTTGCCAGGAACTCGAGACGGAGTCGTTTACTCAGCCTAACAACGAAGTGTCTCTTAAGTGCACGTGTATGTAACTGTGTGTCAGTGGCCTGTTGCCCAGGCTCGATCCGCATGCAATACAAATGAACTGTTGATTTAGCTAGTGTAAGAACAAAGCTAATTAAACAATTCACCTGGCTGCATGTCCTTGGCCCCAGTAAAAACGATGTTCGAGTAATGCCGAAACGCGGGCAGATTACCTGGCACAAGTGACGGACGAGTAGCATCGATTCGCACAAGGCCGGGCATGTGAAGTATCGGTGGAACAAAGTTCCTTCAACCCCACAGACCGTGCAGACTCTTTGAACGCTCTGGTCAATGTGCGACAGCTGATTTGGATGCACGAGGCTATGATGTAACAGTTTTAATGCTATATCAGAGTCTCTATAATTGGACGGATAACTGTAGACCACTCTGCAAGTCACCCCTCCGATTACTCCCAATTCTACCCCGAGATGTGCGCTCCATCTGTTAACACCTAAGTGTTCTGCAGGAAACGCATCTGCAAATAGATCGCGCAGCCGACGTGATGTCAGTGTACTGACTGGCGTGTGCGGCGGTTGATTCACCACGAAAGCGTTCACCACCTCTGTGCCAGGCGACCTGGTACTAAGTTGACTGAAACGCTCTCGTGCTGTATCAACCAATTCGTTTAATTGTGTTGTATGTGGGTGTATTAGTATGTTCCCAGAAGCATCAATGATATCTCCGAGAACTGTAAGCTGTCCTGTATCGGCTGTTACACCTCGAGCATTACTGAACACCGAATCCACTAATTCAGGATTTAACCTGATCGGTATAGCTGAAAAATCCCCGTACCCAATTTCATCCCATTGCAAATGGAATTCCGGTCTTATTCTGCCCCAGGTCGTGATCGTAGAGATCATTTCCTGAGACCAGTCGTGCGGATAGGGTGGGTGGACTGAAAGCAGATAGTAATGCTTTCCTACGCCGGCACCCCCCAAGGCGCTTACCCACAGCTGAGAAATCAAGCTATCTTCAAACCGGAACACTCGTTGGAATGCTCTGATCTGAAGGCAACGAGTTTTAACGACCATGTCCGTAAGACCCAATCATAATAATCATAATCATAATAATGCTTTATTCAAGAGTACAAAGATACATTAATTATCTTAAAGTGTACAAAGTAAGATGGTTGAATTAATTAATATTGATGGCTACTACAAATTTAAAGATTAAACAAAAATAAAAATAAAAATAAATGCAAACGCTATAACCCCATCGCTACTGGTCGACACAGCGTGCTTTCAGCGACCAAACATCCTCCCGCCTCGAGAAAAAATAAAAATAAAATGTTATAAATGAACTAACCTTTGGTTGGTGAAAAATGTGTATTTTGCCTTGTTTTTTCTTCATATTCATGGTGGTTTTTCCTGGCAAATCCCATTTGAAGAAACCTTTGTCTTTTTAAATCTTGTCCCACGGAATGTTGGCCGTTTTTAATAATTCCCCCACAATGGGACTAGCAATGATGCTTTGCTCTAATTCTAGTGGAATGCCTATATTTTTTGGAGTAGGTTTAATGCCGTTTATTGGTGTGTCCCTGAATTGAACTGGTGGCAATATAGGCGGGTCCATGAATTGGAGTGGTGGCTCGATTGGTGCATCTATAATCTGTGTTGTTGTGTTGATGATATCTATGGAAGGTTTGTTTATGGTTACCTCGTATGTTGGGTTTTGTTTTTTGGAGGTCACAGTTGGTATGGGTCTCGGCCGTGTTGGTATTCTAATACCAGGAGCATAAATAGTTGGCCGTGGTTTAAAAACAAAACCCCCTTTGAATGTTTGTGGATTGTCGGTTGTCCGTATTCGTTTGACAGTTGATGACTTTGCGTTCTGCTGAGTCTAGCGATGGACGATACCTCTTGTCTCGTTTACGGGACCGTCGCATTTATGACAACGTACGTCTATTTCTAGCCTATCTCCACGACAAACCGAACTCCGTCTGTGTTGAAGGTAAAACCAGCACCAACGTCATGTAAAGTATACAACAAGAAGGCCTGCCCACAGACCCATCAGTCTTATTCCAACTTTTCACTAAATACCATGAATCATTCAATATACCTTCCCATAAGGTTTCAGAAGTTCTATCTATTTCCTATTTATAAATGTAAATGTAAAATCTATTTCCTATTTATAAATGTAAATGTAAAAATGCTATAAAAAGAGACAAAAAAGAAACTACTTAACCTATAAAATGTATACTAAGATTAACAAAAAATGGTTAAGTAACTATAAGAACAATATAATGAACAAGAACAATAAATATAAAGAACAATAGATATAAAGAGCAACCAAATGAAAACGAACAATAAAAGAACAGGAACAAGAAACTAACTTAGAAGAACAATAGACATCAGCAAAAAACCGCGTAGTATCAAAATTAATGAAAAGGTATAAAGAAAAATCAAAAACAAATTTTAAAAGCCACCAGGCAAGCGGCAGCTCCAGGAAGAGTTCCTTAAATTCTGAAAATATTTTAAATTTAACCTAAACTGACGAAAAAAATAGTCGAAAATTAAACCGAGAATTTTGAATAACTAGAACACTGTACACTGAGTGTTCCCGGGGATAGACGCAGCACCGGGCGAAGTCGCTAAATCAAGAACCCCTGCTTGCGTGCAAGCAAAAACGCTCTCCGCAGGGACGTTCGCCACTTTTCTACTCCCCCGGAACACTCAGCATCAAGTGTTCTAGACCAACGCACGAAAAATTTTGAACGCGATAGAGTCCCGCGGGACCAGTCTGCAGAGTCGTAGACATCTGCAAACTGATCCCATCATCCTCTCAGTTCTTCTCTCCCAACGGGAGAATCACCTTTCCCGCAGCACTTGCAGAAAATCCAAAGCGAAGAGAAGCTCCGTGGACAAGATGCTACAAGGCTGCGGCCTATTGTCACCAGTGAAAAGTGAGACTACCATTCTGCACCGACGATAGCGGCTGCCAGGTACAGTTGAATGTGTTGGCGTTCGTTGCCAGGAACTCGAGACGGAGTCGTTTACTCAGCCTAACAACGAAGTGTCTCTTAAGTGCACGTGTATGTAACTGTGTGTCAGTGGCCTGTTGCCCAGGCTCGATCCGCATGCAATACAAATGAACTGTTGATTTAGCTAGTGTAAGAACAAAGCTAATTAAACAATTCACCTGGCTGCATGTCCTTGGCCCCAGTAAAAACGATGTTCGAGTAATGCCAAAACGCGGGCAGATTACCTGGCACAAGTGACGGACCAGTAGCATCAATTCGCACAAGGCCGGGCATGTGAAGTATCGGTGGAACAAAGTTCCTTCAACCCCACAGACCGTGCAGACTCTTTGAACGCTCTGGTCAATGTGCGACAGCTGATTTGGATGCACGAGGCTATGATGTAACAGTTTTAATGCTATATCAGAGTCTCTATAATTGGACGGATAACTGTAGACCACTCTGCAAGTCACCCCTCCGATTACTCCCAATTCTACCCCGAGATGTGCGCTCCATCTGTTAACACCTAAGTGTTCTGCAGGAAACGCATCTGCAAATAGATCGCGCAGCCACGTGATGTCAGTGTACTGAATGGCGTGTGCGGCGGTTGATTCACCACGAAAGCGTTCACCACCTCTGTGCCAGGCGACCTGGTACTAAGTTGACTGAAACGCTCTCGTGCTGTATCAACCAATTCGTTTAATTGTGTTGTATGTGGGTGTATTAGTATGTTCCCAGAAGCATCAATGATATCTCCGAGAACTGTAAGCTGTCATGTATCGGCTGTTACACCTCGAGCATTACTGAACACCGAATCCACTAATTCAGGATTTAACCTGATCGGTATAGCTGAAAAATCCCCGTACCCAATTTCATCCCATTGCAAATGGAATTCCGGTCTTATTCTGCCCCAGGTCGTGATCGTAGAGATCATTTCCTGAGACCAGTCGTGCGGATAGGGTGGGCGGACTGAAAGCAGATAGTAATGCTTTCCTACGCCGGCACCCCCCCAAGGCGCTTACCCACAGCTGAGAAATCAAGCTATCTTCAAACCGGAACACTCGTTGGAATGCTCTGATCTGAAGGCAACGAGTTTTCACGACCATGTCCGTAAGACCCAATCCACCCATCGCTACTGGTCGACACAGCGTGCTTTCAGCGACCCATCTTCTTCCCCCCCAAAATGCGTCAATAATTTTTCCCTGCAAAAGTTTAACGAAGCCTTCCTCGAAGCACTCCGACTTAAGCAGGTGAACGATGGACGAGGTAATCAGGTAATTGACAACGACTGCACGTCCTTTCAGCGAAAGGGGGAACAATCTAGTCCGATACGAATTTACTACTACCCAATCCACCCATCGCTACTGGTCGACACAGCGTGCTTTCAGCGACCCATCTTCTTCCCCCCCAAAATGCGTCAATAATTTTTCCCTGCAAAAGTTTAACGAAGCCTTCCTCGAAGCACTCCGACTTAAGCAGGTGAACGATGGACGAGGTAATCAGGTAATTGACAACGACTGCACGTCCTTTCAGCGAAAGGGGGAACAATCTAGTCCGATACGAATTTACTACTCCGGAAAGTTTCTCCAGAGCCATGCGGCGATTACGTGTTTTACCCTCGAGCCCGATATACACACCTAAATACTTCAAGCAAGTATTGGTCCATTGTATGCCGAGGGGAGAATCTGAACGATATCCACCTCCCACACCATAGGCCTTGGCTTTTGCTTAGGTTAACCCTAGGGCCCGCTAATCGCTCATATTGTTCGAAAACCCTACGAGCGACTGGAAATGCATCTTCTTTCGTAACGGAAATAGACAGGTCATCAGCATACGCTAGAATAAGTGGCCTTATAGTAGTGTATGGTAGGTGAACTGAATATTGTCTCAACGATTGACGAAGATTTACTAGCAGCGGTTCCAGTGAAAAGTCATAAAGCATTCCTGACAACGGGCATCCCTGACTGATACTCCGACGAAACGGAATAGGAGACAATATATGCCCATTATGCTTTATGAGAATCACTGAATCTCTATACAGACCACTGATGATCCCAATCCATCTGGACGGAAGCCCAAATTTATCGAGCACTCTCAGTAGATACTCATGCGAGACGCTATCAAACGCCTTTTCTTGATCTAACGAGATCATGGCCATCTGCGAACCAGTCTTTTCGTGGTAGGCGAAAAGATGTTTTGCTACGGCGATGTTGTCGTAAATAGTACGACCTGGTATGCAGTAGGACTGTTCCGGGTGTATTACCGATGCTATCACTGAGCTTAATATCGTTCCGAGTGCTTTGCAAACTATCTTGTAGTCGACATTGCACAACGTAACTGGCCTCCAGTTTCCCAGCCTCTGAAGATCTCCCTTCTTGGGTATTAGACGCATAACGGATCTCCGCCAACTTGAGGGAAAATCGGTATGTCCAACCACTGCAGAACTGAAGACCTCCAATAGGTCTGGAATCAAAAGATTCCTGAAGCGTAGAAAAATTCTGGAGTTAGACCATCATAACCAGGAGAGGTATGACGGCGAAGATCCTTCGTAGCGGTAAGCATATCGTCGAGGGTTAATGCTCTGTCCAGGAATTCACTATGTTGGCAACGTCGGCACAGCATATAGCCGTGTGTAGTAGTTTCGGATATAATCCGCAAGCTCGTCACCGTATAGGCGTTGCCCAGATTCGGCAAGAATCGAATCTACTTCACAAGAAGCGGTACGTCGTTGTGTTGTCTGGAAGAAGTACTCGGTCGGAGACTCGCCCTCTCGCAACCAGCGCGACTGGCTCCGGAGTACAAAATCCAAACTGTGTTTGTAATTTTGTACTCTCAGCCGTTCTTTTAATCTCTCGTATTGCGAGAGCAATTCTGGTTGCGCGGGCAGAAGCGTACCAATCCGGGTGACTTCGGCCGTCAAACTCGATGCTATATACCTGCTTCGATTGAATCTCGTCTCGATAAATGAGCGAATTTGAAGCTTTCCAACATCCCACCAATGACTAAGGTTTGCGTAGTCATTTTTCCTTTCTCGCCATTGATGCCAAAACTGTATGAATTCTTCAATGAACTGCTCTGAATTCAACAAGTTATTGTTGAAAATCCAGTAAGCAGTTCGCTTTTCGACCAAAGTGCTAGTCGCCACAACAAGAAGGTGATCACTAAATGAGCACACTTCATTAGTGACACTAACGAAAAAGTTAAGAAGGCTAGACGAGACGTAAAGTCTGTCTATCCTCGAACCCGAAAAGCTACCCCGGACATTTCGGGAAACCCTTGTGTATGACCTAGTCGTTGGATTAAGCCAACGGTAGACATCGACAAGGTTGAGCTGTCTGACTAGGTTCCGCAATCGTCCCGCGTTCACTGAGTTAAATTCAACTCCGGAATAGCGGTCGAGCGCAGAATCCAGTGTGCAGTTGAAGTCACCCCCAAGGATAACTTCACCACCGAAGTTCGAAAGATGCGACAGGACAGAGTCCATTACCTGTCTTGCGATATCCTGGTCATGCGGTAGCTACACGTTTACTATCCTTAGTGTTTTGTCTCGCAAGACGAATTCTAAGGAAGACGCGAAACCTGAGCAGATGTCTGTGTATACAGGAGACGGTAGTGTAAAACTGTTCGACACAGCAATTGCCACACCAGATCCTCTACGAGGAGCTGGTGTGGCAAAAACTGGGTAACCTTTGTGTAATATAGTGTTTCGTTCGAGTTGTGTAAATGTGTCGAGTGTGAAATTTGTCTCCTGTAGGAGTGCAATGTCAGTATTAAAATGTTTTATGTCTTCGAAAATTGCGTGTAGGCGTGTATTTGCACTTAAGCCCCCAGTATTCAGACAGACTATCCTACACATTCAAGGGGAAAGCTGAACTCAGATTATGAGTGTACGACTCTATTGAAGAAGCGCCCTGTCCAGGCGCTGCTCTTCGGGGGTGTCCACTACTTTATTGTAGAGGCGCTCGAGCCTCGACACCTCATTGTAACGAGCCCGCTTCTTTGCTTCCTGCTTCAGAAGCAATAACTGAGGCAGGATCCTGGCTGGATCACCAAGCTCTCGCTTGAGTATAGCCAGGATCCTGTCTCCGCTCTTTTTGTAGTAGAGACTGTCAAGGATCGTGCGGAGCTTCGCCCTCGGCACCTCCACCAAATCGGGGTCCACCTCGAAGCGGCTATTCATCGACGCGGTACTGCCGCACGATTCGTAGCCGCTCTGAGTTGGACCGGCCGTCTCGGTAGCGGAGAGAACCTCGACGTCTGAGAGGTCATCAGTGAAATCTTCTGATGCCACCGACGACGCACTCGGAGCGACAGGTTTTGTCTCCTCCACCGAAACCCTCCTCTTGCTCAGCACCTTCTTTGACGGAGGTGGAGGCATGACCTCCTGGTCAGGCTTGCGCCTTGTGCGCCTCTTCTTCTTTTTCTTCTCTTGCCCTGATTTTGTGAGCTCCTCATCTGAGCTCACTACTTCTACCCGTGTTGGGGTGGCACCGTTTACAGCCAGGACCGGAGTTGTCTCTGGAGTGCTTTCCTCGGGCACTTTTTCTGCAGTTTGCTCCAAGAGAGCAGGCGCAGCACTGGGCGAAGGCACTACTTCGGGCACAACTGCAGGTGCAGGAGCACGCTCCACAGCGTCTTCAGCCACTTTCCTGTCCCTCTTGGGACACTCTGCAGCAAAATGCCCTACCTGATGGCAGGCGAAACATTTTGCCTCAATCCAATGACGCGACCCGAGCATGCTCCAGAAAAAGCCCTCTGGAAGCACACATCCCTGGTTCAGGGAGACGTACGCTTCCCGGCTAGAGCTGAGAATGCCCCGACTGAGCCCTTGGTCACCAAGTTTAAGGGGTACTGCCCGAACTTTGCCGTGGATCTTTCCAAATCTTCGTAAGAAGCCTTCAAGGTCCTCAGGCTTAGCTCGGCGTGGAACCCGGGAGAAGCAGATTCTCGTCGGCTTCACTGTCACCGGGTACGGTTGCAAGTGTCTACCACCCACATCGATACCTTCGAGCATTAGCTTCGTGGATGCTTCTATGGTGGTGGTATACACTTCCACCATACCGCGTCCGACTAGACCAAAGGAGAATATCCTCTCCAATGGAACGACCTGTGACACAGCTCGCAGGTACGTACTTTGAGTAACTCCGCGAAGGTGCTCAATGTACATCCTGGGCGTCAAAAAGCCCTTGAAGGTTCCCGCCTGATTTGGGCCGAGACTTGCTCAAATCAGCCTGGGGCTGACGAGGAGTCACATAACTACCTGCAATAGTAATGTAGGAACTTTTATTAGAGCTGCCACTTACCTGCTGGGCGTACTACCCCGGAGCTGGTCGCTGCTGCTCTTGTTGGCGCTGGATTGCTGGTCGCGGCTTTTTGTCTCCTGAGAGGTTTAGCCGCATTATGGTGGTGGTCGGAGCTGGAGCATCCTTCGATGCAGCTCTGACAACGTCTGCTAGTTTAGGAGCTTTCGTAGCTCCTTTAGTTACAGCGGATGCTGCTGTCACACTGGCAGCGGATGCTGCTGTCACACTGGCAGCGGATGCTGCCGTAACACTGGCAGCGGGTACTGCCGGTACAGTTGCAGCTTTTGCTGCCGTCACATTTGAAGTGGGTGCAGCGGATGCTGCCTTACCCGAAGCGGTGTGTGCCGCTGATTTCTTCGCAACGGATGTCGCAAGCCCTTGAGCAGCGGATTTTCCGCTGCACGACGGTAACAAGGGTACTGCAGAAGTCACTGCCTTAGCTGCGTCCTTCACTACTGGCTTGATGGCGGCTTCCATTGCTTCCTTCAGATTCCTAGCATTTTCTGTGGGCCCTGGTTTTGCCTCTTCAGTGGGCACAAGTTTTGCCTTTTCAGTGGGCACTTTTTTTAGATAGTCGACGAGGTCAACTTTTTGTCCTCGGTCTTTCCTTCGTCTTAATTTGGGGGGCTTTTCACTCCCCCCAGTATCACTACTACTGCTACTGCCACTCATTTTGAGTGCAGTAGCAAGTTTACTTGTCCTTTTAACTTGCTCTGGTCACTTAGATTATGCAATTTTAGTTCGTTGCTATGACAACCAGAAAAAACTTTAAAATTTCACCCAATGTCACTTTTTCCAAAATTTTCTTTTAATGTTTTATGCACAATTTAACCAATTTTTAACTTCACTTCAAATGTTTTCACAACTATTCACACAACTGAATAACACTATCCACTTTTTTCGCTTCGTTTTTGGCACTTTTTTACGATTATTAAATTGACGCATCCGTCGACTCTGGCACTAAGAAAAGTTCCTAAAATTTTTTTTTAAAAAATTCCAAAACTAATCCTAGCACTAAACAGAAATCACCGAAACCGTGAAGAAACTTAAACTGGAACATGATTGTTTGAGTGTTCCCAGATCTTGATCCTATTTGTAATTCCCTAACTTCGGGGTAGGTCTCTCCTCCCCTTTTAAAAGAAGGGATCATAAGATCCATTCGTGAACAGATTTGTCTGTTAAAGATCATCATTGAAGGCGATTTTCCGGTAGAAGGATGCATTGTTTTTCTATACAATAATAGTATGTTACTCAATTCCTTATTTAATTCTTCCTGGTTTGTGCCTTCTATGTGTTTAAGTTTATTTTTAATAGTTTGTACGTAACGTTCGGCTTGGCCATTTGTAGCAGGATGATAGGGTGCACTAGTTTTATGTGTGATACCGTTTCGTTTTAGGAAATCTTGAAAAACTTTAGAAGTAAATTGTGTTCCGTTATCTGAAACGAGAACACACGGAATTCCGAAAGTACTAAAAATTTCCCTGCAGATCTGAATTGTCGTTTCAGTGGTAATATTTTTAACAAAACGTACTTCCGGCCATTTAGAGTAGGCATCTATAAGGACGAAGAAATATTGTCCTTTAAAAGGCCCATCATAGTCAATATGGACATGAAAAATATTGTAACGCTGATTTTGTTTGAAATATTTATTCCAATTTAAAATACACTTTGATACTTTACAAATAAGTACTGAACAACTTACTGTTTCTAACGCACAACCAAGACTCGACCGCGTTATCTCTGTGTAAAATGCACTTGGTACATGACCTTCAATTGCCCTTATTTAGATGAATTTTCTAGCAATATTTCATTCAAATGTAATGGTGTTAGATTGAATTGATAGTGCTGCTGCCGTCTGTCGGTTCGACTTAACATTGTGTTTTATTGACTCTAGTCTCAAACCACTTGAAATATTTCGTTAAGTTGCAGTTTATGAAGAATGATATTTAATTAAAAACAGCAGATCAAACGATCAATCGTTGAGGAAGTTATAAATATATATGAATTGTAAGTATAGTTTGTCGAGTCTTGTTTGCTCATGTACATTAATTTGAATTATTACAATATTTGTTTTTCTTGCAGGCAGATGATGCAGTTGAGAACATCGATGGACTGGGATAGTCAAGGTCGGCAGATAAGTATAACCCAGTGACCTACTTTGTGTTGTTTGTTTACAGATGTCGTCATGGATTCAACAGACACGTTGAAATGGTGCAGTAGGAGCCTGCCACGGATGCGTCTCTACTTTACTCGGGCCCGGGCGAAAACTTTGGCATATAGTACAATTTTTTGTTATTTCTTCGATTTCGCGGTCCATGCTCGGCCACCAACAATAACCACGGGCAAGACTTTTCATTCGCTGGGTACCGAAATGTGAACTATGTATCTCTCTTAAAACTTTTTCCCGGAAATCAGCTGGCACGTAAACACGTATACCTCTCATCAAACAATTATTTTGTAATGAAAATTCGGTTTGGCCTACCCCGAACCTATACTTCGGTTCTACTTCTCTACCGTTCTTTAACCCATTTATTAGGATTGAAACTGATTTATCAGTTTGTGTCGCTTTGCCTAATTGCTCAGCAGTAACCGGTAAGGTTTCAATTATACTGATTTGTACAACTTCTGCTTCTTCTAGTTTATTGTTTGCTTCAGCTATAGGTAATCGAGAAATTCCATCTGCATTTCCGTGATCTTTAGTATTTCTGTACTGAATTGTATAATTGAATGATTCTAAAAATACAGCGTAATGTTGCATTCGTATGGCAGACAAAGCTGGTAAACCTTTCTTGGGTGAGAAAATTTGTACAATTGGTTTATTATCCGTAAGCAAGTAAAAGTGTCTATTATAAACGTATTGATGGAATTTCTTTATTCCAAAAATAATTGCATACGCCTCCTTATCGATTTGCGAATACTTCTTCTGTGTTTCGCTTAGTATTTGTGAAGCATACTGAATTGGACGTTCAGTCCCGTCTGGGTATCTGTGGCTAAGTACCGCTCCAACACCATAAGGAGAAGCGTCAGTTGCTAGTATCAGAGGAAGTTTTGGATCATAGTGAACAAGAACTTTTTCTGACATCATTTCCTTTTTAATTTTACTGAAAGTTTTTTCTTGTTCTTTTCCCCATTTAAATGGTACGTTTTCTTTTAATAAAATATAAAAGGAGTAAAGTAATGTGCTCAAATTTGAGAAAAATCGCCCATAATAATTTATAAAGCCTAACAAAGCTCGTAATTCCGATTTATTTTTCGGTATCGGCATATTTTGAATCGCGGTAATTTTCTTTTCTCTTTTATGTATACCATCTCTATCAATAGTTAAACCGCAATACTCAATTTTTTCCGTAAAGAAAGCGCATTTTTCAAAGTTAATTCGTATCTTGTAAGTATCTAAACGCTTTAAAACCTCTTCCAGACTTTTCAAATGAGTTATATCGTCAGGACCCGTGATTTTTATATCATCAAGGAATGCTGTAACGTAAGGAATTCCTTGTAACATTTGTTCAATTATTCGTTGCCATATTGCAGGGGCTGGTGAGATGCCGTACATTAAACGATTTGGTTGATATAATCCTTTATGGGTACTAAGTGTAAGGATTTCGCGATCCTCCGGTTCAACTTCTAATTGTAAGTAAGCTTTTGTAAGGTCTAATTTTGTAAAACGTTGCCCTCCTGCCATATTCGAAAATAACTCATCAATTGTCGGTAAGGGATATTCGTCAACAATCAAGTTTGGATTGACAGAGATTTTGTAGTCCCCGCAAATTCTAACTTTGCCATGTGCCTTACGCACTGGCACAATTGGCGTAGCCCACCTGCTGTGGTTGACTTTTTTAAGAATTCCATTTTTAACAAGCTCATCCAACTCAGATTCGATTGCCTCTTTTAACGAAAAAGGTACTGGACGCGCTTTTATAAACACAGGTTTGGAGTCATTTTTGAGCTGCAATTTAGCTCGAACATTTTTAATTTTCCCGATCGACGAAGCAATAACCTTACTATATTTATCCAATAAACTCTTAGCTTTATCCGAAATATTTAAGTTTTTTACCGTATACTTGGTGCACGAAATATCATTTTCTACTTGAAAAATATCGTTAAAATTTAATTGAAAAGCGTGTATCCATTCTCTTCCCATTAAAGGATATTTGTCGGAATCGACAATATAAAGCGGCAACTCACACGAAATATTATTGTACTTAACTGTCACGTTAATATAACCCAAAACTTCTAATCTTTGATTGCAGTAGGAGGCAAGTTGCAAATCCGTCCTGTGGATACGAGCATTTTTAAAAAACTTATTTTTATCACTTCTCCTCATTAATGAAACTGGCGAACCTGTATCTAATTAAAATTTAATATTTTTACCTGTAACTTGCAAATCAATCCATATTTTACTTCTACTGTTTGACGTAATATTGCAAATTTCTTCTAAATCCAATTCCTGTACATAATTTGTATTCTTTTTATTTTTAAATTGTAAACAAACCTTTGCTAAATGACCTTTCTTATTACAATGCCGACAAACTGTATTAAAGTGTGTACACATGTTTGCTTTATGCGATTCATCGCCACAACGATAACAAAATAATTTCTTACCTGAACTGTTAGCTAACTTAAAACTACACGAGCTAGGGCTGTTTGAAAAGTGTTTCTTCACTTTGCTGTTGTTGAGTGATGATTTTGTATGACGTTGACGAATTTGATTTACACTAGCTTCCGCCTTTGCGCCTTGTATCTCCGCGCAGTCTTTAGCGGAGAGCTCTAAAGTTCTAGCCGTGGCAATAGCAGTGTCCAATGTGAGGTCTTTTGTAGCGAGTAACTTATTCTGGATCATCCGGTTATTTAATCCGAAAACAAACTGATTCCTCAAAGCTGTGTTGAGGTAAGAACCAAAATTGCAATGCTCTGCAAGCCGGCGTAATTTTGTAAGGTACTCCTCTGCGCTTTCGTTATTTTGTTGTTTACGCAGATGAAATCGGTAATTTTGCACTATTTCTAACGGTGCGGGATCGAAATAATTTTGTAATGCTTCTTTTACCGCTTCGTATGTCTTTCCATTTGGCTTCTCTGGCGCAAATTTATCGCAAGCGATATTGTACGTTTCTGGCCCGAAATAATGCAATAACCAATACAGCTGCCTCTTCTTGTCTGTAATTGTGAACACTTGGAGAGCTCCCTCTAGCCTCTCGACCCATCGCGCCCATTGTGTGCGGTTTTTATCGAAATATTCGATTGTAAACGTAGGTTGTACTTTTGCCATACTCGCAGTGAGTGTATCGAGCAATCTTATTTCACTTTCATGCACAGCACTTGAACTTGGAATCGTGAAAGGCAATGTTGATGGAGTAGTGTCGGTGTAGTAGTGGATGGTGTTGTAAATGAAGCCTTGTAAACGGTACTTCAATTCAATTTATTTCTATTATAAAAATTTCAAGTGGGAGAACCTACGCCGGCTTACTTACTACTGAACTACGTACAGAAAACCTCAATATACTTAGATGGCTATGTAGTGTTTGTGTGTGTGGCTGTGTAATTAAAAGTACATACATTACTATACAATATAAGTTTGGGTCACAATAGCAAGCAAGATCACAATAACAATAATACTGGGGAAATTTTGCATCCAGCCCATATCCACACAATCACACAAACCCAAACACCCCACCCATACTCAATAGCTATGATCTCGTTCTCAGCAATAAGGTCAAACAAGCGTTTGAGGATGCACTCACAGAGGTTGCACACTTAAACGCAACACAACGGCACATAATACCAAAACAGGGCACATCTAAACAATTATCCAGCATTCTTAACATCTTGAATACGGACGTTCTGCCAGAGTACTTAACACATGACAGAACGTTTACTGAAGTGCATACAGCGATATATTGTGCTGCTGTTGCGGCTATCAGATGCAATGGTTCAAAGACGCGCAATCCAACTAATATCAACAACACAACGCGGAAAAAACCGGCTTGGGAGAAATGACTGGAGAGGCGAATCGACGGGATCCGTTGTGATCTCGGCCGTCTTATCCAGTATAAACAGGGAAACAGAAGTAAGAGGGTAGTTAAAAAAGTTCACAAAATTTTAGAAAAACAAGAAATACACACAAACAGAGACACAATAAATACAAATATTACAATCCACATAGATACACTAGTTCAAAAACTTTCGGCACTTTCCACTAGATTAAAAAGATACAGAAAGTGTACGGATAGAAAAACGCAGAACACACAATTCATTCGCAATGAAAAAAACTTTTATAGATCACTTACACACAATCAAAATTCAAACAATAGCCCGGGAAGTGAACTACATTCCGAAAGAGATATGGTCGACTTTTGGTCATCTATTTGGTCAAAAGAAGTCCATCATAACCCCAATGTTGAGTGGATGGAAGCAGAAATGCAACGCGTCCAAGACATACCCAACATGCCAGAACCACAGATATCGATGGAGATACTGACGGATGTCATTGAAAATACCCATAACTGGAAAACACCAGGCACAGACAATATTCAAAATTACTGGTTCAAGAAGTTTATATCTACACATATGCACCTCTTACACCACACTAATAATTTTTTCGATAGCCCGGAAACCCTCCCGAAGTTTTTAACGGAGGGAATCACGTACAACATCCACGAACTCTTGATGAACTTTCGTATGACACTCCTTTAATGTTTTCCAGCGTAACTATTCCGAAAAAACTTTTTACTTTGCACGTTTCAACATAAATGAAGTAAATTCACTGCAGCACGCCTCCATGTGTTGTATTTTTGAATTTGTGTTTTACTTCCTTTTTGGAGATTTAGAAATCCCATCCTCGTCGCCACTGTTGCATTTAAAACACAAGTTTGGACTACTTCAATTCAATTTATTTCTATTATAAAAATTTCAAGTGGGAGAACCTACGCCGGCTTACTTACTACTGAACTACGTACAGAAAACCTCAATATACTTAGATGGCTATGTAGTGTTTGTGTGTGTGGCTGTGTAATTAAAAGTACATACATTACTATACAATATAAGTTTGGGTCACAATAGCAAGCAAGATCACAATAACAATAATACTGGGGAAATTTTGCATCCAGCCCATATCCACACAATCACACAAACCCAAACACCCCACCCATACTCAATAGCTATGATCTCGTTCTCAGCAATAAGGTCAAACAAGCGTTTGAGGATGCACTCACAGAGGTTGCACACTTAAACGCAACACAACGGCACATAATACCAAAACAGGGCACATCTAAACAATTATCCAGCATTCTTAACATCTTGAATACGGACGTTCTGCCAGAGTACTTAACACATGACAGAACGTTTACTGAAGTGCATACAGCGATATATTGTGCTGCTGTTGCGGCTATCAGATGCAATGGTTCAAAGACGCGCAATCCAACTAATATCAACAACACAACGCGGAAAAAACCGGCTTGGGAGAAATGACTGGAGAGGCGAATCGACGGGATCCGTTGTGATCTCGGCCGTCTTATCCAGTATAAACAGGGAAACAGAAGTAAGAGGGTAGTTAAAAAAGTTCACAAAATTTTAGAAAAACAAGAAATACACACAAACAGAGACACAATAAATACAAATATTACAATCCACATAGATACACTAGTTCAAAAACTTTCGGCACTTTCCACTAGATTAAAAAGATACAGAAAGTGTACGGATAGAAAAACGCAGAACACACAATTCATTCGCAATGAAAAAAACTTTTATAGATCACTTACACACAATCAAAATTCAAACAATAGCCCGGGAAGTGAACTACATTCCGAAAGAGATATGGTCGACTTTTGGTCATCTATTTGGTCAAAAGAAGTCCATCATAACCCCAATGTTGAGTGGATGGAAGCAGAAATGCAACGCGTCCAAGACATACCCAACATGCCAGAACCACAGATATCGATGGAGATACTGACGGATGTCATTGAAAATACCCATAACTGGAAAACACCAGGCACAGACAATATTCAAAATTACTGGTTCAAGAAGTTTACATCTACACATATGCACCTCTTACACCACACTAATAATTTTTTCGATAGCCCGGAAACCCTCCCGAAGTTTTTAACGGAGGGAATCACGTACATGCTACCAAAAGGCAATAATAACACCATAGATCCATCCAAATATAGACCGATCACTTGCCTACAGACATTTTATAAGATTATAACTTCTTGCACCAGTAAACTAATCCACAAACACACAGAAGAAAATTACATATTGTCTGAGCAGCAAAAGAGATGCCGACAATGGTCATTGGGTTGTAAAGAACAACTGCTCATAGACTCTGTGATCCTGCTACAAACAAAAACTGCTCGCCGGAATATACATGCAGCATATATCGACTATAAGAAGGCGTATGATTCTGTCCCGCACTCTTGGCTGGTCGATATACTGAATGTATACAAAATACATCCAACACTCATCCGCTTTTTGCAACACTCAATGAAATACTGGGACACAAAAATAAACATAAAAACACCAAACCAACAGATTACAACACCCCCAATACCAATCAGGCGAGTTATATTCCAGGGAGACTCTTTTAGTCCGCTATGGTTTTGTCTCGCTCTGAATCCACTATCACGTGCCTTGGATGCAACCGGTTATGGGTATAATATACGACACGACAGGGAAAATATTCATAAAATCACGCACCTCATGTATATGGACGACATTAAATTATACGCTTCCTCGAAACCTCATCTGCAACAGCTGCTGCAGACTACTCTGGATTTTTCCAATGACATCCGGATGGAGTTCGGAGTTGACAAATGTAGGACGCTTCATGTGACGAGGGGAAAACATGAACTTGTGGGATTCGATCTCCCATCCGGGGACACTATTGAACCAATGGGGGAGGGCGAACTCTACAGGTATCTTGGATTCCAACAATCACGTGATATACCTCACACGGACATAAAGCGAGCGCTAGAGACCAAATATACAGGCCAATAGTCTTCTAAAAACTAGCCTTAATGGGAAAAATCTCATTAAAGCTATAAACACGTATGCAACCCCAGTCCTTACTTATTCCTTTGGGATAATTAAATGGACACAGACGGACTTAGAAGCACTGGACAGAAGAACGTGAACGATGTTGACAAGGTACAGGGCACACCATCCTAACTCCTGTACTGAACGACTAACGCTACAGAGGTGCGAGGGGGGTCGTGGCCTGATAGACATAAAGTCACTGCATTATAAACAAGTGAAATCTATCAGAGAATACTTCTATAGCAAAGAAGATAACTCTCCATTGCATGCAGCAGTGATCAAAGCTGACAACAAACAAACACCACTTGATTTGCACAACAGAATGCTGGATAATACCCTTAACATAGCCACACACACAGATAAACAGCAAGCATGGTCACAGAAGTCTCTCCACGGAAGACATTACGCTGACTTGAACCAAAATCATGTCGACAAAGATGCGTCGAATGCTTGGCTCAGTCGCGGTGATTTATTCCCTGAGACGGAGGGATTCATGCTTGCTATACAAGACAAAGTCATTAGCACGAGGAATTATAGGAAACACATCCTTAAGGATGCGGCAGTTCAGGACGACACGTGTAGACTTTGTCATTTAGCATCTGAAACAATAGAATATATAACGGCTGGATGCAAACTCCTTACTCAAACAGATTACTTGCATAGGCACAACCAGGTTTGCAATGTCAGACACCAACAGTTAGCCCTAAAACATAACCTTATTACACCCGCCACATACACACCATATTACAAATATACACCAGACAGTGTTCTTGAAAACTCCACACATAAAATATATTATGATCGGTCAATAATAACTGATCGGACAATACACCACAATAGACCGGATATTACTCTCATAGATAAACACCGCAAAACAACATACCTAATTGACATTGCAGTACCCAACACCAACAATGTGCAGAATACTTTTAGAGAGAAGATTACGAAATATACAGATTTG
The DNA here is from genome assembly GCA_964036015.1 of Leptarthrus brevirostris. Lineage (NCBI taxonomy): Eukaryota > Metazoa > Arthropoda > Insecta > Diptera > Asilidae > Leptarthrus > Leptarthrus brevirostris. Next base: position 47,615,827 of record OZ038373.1, read on the forward strand.
GCACACAAGGTACAGCGGATGTGGAAAATGGACAAAGTGACTATGGTGCCAATCATCTTGTCTTCCACAGCCGTTGTACCGAAAACACTAATCACAAATATACAAGCACTAAAGTTACATAAAAACACTACACACACACTTCAGAAAGCGGTTGTTCTTAACACTTGCCGAACGGTTCGCAAATTCCTGAACTACGGACAGGACGCTACAGACAATACATAAGAACATAACGAACGAATGACAAATCCCCGAAGTCTTGGTATTACGCCCGACGTAGGGGAAAACTACCGCCGCGCCGGCTAAAAGCCGAGATGACACGCGTCAAAACCGAAAATAATAATGTTTATTACAAAATTTAAATTTTAAAATTAAACTCCATTACAAATTCATTCCAATTTAAAAAATAAAAATAAAAATAATAATAATATACATAATATATAAACTAAAAACATAATAACAGTAAAAATACACATATGTATATATATACTTATACTAAATACCTGTACTATATATAATAAAAAAATAGAGAAACCCTAGAATGGAACGTATACTACTTGCTAATAAACTAGACAATGGCTCAGAGGCCGTCTGGCAAACAGTAAAAAAAATTAATTAAGAATTATATCCAATTACAACCCACATAATTACAAAACGTCAATTAAAGAAAAAAGAAAAAAGAAAGAGAAAAAAAGCAGATAAAACGATGAAAAGAAGTAATGCGAGAATGAGCTCAGTGGAAAAGTTCGGCATCGTGCATTTAGCGACACAAATGAATATCAAAATCAGTTATTAAATTCATTTACTAGGAATTTCCTGTACCTTCAGGCTTTTGTAGCAAAAAGAAACAAATCATTATAATTGTTCTTACCATTTAATACATCAATGATTTCAGCCTCTTATAGCACTCGCTTACCAAACGCTAGGACACGGAGTTCAGTGAGGATAGGACATCCGCCAAGAAAGTGCAGCAGGTTCTCCTCCTCATTTAAGTTACAAAGGGAGCATAAACTGCTTCCTCCTCTTCTCCAAGGACTGCTATTTAAGTATATTAAGCCCCCCCCCCCCACCTGTATCTCCAAATTAGATTAATTTTTTCTACCGATATGCAGTCTTTAACATAACTTTGCGCTGAAAAGTAATGCAATTTGTCGTAAAGTTCATGCCGTATGGTACTTCTAGCTTGATGTACTGCTTTACTCCTCAGCCATGGGTCTTCTTTTTTAATTATGTGTGTTATCATAGCTTTGAAGGAATGGTTATTTATTTGGCCAGTATTCAGATCAATGTCGTGCTTAATCGCTAAATCTTGCCATGTAGTATACCAGTATATTTTTTTCTCCATGATCTTACGTGCCAAACGATATGGTAGTCTATTATTGTCGTATTTGTAAAGTACCCTAGCTAAGTATTCGAAATGCAACTTTAAAGTGTAGATATAGATACAAGGTAAACCAGTTTCCAAAGCTATCATATAGTTTGGAGTTTGTTGTGGCAACTTAAACAGTTTCTTTACAAAAAAGCGTTGCAGCTTTTCAATTAACTCGTGCTGCTGATATCCCCAAATCTGTGCTCCGTAGCATAAAACAGACCTTGACACTGCATCAAATAATTTAAGTTTATCTGGGTATCTTGTTTTGATACTTCTGAAAAAGTTATTCCAAACTATATTTATGCTAATTTTTGCAGAGTCAAGACGGCTTTTAAAATAAGTTGCCATTGAGAGTTTCGGAGTGAGAATGATTCCCAGGTATGCGTATTCTCTTACTACATCAATTGCCACGTTACCGTAGCACCAGTTCTCAGTGTTCCTCCTCCTACCGCCACCTCGCTGAAAAATCATGATCTTCGATTTTCCCAAATTTACGACAAGGTTCCACATTTGACAGTATCCCTCTAACTGATAGATCATTCTTTGCAACTTAATTGGGTCATCGGAGAGGATAACTAAGTCATCTGCATACATAAGCACTTTTATTTCAATATCTTCAATCATTAGTCCACTTTCCAGAATCCCCTCAATGTCATTTATAAACAGTGCAAATAACAAAGGACTCAAAATCCATCCTTGCCTTATCCCTGTGTTACTAAGCAAACTCTCAGAGAGCTTATCCCCATTCCATATTTGCGACTGTGTATTTTCGTACATGCTTTGCAGTATTCTTACAAATTTTGTCGACATGCCTAATTTATAAAGTTTATAGAATAGCGAGCTACGATCTATAGTGTCAAAGGCTGATTTAAAGTCGACAAAAAATGCATATACCTTTTTAATATTTAGCGAGTCACTCAGCTTTATAATATTTAATAGGTTAAATATGTTATCAACAGGCGAATATCCAGAATGAAAGCCAGCTTGGCACTCGTGTAGAATTTTATACCTTCTCTCCCACAGGGAAGCTCTATTATAGAGCAAACCTGCAAAAAGTTTCGCCGCAGCATCCATAAACGACAGCCCTCGGTAATTCTCTACACATTTCGCGTCCCCTTTCTTGTGTATAGGAAAGATGACAGATTTTACAAAGCTGCTGGGAACATCACCATTTTCGTAAATTTCATTGTAACACTTTAGCAGACATCTCAAGAAATCCTCAGGTGCGTGTTTATAAAATTCATACGGGATTCCATCAATACCGGGAGCCTTATTGTCCTTGACTTTATTTAGAACTTCTTGCAGCTCACCAAGCTCAAAATCACTATCTAATATGTTGTCTTGTATAAGTGGAGCAGCGTAAAGGATAGTGTGTGTAACCGGTGCAGAATTTAACAGCAATTTAAAGTATTCTCTAAAATCCTCCACATCTAACATTGCGCTAGTTATGAATTTCTTGCCGTTTTTTCCTTCGCCAAACCCCACCATGTTTTGGAGTCGTTCGCTACTTCCAGTTTCACTATAATTACTTTATAGTAATGGTCCTTTTTAGCCCTACAAAGCTCCTTAAACCTCCTAGCGTATTTAACATAATTTGTTCTAGCCAAGCCTGATGCAGTTTTGCGAAATATGTTTAACCATTTAAACGAGAGATTTCGCGCTCGCAAGCAATCATTATCAAACCACTTTTGTTTGAATACCCGCTTGTTACAAGTAGACTTCATTGAAGAACGTCCAATTATCTTAATTAAGCTCTCAATTGACCCAGTAAAGTTATTAGTCTTGCAATAGTAGCTAAGTTTTGATCTATAAATATCAGGGTTCTGAGCATTCCAATTGAGCTTAGGAAGCAGCGGTAGTGGTTTAATACACTGTCGCGAATTATCTATTGTCCACGATAAGTGCAGAGGAAAATGGTCTGAAAACATTTGTTCGTCTACTATCAGCCTAGATACCAATGGTAAGAGATTATAAGAGACCGCAATAATATCATTTACAGAAGCACCACTTCCGGACACATATGTGTACTTGCCATCATAATCCCCTTCCGTTCGACCGTTTAAAATTGCTAAGCCTAAATCACTACAGAGCTCTAAAAAACGCTTCCCTCTTCCGTTTACAACAGCATCCTGTGATCTCCTGCGAATATTCATAGAGGAACCAACTTCAAGCTCTTCAGGAAGATCCTGCAACTGGCCTATTCTTACATTAAAGTCTCCCAAAATAACTATGTTTGTTATTTCCCCGGCAGTAAATAAATCGTTAAACCTGTCAAAATTAGATTCCCAACTAGTGCAATTAATGTAGGCTGGTATAAAACTAATCACGTCTGCGCCTTGCCGCAGTTGAACAAATGGCCAGTCTTCCTTCCACAAGAATCTTAGCTTGTCTGCCAAGAATACTTCAGATTTAATTCCCAGCAGCAGCCCCCCACCTGCTCTTCCGTACTGTGAAGCTCTCGCCGCACTTACTCAGCGAACCTCAAAACCCCCAAAGAACTTCGCGTATGAATTATAATTTTCCTCCAATACATGAGTTTCATAAAGGCAAAAAATGTCGAAACTTTGAACGTAATTGAAAAATATAAAAATAGCACTAAATAAGTGCCTTCTGTACATCCTCTGTTGTTACATTCGTCCTTCTCAACTACTAGACGCCTACGAGCCCATAATCGAAGTGATCGATACCCTGCTTGAGAACGCTAACGCGTCCGATGAATTTATTTTATTGGGTGACTTTAACCTCCCCCGTATCCAATGGTCATTGTCCGAGGACTGTTCTCACTTTGTCCCCCTTAACGCATCTTCGGCCAAAGAAGCCTTCTTTACCGATCAGCTCTCCGTTTCAGGTCTCTTTCAAGTAAGCGGAGTCAGGAACTTCCTGGACAGACAATTAGACTTAATCTTTTCTTCAGACCCAGTTAACTCGGCTGTCGCAGAAAGCAACAATCTTCTCTCCTCCCTCAACCTTCACCATCCTCCTTTGTTCCTCGTTTTCTCCTACGAGCACCCTCATGCCGTTTCAGGCTCCGAGTCTTCTTTATCCTTCAATTTTCGTAAAGGCGACTTTGACAAATTAAATCACTTGCTCCTCAACTCTAATATTGGGGATATCCCTCAACATCCCCCAGTTGACGTTGCTTTAGAGGCGTTCTATTCGGAAATACACGCTTGTCTTACACAATCTATCCCTCTTCTTCCTCGTAAAAAGAACTCCTCATCCCCCGTATGGTACGACAAAGAATTACGCTCTCTTCGCAACAGGAGAAATAAACGTTGGCAAACTTTTCTTCTAACCCAGACTGAGTCTGACTATTCTTCCTATCTATCTGCTTATACCTCTTTTTCTGAACGTTGTGATACCCTCTACCATGAGAACCTCCAACGGATGGAAACTAGCCTCATATCCGACCCCAAGCGTTTTTATAGCTTTATTAATTCTAAGAAGAAATCCAATGGTTATCCTTCCACCCTAAAGCTCGATAATACCTCTTCATCTGATCCTAAGGTTATCGCTAACCTCTTGGCACACTTCTTCAGTAAATCTTTCAGCGACAATTCTCTACAACCCGACCTTAACTATTTTTCATTCATGGACAAATGCACTCAAACGTCGTTTTCATCTTTTGTATTAATAGGCTTGAGGACGACTTTCACCCAGGTCCTGATGGCATTCCGGCCATCGTTCTGAAAAAGTGTGCCATGCGTCTAGTCCAACCCCTTACTTTGCTTTTTCGTCTCTCGGTCACTCAGGGGGTTTTCCCTGAATTATGGAAAATTTCGTATATTATTCCGATCTTCAAAAAAGGTTGCAAGAACGATGTTTCCAACTACAGACCCATTGCTAAATTATCATCCATACCTAAACTATTCGAAAAATTGGTCTATGATTCCATGTTCTTCCACTGTAAGTCTATCTTCTCACTCTCCCAGCATGGCTTCCTCAAAGGTAGATCTACAAGTACCAACCTTACTGACTTCGTCTCCAAAACACTATGTGCCCTGGAAAACGGTAAAGATGTTGATGTTATCGCCACCGATCTTAGTAAGGCCTTCGATAAGATCTACCATAACGTTATCTTGTTCAAACTTGATCGCCTAGGCTTTCCCCCCAGATTCATCTCCAGGATTCGATCCTACCTCAACAACCGTCAGTACAATATTCTTTTCAGTTAATCCATTTCTAACCCTATTGTCGCTCGTTCCGGCGTCCCTCAGAGCAGCCACCTAGGTCCATTGATTTTTATCCTCACAATAAATGATGTTGAATGTGTCATCAAACACTCAGAGTTGTCCATTTATGCCGATGACATGAAAATAATCAAACATATCTCCTCCACTACCGACTCTCTTCTCCTGCAAGAAGACCTCGATTCATTCATCACATGGTGCATGAAAAACTTTCTAGAGCTCAATCGTTACGTCTTTGTGTGACTTAGGAATAATCTGTGATAGTGAACTCAATTTCCGTTCCCACATTGATAGCATAATTAACAGAGCTAACTCCGCGCTAGGGTTTGTGAAGCGCTGGTCTAGAGAGTTCTCCAATCCTTATGTTTCCAAATCTCTCTACGTCTCCTTCGTTAGACCTCTCCTTGAATATGCCAGCCAGGTATGGTCCCCTACACAAACAACTCACATTAATAGGATTGAATCTGTCCAGCGTAGGTTTATTCGCTTCGCTCTACGTGATCTTCCGTGGGTTGACAGATCCAACCTTCCTCCCTATGAAAACCGTCTGAAACTGATCGACTTACAACCTCTAAGCAAACGTCGTGATGTTTCCGACATTCTCTTCATTTATTTATTATTAACTGGTGCCATAGACTGCCCCTCAATCATGCAATCTTTAGCCATCTATACCAATCCCCGTAACCTTAGGTCCACTCCCCTTTTCCGACTCGACCGCCATCGCACAAACTACGGTCAAAGCGAGCCAATTACCAGGATGTTACGAAAAGTCAACGACCTTTCCTCTTTTGACTTCCATCTGAGTAAATCATCACTCCATAAAGCCTTATATCTTGACCCCGCCCATATTGATCCTGATCGCCTACTTTAATTCTTCTTCCTTACGCCTTCTGCCAGTAATAAATATATATAGCTCATATTGTAGCTTATACTTTTTATTTATTTATTCTTAATTATTCATTTATTATAGTCTGTAGAATTAGTATTAAGTTATAGCTTGTATTTTATTTTTTATTTTTGTATTTTTTATGCAATAGCTTTTATTAAGCTTAAATAAATAAATGATGCCTTTATTGCCTCAAAGGGTCGTTTTTTCGTCCTATTTGGCGATGAGTGCACTGGTGGAGGTCGAACTATCACCGATTTCAATCGTCGACCTTGCCTTTTTGGTGGTCTAGCCTTTAATGGGCTTACTGGTGTAGGCACCTTGGTGGTCTCTGCCAAAATTGTTTTGACGTTTGCCCTTTTCTTTCCGGCCTTTGGATTCTGATGGCTCTTACTCTTTTTTGGGGTTGCGGCTGCTCTATCTTTTCCTGGAGTCCCTTTTAGAGGACTTACTAATGCACAAAGACACTTTAGTGATAGGACGGGTTAGAATGGTTTTAGGAGTTTTTATTGTGACAGCTCTTATTAGATCATTATGTCCAGTGTGGACATCGATTATTCGTCCCAGTGGCCATTGGCTTATTGGGATATGGTCGTCCCTTAAGAGAACGAGTGTTCCATTTTTTAGATTGTCCTTTCTGGTATACCATTTATGTCTCTGTTGTAAAGTATGGAGATAGTTTGTAGACCATTTTTTCCAAAAATGATGAGTGAGTACTTGGATATATTTCCATCTCTTTAGTGGATGTTGCAGAGGATCTAAAGGTGGGGGTTCTGTAATTGTTAGGTTATGTCGACCGGTGAGAAAATGGCCAGGAGTAAGAATATTATAATCAGTTGGATCGTTGGAGAGAGGAGTTAATGGTCTGGCATTTAAACATGCCTCTATTTGAATAAGTACGGTGTTCAATTCTTCATATGTCAGTGTAGTATTTTTAATAGTTTTAAAGAGATGGCGTTTTGTAGATTTTACTCCGGATTCCCATAGTCCACCGAAATGTGGGGCAGCTGGAGGATTGAAATGCCAGGTTAATCCCTGATTAACGATCTCTTTCGACAGGTCACTTTCTATGGACTTAATTGTACTCTCTAGATTCTTTTGTAGTACTCGATTGGCTCCAATAATATCTATCTATCAGTGTAAATATGTGAACAAATCCCTCTTCTTCCGACGAAACGTTTTAAAGCGGCTAAAAAGGCTGGTGTAGATAGATCTGACACAAGTTCTATATGTATGGCCTTGGTAGCTAAACAGACGAATAAACATATATGAGCCTTTGTTATTTTTGCCCCCCTTAATATTGAGGTCTTCATATCAATTGGCCCTGCATAATCGACTCCAGTGTGTTGAAAAGGTAGTGAGACATTAACTCTAGCTGATGGTAGAGAGCTCATCAATTGAGAACTAGGCCGAGCGTTAAAACGAAAACAATTAATACATTTGTGTATTCGATGCCGAATAGTATTTCGGGCATTTAGTAACCAATAAGTGTTCCGTAGAATACTTAGTATGATTTGAGTTCCACCATGTAAAGAATAGTTGGTGGATGTGATCTATTAATATATTGGTAATGTGGTGATTATTTGGGAGAATAATTGGGTGTTTTTGATTATTGGTGAGATGAGACTCTGTGAGACGACCTCCTACTCGGAGTATATTATCAGAGTCGAGTATAGGATTAAGGGAGAGGAGACGGCTTTTCTTTGGAAGGGGAAGGTTTCTTTGTAGGCACGAAATTTTGATAGCAAAAATAGTTTTTTGAAGAGTTTGTATAATGCATTTTTCGGCGTTTCTCAGTTCAGAAACAGATAAATGTGTTGTAAGTGATCGTTTTTTTGTAGGCTCTGTATAAATCGTAAGCAGTAAGCGGTTATTCGTAAAGTTTTCATAAATGATGAATACTTATGCCGAAATCCCAATGTTTCCTCAATAGTATTGGGGAGATTTTTAATCTTTCGCTCTTCTAAATTAGTTTGTAAGTCACTTGCTTGCTCAGGCTAAAACTCTTCGGTTTGATGCAGCCATTTAGGTCCATTCCACCATATATCTAGGTTTGGTAATGCCTCAGGAAGAATGCCTCGTGAAGCTACATCAGCTGGGTTTTGTTGTGAAGGAACGTATTTCCACACAGTGTGCGGGCTGTGCGCAAATAAGGGGAGGTGCCGGAATTGAAAAATGCCCAATCAAAAATTCAAATTCAAAATGTTTATTAAAATTCAGTAATTCAAAATAAATAGTTCAATATAACACTTAATCCTAATTATCACAGTCAATTCAATTCAATAAATAATTCAAATTCAATATAAATAACAAATTCAAAAAAAAAAATAAGTAAATAAAATCAAAAAGAATCCACGGCTAGTTCGATGTTGGTTTGGTGCCTTCCTGAAAGAAGAAGAAGAGAGAGATTTATAAAATGCAATTCAAAATTAAGTTTTTGAATTGAAAAATAGAATTAATTTTCTATTTTAATAAAATGCAGAATTAAGTTTCTGCAGGAAAATACAGAAATGCAGAATTAAGTTTCTGCGGGAAAAATTACAGAAGTAAGTTTCTGCGATAATATTTACAGAAGTAAGTTTCTGTGGTAGGATTTGCAGAATTAAGTTTCTGCGACAGGAAATTTTCAAATTACGTTTTGAAAATCACGGGTGGGATTGTTTCAGTTTGAATACTGAACAAGGAATGAGGTGCCATACTGAAAATCTCGCCGGTTTATATAGCTCCAGGTTAGCGGATTTAAACTCTTTTCATTCACGAGTTCGCCTGGTAGTACTATTTTACTTTAATGTTAATGTCATTCACAATGAAAATGTAAAGTGACATTTGCAAAGTTGACAAGATGACAGCTGTTTTGGTGGCAGAAATTCTGGTAAGTTTTTTATTTTGTAAAATAATTATTAATTTATTAATGTTTTGTTTATTTCAGCTGACAAATTTTGTTGGAGGAATAGTTGGAGCAGATTAGGGAGTTAATATGCACTTCCCGTGCATTCAGATAAGTATTTTCAAATTTCAACCAAAAGTTTGTTTACTTTGTGGTTTATTTATTTGCAGATTGGAACACATATAGGACGAGGAAAGGGGCAATTAGAAAGTAGCAGGAGGACATTTGGACACCGGGGGATTGTTTAAAGAGTATAATTTTAATGAAATTAAGCTTTCATTAAATATTTTTCTTTTCAGGCAATAATTTTTGGAGGGACTGAACACACAGCCTGTGGAGCATTTTCATGGATTTCGGAAAAACGATTTCCTACGAATGTTTTCCAATTAGAAGGATGCTTCCGAATCCAGATCAAAGTGATTTTTGAATCAGTCCATGTTGTGATTTTTACTTGGTTTATATCTGCGGAAATTTGAATAATCAATCTGGAGAGTAATAGTGCACCACAGAGCTCTAGGCGTGGAAGTGAAATAGTTTTAACTGGTGCTACTTTAGTTTTACAAGTAATGAGATGGACCGTTGCCTGTCCACTCTTTATTGTTTTTAAGTATAATGCGGCCGCGTATGCGTTGTTGGATGCATCGCAAAACCCATGTATTTCCATATGCTCGGCGTAGGGCTCATATCCTAGCCATCGGGGAATAGTAATATTTTGTAAAGTGTCTAATTCATTCTTAAATGTGCTCCATTCTCTGGAAATTTCGGATGGTACTTCGTCGTCCCATTTGCACTTTGTTAGCCATAGTTTCTGAATGAGAATTTTTGCTTTGATAATGCATGGGGCTGGCTAACCATCCCAGTGGATCGAACAGAGTAGAGATTTCTGACAGTATTTGCCGTTTAGTGTATGTATTGTTAGGCTCAAATAGCTTCACTGTTTCATTCTGTTTCTGAAAATTCTAAGTTTGTTTTAAGTTCTCGATGGTCTGGGTGAATATTTTTGAGCAAGTCTGGGTGATTAGCTGTCTATTTGCGTAGGTTAAATGTTCCTTTGTTTAGGACTTCTATTAGTTGTTTTTGTAGTTGTATAGCTTCTTCTAGGCTATGAGCTCCTGAAACGACGTCATCGACGTAAAAATCTCTCATAATACTTTTTGATGCGAGTGGGTAGTTTTTAGCTTCATCTCTGGCTAATTGTTGTAGCGTCCTAATAGCTAAGTATGGAGCAGGGGCAGTGCCAAATGTGACTGTTTTTAATGTGTAATCTTGCAATTCCTCGTCTGGGTTGTCCCTCCATATTATTCGTTGATATGCTTGATGTTTTGATGTCATTTGTATCATTCTATACATTTTCTCTATGTCTGCCGTGAAAGCAAATTTAAATGGTCGCCATTTTAATAATATACTCCATAATGTTGGTTGTAATGTGGGTCCAATCAGTAATTGTTCATTTAATGATTGTCCATTTGATGTCCTTGCTGAAGCGTTAAATACTACCCGTAGTTTAGTAGTTGTACTATCCTTGATGACGGCGTGGTGTGGTAAATAATAAAATGGACAGTGTTGGTGATAGTTTCTCTCTGATTGTATTTGTGTCGGGGAAATTTTAATCATATGTCCAAGTTTATAATACTCTTGAATGCATGTCTTGTATAGCTCTTTGAGTTCTGGACATTTTGCAAATTTTTTCTCTAATTGGAGAAACTGTTGAACTGCGATATTTCTTGATTGTCCTAGTTGTGGTAATTCTACTTTTTTAAATGGGAGATGGACTTCATATTTTCCACTTGGTAAGCGTGTGGTTGTTTCTTTGTAGAATTTCTCACACAGTTCATTTTCTGGTGATTGAGGTTGACTGGTATGATATTCTTCAAGTTACAAGAATTGTTTCAATTGATTCTCTAATTTGTTGTTGTTGATAGTGGTGTAGGTACTAATAAGAGAAAGTGTTTGAGCTTCTGGGATTTTTCCAAACAATATCCAACCCAACTTCGTATTCTGGGCAACTGGTGAGCCTTCTGATCCCTTACTTACTCCACTTATGAGTATTTCAGAATATGCGTCTGCACCTAAGAGAATGTCAATTTCTCCTGGAGTTGCGAATGTTGGATCAGCGAGTGGAAGGTTGTGTATATGATCCCAATTAGCAGAATTTAAAGATTGTGTTGGTAGCAGATCAATGGTTCTCTTTATTACTAATAAGTTAAGTTCCATTTTAAAATTGGAATGTAAGGACCTCATAGTAATGGTTGCTTGTTTTTGGGCAATGTTTGTACGAGTTGTACTTTAGCCAATTAGTTCTTAATTAGTTGGAGATCCCCTTAATTGGAGTCGTTTACAAGCTCTCTCAGTCATGATAGAGACTTGTGATCCTGAATCAATAAGTGCTCTAAAGGTTTGAGTAATTCCGCTTGGTGTCGTGATATTGATTAGAGCTGTGGAAAGCAGTGCTCTCTTCATGTTTGAAGTTAGAAAATTTTTAACTTGTTCTTCTTGTTTGGAAGTTGGTGACGTAGGTCTTAATTCCACATTTTGTTTTTGTGTAGAAGCTTGTGTTGGTGATTGGACCAAAGGTGGTCGCTCAAAATGAAGTAGAGAGTTGTGACCCTTTTTACAATGGTAACATTTTTTGCTACTTGAGCAATTTAAAGTAGTGTGATTGTTCGATAAGCAATTTTTACACAAACGTTTGTTTGTAGCGAATTCGTGTCGCTGTTGAGTTGAGAGATTTCGAAATGACGGGCAATGGTAGAGGATGTGGTTTGCTCCACATCGAATACATGTAGCCCTTGCCTTGTGTTCGGGTGACGAGTTCTTGCCTTTATTCAAGAGTCCGTATGTTGGTTTAGACGTAACCAATTTTTTGCTCTCGTGCAATGCTTCTAGGTTTCTGAATCTACTCTCTAGGAATGATGTAAATTCAGAATATGTTGGGAGTTCAGTTTTGTTGCGAAGTTCTTGTTCCCAGTGGTAGTGTGTTTCTTGTGGTAATTTTTGAATAAGTATGTGAATTAAAATGGCGTCCCACTTGTCTACTGGTAGTTCTAAGGCCTGAAGTTCGTGAACACATTCCTCGGTTTGGTCTAAAAATGTTTTTATTGATATGGAAGATTCTGCTCTTATTTGAGCTTGATTTAGGAGATCTTTTAATTGGTGGTTAACGAGAGCTCGTTTGTTATTGTATCGTTTGGTGAGTAACTCCCAGGCCTTTACGTAATTGGATTTTATTATTTCGAATTGTCGGAGAAGTCTCTCTGCTTCTCCTGAAACATTTGTTTTCAAATGGTGCAGTTTTTGCACTTTGCTTAACTTTTTGTCAGAGTCGATTAAGGAGGAGAATAGATCATGAAATGATCGCCATGTTTTATAATTGCCATCGAATTTTGGAATGGCTATGGGTGGAAGTTTTACTGATGTACTTGACGTACTTGGAGTTATAGAATGGTTAGACTCTGTGCCTGTAGTGCATTCCTCAAGTTCTGCGTTGAGGGTTGCTAGTAGGTCGAAATACTTTTCTTCTGTGTTTTCGTACACATTCTCTTTAAAGTATTTATTATTCTCATCAAGAGACGTTTCAAATATTTCCATATGGGTTTTGGAGAACTGTTCCCAAATGTCATTAAGATGATCAATTCGGGCGTTGAAATAGCCTTCTGTTCTTCTGGCTTTGCCAGCCTTTTTATGGCTTTGGGTATTTGCTCGCTGAGAGCATTTTGCCTTTTGAAAAGATTTTCGATTGTTGACATTTTTGTCCACTTAGGGCTTTATCCGGCTCGAAGGACCAATGTGTGATCCACTCACAAAATAAGGGGGTGCCGGAATCAGAACAGCCTTAAGTTTTATTCAAAAATGATTTTATTCAACAATCAAAAATACTAAAGCTAATATCACAATAATAATTCAAAAATCACAGAAGTTCAGTATATAAAATTCAACCATTCAATAAATTCAATAAAAATATAAATAAATTCAAAATTCAATAAATAAAAATTCAATAACAATAAAAAGTCCTCCTGTTTTCCGCTTGGGTGGAATAATTCAACGGTGCAGTTTCCCCTACTGTCCACTAGGTGGCACCTGTAACAAATAATAGTAAATTAATGATTGCACTATAATTAACTTTCGTGCAATAATTGGTGGGTAAGAATTCAGATTAAACTCTGAATGATGGATTGCAGATTAAACTCTGCTTGAGGATAGGTGCGTTCAGATTAAACTCTGATCGAGGAATGGATGGACATTCAGATAAAACTCTGAATACATCGGGTGGAAAATTGCAGATTAGACTCTGCTTAGGTGGATAAAATATTCAGATTAAAATCTGAATATAGCAGGTGAATAGGATTACAGATTAAACTCTGCTTATGCGTATAGGAATACTTCAGATTAAACTCTGAATGATGGATTGCAGATTAAACTCTGCCTGGGTGATAAGATGTGTCTAGATTCGCCGGCCTTTTATACAAATTTTCACTATGGCCATCTTATTTCGTCTTTTGGCGAGCGTATGTGGCATCATTGTTTTGCCAATTCGCTTTATGGCAAGTGACGTGCCAGCTGTGAAATTTTATTTAAGTGACAGGAAAGTGACACGAGATGGAATTGTTGGAATGTTTTGGTAAGTTTATTTGATTGAAATTTTATATAATTTTAATGATTTTAAATAATCTTAGGTGATGAATTTTTGTTGGAGCAGCTATAGGAAGGATTTGGATGCAAAAAATGCACTTCCCGTGCATTACTTAGATAAGTATTCTTGTTGATTTAACTAATGTATTGATGCTTTGTGTTTTGCTTTCAGATTGAGATGACATGGTTGGATTACATTTAAAGGAGGAGGAGTAAGGGTAAGTATTTGTATCGGATATATTTTTATTTTTCTTTTGCTAAGTTTTGGTTTATTTGCAGGACTTCTTGAGTGGACGAAACAGTACTTATTGCTGTTAACCGTAAGATAAAGTTATTAAGGTTATAAATATGACTGATACATAGATTGTAAAGGCAAGGGAAAAAAAAACTTATAAAATTTGTTAGTGTTTTAGCTATCTTCATTTAATATATGGAACGATTTTGTAAAATGGAATTCTAGTTTGTTTTGATATTTCAGGAAACCACAGAAATCTTCTTCTCCGTTTTGGTGTCCTTCTCTCTCCTTCTTACTCCCTCTTTCCACCCGTAAAATTTGTATTTGATGTAATTTTGTATTGTTTTTCAGCATCCCCTTCTAGGTTGGATCTGCATCCTAGCCAGATACAGGGTAGGCGTGGGTTAGTGTACTGAACTGTCAGTTAAAGGGGGTAAATTTTCTTTTTGTGTAATTTTTCATGACAGTTCAGCGCGGCTAGGAACAACAGGTGACACCAGACCTGCTGTTCCTCCTTCAAGTTCTGTTTTCCCATTTTTTTTCCTTTTGTGGCAGACCTGAAGAAAGGATTCCGCAACCTTTCTTCGTCACAGGCAGGCGGAATTCTGTTGTGGATGTGTGAATCGGATGTTCAAGTACCTACACCCCATACCAACGAGCTAGGACGTGCTGCCAGCTAGCGCGTGCCACTTGAACATCTTGCGGCAACTTCAAGTTGCTCATCTGCACACACATTACCTTACACAGGCTGTTCTTTTGAAATATGACATAAGACAAAGTGCAAACTAAAGACTAAATTAGAGAAACCATAATTTAAGAAGGATGTGTCGAAGAAACAGAATTCTTGTAGGATGTAGTGATTTTTACTTTGGGATAAGTAATTAACCACTAGATATTGTTGGCATTAAATTATACATATTTGCATTCCTTCCATTAGGAAACATTATACTGTAATTCATAATTGCGACAGCTCGGTTCAGCTGGTTTTTATTCTTTTTGTGTATTTTTATATCGAATGCTTATTAAACTTAATATAAACCTACCTCGCTCATACGCATAACGCCGCGCCGTCAGCAATCTAGCTAGATAACTGCATCGCGAATGCTCGGAATAATTTATAACGTCTACCACTTTCTTGTCATATTGGATTTTCTCAATTGAACCTTGCTATAGAAATGAAAAGAAGCAATAGCTAGGGTAGATGTGAGGAATTGAATTAAGACTACAATAACTTTGTTGAAATGTGTTCATGTGAATAACCCCGTATTCTGTAAGGTTAGAGAAATAGTAATACATTAGGATACTTTATGATGCATTATGTTTGATTTTCTTATTAAATGAATTTATATTTATATATGTATATGCATGATATGAATTGAATTGTTTTAATTATTTCAGGAACTCCCCCACCAAGCTTCTGCTCCACTCCACGCATCCTCATATCCTACATGTAGTCTCCTGATTTTTCCCCTATTTGTTTTGATTTTCAGCACACCTTTTTCCAGGTTGGGCCTGTACCCTAGCCAGGTACAGGGATGGAGTGGGTTGTAGCCTGAACTGTCAGCCTAGGGGTTAGATTTTCTTTTGGACTATTTTGCATGACAGTTCAACGCGGCTAGGAACGACAGGTGACACCAGGCATGTTGTTCTTCCTTCAAGTTCTGTTTCTCGTTTTTTTATCTTTTTGTGGCAGACCTGAAGAAAGGACTCCACAACCTTTCTTCGCCACAGGCACGCGGAATTCTGGTGTGGATGTGTGAATCGGATGTTCAAGGACCTACACCCCATACCGACGAGCTAGAACGTGCTGCCAGCTAGCGCGTGCCACTTGAATATCCTGCGGAAACTTCACGTTGCACATCACCCACACACATACATTACATGCAGTTGAAAAGTTGGATAAGATTTTTTCAAGTTGTCACTTGAGCAGCTGATAACAACTTTTCGTTTGGTCGTATAGATGGCGTTCGGTGTCTTCCCACATAAATTGACGTCGTAGTTTTTACCTTACGGCCTGTAGTTATCAAGATGGCGTTGGCTCAGCCATATACGGCAAATCGAATGGTAAATTAGTATTCACTTTATTGTGAGTTTATGTATTTCGGTTTATAATAAACCACTTTTGGTTCTATGCGCATATGTTCGCGTTTTTAGGTCACTTGATTTATATTGTGTCACTTTTATTTATTTAATTAAGCTTAATACAAGCTATAACATAATAATAATACTAATACTACAAGCTATACTAGATGATAAATGATGGAATTATAAATAAATTGAAAAAGCTACAATATGAGCTCTCATTAAGGAACAAACTGGCTGGAAGGAAAACGAATTAAGAAATGCGATCAGGATGGACGGGGTCGAGATATAAGGATTTGTGAAGGGATGATTTACTCAGATGGAAGTCAAAGGAGGAAAGGTCGTTGACTTTTCGAAGCATCCTGGTAATTGGCTCGCTTTGACCGTAGTTTGTGCGATGGCGGTCGAGTCGGAAAAGGGGAGTGGACCTAAGGTTGCGGGGATTAGTATAGATGGGTAAAGATTGCAGGATTGAAGGGCAGTCTATGGCTCCACTTAATAGCTGATGAATGAAGAGAATGTCAGAAACATCACGACGTTTACTTAAGGGTTGTAAGTCAATCAGTTTCAGACGGTTTTCATAGGGTGGAAGGTTGAATCTGTCTGCCCACGGGAGATCACGTAGAGCGAAGCGAACGAACCTACGCTGGACGGATTCAATCCTATTGATATGGGTTGTTTGTGTAGGTGACCATACCTGGCTGGCATATTCACTTTTATATTATTTACAGTATTATTATGAATTATTTGCAGGTTTATGAGTTTAAACATTACGATTTTATGATTTATTTGGCTATTTAAACTGTAATGTGAGCCATCTTTCCGTTTTTCTGGTATAAACATACCCTTTCACACTCTGTGGTTTTCATCCCTGTTCTGTGCCACGGATGTAATCTCTTCATGAGAAGAAGAAGAAACAAATATTATGTGACAGCTAGCAGGTGGAGATCTACACACAGAAGTAAGTTCCAATTTAACTTAATATTCTAAATTTATCTGAACCATCCTGGTTCAGAATGTGCTTAACGCATTAATCTGCACTTGTAAAAACTCAAGGCAGAGGAAAAACTCTATTGGCTCACAGCCCTACTAATATTCCGGAAGAAAGAGTATATGAAAATTCTGGATAACATCGACTTCTTCAATTTGTGTTACTTCTGACTATCCGAAGCGAGTTTGTAACGCAGCAGGTGAAACTCGAAATTGTTAAGGCTGATTACCATCAGCCGTGTTAGTACCGGGGATGTCCAGGCACGCTCAGCCGCATCGTTAACCCCTCTCCCTAGTAATGTCATCAAGGCAAGCAAACCACTGTAAGACCTGAGTGAGGTATCACCAAATTTCCCTTTTCGGTACCAAAAGATAATTGACCGTTATACGCGCGGAGGTAGAATGCCCGGCAGTATGACCCCATCGGTCAAGGCACCCTCACCAAAACAGTCTCCCTTTTCTGGAGTTTTAATAATTTTCGACCAACTTTAGGGCCTGTGTAGCCCAAGGAAAATAACAACTATGGACGACATAAGGTAACAAAAAGAAAATATTTTCTATCTCCGTGTTGACTGACTGAATTGAATCCTCATCAGGAAAAGATCTTTAGCGTTAGCATAAAATCGTATTTAAAATGTTTTAAGAAAGATATATGTATGTGTATGTAGAGTAAAGGTAAATTACAAGTAAACTTATTCTTTAAGAATTAGCTGCTATTTTGAAAATATTCATATCTAGGAAATACTCATAATAGGAAGATCAAATAGTGCACAAAAGAAATAGAAAGAAACCGCGGTGAAATTCGAAGTTTTTTCGTATAAAAATAATTTAAAATTTTTTTCCTTCTTTTTATGCAGCTGTAGAAAAATAAAATGAAATGTAGGAAATTCTGCGAGTGAAATGTGAAAATTTTTGATGTATTAGACATTTTTATAATATTGTTTAGCGCTAATCATATTTTTGTTTCTCACCTAAGTCTATTGAAAGACGACTAGTATAAGATAGGCGTTTTATAATCTACCTAAGGAAATTTAAATTCGCAATCGTTCATATAGGTCAATGTATAAACTCATCGATTCATA
This sequence comes from Leptarthrus brevirostris, assembly GCA_964036015.1. Classification (NCBI taxonomy): domain Eukaryota; kingdom Metazoa; phylum Arthropoda; class Insecta; order Diptera; family Asilidae; genus Leptarthrus; species Leptarthrus brevirostris. The sequence continues at coordinate 47,634,177 of OZ038373.1, forward strand.
GATTCATTTACAGTGTAGAGTTAAGTAGGTAAAGAAGGATGTGTTGAAGAAACAGAATTCTCGTAGGATGTAGTGATTTTTACTTTGGGATAAGTAATTAACCACTAGATATTGTTGGCATTAAATTATACATATTTGCATTCCTTCCATTAGGAAACATTATACTGTAATTCATAATTGCGACAGCTCGGTTCAGCTGGTTTTATTCTTTTTGCGTATTTTGTAATGTATGTGTGTGCGGAAGAGCAACGTGAAGTTTCCGCAGGATGTTCAAGTGGCACGCGCTAGCCGGCAGCACGTCCTAGCTCGTCGGTATGGGGTGTGAGTCCTTGAACATCCGATTCACACATCTACAATCAGAATTTCGCGTGCCTATGGCGAGAGAAGGTTGTGGACTCCTGCTCTCAGGTCTGCCACAAGGGTTAAAAAAAACGAGAAACAGACTTTGAAGGAAGAACAACAGGTCTGGTGCCACCTGCTGTTCCTAGCCGCGCTGAACTGTCTTAACAAAAATGCAAAAAAAAAGAAAATGTACCCCCCATATCGACAGTTCAGTTACTAAGCCACTCCATCCCTGCACTGGGCTAAAGTGCAGGCCCAACCTATAAAGGAAGCTGAAACACAAAAAAATATATAAAAATCAAATTCAAAATTTAAGGGGGAGGGAGAAGGGACACTAGGGACGCTAGGGACAGGAGGAGGGAGAAGATTCATGAGGGTTCCTGAAAATAAATGAAAATTTAGCTCATATAAATCATTCTCGACATATATTCAAAAGAAATCAGGAAATACGTAACTTAACGCTTATTCGCTTATGCAGTCCAAAATATTTCATTAAACAATCTGTTCAAACTAATTACAATATCTTAAATCGACAATAGTGTATATATGCATAGACGCAACCTACTACCACTTGTAAATACCCGACTGAGTAAGCTCGTATTAATTAATTTATCTCTGCCCAAAAAAAAAACTAAAAACAAGAATTCGACCCCACGGATAGAATGTGCACAACCTACCCGAGTTCATGTCGTCTAGATGTTTTTCTAAAACGAAAAACAGTATTACACCACATTGCGTATCTGACGAGAATACGTTTATCAATTCATTTCGGGGGGACTATGGATACCAAAAAACAAAAAAAATGTTTGATTTGTATTTACGGAAAAACAATGATGTCGAAAGAACACTGGACAAGCAAGATTACCGTGTATCTTCTCCTACCAATTAAATATTTCTGAATATGATCAGCCTAGTAACTATTCTCAGAGGTACTCATTTAAAACAATCTACAAGGGTACCCACTGTACAAATACTTTTCTTTTAAAAGGATTCAACTGGTTAATATATTAACAGTTAGATTGTATAAAAGCTACATAATCACTCTAACATATTCTTGGCACAAGATGTGAATGTGAATACTGAAAATTTCGCAGTTTATATCAAACATTTTCTTTTTGTAACAACCTAGCAACATTAGATCTTAACCGACTATAAACATATCAAATATTTCAGAATAAAATTTCAGCTCTTATAATACTCTAATGAATTAATATATTGTATATCTCTAAATATAATACTAAGTATGTATACTCGTAAATGAATTCTGCACTGAATGGCGTTATTTTGAATTAAGCTCCTATTGTTAATGCCTTAATTATAACGATATCTATTTTATATATATCTAAATATTCGTTAGACAATTTCTTATCTTACATATCTACCTAACTCGGTCCTTTTAAATATGCGGCAAATAAAAGTGGCGAAAGCTTATAATTATCATTTTCACTATTATTTGAACCGTTCTCATTATATTTGTATTCACTTTTCTCTCTGGGGTTAATCTAATTGCGTGTTATTTACATTGCCCTAAAGACTAGGTGAAAAATGTTGTAAAACCTAGTGTGACTTGAAGAATACTGAAATTGGGGGTATTAATTTTAAAATTGAATTTCAGGTGCAATGATTTTTTCTTGTCTCTCAAAAAAAAAATTGAATATGAATACTAATGCAAAATTTAAATGAATTAAAACATTTTAAGTCGGTGAATATAAATTGAGGAACCAAACGAATAAACCTTTTAGTCAGTTCAACTTCCCTAACGACCTATGCCACTGTCAATTACGTTAATTGTGGCTTCAAGTGCTGAACATCAGGAGGGCACTAACCTGGCTTTAGTTGGTTTTAAAACCTACTACTGTGGTTTTCCTTATCCAGTGCATTCCTTCTGGAACTGATGAGATTTCCAATGAAGGGTGGAGTGTATTGGGGCAGCCTGGCTGATGATTTAAGCACCGACCGTAGTACACTCGTAGTCACGTATCAACTAAAGGGAACTACATTGATAATCGGTTTTCGAAATTTTTACAAATCAGATCGACTCTCCGATAAAGGGAATTCATTAAGAGATTTGTTAGGGCAAATTTATATTACAGTTGATGTCAAGTTCAAGCAAAACCATAACCTAGGACAACAATTGCCCCAGTTTCTCCAGATGAATTAATTTTAAGTTTTTGCTATACACTTCGGAAATTGGTTTGTTGGATGCATGCTGATAATGTCGATGCACGTGGATGCATTTATTGCCGCAGATTATTTTACAATTTGTTGTTAATATTGAAATTGTTAACCTACGATATTTAAGATTGCCTCTATTAGTTTTAGTATATATACTTGAACTTATAAACGATCTTAGCATAGTTTTATACGTATTAATATAATTTCATGAGGAAATTAAATTACTTATTGGTAAGTTCATAGGTTTATTGTTGGTCGGTTTTAATTTCTAAAGGTTTATAGTTGGGTTAAGCGGGTTGATAGAGAAATTGAAGTTGAGAATAAATTTAGCAAGATTTGGAAAATGATTTTTCGATTTTTATTAGTTGAATTTTGTTGTGGAATAATCTAATGGTTGTTTAGGAAAGCGTAAATGCTTAGCAAATATTGTTTTCTCATTAATTGGAAGAGCTATTTGTTGATATAGGATAATTTCTTTTTCATTTAATGGTTTGCACTTTGCACTGAAATTTTACTTCGAATATATTTCTCAGTAGCACAGTAACAGTATTGAATTTCTTGTCTGATTATTTGAGGCACCAACTTCAGTGCTCTGCATCATATATTGAGTTTAGATTAAGTCTTTAGATCCAAAAATGGAAATCAATAGATTAACCCAGGAGGAGCTGGCATATGATCTCGCGATTAGGGGTCTGCCGGTTGGCAAGGTGGATGACATGAGAGTAAGTTTGCGTGCAGCGCTAAAATTGGAAAGAGAGGGCAAATTGGTTTTGGTCGATCCATATCCTTTCAAGTTCGAAGAGGATCTCGAAGCCCTAAATAGGAAAAACGATGAGATTAAGACGTTATCTGAGGCTTTTAAAGGGGAAACAGGTTGTTCGGACCATATTAAAATTGTGACGAAAATTGAGTGGGCCTTGGCTAGGCTCCAAAGAGTTATTTATCGCTGTCGATGAGCAACAGAAAAAGGAGAGATCAAGGATTCGGGCAGAATTAATCTTAGCCTTAGGGACTTTAGAAATCAAAGCTGCAGGTGAAGAAGAAGAAAGTGATGCCTCGGAAGGAGCCGCTGATGAAATAACTTCACCTAATCCGGTTCTTGCAGGTATACATCCGCGAGTGGCACTTTATAAATGGGACGTTAGATTCTCCGGGGATCAAGGGCAATCTCTCAATTCCTTTTTAGATAGAGTACAAGAATTAGCTGATGCACGAGGGATAAACAAACAGCAATTATTTCGTTCGGCACTTGACCTATTCACCGGTAAGGCCTTAATATGGTACAGAGCGAACAAAGGCCTATTCAATTCATGGAATGACTTAGTGAGAGAATTGAAGAAGGAATTCTTGCCAGTGGATTATGATGACATGATCTATGGGTATATATATAGCAACTATGTCAAATATGTTCTCTAGACTCACGGATCCGCTGAATGAGAATCAACAGTTACGCATACTCAAGAAAAATATTAGCCCATTCTACCAAACGCAACTAGGACTAACAGAGATAGAGAGGATTAAAGAGTTAGTAGAGTTTGGCAGACGACTTGAAGCGGTGCGAGTTAATGTTGAATCTTTTGTACCTCCTCCATCACGAAGGAGTAATCAACTGCTAGAGCCTAACTTGGCTTATGGCTCGATCGAACCATCAAGGGTGTCAGCTATTTCGAATCGTGATCCACGTCCTAATAATATCAGGCATCCACGTTGTTTTAAGTGCGGAAATCCTGGCCATATAGCAAGATACTGTAGGGCTGCCTCTGTTTTGAGGTGTTTTGGATGCGGAGCACCAGGCGTGATTCGCCCTAATTGTAACCAATGCAATAGTGGCAGCACATCTAGACAAAGTACCAGTAATATCCGTCAATCAGCGCCGGAGACGGGAAACGCAAACGGGGTTCGCGTTTAAGCGGCGAACCGAATAACCCCATAAAAGCCGCCCTACCCAAAGATTTAAGAAAGGACAACGCATATAGCACGTTAGTGGATTACGTTTTTGCTCAGGCGGGAAATGATATGCGTCCTCATCTCGAGATTTCGATCTTCGGTTTAAAATTTTGTGGCTTGCTCGATTCAGGTGCTTCACGAACGGTTATTGGAGGTAAGGGTTGGGAATCGATAAAGCATATGAAACTAAAGCTAAGCATTACAGGAGCCAAAAGAGTGAGTCTAGCGGATGGTGGAAGTGTGGATGTACTTGGGGAGATAAGTTTACCAATTGAATTAGGCGATCGCGTAAAAGTATTTGATGTTCTCATTATTCCTGAGTTGCCTCTTAACATTATACTCGCCATAGACTTTTGGCGTGAAATGAATATTCAGGCGAACTTTATAGAAAATTCGTGGCAATTCTTAGATACTTCGGTCAATTATCATGTCAATGCTCTTCAATGTCAAACAAGTTTGTCAGAGGATGAGAGAACCGAACTGGAGGAAATTATAAATAAAGCCAAAACTAAGATGGGAACTGGACTTGGTTGCACTAATAGGGTTGAGCACGTGATACAGACTGATTCTCCGCTAATAAAGCAGAGGTACTACCCAGTCTCGCCAACAATTCAGAAGATTATTAACGAGGAACTGGATACAATGCTAGCCTCAGGGGTGGTGGAACCTAGTAATAGCGCGTGGGCCTCACCAATCGTTATGGTAAGGAAAAAGGATGGCCAATATCGATTCTGTGTCGATTTCAGAAAGCTTAATAAGGCTACCAAAAAAGACGCATATCCGCTTCCATACGTTTCAACTACCCTTGATAAGCTAAGAGATGCTAAATTTATGACTTCTCTAGATATTAAGTCTGCATTTTGGCAGGTGCCGCTAGAAGCTAACTCCAAGCAATATACAGCCTTTACAGTCCCTGGCAGAGGGCTGTTAAAGTTTTGTCGAATGCCATTTGGCTTAAGTAATTCCCCAGCTACGTGGCAGGCTTAATCGACACCGTTCTATCAGGAGACCTCGAAAGTAAGGTTTTTGTATACCTTGATGACGTTATTATAGTAACGCAGACATTCCAATACCACAAAAGGGTTTTAGAAACGATGCTAGATCGATTACATGAAGCGGGCCTCGTTATTAATTATGCAAAATGTGAATTCTGTCGCGGAGAACTACGTTATTTGGGATATATTGTAGGTGAGAAGGGTCTGCAGGTCAATCCTCAGAAAGTTAAATGTATTTTAGGTATAGGAAACCCTAAAAATGTATCCGAGGTTCGAAGATTTGTTGGGGTGATAGCATGGTACCGCAGGTTCGTTCCTAATTTTTCCACTATGATTGCCCCTATTACAGCATTATTAAAAAAGTGAAATAAATTTATTTGGACTGAAGAGTGTGAACAAGCGTTTCGTAGAGTTAAAGATTGTTTAGTTAGCGCACCGATACTGACTTGCCCGGATTTTACGCAACCATTCATTATACATACCGACGCATCTGGCTATGGACTAGGGGCGGTTTTAACACAGCAGATAAATGAGGAAGATAAAGTTATCGCGTATCTAAGCCGATCTCTGAATAAATGCGAACGTAACTATTCGACTATACACGTCTTGCTGTGCTATGGGCGATCGATAAGTTACGACCATATGTCGAAAGGAGCCATTTCACAGTAGTTACAGACCACGCTTCCCTCGTATGGTTACATAATTTGAAGGACCCTACGGGTAGATTGGCAAGATGGGCCATGCGCCTTCAAGAATATAGTTTCGAGATAGTACACCGTAAGGGTAAAGAACATTTGTTACCAGATTGGTTATCTCGATCGGTCCCTATAGTTGATTCTTTTATTTATCTATTTAAGCTTAATACAAGCTATTACGTAAAAAAATACAAAAATAAAAAATAAAATACAAGCTATAACTTAATACTAATTCAACAGACTATAATAAATGAATAATAAGAATAAATACATAAACTTGCAGACTAACTACAAAAATTTGCAGACTAACGAGAAAAACTGTGATAAATGGCTGGCTAAAATGATCGAAAATGTAACTAAAAATCCCTCAAAATACGCGGACTGGAAAATGGAAAACAACTTGTTGTGGAAACATTTTCGACAAAAGTATCCAGAACTAACTTCAGATAATGAGTCCTGGAAGCAAGTGGCTCCGAAACAAGAAAGAAAAGCCTTAATAGTCATAGCGGAGTACAAAAAACATATCATCGACTGATACAACGCTTCTATCGGCCAAAAATGGAGAGCGACGTAGCGACTTATGAAAACGGTGCCATATCTGTCAGTCGATTAAGCCAGAACTAAAGAGACCCGCTGGCCTAATGTCATCCCGAGTTACACCAAGTAAAACTTGGCAATCAATTAGTCTTGATCTCATTGGTCCTCTACCGCGTTCCAACCGCGGATTCAAATACATTCTCACAGTAGTTGACTTATTCAGTAAGTATCCAATGATCTTCCCATTACGTTCAGCTAGCAGCAATTCTATTTGTCAAGCTCTCGAGGAATATGTTTTCATGCTATTCGGTGTACCAAAAACTTTGGTTTGCGATAATGGGGCACAATTTAAGAGCAGAGACTTTAAGAAGCTGTGTACCGAATATGGGAATAGGATAAACTACACAGCATTTTATCATCCCCAAGCCAACCCTACGGAAAGGGCAAATCAGGTTATTAAAACCATGCTTCGTGCTTATGTAGCGGAAAACCACCGCGTGTGGGATACGTACTTAGCTAAAATAGCCTGCGCTATTCGCACATCAGTACATGAGGTTTTGAAACTCACACCGTTCTTTGTAAACTTTGGGAGGGAAATGATAACACACGGAGAGGAATATGATCAGGTTATAAGTACTGAAGAGTTTGATGCAAAAAGTAGGTCCCGAGCTTTAGAGATTGTAAGGAATGACGTCAGAGAAAGGTTACATAAGGCAGCCAAGATATCAAAACATTCGTATGACCTACGTAGAAGGGATCAGCAATTTCTTGTCAACGATCTCGTTATGCGGAAAAACTACATTTGATCTGACGCCGCTAAATACTTCAACGCCAAGTTAGCTCCTAAATATATCGGTCCTTTTAGCGATGCAAAAGTGGTCTCTCCGTGGACGTATGAATTGCTAGATCATTCCGGGAAAAATGTAGGAGTTTGGCATTCGAAAGACTTGAAGTTATATCACTCTGGTGATGTGCAGTAAAAGTCTCTACTTTTGCTTTGTCGAAGGAATATTGTTTTAAGTAGTTTTGATTTGTGCGATAGAGTAGTAATAAAGATTTCAATATATTAAAAGAAAACGTATCCGCGCAACTCCCTGAACGCTGTACAGTAAGATTAACCTAGGTTGGCAGAGATTGTAGCTAAGTATTTAGTGTTTCATTGGAGGATTCTCACGCGCAGCTTTTTATTTAAGGAGATAAGAAGTGTTTTTCAAGGTTGAATATGGGATTTATAGCTTCATGAGATGGTTAATTTATTTTTAAATATTTCGATTTTATGAAGTTGTTGAGATTATACAGTAGTGCGAATTCTGATGGCTAAGCGTTATACATAGACTACCTGAATAGGTAAAGGAAGGAAGGAGAAGGCTGTGGCGCAACTGGATTAAGTTGAACAGATTGTATTTTTTTTCGTTCTTTATGACCTTGAATCAATGGTGTGTCGAAATAAGTTTTGGGGAAATATAAAGTAGATGCATATAAGTTTGTATATAAGTTTATTTTAGCTTTAAATTGAGGACCAAAATCTCTCCACAAATATCCGTGTAGTAAGATTGCTAAAGGAAAACTTAAAATAAAGTAAACTTCCCGAATGTTAATTAAAAATCAATACCTCTAGGTTTACTGAGCGGCTGAAGAAATTTATTCGATGAAGGAAATGTTTCTGAACATTAGAAAATTAGATTTATAAGTGTAGTGATCTTTTGCGATAATATGAATTTGTGATCACAATGATCTCAGAGACTATTTTACTCAGTTGAGTATAATTTGAAAATGGAAACAAGGTTAAGAAGACATATAAGTGATTATATTTCGACATAAATTTATTTTAAAAGTACTATGACAATATAAATAACCTAAGTGAAGGTGAAAATAGCGTGCTGCATTAACGAAAACAGGAATTTAGTGAGACTTTTTTTTATGGAAAAGCATTCTAAAGTGTAATTTAAAACTAAAAATAGTTCGCATGTGTTACTATAACAGTTTGAAACTTATTAAATTAAAATATATTAAACAATTAAGAAATGATATACAATAAAATCGGTTCGTTCGGTTCTGGTGAGTGGTCGCCGATCGTACCGTAGTAAGTTGTGTGTGAAGTATTTGGTTCAACACAAAATTTTGGAAAAGTGTCCCCCGGTAGACATTCTATTTTGAAAAGATACTTTTAATTGAGTTGAGTGTGCGTGTTAAAGTCGTTCTTTATGTGTTTCTGTGTAAATATTTTTTTATATCATCATGCGTCTTTACAAGGACATGTGTTTTACTGAATTTCGGATTAGAACATGTTCACGCATTTTTGAACTGAACTTCTTTTTTAACATCCTGGAGTCGAACTAATTACGATGCATCAGCTGAGTTTTTTTGGAATTCGGCAGTGAAACCTACCTTCAACTATGCCCAGATCATTGCAATAACAATGCGTGGAAATGGACCAATAATACTTCAACGAATTTCTGCTTGGATTGAAAGAAAATTTGCATATTATCGGGTTCATAAAAATTGGAACAACTTAATCCGGAACAATTTATCACAACATTATTGTTCCAAAAATTGATCATAGTAAATTTTAGAAGGGCATGTTGGGAATTAGGAATTGACGCTACCAACTCCGATAGAAATCGAGTATGAAATAGAAATCATCGATATAGTTCAAGTAAAGAAGAAATTCGTGTCGGTAGTCCGAATGAAAGCAATCAAAATCCGGTCTACATAAACCAGTTCACCAGTCAAATATTGTCAAAGAGAAAATAATTTAAGATTTTTTTTTTTTGGAACAATGAATTACGAGATTTGAATTTCGAGGCTAATTTAGATATAACGTCTGTCATTGAACAAACATTCAACAAAATCGAACATGTTGATATCCATCAAAGTGGAAAGGAATTGTCACCGGATTATTGTTGTAATAAGGACAATAACGTTAATAGCAGCTCATAATTATATTAAATCATACAAAGAACGACAAGAAAAGCAAATGATGGAGTGTTACGGACTAACAGCTAAGCTACGAAATGAAAACATTGAATTAAAGAAAGGATTCAATAATAAGTTGAAATTAGTAGGGAAAAATTAATGAAAAGTGAAGATCTAGTCCAATAGTTACGGCGCAACAAGAATAGTCTGGAAAATCGTCACTGGAGGTATCTTCAAAAAAAAAATGGGGTCATCACAATTGCGAAAGAGACGTATATGGAAAACCACAGTACGACCGCCTTGGAAATGTACAAAAGTCAAACTCTACCCAAACACCATTAATATCTCGCTTCATCGTCAATACAGACATCGACGATGATCAAGTACATTGTGGTCACCTGAGTTCCCATGTTTAGCTCCACACCAGTGTATACCTAGAATTCATTTTGTGCGCATTTAATTTTCTGAACACTTCCGAAACAGCAGTTCTCACAGTATTAGTGATTGCAGGAACTCTTCCATATACCAGACTCTTGTGATCCTCGTTTAGACTGGTGACATCAAGTGGAACAACCTTTCTAACATAGACCCCATCAACCTCTGGAGAATTTATTTTTTTGTTGTTGTTTTGTTTTGTGAATTTTTGTTCTTTACTGGGTGCACCGATTGTATCTCTTCAACTACTTTTATATTTCGGGCGCATTCTAGTGACTTTGTTCAAGCCTGAACAATTAGCTAAAGAAAAGTAGAACAATAATTTCGCTCATTCATTACGCACTAAGTTCATTTACCCATGAAAATTTGTAATCACTGCAATATGAGCTCGCTAAGTTCATTTACTTATGAAAATTAGTAATCACTGCAATATGAGCTCTTTCCGCAGAAGCAATTTGCTTACTTTACTTTTCATGCATATTATGCATGAGTCAATGAACTTAGCGTGAATTTTACATTTGTCAAGTAATCAATATTTCCTAATTATGTATGTTAGCAATAATTTTATTATTTAAGCTCAGTCATTTTTTAATAAAGTTCAGAGTCAAAGCAAGGTTAGATCGTTTTACTACTTTGAATAAGCTCTCGTTAAAAAGACTTCAAGAATTCTTGGAGTCTAATCTTTGAAGAGTACCGAAGAAACGTTCAGTGCTCATCACATGGTCCTTCGAGCCACCAAACCAGCAAATTGGAAAACATTAAGCCGTGATTCAAACAAGCTTTGAATCAAATTGACAAGCATCTCAAAGAACTCTTTGAGAAAGCTAACGCCAGCCATCAATCAACAACAGTTAAAATCCCGCAGCTGCAATCCGAAATCCAACAAGACTCAAATTAAGTTTGAGTGCTTAACGGAAACCAGTTACAACCAAGGGTCGTAACAGTTATGGAACTTTTTCAATCTCTTCTAATTTATCGGTTATACTGGAAACTTTTCACATAAATCTGCGAGCATAACTGTTCCATTTGGAATTTATAATTTAGAGTTCTAAAAAATAAGTGTTCCTCTCCTGTGAAAACTTTTATCTCCCAAAAATTAAATATTTCTCTTATAAAGGGATAAATATCAAATAAAAAAGGAAAAATGAATCTTCTTTCTCTTATTTTAGGCTCCAATTATATCAACACGTTTTGAGAAACTTCATATATCCGTTTTTATAGTCCACACAGTTACCAATTAAATTAGCAGGCACCCAAGGCAGAAAGGAGAGAAATAAATTGAAAAATCAAATAAAAATTTATTTGATTAAAAAATTTGTTTGTAATTATCGGATAAAAATTAATTTGATTAAAAAAATTATTTTCCTTTAGTGTATTATTGTGAAACTTCATCTTTTCACTGCCGGGATTTCAATTTTGGTAAATTCAATTTTTTTTCACTAATACTATAGTAGGACATTTTCAAACTGTGTTATTTGTTTATAAAATTATTTGTGTCATAAATTTATAAAACAATGTGTAAGGTCTATTTATATAAATGTAAAAGTTTGACAATTTCCTACTATTAGTGACAAATTTCTTTTTTTTTTCATTATTTTTTATCGATTGTACTGTATCTTGTACCAAAAGTATCAAAACTTTCCCGCCAGTGGAAAGATGAAATTTCACGTAATAATAGTACACTGAAGTTGCAATATATGCATATGAATGCATGCATGTATAGCAATTTTAATAAAACTACTTGCATATACCGTAAAGAAAAGTGTCTATCAATATTGCACATAAAATAAATGTTCCACAGGAAAATTTCAAATATAAAGGTTAATTCTTTTTTGAGACCCTTGAAGATAACTGACACAAACATTCCCAGAACAGTTATATTAAAAGTTTTAAAATTATCTCTTCTACAGAAACTTTTACAGATAAATCTGCTCTTGATTATATAAGTTCTTTGAAATCTTGCACATCTTGCAAATCTTGCTGCTATCCCTGGTTACAACAGCTAAACCACACAACCGCAAGCCAACAAGACTCAAATTAAGTTTGAGACTTTGAGTACTTGATACACTCCAGGTTCAAGAGTAGTTAAAGTGTTGACAAATCTCAAGAAGTCAATTTTATAATCGACTACGAAGAAATGAATTCAGACGAGCTCTTACAGTATCAGAGCCAATTGGCCGAAAAACTTGAGAAAATTCAGATTAATTTCAAAAAGGACGGCCCTTCGCGAAAGACCTCGGAATATCTAAAGTCCAAACGCAATGAATTTAAAAATCATTGGGAGGAATTTAATAAAATACACAATGATCTAAAAATTTCTTTAGATGAAGATCATTCTTACTTTACGCAAGAGCTTTATGGAAAAGCCCAGAAGGTATTTGAAACCACACTACAGTTAATACAAGACTACGCCAACAAAGTCGATACTGTCAAAATTCCAACAGCGCCTCTGACCAGTGCCAGATCCGTTTCTCCATCCACAACTAAGAAAGGTGTAAGTACATTGCCATCCGATTTTGCCGCCACATTTCAAAACCAGACATCCACATCTATTAATGAAGCAAATCTCTGCGACCCGACCCACTCAACCATTTCTCCTCTATCTTACTTAGAGGCAAGCAGAATGAACAATTTTCCGAAATTACCTCCAATGCAGATTCCAAAGTTCACAGGAGACCATAAAACCTGGAAGCCGTTCATTGATATGTTTAATAACATAATCCACAGTAACCCCTGCTTAAGCAACGTAGAAAAGATGCAGTATCTTCTCTATCACCTAGAGGGTGACGCCAGAAAGGTAATAAGCCACCTCCAGCTGAGTAACAATAACTATATCACGGCTTTACACCTCATTCAAGCGAGATATAACAATAACCGAAAAATTGTTACCACATATATCAACACAATAATGGACATAAAGAAAATAGAATATAGATGTCAAGATGATATTATAATGCTTCATGATACTCTAAGAGAATGTTTAGAAGCGTTGAATAACCTAAACTGTAATACAGGAGAATGGGGTCCGATAATTGTATGCATTATAATGAAAAAGCTCGATCCAGAAAGCTTGCGGCTATTTGAAGAAAGCCTGTCAAATCCCAGAGAAATGCCAACAATCGATGAGCTCCTCAAGTTTCTTGAAAAACGCTATCAAATACTTGATTGTATAAAAAGCTCAAAACAAGTTAAGCCGGATACTACAATTCAAAGCAAAAAAAAGTCTTTTTACTCCGCATTCAAAAATATATGCAACTTTTGTGGTAGGGAGCACAATATATACCAATGTGCAGAGTTCAAGAAACTTAATGCGCAAGAGAGGAATTCATTCATTTTTAAGAAAGCTTTATGCATAAACTGCTTATCTCACAAGAAATCGGAAAAATGCAAAACCAATAGAACTTGCTTCTATTGCAATAAGAAGCATCATACTCTCTTACACAATTCCACGGCAGCAAATGAAAATCTGCACAACAAAAGAAAATCAACAACCCCAGAAACAACTTATGGGGTTACAAGGCAAAACATTTTAAAAGACGAGGATGTCACAGCACTTCATAATAAAATTAAGATCCCAAATGTTTTACTTCCAACCGCAATGGTACGAGTATTAAATATATTTGGTCAACCAGAGCTTCTAAGGGCATTAATTGATCCTGGCTCACAAGTATCCTTAATTACTGAAGAGTCGGTACAAAATTTAAGACTACCTAAGGAACGTATTAGAACAATAATTATGGGAGTCAGTGATGCTAAGACTGCAAAATCCTCCAGCAAAGTTATTTTCAAAATACTCTTCCCGTATTACAAAAACTCTTGCCTTCAAGTAGAGGCACTAGTACTGCCAAAACTAAGCTCTTTACTTCCAGACGGAACACTACCAGAGATGAATACAACCAAGTATGGAAACATAGTTCTAGCAGACCCGAATTTTAATAAACCTGGCCAAATTGATCTGATCCTTGGAGCTGATGTTTATGCAAACATAATCTTAGACGGTGTTAAGCAAAGTCAACCAACAGCACAGAACACAAAACTGGGCTGGATCTTATTTGGAAACATTCCCACTGCTCGTCAGGAAACGAATAAGGTGTCGAGCTTTCTTTCAATACCCGAGATAGATCAAAAACTAGAACAGTTTTGGGAGATAGGAGACAACGCCCATTCCAGTCAGTCAGCAGATCATTGTAAAGCGCATTTCGATAAAACGCACAAAAGAAAACAAGACGGACGTTACATTGTTCGTTTACCATTTAAAGAAGATTTAGGAACATTAGGTTTTTCAAAAAATAAAGCAGTTGCCTGTCTTCTACAAATGGAAAACAAGTTTAAAAGAAATCCTGATGACGGGGCCGAATATAATAAATTTCTTTTAGAATATCTTGCGCTGGGACATATGAGCCATGCAGCAACCTACAACGGTGCTGCGGATAAGGTATACTACCTGCCTCATCACGCGGTATTCAAAAGAGATAGTACAACTACACAATTACGGGTAGTGTTCAATGGATCAAGTAAAACTGATTCTGGATTCAGCCTCAATGACCTACTTCATATTGGACAAAAATTGCAACAAGATCTGAGCCAAATCCTATTAAGATGGAGGAAGCATCGTTTTGTATTTACTGCAGACATTGAAAAAATGTTCAGGCAGATTCTAGTAGCAGAAGAAGACCGAAACTACCAACGCATATTATGGCGAAAAAATCCTGAAGAGCGCATTCAAGAGTTTGTTCTAAACACTATTACTTATGGAACAGCTCCAGCCACATATCTTGCAGTCAAGGTCCTAATACAGCTTGCTATGGATGAAGGTCATCAATTCCCGGTCGGGAAAAGGGTCCTAATGACGGATTTTTACGTAGACGACATGTTGTCCGGTGCAGATACTATAACGGAGGCTAAAGAACTGCAAAGCCAAATAATCACTCTCCTTAATAAAGGGGGTTTCAACCTTCGGAAGTGGACCTCCAACAACGCACAACTACTAAGGTGTATTCCTGACGAAATAATCGAGAAAGGTATCTTAGAAATTGGCGAAGAAAATATTATCAAAACTTTGGGGATACACTGGAATCCGAAAAGAGATGAGTTCTTGTTCCAACTAAATCTAGAAGACGACAATTCACAATTAACCAAATGCAGGCTACTGTCAAAAATTGCAACAATATTTGATCCCCTTGGGTACCTTGCACCCGTAACCATAACTGCCAAACTCCTCATGCAATCACTGTGGAAAGCCGGAGTAGATTGGGACCAGAATCTACCTGCGGGCATAACCAATTCTTGGAGAAAACTCGAAGCAGAACTAAAGCATTTGCAAGACATTAAAATACCACGGTGGATAAACTACCACACAAGACAAGAGATTCAACTTCACGGCTTCTGCGATGCCTCCGAAAGGGCATATGCGGCAGTAGTATACTCACGTACAATGGATTCTTCAGGAAAGGCATACATAACACTATTGGCAGCACGAACCAAAGTGGCTCCTTTGAAACAAAAAGTCACGATACCTCGTTTAGAGCTCTGTGGTGCTGTACTATTAGCACAATTATTAAAATCAACCATTGAGGCATTGAATATCAGTTCACCAGAATTATTTGCATGGTGCGATTCTGAAATCGTGCTGGCATGGATCGCTAAAAACCCCAACACCTGGCACACCTTTGTAGCGAATAGAGTTTCGGAAATACATAAAATTACTGACAAAGCCATATGGAGGTATGTACCATCAGAACAAAATCCTGCAGATATAGCATCAAGAGGAATTAGCCCAACAAAACTTGTCTCTAAAGATATTTGGTGGAGGGGGCCACTTTGGCTTACTCAGTCCGCCAAAGCCTGGCCTTCCAGTAACTTCAATACCATCACAGAAGAAGAAGTAAAAAACAGAGTCTCAACATTTAAAACTGCTATTAAATCGGAAGAAATTTTTACCTGTTCAACATACACAAAACAAATAAGAATAATAGCATATAGCCTAAGGTTTATAACAAACAGTAAGACACCGAAAAGCCAAAGAAAATTTGGATACCTCTCATCTGAGGAGCTCCTTGAAGCTAGAAGACGCGTCATCAAAATTGTGCAATTACAGGAATTTTCTGATGAGATGGCATTTGACCAAAAATAAACCATTAAAGAAAACTAGTAAGGTTCTCTCGCTTAATCCCTTTTTAGACAAGGATGGCGTTCTGCGTGTAGGCGGCAGGATAAAAAATTCCCTATTACCAATGGATACCAAGCACCAAATACTTTTACCACAGAAGCATCATATTACAAATATCATTATTGACCACGCCCATCAGCAAACTTTACATGGTGGTACCCAAATGACTTTAAACTACATAAGAATGCGTTTCTGGATAATTGATGGTAAAAGAGTAGTCCAAGGAAGAACCCATAAATGCATAAGGTGCGCAAGATTCCGACAGAACTCTGCTGCTCCATTAATGGGCAACTTACCAGAAACCCGAATTACTCCTTCACCGCCATTTTCTCACAGTGGTATAGACTATGCCGGCCCGTTTCTCACGAAGGCCTCAAGGGGCAGAGGGATTAAAACAAACAAGGGTTACATTGCCTTATTCATCTGTTTAGTAACGAAGGCCGTCCACCTCGAACTAGTATCTAATCTTACCACTGATGCCTTTTTAGCGGCCTACAAAAGATTTATTTCTCGGCGGGGAGCCTGCAAGCAAATATTTAGCGACAACGGCACCAACTTTGTCGGTGCCCGAAACAAAATGGATAAGGAAATTCAAACAGCTATTAATCATTCTACAAAACAAATTGCAGAAATTACAGCCAACGATGGCACGGATTGGAAGTTCATCCCCCCAGCTAGCCCTCATTTTGGTGGATTATGGGAGGCTGGTGTAAAATCAGTTAAAGGACATCTCAAACGAGTTCTGGGAGATACACTACTTACGTATGAAGAATTTAGCACAGTATTGTGCCAAGTAGAAGCTTGCTTGAATTCACGTCCAATAGGCCAGCATTCCAGTGATCCCAGAGACCTCGAACCATTGACACCAGGCCATTTTTTGATTGGACGTCCTCTCATTGCACCACCGCAGTCTGAAGTAGCTCCTCAAGAATTGAAGCAGAGATGGAAATTAGTTAAAAAACTGCACCAAGACATTTGGAAACGCTGGTCTCAAGAGTACTTAACATTACTTCAACAAAGAAGCAAATGGAAGACGATGGGCAAGAATCCAGCGATCGGAGAATTGGTTTTAGCAAAAGATGATAACTTATCACCGCAAAAATGGCCTCTAGGACGAATTGTCCAATTACATCCAGGCGATGATGACATAGTCCGGATTGTTTCCGTACAATACAAAAACGGACTCAAGAAACGGCCAATTCATAAAATCTGCCAACTACCCATCGCAATACTTAATTCCGAAGACACAGCCCCAGATCTAAATTGCATCAAAACTATGACCACTTTAGTAATGAAAAAGGTGGATTACATAAAACAGAAAACAAATCCTGAGCAAAATAAAAAGAAAAGGAAAATTTGCTCCACCCCTCAACCTGAACCAGAATTATGGTCGCAACCCAATCAATTTCATAAAATTTCATCAAACGACTCAAAGAGAAGTTATATCCCAGTTTCTACAACCGCCACAAGGAAGAAAAAGATAAGAATTGCTCCTGCCACTTGGGCTCAAAAACTATTCTTAGCAACACTGTCTCTAATTTACTGGTTAACAGTAGCCTTCGCCCAAGATTATCAATTAGTACAACCAAAACCCGGACTTTTCCTGGAGAACCTGGGTCACGCACAGATAAAACGTGGGAACCTTCGACTGCAAGTTACACTTTCAAGGCAAGAGATGATCAATGATCAAAAAAATGTCATCAACTCTTGGAAGCAAGTCAGAGATATGTGCGAAGAAACTAAGGAACTCACGAAACTCACACACTGTGAAGTACTCTTTCAACATTTATCGACAAGAAAAACTCACCTCCTAAACACATTAGAAGAAATTATTCAAACAAGCGAACCAAAATTCAGAAGTAAAAGGGGAATTCTTGGCAGTCTTTTGAACAGCATTTTTGGAGTGAACGACCAAGTCTACACTGAAATTGAGCTTTTACAAGAAAATCAGCAAAACCTTTTGCATTCCAGCAATCAGCAAATGCTTTTATTATCCACAAAGATCAATCAATCAATATCTGTTTTATCCGAAAAACTAAAAAACCTTGACGATAGGTTGTCCCAAGTTATTTCTTCTGTCAGGGAAATGGCCACCTGGTACACCAGCGCGGATCACAACAGAATTGGCATAGAAGTACTCGCTACATTTATCAGTACTGAAGACTACTACAACGACCTACAAGAAAAATATCAAAGCTGGTTAAACGCACTCCACAAACACGGACATTTATTCAACTTCATCAAACCACAGGACATTATTTCATTAATTCAAAATGTGTCACATAATATCGGCACCAATCTCCGAATATTGTCAACACCACAGATACATTTGGACGTAGAAGCAAGGAATAATAGTATACTGCTGTACGGATATTTGAACATTGTGGAAACAACCATATACGATTTAATACATGTGACACCCACTCCTTTAATGATTGCAAACAACAGATTTGCAATAGCTGATTTAAAAATTACAACACTTGCTGTAAGTTTTGACCACCAGGATTACTTCACCCTCGAAGAAGATCAACTACAAGCTTGCGCATTGAATCAACTAAAGACCTATCTCTGCACGCCATCAATCGTTTATAGTATAGCAGACAGTCCGTCCTGTATAATTGACGAAATATACGATCGTCACCCTAAAACAATATGCCAAATGCACCAAATAAGTTTGAGTGGCATAGTTTGGAAGAACTTAATGACAAGGAACACTTGGATGTACATAACCAATGAGACCAAGGTCGCAGCAGTAATTTGTAAAGGCTCAAGAAGAGAACTGCTCTTAAACAATACCGGAGTTATCCACCTTCAGGATGAATGCTATCTGAAAACAAAGGAGATAACCTTAAAGACGAAATTAGACCAAAGCATAAGGGTTATTTCCAGTCAACTAAAAGAAGTGTTACCAGAAGCAGCAACATTGAACTTCAACAAGCCCCCTGCACTGATGATATCTGGAGTTTTAGTACCATCAAATAAGCAAATACTAGATTTCAGCATGGAACCTAACTTACATTCAGCAATCCTGAAGAGAACTCTAATTTTACACTCCGTAACGGCATCAACAATCGCACTCTTGTTCATCTTAGCACTAATCATATGGAAATACTGGTCAAATATCAAGTCATTATCACTAAACTGCTGCCGTATATGTCATCGAAAAAAGGTGAACCCCATTCAAGGAAGACACTCCGTCGCACAGGAGTCACTACAGCAGAAATTTAACAACGTTATGCTTTCTGGCGGGCCCCAGCATGTTCAAGCCTGAACAATTAGCTAAAGAAAAGTAGAACAATAATTTCGCTCATTCATTACGCACTAAGTTCATTTACCCATGAAAATTTTTAATCACTGCAATATGAGCTCGCTAAGTTCATTTACTTATGAAAATTAGTAATCACTGCAATATGAGCTCTTTCCGCAGAAGCAATTTGCTTACTTTGCTTTTCATGCATATTATGCATGAGTCAATGAACTTAGCGTGAATTTTACATTTGTCAAGTAATCAATATTTCCTAATTATGTATGTTAGCAATAATTTTATTATTTAAGCTCAGTCATTTTTTAATAAAGTTCAGAGTCAAAGCAAGGTTAGATCGTTTTACTACTTTGAATATGCTCTCGCCAAAAAGACTTCAAGAATTCTTGAAGTCTAATCTTTGAAGAGTACCGAAGAAACGTTCAGTGCTCATCACAACTTATTATGTCCTTCTAGCAGACCAATATCAAATACCTACTCAAGTCTGCGAGGAGGTCTGATGAAACCGGTATAAATCGTAAGGAAAGTGCGGAAGAGTCGAGGATACCTTTATACCCCAAGTATATATGTGAAAAAAAAACGCTGAACCTTTATCGAGCATAAGAAAAGTGAGCAGTAAAAGTAACAAAAAAAAAAGATATAAAGCATACGGGAAGGCATATATCATAGTCTGTCAAAACTCGCAAAATTTAGTTTTAATTTAATATTTGTGGATAGGTTGGGTTCCATCATTTTGAAGCTACTGTTTCAATGAAGACACTTTTCTTGCAAGTCCACACCCTTAATTCAGGGTCAGAGGTACTTAGTTTCAGCATCTACGCGTTTACGAAAATCAGCATCGCATGTAAATCATTAGATCACGCGACGAATTCCTGCGCCTAGAAACTTATTCCTCTTCCTAGCCTATCACAGGGCACCTTAGTAAAACGTATATGTAAGATTTTAAACATTTAATTCCAATGAATTTCATGGTTTTTGCAACTTATCATGCAGATATACTCCCTATATTAGAAGGTTCAATTGGTTAAGTATTCAAATATAATAATAAGCATAGTCATGTAAATAAGCTTTTGATGAAGTAGGGAAGGCATTTAAATTTCAAAACAAGTGGTGAGACATTTTTGTAGATGTAAGGATGAAAATTTTTGTTTAGTATGACCAGTAGGGCATTTACTCTACCCGTATAACTGCGGGCAAAAGGATTCGAAGTAAGAGATTTCAGGGAAATCTCCCGGAGGAAGGGGAGGAAATGTAACGTGCTATATTGGGGAACGCCTGTACCTAAAATAAATTAAGATACAATTAGCTGAATATGTATTAAACTCAAAAGAACTTACTTGTTGGTCTATGATTTGTTGTCCCGTGAAAACGCATTCTTTATTAGAGTGATGCTGCAAAAATATTTATTTATTTACAGATTCGCTACCTAGTCATAAATGGATTATTACCTTACCCCGGTGGGGAAAATATTTCGTTGAAATGGTCTGGAACCCTGTTGATCTGCGTGTCCTGCTTCTCTCAAGTATTGGTTTTGGAATTCTCTAGGAAGTACTGATGAGGAGACGTAGCCTACCGAAAAGATGGATTATCCTGGGAAAATTATGAATTTATTAGCGTGGATATATTTTGAATTATATAATTATCTAGCTATAATGTGCAAGGTTTAAGGAAGAACTTACCTGTGGATGTTAATTTTACGATAAATTCTTCAGAAATCACAGGAAATAGCCGAACACCTGGCAATGAATGATTTTAACAAACGCATGCAAGCAAAAGACACTGGGATGGGGAAAGCACACCTTATCACTAGATCATAAGATTTAGTAAAAATATATACTTACCTGGTCCAAACTTTCTTTATTCGTATCATAAGCGATACTTTTAACACTTCGACATAACCTTCACATACGTTAAAGTACAGTCGAAATTTCACCTTTTCTTCACGTTCCTCAGGTGGAAAACTTACCGAACCGGATTACAATGAAACATACGATTAATTGGTAATAAAATCAAGCCCCGTATACGAAAAAAATAAAAATTATAGACACGTGAAAGGTCGCTGTCAACATCAGCAATTTTCGTAAAATTAAACGTTTTAACGATTTTTATCACTCTGTGGAATACACCAAAATATTCCACAATTAAAGCAGATAATTTAAATCCAAAAAAGTAGAAAATAATATTATTATTTTCAAACCGCTTTGTACCGCTTGGAAATGTTCCTGGAATTTTCCTTAAATCTTGCAAATACGGGGCAAAAAGATATAAAAGGAACGATCCCTATAGGCTTGGCCTCTTAGTTCAGTGCGAGTTTTCTTTTAGCGTCAAGTGAGGAATTTTCAAAGTTAAGAATTTTCAAATTTAGTTGAAGTTTAGTTAGTTTAGCGAGTTGAAAGTAAAAGTTTAGTTAGGGAGTGTGAAAGAAAAGAAGATTGGACTCGGCCAACTCACATTAATTTTCATTGCGGATCGTAGGAGAAAAGATAAGTATCGCTACTTCGTATATTTTAATCAAAATAAGAAGCAAGTAAGTTCTTTCTTGACCTGTGTTTTCTTTGTACACCACAAATTTTTTAATTGTTCAATAGATACTTATAATAGGAAATAAATCCTGGTTTTACATAGCTTTGTGCACATCATAAAACCTTGTTTTAAATATTTTTACTTTGACAAGTTGCTTGTGTACGTTTTATATCGAGTGAAACTGAGCTTAGCATATTTGGCGGCAATAAAATTAAACATAATCACAACAACATTTCTTTTATTTTGGAGTGGAGCAAAGATAAGTTCGTGGACTTAGCTCAAAACCACGTGGCGCCCATTAAAACATCTTGACCCACCCCTTCTCCAGCCTAGCCGGCATAAAAGTTATGCCTGAAGAAAAGAGCATAACAAGCTCTAGCGAACCGATGAGAGAGGAGCTGAAGAGAGTGAGACAGGGTCTACTCGGACGCAATGGAGGCACGGGACCACCCCAAGATCTGGCGCGGGCACGCTTCCGTGGGAGTTCCCGGTATCACTTCGTTCCCTAATGAGAGGAAGAAGGATGGCAGGTCACTTCCACCTCAAGCAGAGAGTCAGAGCTGTCCCCTCCAAGCTTTAATGAGAAGCTGGAGAGTTCAGATCTTCCTTCCTGTCCGATTGCAACAACGTGTGGCACAACCACAACCCTGGGAAGAATAGTCTGATGCTCTACCGACTGAGCCGGGCATTCCTGTCTAGGACGCAGACGGACGGACTAACAAAAACAAATTCGGACGGACGGACGATTAAAATTTGGACTGTCTAAAATGTTGAGGACTTTTACTGCCGGATGTCTTTGGCATGGAATGTTCCCAAGGATTTGCCTTGCACGTCCTCCAGCTAATATAAACTCTGTTCCACGCGCTTAACTATTCTGGCCTTGGTAAACTTATTGGTCAGCTTAGCACTAAAACTCTTCTGCATGTTGCTTTGTGAGAAGACTCTACAATACACTTCCTGACCGGGAGTGTATGTGACGTCGCGACAGCGCGTATTGTAGGCCTTTTCGTGCTTTTCATGCGCATTCTGAAGGTGGTCATAGACACCGTCGCAGAATGGAGTAGGCTGAACCATGTTGTGCCATGTGGTGTCCGAAGAGAGCATAGTATGGGTCTGTGCCAATGGACTGATGTATCGAAGTGCGTAGAGCGCTTCCTATGGCAGGAAGGTGTAAGTCCCATGAACTATGGTCATCTTGCAGATATGCACGGATGGCGGGCATAATGGACCGCTCGGAGGCATTAGGGTTCGGCGAATACTTGGCGGTCTTGACATGTTTAATGGCATTGTCGCTCAACAGTTTCTGAAAGATGGTAGAGACAAACTGCCGGCCATTGTCGAAGAAGATGGTTTCAGGTACCCCAAAGATAGAGAAGACATCTTCCTTGAGGAAGCGACATACTAAGTCTGCTCGCTCTGCTCGCATGGGTTTAAGTAAGACGAACTTATTAAAGCCATCTAGTACAACAAAAATTACCGTGTTGCCACGTTTAGTACGAGGATAAGGTCCGAGGAAGTCGATGTATATGAAATGAAATGGACGTTGGGCTTCCAAAGGCTTGCCCATCGGCGGTCGCAAAATGGTATTAGGTGATTTAGTTTCTTTACATACCTGACAACTTAATACATATGCGTGTACATGTGTCACCATGTAGGGTCAGTAGTACTTTTCGCGGAGTCTAGCTAAGGTTTTGTGAAAGTCAGTGTCAGGGACCACATTCAGCGAACCCTTGCGATGCCGATCTGGAAGTCAAAAGCCTGCAGCTTTAAATTCCATCGAGCCAATCGTCCGGAGAGATCCGAGTGACTCACCAGCCACTTCAGACTAGCATGATCAGTAATGATGGTAAATGGATGTCCTTCAATGTAAGCTCTGAATTTTTTCACACTCAGCACTGCCGCATAACATTCGAGTTCCGTAATGCTGTAATAGCGCTGTGTTGGATTGAGCTTTTTCGACATATACGCGATAGGTCTTTCAGCCCCTGAGTCATCGACTTGGAACAGTACGTTGCCAACGCCAGATGTACTAGCATCACATTGAATATAAAACTTCTTAGAGAAGTCAGGTGTAGTTCGGATTGGTGCACTATCCATAGCTCATTTTAAGTTCTGTCCATGAGAAACTTTTTCTCTTCTTTAACCAGTCCGTAATCGGGGCTGCCAGGGTTGCCTAATTGGGGATGAATCTCTGATACCAACCCGTCATTCCGAGAAATCTGCGGATTTGTTTAGCAGAGCGGTGTATAGGGAAATCCGCCACCGCTGCTACTTTCTCGAGTTCAGTCTTCAGAGTTCCCTCTCCAATCATGAAAACCCAAGTAGTGGACTTGCTTGATGCAAAAGCGGCTTTTCTCGACGTTAATCGTGAGTTTGGCACTGCGAAGGCAATCAGCTACTTCCCTTAGTGTTTGAAGGTATGAATTGAAATCTGGTGATACGACTAGTAAATCGTCTAAGTAAACAAAAATATGCTCGCGCAAGCGACCTGGTATTATTTTGTCCATTAATCGACACATACTTTGTGGGACATTGCACAATCCAAAAGGCAAAGCGGCCTGCCGGGCACTATGAACGCTGTCTTATCCCTCGACTGCTTCCCCAAAGGAATTTTCCAAAACTAATCTTTCAAATTGATGGACAAAATGAAGTGCTTATTCTGCAGTCGACCAAGCAATCCGTCGATGTGGGGTAAGGGGTAGGCGTCCTTTTTAGTGACTAGGTTCACTTCGCGATAGTCCAAACAGAGCCTGACCTTCCAAGGTTTACGTACAAGTACAACTGGGGAATTTCAGGGACTGTTGGACTCTTCAATTACCCCTAACTCCACCATACGGTCGAGTTCTTCGTACATCAGCTTTTGGATTGCTGCTTTATTAGCAAAGCAGCGCCAGTATCAATGACATGCTGTGCTAGGTTTGTCTTTCCCAAACCTAGAGCTGTAAATGTAGGGAATTGAGCAATGACTGTGTCTAGTTTGGTTCTGTCTGAGTTATTCAGGGAGTGAAAGTTCGTCTCAACCGAAGAAGAGGGCTGTACATCGAGAGAGGAAATGATGTTTGGCGCAAGTTGAAATGCTCGCCAGAAGTCGACGCCTAAATACAATTGCTGGCTTAGGTCAGGCATTACAAACAGGGTGAGGATATCAGTCTGTCCACGGAAGGTTACTGCAGTTCTTACTGTGCCGGGGACTAGTGCCGTCGGCGGTACGAACTGAGGCTGACAATGCGGAGAGTTTCAAGCCTGAGCGCTGGACAAACTCTAGGGCTCCTTGTCCCAAGCAACTCACGCTGGCACCGCTATCGAGCAAGCCTAAGATTGACTCATTCCCTATTTGCACCTTGACGTAGGGACGCCCGTCGTCCTGGTTAGTTATTACAGTCGATATTAAAGACTGTTGAGACCTTTTCCGTGCACGTTTTCTCTCTCTGAATAACTTTCATCGTCGTCTTCTTCGAGCTTTACTTCAGTTGTCTCTCATGCAAGGACATTCCTTGCATGAGGCAAGAGGGATCTGTCTGGGTATATTATGATACGGCAGGGTAATTCAGGGGGTCGTTGATGTCGCCTTGCTTATCATTATCTTCAGCGAGTGGAGTCCGCCTTGATGTTTTCCGGGTTACACTTGGAGCACTTAGGTGACACCACTCCAGTTCCAGCAAGTCATGCGACTGGCAGCTTCAAGGGTGCGCCTCACTTCTTCCACTCCATGTTGACTAGTTGGGTGGGAGACGCAGGTATTTGTCTCAATACAAGAGTGGAAGGAGCGTCCCACAACGCCACAGTTCCTACAAGTCACGTGACTTGCCGCGTCTGGGGTGCGCCTCACTTTCTCCACTACAGTCACAGGGAAATCAAGGAACTCCTTTGCCTCCTGGGCGGGGTCAAGGTCTACTTCATGGATGTCGGGCCTGACAGATCGTCTAAGCATATCACGGCGTTGCAACTAACGTTCTGCCATGCGGCATAAATTCTGAAGCTGATCCATGGACCTAACAGTGGCAGTCGAAAACTGCTGCCTTATCTTTGGATGTAGGTTATCCCTAACTATCTGTAACAGGTCGACTTCAGGTGGTGGCATCCTCATATGCGCTCGTAACGACCAGGCCTTGCGGAGGTAGCTGTCGCAACTCTCCGAAACCTGACGGAGTTCCATCAGAGTCCGCATCAGGTCGAGGTCTGTTTCGGCAGAGGCGAACTCTTGCCTGATGCGAGCTCTAAACAGATCCCAGTCAAAGTTCTGGGAGGCGCGACAAAACTGGTTCCAAAACCATTTTTTGGCCTCATCTTTAAGTAGGAGATGTACATTCGCACATAATTCTTTATCCAGTACACGAGAGCTTGCTGCAAACCGCTCTACTCCAAACAGGAAGTCGTCGACAGAGAAAGACGGGTTGCGACCGGAAAAACTTACCCCCCAGGACGCCAGGATGGAAGGGCGTCTGGCTTGATAACCTGCCACTCTAGCGGGTCTCGGTTTTAAATAGGATGGCTGTACAGGTTGGTGTTCATAGGCCTCGGTTTGCCATCGCGGACTTAACTCAACTGGATGTGCAGGGGAGGCTGGTTCGTGACTATGGTAATGCCGGGTGTTAGTATACGGGGCAGCGCGACCGATCTCTCCAAAATGGATTGCGCCAGGTTCGTCCTTAACAAACCTAACATTTCTTTTTTTAAGTCGGCCATGTGGATTGCCAACTGATCTGCCGTAATCACCGCGGCCTCTGTTGGATTGATATTATTGTTGATATACAGAGAAAAGCTTATTTGAGACAGAATGTCTCGGCCAAATGTGCGGCAGCACCAACTCCTAAAGTTTATAAAAAAAATCAAAGTTGAGACAGAAGGTCTCGCTAATAGTGCGGGAGTCCAACTCCTAAAGTCGTAGCACAAAACCAAGTTCGTAGGCGACCAAAAAGGTCAAAGAAAGAAAAAAAAGAAAGACAATCAAAGAACAAAAGAAAAAAAATTTAATTTTCAAAAAAAAAAGAATCAAAAATCATAAAAAAATTAACTCATCTGAAATAAACCCAAAATGTTTTGAGAAGAGAAAAAAAATCCAAGAAATCAACCAAAAAAAATTTTTCAGGTATCCAACCAATGAAGCTTCTTCTCCTGTCTTGCTTGAGGATGGTGAAAGAGGAAAGAAAGCAAACACAAAACAAAACTCTAAAATAACAAAAAGGTATCAAAGAAAGGAAATGGGGGTTTTTTTACAAAGTAAAGCTAGAAGTATTCACCAACAAAACATGTTTTTTGAAAGAGGGAAGAAAAAAAATCAAAAAATTTTGGAATGTGAGAACTCAAAATGTGTTCCCATGACCCACAACATATGTCCTGCCTGTGGAGCTAGGAGTTAACTCTGAGCTTAAGCAAACCCAACGGTTACCTTCGCGGTCATTCCGAGACGGCATCGGGCCTGTACAAGCGTATGCGAAGATTAGGCACATCCGAAGCGACATCGGACATCGCTAGGGACGCCAGCACTAATATCGAGCATCGGTCATCCCAGGCCGAGGACAGGGCAGAGTTGCTATTGCTAAAAACTGACATGCCTATGGACACTCTTAGACCTGTCAGGATAGAGGTACTAGACCTCGAAAGTGCTTAATAATAGAAGAGACGACAGCCGTTCAGGCCAACATCGCCTAAGCGTGAGAAGGACAAGCGGATCAGCCTAAGCTGACATGCCATCTCTTTTGAGGCACGAAGTGCATCAGAAGATGCTGATGTGTCTTCCCGAGGGAAGACGTGCTTCGCGTTGGGCGCCATCTTGTAATGTATGTGTGTGCGGAAGAGCAACGTGAAGTTGCCGCAGGATGTTCAAATGGCACGCGCTAGTTGGCAGCACGTCCTAGCTCGTCGGTATGGGGTGTGAGTCCTTGAACATCCGATTCACACATCTACAATCAGAATTTCGCGTGCCTATGGCGAGAGAAGGTTGTGGACTCCCGCTCTCAGGTCTGCCACAAGGGTTAAAAAAACGAGAAACAGACTTTGAAGGAAGAACAACAGGTCTGGTGCCACTTGCTGTTCCTAGCCGCGCTGAACTGTCTTAACAAAAATGCAAAAAAAGAAAATGTACCCCCCATATCGACAGTTCAGCTACTAAAAAACTCCATCCCTGCACTGGGCTAAAGTGCAGGCCCAACCTATAAAGGAAGCTGAAACAAAAAAATATATAAAAATCAAATTCAAAATGTAAGGAGGGAAGGAGAAGGGACACTAGGGACACTAGGGACAGTAGGAGGGAGAAGCTTCATGAGGGTTCCTGAAAATAAATGAAAATTTAGCTCATATAAATCATTCTCGACATATATTCAAAAAAAATCAGGAAATACGTAACTTAACGCTACCTACCAATTAAATATTTCTGAATATGATCAGCCTAGTAACTATTCTCAGAGGTACTCATTTAAAACAATCTACAAGGGTACCCACTGTACAAATACTTTTCTTTTAAAAGGATTCAACTGGTTAATATATTAACAGTAAGATTGTATAAAAGCTACATAATCACTCTAACATAGTCTTGGCACAAGATGTGAATGTGAATACTGAAAATTTGGCAGTTTATATCAAACATTTTCTTTTTGTAACAACCTAGCAACATTAGATCTTAACCGACTATAAACATATCAAATATTTCACAATAAAATTGCAGCTCTTATAATACTCTAATGAATTAATATATTGTATATCTCTAAATATAATACTAAGTATGTATACTCGTAAATGAATTCTGCACTGAATGGCGTTATTTTGAATTAAGCTCCTATTGTTAATGCCTTAATTATAACGATATCTATTTTATATATATCTAAATATTCGTTAGACAATTTCTTATCTTACATATCTACCTAACTCGGTCCTTTTAAATATGCGGCAAATAAAAGTGGCAAAAGCTTATAATTATCATTTTCACTATTATTTGAACCGTTCTCATTATATTTGTATTCACTTTTCTCTCTGGGGTTAATCTAATTGCGTGTTATTTACATTGCCCTAAAGACTAGGTGAAAAATGTTATAAAACCTGGTGTGACTTGAAGAATACTGAAATTGTCTCTCAATTGTCTCTCAAAAAAAAATTGAATATGAATACTAATGCAAAATTTAAATGAATTAAAACATTTTAAGTCGGTGAATATAAATTGAGGAACCAAACGAATAAACCTTTTTGTCAGTTCGACTTCCCTAACGACCTATGCCACTGTCAATTACGTTAATTGCGGCTTCAAGTGCTGAACATTAGGAGGGCACTAACCTGGCTTTAGTTGGTTTTAAAACCTACTACTGTGGTTTTCCTAATCCAGTGCATTCCTTCTGGAACTGATGAGATTTCCAATGAAGGGTGAAGAGTATTGGTTCAGCCTGGCTGATGATGTGTACCTCAATGTTATAATGTGTACTCCCACTTTCGGCAACCCACACCTTTTCGGCGCCGGCTTCCTCTTGGAGGATTCGATGAGTTGCGCGACCTGATGCACTTGTTGTTTTCCCCAGCCTGTTGGGACATATATTCATAAAATTGATCCTTAACAAATCCAGGGGACGCAACGAGAATACATTTTATGA
Source organism: Leptarthrus brevirostris (assembly GCA_964036015.1). Taxonomy (NCBI): domain Eukaryota; kingdom Metazoa; phylum Arthropoda; class Insecta; order Diptera; family Asilidae; genus Leptarthrus; species Leptarthrus brevirostris. The sequence continues at coordinate 47,663,750 of OZ038373.1, forward strand.
CATCAAAATTAATATGTATCCAAAATGCCTTGCATTACAGCATCATAAAATTTGCTGAGACCTTTTCATGTTGGGCAACATTTCCTTTTCCTGTTCCTGATGAACAAATTTGGGGTTAGTTTCTCACATATATTACAAAAGAAAAAAAAGTTACCCTTTTTTTTGCGGTGGCGGTCGAGTAAAATGAGAAGCACTGACGCAGTGCAAGACAGTAGGCGGCTGTTACCAAACATTTTCAGCCTGAGTAAAGGCACGCCGGTACTTAAATTTTGGTGGGGCCGTGGATGCTAATTTGTCCTGTTTGGACAATCTGTGAGGCGATGCGTGTGGGATAGCTAGGGGATTGTAAATGACTTATAAGATAATTTATCCCAGCTATGATGGCTCGGATAAATTTAGAAAATATTAATGATTTTATTCCACTTACCTCTTCTTGTCGTCAATCCTCTGGCAGCTGTCACGTAAATGTGCTCTTCTTCTTTTTTAAGCGTTCACATCCGTGGCAGCTAGCAGGGGTGACAATCATGAGAATAAGGAAAAGGTACATGATAGTTGGTCATGTACGTATTCAAGGGGAGCCCTGAATAGCTCCCTGTCAAAGTTCGGAGTGGCGTGGCAAAACTGGTTCCAAAACCAGCTCTGCGTCCTTTCTTAGCAGGAGCTGAATATTAGCACAGAGTTCTTTCCTTGATACGCGAGAGCTGATGCGAAACAGAAAATCATCTATTGAGAAAGCCGGGCTACGACCACTGAAATGAATCCACCAGGACGCCATGATAGACGGGCATCTAGCTTGGTAGCCTGGAGCGGGCCTTTGTCTGGCGTGGGGTGATTGGGGATTAGCATACTCATAAGCTGGCTGGGCTGGGGCTGGGCACGGGTTAGCAGCACTGGCCGGACTACTGACAGAACCTGACCTCTCCAATATGGATTGGGCCAGGTTTGTCCTTAGCAGACTCAACATTTCCTTTTTAAAGTTAGCCATGTGTATGGTCAGCTGATCGGCGGTGATCACAGCTGTCTCCGAGTTGCTATGGGCTCGAGCTGATGAGCTGATGTAGGTCTTCGAGCTGCCGGACCTATCCCGGAGGGGAAAGCGCAGGATTCTTTTTCAGGCTAGGTAATGTTCTGGCTGACTCACTGGGAGGCCTGCTAACGTTATACTCTGGTGGAGGTTTAGAGAAGTCAGGCTTTGACACCTGCACAACCCCATTGGCAGAGTTGTTCGACCGTATCTCCTGTGCAAAAGTTTGGTTGAGAGGCTTCTGCCTCTTGCTTCTGGTAACCGGAGGAGAAGAGGGAGCTGTTGCCTGCTTCGGCTTTGCACCACTACAGTCCGATTCACCGGGCTTTACAACGGGTGAACGAAACATTATAAAAAAATTCTTTTAAAAAAGGAAATTTGGATTTTGCAGGAAAAAAGTCGGCAATGCGGCCGCTTGTACTAGCAAAATTAACTGGTGAGACTTAAGGTCTCTGCAAAACAGACGAGAGTTCCAACTCCTAAAATAAATATGCTAAGTCGATCCGAAACTTCTCAATGCCGTATGATCTGTAAATTCACCAAAAATATTCAAAAAAAAGTCAGGAAGCTGGCCAATAACCCAAAAAAAAAACTGAAAAAAAAATAAAAAAAAAATAAAATCAAAATAAACGTATATATATATACGCCGAAAATATGTTCAAAAAAAAATCGAATCGCAAAAAAAAACGTGAATTATCAAAACGAAGGAAAATCAACCTAACCAAAAACATTGTCAAACTATCTGACAAAAAAACTTTAGAAAAACTAAAAATAAAATCAACTGAAACAATTTCAGGTATCCCACAATGAAGCTTCTTCTCCTATCTTGCTAGGATGGGAAAGGGTAGGAGAAAGTAGGAGGAAAGAGATAGCCAAACACAAAAAAAAGAAATAAAAAACTTTGGAATGCAGAAAATATAATTGGGGTGTTCATACTGATAAACAACTAAAGGTACTCACCAAAAGGAAAATTTTTGAAAAAAGGGATAAAATAAATTGAAAATTTTAGAATGTGAGAACCTTGATGAGGTTCCCAATATCCACAACGTCTGTCCTGCCTATGGAGCTAGGAGTCACCCCTGAACTTAGACGAACTCATCGAACACTTTCACGGTCCTACCAAGATGGCATCGGGGCTGTTCAAGCGTAGATGACCAGGTGAAGAGTCACATTGGCTACTACCTCAGTCGGGTGTTCGTCAGACTCACCAACTCCCTACGACATGAGACACTACTGATCTCTGAGATTAGGCATGTCAGGAGCAACATCGGACATCGCTAAAGACACATGTACTAATCCCGAGCATCAGTCAGCCCATGCCGAAGACAGGGCAGAGTTGGATGAAGTGTGTCCCTATTGATAAAACTCACATGCCTATGGACACTCTTAGACATGTCAGGACAGAGGTACTAAACCTCAAAGGTGCTTTAATCAAGAAAAAAATCGAGATGACTGCCGTTCAGGCCAAACATCGCCTAAGTCCGAGAAGCACTAGCAGGTCAGCCTAAGCTGACAAGCCATCTCTTCAGAGGCGCTTTATAATCTTAGACGTATATATATCCTAACAGGATTGCACCTACTATCAAAACAGGATCTTCCTTATCATATGCTAGAGATGCCTGCAATACTATAATACTCACTAATAATAACTTAGCTTACACTTATGCCAGATTATATTGTTAATGTATACAAACAAATTTCTCTTTTTTTTCTTAAACAGTGCAAACATTAGGAAGAATTTCAAAACTAAAGAATTGCTGAGGAATTATTACATGACTTAAACAACCTCCTAATACATTTATTTAATTTATTTTAAGCAATCTTTTTGATTCCACGAGGACACCTAATGATCGAAGACAAGCAAAGTGTAAATCGGTAGAGAGAGTACGCGCTTTATCATGACCTTTATCATGTGCACAAAATATTCAAGTGGAACCGAAGCTTAGAATTCAAATAGCACAAAAAAAATTCAAACAGCAAAAAGATTTACAACCATAGTATAGATATCCGGTTCTTGACTACTCGTATGAGCGCATGATTTGAAAGAACAAAAATAGAAACCGAACAACTTCAAAGAAATGGTCCGCAAAAGAAAATAAAGGTCAACTAAAACCTCCAGGAATGAGTGCATGCTAAAAATTATTCCCAGGTCCTCTATGGATTCAACTAGATGATTGCAGAAAACGGTATCTATAGCGTTTCCTTATGTAACGTATTAGTGTAGGTGGCCAAAAAAAATTTTCAATGAATATTGTTATTGTATCTAAAAGTTACGTTTATGTTGTTTAGGTCACGTTGAGGTCATTTAATATTTTAGTAAACTCCTCTAGCTCCTAAACTGACTATGATTTCTAACAAAAGAATCTAGACCTTTAACTTAAATGGACTTTAAGACATTTCCTGAAAAGCTCTGCACAAGTAAATTAATATAAATTCATTATAGTTAGCAACTGAACACCTTAATTATCTCTTAACATATTAATTACAATAATTTCGTGCATCTATAAGAACACCTAGTAGTCTCAGTTACCTATAAGAAATCTGAAAAATTTGATATTCTGAAAATTGTCTGAAAATTGAATTTCAATATCAGACAATCATTTTCGTTTACCCTTAAGAATATTTAGCAACCCTTCTCTGTAGAAATTCCTTTCTTTCTTTTTCTGTTTTTTTCTTCTTAGCTGTAACAAATGTTTACAAATAATTTGACTTAGATTAGAAAGCTCTAGTATTTAATTATAATTTTAATAAGGGACAGGTCGAACAAAACTTTTCTTCGCCCGGGCCTACGTTTTGTATCGGCTGGACTGCCGACATCCTTATCTGGCACTCACATGAAGACTGACATTATGGGCCGTCTTCAGTGTGTAATGAGTCTTTTCCCCTGAATCCTCAATAGAGGGGTTGCCGGGAGCTCTGGAGTCGTCCAAGGTTCTTAAATAATTGAAAAGACTCATTTACAAAATAAATGTAAATTATTTTATTCAGGGTTTCTTTCTTTTCGGCTCACGATCAATTGTTTCTTAGTTCTATTTCTTTTTGTATCTTTAATACTACTGAAAGTGGGTGAAGAGAGAGAGTTATGGTCGACACTTGCATTGAGAGAGAGAGAGATGCGATGTAGCACGGACGGCGGTTCTTTTTATCAGTGGATGCTGAGGTTGGGTACGTCGTATTCTTAGCGTATGGGGGTTCTGATAGATTAACAGGCTAACACCACGGCCAATCTATCGGAACTACTATTACTACGGATGCAAAGTATAACGACCAACAGGCTAACACCACGGCCGGTCGCTATGACGGGAATAGATTGACAGGCTAACACCACGCCAATCTAGCGGAACTAATACTACGGTTAAGCAAAGTATAACGACCAACAGGCTAACACCACGGCCGGTCGCTATGACGGGAATAGATTGATAGGCTAACACCACGGCCAATCTAGCGGAAAGAACATGCAAATCTAACTACTTCAAACTACTGGGACTTTATAGTCCGATTTAAGCCACGAGTGCTTATGAGCTGTAGCTTCTTTATCTAAGCAAACTTAGATACGAACTGGACCCCTTGCGAGGTACTACTGCTCAATTTCTCTACTGTGCGGTTTGCTTTTATACTTTTTCCGAAGCCCAGAATTATTCCCCACCACTATTTTCTGTCTTTCTACTCTGAATTAATTTCATACAACGGAGACGCACACACCCAACTGATTATGGGATCATGCAGAGAAGAACAATGTGTGAATTCCACAAACCCACGCTGCCAGCAGAATATCTGGTTAAATCTGGTTATCGCGCACAAGTTCCCTATGACTTGGCGGATAGATGACGTCACGCACATTTTCATGCCCTTTCACTGAAGCATTTGTGAGTGGCATCTTTGTACTGCTTGAACCAATGGTTTGCAACGGAGATGCACATACCCAACTGATTATGGGTTGATGTGCAAAGAACTTAAAAGGTCAACGCAGCTAGTGGGAATAATCTGGCTCGCATATTTTGTGCATTACGTCATGCCCACCTGCATGCCATGGAACTTTGGAGTTTTTCATGGACATGTATTTCGAATAATTTGCACAAAAGTGAAATGTCTGAGAAAATGACATGGGCGACGGCGTAAATCTATGTACGGAGCAAAATGCTTCGTTACATCACCCCTCTCTTCGCAAGTGTTCGATGTCGGATAGGATTTTAGACAGGGAATACTATATTTTATAAGCGGGATTTTCTCTTCTCTTTTCCTCTTCTATATAGTTCTTATCTCTAACATCTTATTATCTTCAACAGTTCATATCATTTGTATTTCTTAGATCTCAAAACAATATAGATTGGTATATTTTCCATTATTTATCTTTCTTAACTCTAACAAAATTTATCTCTTAATTATTTCTGATTTGCAACAAAAGATTATATATATTGGTATTATTATTATTTTCTCTCTAACAAAATTCATATTTTACTTATTTTCTAATTTTAGCAAAGATTTTTTTTCTTCTACTCTTGGTTTCTGGCCTTGGCTATTATTTGGCCGGTCTGGGTCTTAATGATGGTGTATGGGGTCCCGTTCCTAACACATCGGATGCGTCGTGCCGTTTTGAAAGTTTGGTCCCACGTTTGGTGTAGTCCAAAGAACTGTGGAGTGGGATCCTCAATCCATCGGTCTGGCCTTATCAATGGTGTTGTCTCGGTTTCTTCGTTTGACTGTTTCGGTGATCCTGGTAGTAGCTTCGGTAGGGGTTGGTTTATTCCTGGTCTTCTTGGTAGGTTTACTATGGGTTTCGAAATACGACTTAATAGTTTTTGTTTTGCTGGTCCTGGTTGTTTCTGCTTTAGGGTTTCAGTTATCCCTGGTCTTCTTGGATCTGCTGACTGGTCGACTACTGGTGTTGGCAGACGACTCAATAGGTCGATAGCCATGAACGAGGAGACCGTTGTCTCTTTCGTGATATATGGGTCGTCCTCATCACTGGAGAGGCTTAAATTTAGCAGATCTAATAGCCCTGTATCGTCGGCGAGCACTTCATTTTCCCCGTTGGCTTTGCTGCAACCGCCTCGTTTCCCCTGGTTGCTTTCTACGGGTTGGTTCACTTCGGTTGTGGTGATCGTGTGCTGTGTTGGCCGGAGGGTGAGCGGAAGGATGTTCTCTTTGGTAACAACGTTAAGTGTCGCCTTTACCCCGCCAAAGATAATCCGTTGTTTTGCCGTTGGTGGCTGAACTGGTTGAATTACATTCAGTTTTGTAGTTGGCCTCAAATATGGACGCGTTCTATTATGAGGAATGATCCTGTGGATGGCCATGACGTCCATCGCCGATGGGATTTTCCGCTTTGGTGGCCTGATTCTGATGGGTTGAGTTACCTTTGGTTTGGTAGGATCCCTATGACAAGTTCCTAGGTTGTTGACAGTTCGCTTGTTGGGTGCTTCCATGTTGATCAATTGGTTTCGACTGAACTGGCTTCTGAATTTCGCCCTGTTTATATAGTACTGCTGGGGGGCGGTTGGAACTGATTTCAGGTCTTTGATGTGGACGAGCCCTTTTAACATACCAGATGGTATTTCTTCTATTTCATATATGACAGGGGAGATCTTCGTTCGGATTCGGTACGGGCCGGAGTATTTCGGAGCTAATTTGACGGAGAATGATTTTATGGCGGAGGAGAGTTGATGTTCTTTTTTCATAACATGGTCCCCAATGGCCGGTTCCCAATGTCGGCGTCTTAAATTGTAATGATGTTGTTGCTTTTCTGATGCTTCGTGCATATTTCGCCTGACAATATCGTATATATCTGTTAACGTGGGTTTTATCGGTTGAACATTGCTGACTGTATTCTGTGAACGTATTGTGGGTAATCGCAACTCTCTTCCGAAGTTTAAGTAGGCTGGAGTATACCCCGTGGAATCATGTGTACTGGTGTTTATTGCTAACATAAACTCGGCGATATATTGATCCCAGGTGCGGTGATCGGACTGGATGTATTGAGCTATCATAGTGTGAATAACTCGGTTGACTCGTTCGGTTGGATTCGCTTGAGGGGTATACGGTGGGGTCGGTCGGTGTTTGATGTCGAATTCCTGAAGCGTATCTCGGAATAATTTACTGGTGTACTGCGGGCCGTTGTCCGTGATCATAATTCGGGGACAACCAAACTTAGATATTATTCGGTCTTTAAAAGATTTTACTACGGCTGGAGCGGTGGCTTGTCGTAATGGTTGAATCTCGACCCATTTCGTAAATTTGTCCTGGAACACCAATATCATGGTATGACCGTGTTTTGATCTAGGTAGTGGTCCTATGAGGTCAGAACTTACTACCTCCCATGGGCCTCTGGGTTGTAGTGTGTTCATTTTCCCAGCGATTTTCTGTTGAGTTGGCTTATGTTTCGCACATATAACACAATTACGAACATAACTGGCAGCTTCTCGGAACATTCCCGGCCAATAATATAGTTTGGCGAGTCGGTTAATGGTTTTTGCTACCCCTAAATGTCCGTCGGTTGGTGCGTCATGGTTTTCGTATAGTATCTTCGTTCGAGATGTTCGTGGTATACAAAGTTTCCATTCTTGCTCTGGATTCGGTTCATTTAGATGATTACGGTCGGATATATATCGGTATAGCTTCTGGTTACGGATGCAATACTCTGGAAAACTTCGTCGGTCTTTCTCTACATCTGCGAATTTTTGTCGGTACCATGCACAGGTTTCTTCCGGAGTCAGAGTGGCCATTTCTTTGGCTGGTAATGGCTGGCGAGATAGCGCATCGGCTATTTTATTTAATACTCCTCTTCGGTAATCGTATTGCTGGAGTTCTACAGCCCATCGCGCTAATCGTCCGGAGGGGTTATCCAATGTCTGGAGCCACTTAAGCGCTTGATGGTCGGTTATTACTGTAAATTTATACCCTTCTAGGTATGGTCTAATTTTTCGTATTCCCCATACTACTGCCAAGCATTCTTTTTGGGATACGGAATATTTCTTTTCGGTGTCGGTTAATGTTCGACTTGCATACGCGATGACGTGTTCGTTTCCGTCAATTACTTGTGAGAGTACTATTCCTAAACCCTCGTAGCTAGCATCGGTCTGCAGGATAAATGGTAGTTCGAAGTCTGGACATGTTAATACGGGCGCCTCTGTCAGATTTTTCTTTAATATTCCAAAAGATTCTTCCTGTTCCGGTCCCCATATCCATCTCTGTTTTTTCTTTAGCAACCGGTTGAGCGGTACCACGATTTTGGAGAAATCTTTGATGAAGCGTCTATACCATGATGCTACTCCCAGAAATTGTCGAAGTTGTTTAATAGTGGTAGGTGCTGGTATCTCGGTTATAGCATTTACTTTTTCTGGATCGGTCTTAATGCCTTCAGACGTAACGAGATGTCCTAAGTATTGAAGCTCTTGCTGGCAGAAATTGCATTTGTCGGGGTTCAAGCGTAAATTTGCTTTTCGGAGACGGTAGAATACTTCTTGCAAATTTCCAAGATGTTCCTCAAAAGTTCGGCCCAGCACGATAATATCATCCAAATATACGAATGCCCTGGTGTCCATGTCTGGTCCTATGACGGTATCTAGCAATCTCTGAAACGTTGCTGGCGCGGAGTGTAATCCAAATGGCATGACGGTAAACTGGAACAATCCTCTGCCTGGTACAGTAAATGCAGTAATTGATTTACTTTCGGTTGCTAATGGCACTTGCCAATAGCCTTGGTGCAGGTCCAGTGTGGAAATATATCTTGCCTCTCGTAATTTATCCAAGATATGATTAATCTGAGGCAGCGGGTATGCATCTTTGATTGAGATCTCTTTGATCTTCCGGAAATCGATGCAAAAACGGTATTTGCCATTTTTCTTTCGGGCTAGAACTACTGGTGACCTATACGGACTGTTGGACGGTTCTATTATATTCTCGGCTAACATTCGGTTAACTTCGGTATTTATTATTTGCTGCATTGCCGGATTTCTTGGAAAATATCGGTGCTTGATCGGTTGGTCGGTTTTAAGTCGTATCTTATGTTCGACTAGGGTGGTCGTATTCTTAGCGTATGGGGGTTCTGATAGATTAACAGGCTAACACCACGCCAATCTAGCGGAACTAATACTACGGTTAAGCAAAGTATAACGACCAACAGGCTAACACCACGGCCGGTCGCTATGACGGGAATAGATTGATAGGCTAACACCACGGCCAATCTAGCGGAAAGAACATGCAAATCTAACTACTTCAAACTACTGGGACTTTATAGTCCGATTTAAGCCACGAGTGCTTATGAGCTGTAGCTTCTTTATCTAAGCAAACTTAGATACGAACTGGAACCCTTGCGAGGTACTACTGCTCAATTTCTCTACTGTGCGGTTTGCTTTTATACTTTTTCCGAAGCCCAGAATTATTATCCACCACTATTTTCTGTCTTTCTACTCTGAATTAATTTCATACAACGGAGACGCACACACCCAACTGATTATGGGATCATGCAGAGAAGAACAATGTGTGAATTCCACAAACCCACGCTGCCAGCAGAATATCTGGTAAAATCTGGTTATCGCGCACAAGTTCCCTATGACTTGGCGGATAGATGACGTCACGCACATTTTCATGCCCTTTCACTGAAGCATTTGTGAGTGGCATCTTTGTACTGCTTGAACCAATGGTTTGCAACGGAGATGCACATACCCAACTGATTATGGGTTGATGTGCAAAGAACTTAAAAGGTCAACGCAGCTAGTGGGAATAATCTGGCTCGCATATTTTGTGCATTACGTCATGCCCACCTGCATGCATGGAGCTTTGGAGTTTTTCATGGACATGTATTTCGAATAATTTGCACAAAAGTGAAATGTCTGAGAAAATGACATGGGCGACGGCGTAAATCTATGTACGGAGCAAAATGCTTCGTTACAAGTGCCTTCACAATTTTTAATAATAATTTAGGGGTACTCACTCAAATGGAATAAAACTTTTTCTTTTCGCCATACACCGGTGGTAAACTTTTTCACTCGAATATCGGGATATGCTGTTGTGTCCGTTGACAGATTTCTCCAACCTGTACTGGGGTACGTGTATTTTTGATAAATTTTCTTCCTTTACTATCTTTGTTTCAAGGCTTGCTAGGATTTATTATGCTGGCCTCACTATAATATTAGAAATATCGGGGATAATTATAGGGTCTTTTTAAGTTTTTGAATAGGTGAAATTTACCTAATTTTAAGAGTTTTTCTGCCTCGTAGTTGGGTCAGGGGCTCATCGTTCTAAGCGGTGTGACCTGGCTGCTCGATGGTACACCTTTTCTTGCAGCGGCGGGGAAGCTGCAGCAACTTTAAAAACTGTTTCTCGGACGCTGCTCGACTGATGGGAACTACGAATAAAGAACAAAAGGAAAGGCCGATACGTATATATACGAGAACAAAAAGTGAAGCAAAATTTTCTGCAGACTACTTGTCAAATTGCAGACTCATTGTCAAAATTTGACATTTCATTTGTGAAAGTTTTTATGCCGGCAAGTGTCCTCTAGAAGAAAATTTTAAATTAGGTGAAATTTGCCAAGAATTTTAAAAATTTGTGTAGTGCAGTGCTAAAAAAACATTATAGACAATTTATTATAAAGACATTATAAGTGAATTTTACTTAGAAAACATTAATTAATTGATAAAATGAAGTGCATAATAAATTTGTGTGAGAACAAAGTGCGAAATCATCCTGTTGGAGTCTCATTTCATAGGTAAATATAGAATAAATAGTAGCTAAATAGTAATGCTACATTGAATGACTTAATTGAAGGCAAATCAATTAGTTTTAGCACGAAAACAAAGCGAAGTAAAAGTTACTTGTAATTTTTCTTGGTAGCCATTCGTTTGTTTTCTTTTAAGGTTCAATGCTATGGTTAATTTTTAATATAAGGGGGAGTTAGAGAAATATTAACTTTTTATTAGTTGAAAAAATTTGAATAGTTTATTTATTTGTTAAATATTCTATTTTCGATTTCCTAATAAAATTTAAAGTATATAGATAATATACAGAATTTAATAACTGTAAGTATTATCCTAGCCACTAATTTAGTGTAGTAAGAGTTATTTCAAGCAACCAAAGCCGCAACTCTGCCGAAGCCAGTCCCAAGCCCGGTTGCAAGAAGAGGAGGGAGGCCGTAAATTAAAATAATTTTTTTGAGAACAATTTTTTTTAAAACACTTGTATTTAAATTTTTCACATTTGATTTTAATAAAATAAGTCAATTTTAAACATTTCAAAGGCCCTCATAACTCGGCTGAAGAAATTTGTATACTTGACTTATTTTATTAAAATCAAATGTGGAAATTTAAAAGCAAGTGTTTTAAAAAATTAGTGTTCAAAGATAAATTTTGCGTTATTTAATTTAAAGTGCGCGCCAAAATTATTAAATTTTTTAAAAAGAACCTCTGCAGTAAAATTTTTCTTTGACTACACCAATGTAGTTTCCCATTTGTGTTAGTAAAAACCTATACCATTTTAAAATTTGCTTCAGAAAATTTTCGTATGGGCCCTTCCTTTCGTTCTTTATTCGTAGGATGGGAATATGTGTCGGACCTTTTTTGGTACTGGCCAGAGCTGCTCGGCTAATAAAGTGTGCCGATATAAAGAGCCTTTGTGCAGAAAAAAGTGGCACCGATCGGCTAATTCCGACGTGGCGATAAAAAGGTTTCCTGGTGGAGGCGTGCGTGTAATCTGTAATAAAATCGAGACGATCACTAAATCATCGGAACGCCGATGATATATATAAGTTTTAATAATTAAATTAGCACTCGGAACTTACCCTTCTACCAGTCCAGTTGCCACCAAGATGTAAAATGTGTTGTAGTTCTTTTGGAAGCTTAGAACAGAAAACGAAGGGAAGTGCAATACCCTGTATAAACCGTGTACGTGTTTTCCGATTTTTTGTTCGTGGGAAAGGTGTGGGAAGGGAACCCAAAAGCACGCCTTCCGAAATGTCAATTTGACGTGGACTTTCTGAAGAGTGCGTATTCAAAGTGTTTATTGAATAATTTTAACTTTTCAGTTATTAAAAGTGATGTAATTTTACAAATAAAGACAATTAACATTTAAAAGACTGTTTTGGTTTCGTTTACTAAGAATCTGAGGTGTTTAATTTGAACATTTTTCGTGATGAAGTGTGCGGTATTTTGTTGTAAAAATAATCGACGCATTGGGTGTGGAAAATCGTTTTTCAGGAAAGTTAAATAATAAAATAAGCAATTATACAGCATTTTCTTTGAAATATGTCCAAAAGCTGTATAAAAAAATATGACCATTTCTCTTTATGCTGCTTGTTTGTTTACATTTGAGATTCAATACAGACAGCTGACGGAAGTTTTTGCCTGGGGTCTCTAATAAAACTTTAAAAGTATTAAAATATTTTTCTACCTTTTGGTATTTTAGGTTTCCAAAAGATAAAGATTTCAGAGAACTGTGTTTAAGATCCATCGGTAGAACAGATTATATACCATCCAATGGTAGTAATGTTTGCGAGGACCACTTCGAATGAATCACAAATTGTCTACTTCCACATTCACAACTTTCAAACACATAAGGAAAATTCGGAAACTTTTTGAGCATGGTGCAATTACTTTCGTTTTTTGTTCTAAGCTTACAAGTTAATTTTATCACACACTAGTTATTTCACTTAAATATTTCTGAAACCTTAGAATAAAGAACGAGAGGAAAGGCTATCTCAAGTAAATGCGCTGTATGTGAATAAGCATTTTACTTTTAGGCAAAGTGGCGTGGGGTTAAGTGAAGTGTCGCCAAGATTGTCAAATTGGACAAATCTATCCCTACGAGGATTAGTCGCAAATCAAATTTTCTTTCAAAACGCAAGCAGTAAATCATGGTCCGACCATGCTCTGTCGCTTGTATTTTCTTTAAATTTTCACTTCCGCACTTTCAGGCTTAAAAATGTTTATTATTTTCTTACGTAGGGTATGAAGATTTTTACTTCATTCGAAAGATTATTTTGTTTACTTCAAGTAGAACAAAACAATTTTTTCATAGAAGTTATAGTTTAGGCATTAGGATGAGTTTAAAGAAAAATCACCCCTCGGCTGCCATAAGAAGCAATGTAAACTTAACGAAAAACCAGACCATTTTAGTAGTATAAATATGTATGTTCTGCCGCAAATGAGCAGGAGCACCTAAAAATTGGTTAAATTGTGAGGGAAATCGAGGTCTGACGTCACATTTTTGCTCATTTTTCATGCGGCAGAAACCTCATAGCAATTTTTGGAGGAGCAGTTTCAGTCTTGTAGGCTACAATTGAGAGATAAGGAAAAGAGATAAGGCTTTTCGGTCTTATAGGCTACAATTGAGAGATAAGGAAGAGAGATAAGGATTGTCGGCCATCTTGGATTTTGGGTTTTCGGTCTTATAGGCTACAATTGAGAGATAAGGAAGAGAGATAAGGATTGTCGGCCATCTTGGATTTTGGGTTTTCGGTGTTATAGGCTACAATTGAGAGATAAGAATGTCGGCCATCTTGGATTTTGGGGTTTTCGGTCTTATAGGCTACAATTGAGAGATAAGGATGTCGGCCATCTTGGATTTTTGGTTTTGTCTTATTGGCTACAATTGAGAGATAAGGATTGTCGGGTTTTCGGTCTTATAGGCTACAATTGAGAGATAAGGAAGAGAGATAAGGATTGTCGGCCATCTTGGATTTTGGGTTTTCGGTCTTATTGGCTACAATTGAGAGATAAGGATGTCGGTCATCTTGGATTTTGGGTGTTATAGGCTACAATTGAGAGATAAGGATGTCGGCCATCTTGGATTTTGGGTGTTATAGGCTACAATTGAGAGATAAGGATGTCGGCCATCTTGGATTTTGGGTGTTATAGGCTACAATTGAGAGATAAGGATGTCGGTCATCTTGGATTTTCGGTCTTGTAGGCTACAATTGAGAGATAAGGATGTCGGCCATCTTGGATTTTCGGTCTTGTAGGCTACAATTGAGGGATAAGGAAGAGAGATAAGGATTGTCGGCCATCTTGGATTTTGGGTTTTCGGTGTTATAGGCTACAATTGAGAGATAAGGAAAAGAGATAAGGATTGTCGGCCATCTTGGATTTTCGGTTTTTGGTCTTGGAGGCTACAATTGGTCTTCTTCTTCTTTGGTTTGCATCTGGACTTAGATCTAAACCTTGGATATGAACCTCGGTGTTATAGAAGGATTGTCGGCCATCTTGGATTTTCGGTTTTTGGTCTTGGAGGCTACAATTGGTCTTCTTTGGGTTTTCGGTGTTATAGGCTACAATTAAGAGATATGGAAAAGAGATAAGGATTGTCGGCCATCTTGGATTTTCGGTTTTTGGTCTTGGAGGCTACAATTGGTCTTCTTCTTCTTTGGTTTGCATCTGGACTTAGATCTAAACCTTGGATCTGAACCTAGATTGTTTAGTAAGATAAGGCACCTGTCGGCCATCTTGGATATTGGGTATTCAGTCTTGGAGGCTACAATTGATGTTGAAGATAAGAGTTTGTTGTTTTGAGTCTTTAATTACGAAGTACAGCTTTATCAGCTAAATGAAATAACATGAGGCGAATTTAATTGGATTGAAGATAAGAGTTTGTTGTTTTGAGTCTTTAATTACGAAGTACAGCTTTATCAGCTAAATGAAATAACATGATGCGAATTTAGTTGGAAAAACAGAATATTGCGTAATAAAAGATTTCACCACTTTGAGTAAATAGATGAAGATTATTTTTTAATTTCTTTTGCAAATTCTTATTTCTATGATATCATTTGTTTTCAAGCAAGTTTTAACATGTTTTTCTGGTCGAGCTGTGATTGATAAGCGAGCTGGTGACTGCGTAGAAATTAATAATTTGGCGGCAATGTTAAGGTCGTTGGGTGATAAGGTTTTGTAGATGAATCTGACCTCGTGCTGAAAATAAGAGTTGTTGTTTTGAGTTTTTAATTACGAAGTACTCCTTTATCAGCTAAATGAAATAACATGATGCGACTTTAATTGAAAGCAGAATATTGTAACCTCGAACTTTAAAAGATTATCATGCAATTTCTTTTCCAGATCTAAATATAGCCATTAATTCGAGGTTATATTATTAAATAATTTCGTGTTTTATGCAACTAGCAAGTAAGTCATTCCACCGATTACGTCATCTGGACCTTGACTACTAGTTAATATAACACCATTGAGGAATAGTTAAAGGAATTTCTGTAATTAGGGAAAAAAATCTGATGTTTAAAAATAACATGCATCGCTTTGCATAAATCCGTTAATAAGTAATAAACGTCTAGTCAAGATAGCTAGAATGGCTTCTTTCGGTACTTTGGAGAGGTTTATCATGTGAAGAACTTGCAAAGAAAATAAATATCTTTCCATAGCCTTAAACTTCGTTTCTTTATGATTCAGCCGTGATAATCTTAATAAGGGAAACCATTGATTCGTAACTATGCTTTAAATTTATATCAAACTAGCAGCTACCAAACCCATATAACAACCTTGAACTGCAGAAGAAATGAACAAGATCATTGGCGTTGTTGTAACACTTTCTAAAAATTGCCTCAAAACTGTGAATTTAGACTAGAACAAACAAAATCGAAGTAGCTGAAATGGCTTCTTTCAATACTTTAACGAGATTTATCATGTGAAGAACATAAGAAAATAAATTTTTTATATGCTTCATGTAACAATAGACTCAAATTATGATTTCACAGAGTTCAGTTTACTTTGAGTTTGTCATCTAATTTTGGCAAATGTCAGCTTCCGGGTTTGTTGCCGTTGCAGCACTTTATAAAAATAGACTCAAAAGCTTTGAATTGGGCCGATAGAACAAACAAAATCGAGGTAGCTGGAATGGCTTTTCTTTTGGTAATTTAGAGAGATTTATCATGTCAAGAACTTAAGAAAATAAAACTCTTTTCATAGCTTTAAACTTGGTTTCTTCTTTTTTCAGTCGTAATAATCTTAATAAGGAAACCATATTTTTCTTGAATCATAATTATGGTTTAAATTTATGCCAAACGGACAGCTAACAACCCTATATGACATTTAAAATTTAATTTTTGTATGCGTCATGCAACAATAGACCCAAATTGTGATCTCACCAAGTCAAACAAACGAAAAACTACTATCCCAATGATCTTTTCAAAATTTATAGAGAAATACAGCTGAACCTATGAAAGAAATTTAAAGCGCATTAAACATGGCTTTAATAATCGTATTGAAAGCTTTCTATTGAAAAATGATGATGAAGGAATATTGGATCCAAAACAATTTTTCTACAAAATCAAACCTCGAGTTATAAATCTTCTTGAAGCAAGTTTACAGAAAATCCTCTGAATTAGGCTCAAGGAAATTGATATGTTACTTAGAAGATACATTTCATTATATAATCCATTATAGAAATCTCCAAAAAGTAGTTTAAAGTATGAATTGAAGTTTTCATACATTCATAGAGCTCTTTGATTCAGACAATGGAATTGATTAAAACTCATACATTCATAGAGCTCTTTGATTCAGACAATGGAATTGATTAAAACAATATATTGATCTTAGTACTTTGCATAGATCAAAAGCTGTTAACACTTTCTGATCTTAAGCTCTTATGATGGAATTTGTATTTATCACGATGAATGACACTAATTTTGGGTTCTTAAGTATATTCAAATGTTCAACAGATGCTTACTATTGTCAAGACTTATTCTAATATCACCATTAAATCTTTTGGTTGAAGCACAGTTCGGTTTACTAAAATTATCACAGTTTAAAAAATTATTAACTTTATTTTTGGTTTTTCTTTTACTTTGTTTGCATTTTAGATTCATATAGATTAGATTTCTCAAGTATAGAAAAATTAGCGAATAATTCATCTGATGAAAACTTAATATTAAACAGATCCTTTTATAAAAATGACGATTTATTATATAGATTCAGGATAATTTTGGGGTGCTATGCTTAAGTATTGAAAGATTGAATTACAATAATTATTAACTGACGTTAATGTGTATAACTTTATATGTTCTCGCAGGCATTCTACTGCTAATAATAAGTGTATGGAAAATGTTATCCCATCACAAAGCTCAACATATTTAATTTACTTCGACTGCAATAATTTATATGGGTGAGACATGTCTGAATTCTTATCATATGAGGAATTTCAATGGGATAGAAAATACGGATATCAATATAATGAGCATTCTTCAAAGTTCAGAAATTGAATATATATATTTGAAGTAGATTTAACTTATCTAGAATCACTTCATGACTTACACAATGATCTACCATTTTGCGCAAATAATATAAATATCCTCTGAATTAGGCTCAAGAAAATTGATATGTGACTTAGAAGATACATTTCATTACATAATCCATTATAGAAATCTCCAAAAAGTAGTTTAAAGTATGAATTGAAGTTTTCATGTATTCATAGAGCTCTTTGATTCAGACAATGGAATTGATTAAAACAATATATTGATCTTAGTACTTTGCATAGATCAAAAGCTGTTAACACTTTCTGATCTTAAGCTCTTATGATGGAATTTGTATTTATCACGATGAATGACACTAATTTTGGGTTCTTAAGTATATTCAAATGTTCAACAGATGCTTACTATTGGCAAGACTTATTCTAATATCATCATTAAATCTTTCGGTTGGAGCAAAGTTCGGTTTACTAAAATTATCACAGTTTAAAAAATTATTAACTTTATTTTTGGTTTGTCTTTTACTTTGTTTGCATTAGCAAGTATAAACATGTATTTGAAAAAGGGTATACCCCAAACAAAATGTGATTACAAAATATCAAATTTCTTCGAAATAAAAACACTCGTAATTCACTTAATCAATTTTTATTTAAAATCGGTAGAGTTCTATTAAATCTTCCTGACATATCATTATTTTATATAATTAATTTACATATTTCTAAATCCTGGTATTTCGTCCATTTTGTTTTCGATAAATTTTAAATTGCAATCTTCATCCATCTCATACACAGTGTTGTTGATCTCCACTGTTTGAAACTCTGACTGCGGTTCCACTGATTGATGATTTTCGAAAATGAATTTTACAAAGCATATTGTCAATACAAGAACATCTTTTTGTCTCTGAAATTCCTCCATTTTCTGAATTATAGGCTGTGTTACTTTATTTAGATATTCCTGTTTAATATCACCATCCTTAAGATTTGTATTAAGTTCGATGTTTTCAAATTTGTATTCATTACATCGATTGATGTATTTGAATCGTGTTATAACCCGAACAGGTTCATATACACCATTTTTTAGATATTTTTGAATGTGTTCTTGAAATTTGTTTAAGTAATGTTCTTCCAGTAAATACTTCAGCGCATTTATTCCGAAAGACAGTTGATTATGCACCGCTAATATCATTTCATCCCATACTGGGGTGAATTGTATCTTAAAAGTATAATGTTCGCGAGGAGTCTTTACGATAGATTTTCCTTCCATTTTATTTCTGTAATAACATTTTTTTATTTACTACGCATATATTAATTACTCTGCAACATACCTGATCTTCCTTCCTTTCCTGAATCTGGTCTATATAAATATTTGCCTCAGCTTTTATAGCAAGTATTTTACCCCCCACTGGAAATTTTTAAAACTTGAACTGCTTAAAATTAAATTAAATTGAAGATTTCATTAACGTTATTCCCTTAAATAAAGTGTTATATATCAATGTCAAAGGGAATTTTTTCATCTGAGAATAAAAAGATTGAATTACAATGTTTAGATTCCATTCGCTGCGAGTTTAGATACTCTAAAAAACAAACAAAAATCTGAATGATGAAGACTTTAGAATAATCCATAATGAATTTAATAAGGAGAAAGGGGGGTTTTCATATGATTACTTAAATTCTTTTGATAAATTTAAAATGAAGCATGTGTGCCCCTCAGGATTTTTTAATAAACTTAGCAATAAGAAGAAGAATATCAGCATGTCGTTAATGTATGGAACAAATTTAATTCTAGAAATATCTGAGAAAATTTACAATTATATTTAAAGTGTGATTCTTTATTGCTAGCAGACATTTTTGAGAATTTTAGAATAGTATACATACATATCTATGAGTTTAACCCCGAATCATTATTACACAACACCAGGATTGTCATGGGATCCTATGTTAAAACACATCCAAATTAAATTAGAATTATAGAAATGTATTATATAATTTCATGAAAAGCGGTATTCGGGGAGGTTTAACACAATGTTCCTTACGATATTCTCTATCTAATGAGAGATTTTGATTTTTTTAAAAGGGTTAAAATATTTGGTTTAGATTGATGTTATTTCGGAGTCACTTCCATTTGCAGATTTTGTTTGGATAGATAATTGTGATATTAAAGATTAGGATTGAGAAATTTTCCAAATATCTTTTAACGTGTTCTCAATAATATAAATTCAATATTTTTTTTATTTCCCCAGCATGTTTTAACATGGAGAAGGGATATTAAGATAGCTACAGAATGGGAAAGTTGAGGTAACCATTTAGATCTTCGTGTTTTAATTGCAAAGCCCAATTTTCATAGTACTGCGCAATTTATAATAAATATGGCTGCAGTAGAATTAAAATAAAATAAAAGTGACGTATAACAAACCAGTTTATTTAGGGTTTATAGTTTTTGAAATATCAAAATTAAATTAGAATTTATAGGTTTAAAGTCTAACATCGTCCGGGCTATCCCAATCCTCCTCTAAATGATTAACAGCATCAAGCCGGGTCCTCATCTCGAGGGCCAGCGCTTCGACGCTGAAAACGGATATAACACACCTCCTTCCGCTAACTGAGTGATTAATCTATAAAGAAGAAAATAATAAAAATAACATGTAAAATAATTTTAAAAACTAACCGTTCGCAACCCCGTCAAATTCTCCGAATATGGAGTGGTCACTTCGCACCACTCAGACTCCCATCCTAACCTATAAACCAGGTTTATCGGGGTTAGCGGAGAATTTACCAGCTCCTGCAGCCGCTCATGAGGATCCTCGTAATCCTCTGGGATATTCAACACCTTAAGAACTTCTTCTATAATTCTCTCCATTTTGGTGAATGTTAAAACTCATAAGTGATTCATTGCTTAAATAGTATCCGCTTATCTCTATTCATTTTTCACATTTTTTTTGCTCGCCTATAAAACTTATTTGTTGATTAACCATGAAACTCTCATTAGACTTATTTTTTAATCATTCCATAAAACTTCCTTCAAATTTAATTAAATGACCCCCGCTTATCTTTATAGAATTCTAAATTTAAATTTAAATTCTTTACATATGATTTGAAAGGAATTGTGGTGACCAAAAAATATGAAAAATGCTTATCGATAGTTAGCTGCTACCGAAATTATATAGAGATAAGCGGGGATCGTTTAATTAAATTTGAAGGAAGTTTTATGGAATGATCAAAAAATAAGTTTTATGAGAGGTTCATGGGTAATCAACAAATAAGTTTTATATATGAGAAAACAATGTGAAAAATGAATAGAGATAAGCGGTTCCACCAAAGTGTTGGTATTAGCTATTAAATCATTGTTCATCCCTTTTCTTTTATAGTATTATGAAGACATCAAGTCCCTTTCCGTAGCACCCCTTACACATTGCGCTATCGCTACATCATTTTTGTTTGCTTTTTATATCTCAGAATAGTCGAATATAATTCACTTTTCAACACCTAAAAAACCCGACAATTGACAGCAAAATTCAAAGATTGAAATTGAGAAAGATTATTTCCTTATTAACAAAAAATTTTATAATATAACGATAGGTCTATGTTAATTGCTTTTTATGAAACAACCTGTAAATCTTTGTACAGCAAATATGACTTAAAAGATAATACAGAACTGATGGTTAAATAAAAGGTACTAGAGCTTCAAAGTATGCATAAATTATAAGTTAACTGATTTATCATGACGGCAAGAGCGGATGGTCAAATACCTGATTCTCATTTATTAGGTCGAAGAATTTGCAATTAAAGCACGAAGACCTAAATGTTTACCTCGACTTTCCCATTCCGTAGCTATTACATATATCTTATGATCATGTGGATACAGATATGACGTTTGGAAAATTTCGTAATGCGTGTGCTGAATTTTGGAAGTATAAATATGGATTTTTGTTGATTAATAAAAACAACGCAATGTGTAAGTGGTGCTACCGAAAGGGATTTGATGTATTCATGATACGTACTATAAAAGGAGAGGGATGAGCAATGATTTATTAGCACTTTGATGGAAACAGTTCAGAGGATACTTCACATAGGTAATTATTGTTTCATGTTACATGTTTCATGATTCATGATTCATGATTCTTGTTTCATGTTTCATGTTTATTGTTTTATGATTCATGTTTATTGTTTACTGTTTCATGTCTTTTAGACTTGGTTCTTAAATAAGATCAATATGGATGAGAAGCTTACTAAGGAAATAGCAAGGGTGCGAAATGCCATCAGAAAAAAGTTTAAAGCTCTTAAGATGGGAAAAATGGAAACAGAGACTCAGCTAGAGCAAACTTTTAAGTCCATCACCAAGCCGCTTGAGACACTTGTTGAACAAATCAAGGATGAGTCAAAGAGCGATGCTTCAGTAAACTCATATAAACGTAAACTCTTGAAAATGGATCCTGGGATTGAACTCTTGAAAATGGATCCTGATATTGATAAATATATTAACAGTGAAATTTTAACACCTCAACCTAAACATAAATACTTCAAAGCAGAGCCAGCTAGTACTTCAAGTAAACTTGGAGATTATTCTAGAATTTCCGATAGCTCTACTAATAGTGAAGATGATGATAATGAAGAATTTGCTACAACTCCAAATTCATCTATTCTAACAAAGACGCTTTCTATCGATGATTTGCTCAATAACCCTTCAATTTCGAAATACATTAAATTATATGAAAACAAGAGCACAAAAATTGATAAATCTTTTGGGGTTTACTTTGATGGTAACAACTGGAAAATTGGCAACTCGATTCTTCAAGTTGATGGTGACAATATCATTCTTAAAGAAAAAGTATATAGCATTACTCCAGGACTTCTCGAATTGCTCTTCATAAAAACCCGTAAACAACTATACACGTCAGATGATATGAACAACTACAGAAACATTATGAATGACACTAATGCTTATAAACGCAATTATATGGATGATGGTCGAATAAAAGGAAACAGAAGCAAGAAGTATAAAACCATCATTAAGAATCTTACATCCCCAAAAGGTCAGGGTTTAATACAAATACCAAAGACTAATACTGGCTATACTTACTTTGAAAATCCTAATGGATTAGTTGATCGTTTACGCCTACTAAAAGCATCAAAACAGGCTGGTAATAACAGTCATAACAATGAAGTTGGCTATACTTACTTTGAAAATCCTAATGAATTAGTTGATCGTTTACGCCTACTAATAGCATCAAAACAGGCTGGTAATAACAGTCATAACCAATGAAATAATGTTAATAATTAAAAAACTGAGAGAAGCTGACATTATAGTATTAATATCTCAATATAGCTTTTAACCCTCTAATCATACAGTGTTGACAAATTTGGATGATTTTTTGAGGAGTTCTTGATCATTGGATCCATCTGTATGTTATTAAATTGAGCTACTTAGAAATGAATCAATTGCGGCTCTACAAGGAAAACTGAAAATAGCATACGATTTGTATAGAAATGAATGAATTGTTGATGCTCAGCAGAAGTTGATGAAATATATAGCTCTACATATAGAACAAAATTAAAGACACTTTAATAGCGTTGATTAATGTAGAATCTCTGACAACTACAAAATGAATGAAATACAAGTAGTTAATGAACTTTATAAACCAACCAGAAAAAAATTGTATAAGAAGACTTGTTGTAATTAAGGTTAAATTCTGAAACACTCCCATATGAAGTATATAATATGGAAGAAGAATTGCAGTGTTCAAATGTATCCTCTCTTAAATTTTTGTATAAAGCGCGATGCTGTTTAATTCATAAGGGAAAATGTTTACCTTTTAAGAAATTTACTAGAAAAGCAATAGTTATAAATAAGAATTACATGACTATTTTATACTAATAAAAGTCTTTCTGGTAATGTTAAAATAGCATTTTATTAATTTAGTCATTTATTTTTCATTCTACATAAATTTATTAATGATTCTCATTTTCACAATTTCTAGTTAATCTAAAAATTAGTTTAAAATGTAGCTTTCATAATATCTTTCTTGCTGTCTACTTGTAAAGAATAGATCTTAGATTTCAATCTTATATATTCTAACGTGATCTTACTAATGACAGTTTTAATTTTTAAATTCAGAATCAGATAAGTTATTCGTCAGACTTTCTAAGCTTACTGTGGGAAAAGGGAAAAACTGAAAGTCAACTATATGCAGAAAAATCTGTTGAAGCTTTGAGTGATGAATTAATGAGTTAACTTGGTAACAGACGTCTTTTTAACACCCTTCGCTTTCTTATAGATTCAAAATTTTGTATAGATAAAAAATACGTTTTAGACTTTAAACCTATAAATTCTAACATTATGTTAGCATTAAGCTCATCTATCATGCAACCTAATTTCTTTTTATTTTTTAGTGAAAGACTAAATTATTGTTTGGACTGGATTCTGAAGTATCAAATCTTTCATTTCTCTCATCTGAAATATCACTATAAAAATCAATAGTTTTAATTGTATAAATAAAGGAATCTGTATTCATATAATTACACTTACCTCTATCCTCATACTTTCATTTTATATATTCGTAATGGAATTCATACATTTTAAATTTTGATATTTCAAGAACTACAAAGTCTAAATAAACTGGTTTGTTATAAGTCACTTTTACTTTGCTTAATTCTACTGCAGCCATATTTATTGTAAATTGCGCAATACTGTGAAAATTGGGATTTGCAATTAAAGCACGAAGACCTAAATGTTTACCTCGACTTTCCCATTCCGTAGCTATTTTAATATCTCAACTCTTATTAACATTTTTCATTGCTTTGCCGTAGACAGCATTATTATCTAATTAAAAAAAAAAAAAAAAATAAAAAGATTGAATTACAATGTTTAGATTCCATTCGCTGCGAGTTTAGATACTCTAAAAAACAAACAAAAATCTGAATGATGAAGACTTTAGAATAATCCATAATGAATTTAATAAGGAGAAAGGGGGGTTTTCATATGATTACTTAAATTCTTTTGATAAATTTAAAATGAAGCATGTGTGCCCCTCAGGATTTTTTAATAAACTTAGCAATAAGAAGAAGAATATCAGCATGTCGTTAATGTATGGAACAAATTTAATTCTAGAAATATCTGAGAAAATTTACAATTATATTTAAAGTGTGATTCTTTATTGCTAGCAGACATTTTTGAGAATTTTAGAATAGTATTATTATCTAATTTAAAAAAAAAATTTTGGAAAGTGTTAACAGCTTCTGATCTATGCAAAGTATTAAGATCAACATATTGTTTTAACCAATTCGATTATCTAAATCAAAGAGTATTTTTTCTACGCTAGAGGACATAAATCTATATGAATCTGAAAATCGTATTTCTATACTTTGATTTCTTGCAACATAAATTCTTTTCGAGATTGACACATAGCCCTCCTTATTTAAAGTTTTAATATTTATTGCACCTTTCTTTAATAAATAAACGACAATCATACTTCTACTTCAATGTGGATGATTCTTAGAAGAGCCCAACCGCTATCAATTTCTTGAAATTCTTCAGATTTTGCAATAATTTGTTTCATCATTCTATCGAATATGTCTGGAAATTGAAAATTATCGGATGCTATGTTCATCTTCGCCTGAGAAGATTTTATATCTAAAGCTACTTCGTTTTCATCTACATCATCAGTTTTAGCATATTTCATAAATTCACAAAATAATTCAATATTGAACTTTATAGCATTGTGTTTCTGTAAACTTGCTTCAAGAAGATTTATAACTCGAGGTTTGATTTTGTAGAAAAATTGTTTTGGATTCAAAATTCCTTCATCATCTTTTTCCAATAGAAAGCTTTCAATACGAATATTATAGCCTCAGTTTAATGCGCTTTAAATTTCTTTCATTGGTTCAGCTGCATTTCTCTATAAATTTTGAAAAGGTTATTGGGATAGTAGTTTTTTCGTTTGTTTGACTTGGTGAGATCAGCATTTGGGTCTATTGTTGCATGACGCATACAAAAATTAAATTTTAAATGTCATATAGGGTTGTTAGCTGTCCGTTTGGTATAAATTTAAAACATAATTACGCTTCAAGAAAAAATATGGTTTCCCTTATTAAGATTATTACGACTGAAAAAAGAAGAAACAATGGTTTCCCTTATTAAGATTATCACGGCTGAATCATAAAGAAACGAAGTTTAAGGCTATGGAAAGATATTTATTTTCTTTGTAAGTTCTTCACATGATAAACCTCTCCAAAGTACCGAAAGAAGCCATTTCAGCTACCTTGACTAGACGTTTATTATTTATCAACGGATTTATGCAAAGCGATGCATGTTATTTTTAAACATCAGATTTTTTTTCCCTAATTACAGAGATTCCTTTGGCTATTCCTCAATGGTGTTATATTAACTAGTAATCAAGGTCCAGATGACGTAATCGGTGGAATGACTTACTTGCTAGTTGCATAAAACACGAAATTATTTAATAATATAACCTCGAATTAATGGCTATATTTAGATCTGGAAAAGAAATTGCATGATAATCTTTTAAAGTTCGAGGTTACAATATTCTGCTTTCAATTAAAGTCGCATCATGTTATTTCATTTAGCTGATAAAGGAGTACTTCGTAATTAAAAACTCAAAACAACAACTCTTATTTTCAGCACGAGGTCAGATTCATCTACAAAACCTTATCACCCAACGACCTTAACATTGCCGCCAAATTATTAATTTCTACGCAGTCACCAGCTCGCTTATCAATCACAGCTCGACCAGAAAAACATGTTAAAACTTGCTTGAAAACAAATGATATCATAGAAATAAGAATTTGCAAAAGAAATTAAAAAATAATCTTCATCTATTTACTCAAAGTGGTGAAATCTTTTATTACGCAATATTCTGTTTTTCCAACTAAATTCGCATCATGTTATTTCATTTAGCTGATAAAGCTGTACTTCGTAATTAAAGACTCAAAACAACAAACTCTTATCTTCAATCCAATTAAATTCGCCTCATGTTATTTCATTTAGCTGATAAAGCTGTACTTCGTAATTAAAGACTCAAAACAACAAACTCTTATCTTCAACATCAATTGTAGCCTCCAAGACTGAATACCCAATATCCAAGATGGCCGACAGGTGCCTTATCTTACTAAACAATCTAGGTTCAGATCCAAGGTTTAGATCTAAGTCCAGATGCAAACCAAAGAAGAAGAAGACCAATTGTAGCCTCCAAGACCAAAAACCGAAAATCCAAGATGGCCGACAATCCTTATCTCTTTTCCATATCTCTTAATTGTAGCCTATAACACCGAAAACCCAAAGAAGACCAATTGTAGCCTCCAAGACCAAAAACCGAAAATCCAAGATGGCCGACAATCCTTCTATAACACCGAGGTTCATATCCAAGGTTTAGATCTAAGTCCAGATGCAAACCAAAGAAGAAGAAGACCAATTGTAGCCTCCAAGACCAAAAACCGAAAATCCAAGATGGCCGACAATCCTTATCTCTTTTCCTTATCTCTCAATTGTAGCCTATAACACCGAAAACCCAAAATCCAAGATGGCCGACAATCCTTATCTCTCTTCCTTATCTCTCAATTGTAGCCTACAAGACCGAAAATCCAAGATGGCCGACATCCTTATCTCTCAATTGTAGCCTATAACACCCAAAATCCAAGATGACCGACATCCTTATCTCTCAATTGTAGCCTATAACACCCAAAATTCAAGATGGCCGACATCCTTATCTCTCAATTGTAGCCTATAACACCCAAAATCCAAGATGGCCGACATCCTTATCTCTCAATTGTAGCCTATAACACCCAAAATCCAAGATGACCGACATCCTTATCTCTCAATTGTAGCCAATAAGACCGAAAACCCAAAATCCAAGATGGCCGACAATCCTTATCTCTCTTCCTTATCTCTCAATTGTAGCCTATAAGACCGAAAACCCGACAATCCTTATCTCTCAATTGTAGCCAATAAGACAAAACCAAAAATCCAAGATGGCCGACATCCTTATCTCTCAATTGTAGCCTATAACACCCAAAATCCAAGATGGCCGACATCCTTATCTCTCAATTGTAGCCTATAACACCCAAAATCCAAGATGGCCGACATCCTTATCTCTCAATTGTAGCCTATAACACCCAAAATCCAAGATGACCGACATCCTTATCTCTCAATTGTAGCCAATAAGACCGAAAACCCAAAATCCAAGATGGCCGACAATCCTTATCTCTCAATTGTAGCCTATAAGACCGAAAACCCGACAATCCTTATCTCTCAATTGTAGCCAATAAGACAAAACCAAAAATCCAAGATGGCCGACATCCTTATCTCTCAATTGTAGCCTATAAGACCGAAAACCCCAAAATCCAAGATGGCCGACATTCTTATCTCTCAATTGTAGCCTATAACACCGAAAACCCAAAATCCAAGATGGCCGACAATCCTTATCTCTCTTCCTTATCTCTCAATTGTAGCCTATAAGACCGAAAAGCCTTATCTCTTTTCCTTATCTCTCAATTGTAGCCTACAAGACCGAAACTGCTCCTCCAAAAATTGCTATGAGGTTTCTGCCGCATGAAAAATGAGCAAAAATGTGACGTCAGACCTCGATTTCCCTCACAATTTAACCAATTTTTAGGTGCTCCTGCTCATTTGCGGCAGAACATACATATTTATACTACTCATTTTGGCCCTAATGTGTGTGCGTGAAATTCGTCAGTTCATGGCTTGTAGTTTACGGAGGTTTTGCCTAAACTCGAAAAATCGTGGCAAGTTTAATAGTGTGCGATAATCTTTCCCACACTAAGTAAAACGGCATTGCAGGAGGCGCAAAATTATTTTGTTTGCGAGGGTTCTTGGCGCGTTTTTTAAACAACTTAGGCACGTTCAAATAAACAAAATGTAAATACAAATTTTACCATATAAAATTGGAAGTTCGTCTTCTCAATCTCAGCATTATTTAAAAGAATAATCAGTATACCGATTTTGGAATAAAATATCAAGCTATAAAAATTGCCTAATATTACGACTTCAATTAAATTTGATGAATTTAATTCGCCCAATGGCTCAATGATTACAATGTTTTCCCTCACATTTAATGTGTGTGGATTTATTCAGAAAAGATTAGATTACTTGCAAACAGTATTTCCAGTTATCGAAAATATTCAATTTAATTTGTATCACTTCCTAGCCTCATTCGTTGAGCTGAAATAGGTTTCGATTTAAAAATGCTCTGAACAAATCACTTTCCCCTTTCTAGTATGAAAATCTAACTTCCAAGAACTTTTGCTACTGAAAAAAGCATTTCCAGTTATTGAAAGTATTCAAAACTCGTTTAAATAAGTCTTCGTCTTGAAAATCTTCTTCCAAGAACTTTAAGCCACTTTTGGCGTAAAAGTACATATTTTGGGAATCTAAAGTACAAGAAAACTAATCAATGTCAACATTTATTAACTGCATAATTCATAGTTACATAAATATAAAATTTAACAATCAAAAAATCTATAAAAATTGATATAATAAAAATTTTCGGAAACCCCTGCAAGATAAACTTTTCTCCACCAGTGCAGAATATTCGCAGAACAGCTGGTGATCTCTAAATGAAATGTAAACAAAGTTTCATTTTTACGTAAATTATGAATATTTCGTAAATAATCTTAAAACTTTGCTCATTTCTAGATAACTGATTAATAGTAGCTTGTCTTAGGTGTGATAGAATATTCCAGATAGTCGACACAGGGTGTTATTTGGACAAAATTCCACTATGCACTTCACAATAAGTTTTCACTAAAACCTTGGTTTTTTTATTAACAATTTCAGTTAAAGTGTATATAAATCTTCTTTCACTTCAACAATATAATTTTTTTAATGATATATATTACACCAAATTCATTTAATAAGAACTTTTAAATCGGTCAACAATTTTATCACGTCAAGTAAACAGAAAAGTGACAGAACTTCGTTCATTTGACAGCAGCAGTATTGAAATATTTGGGGGTATAAGCAAAGTGTTTTTAAGTAGTAAAATTAAGTAAATTAATAAAATATGATCGGGCAAAGTTATATTATATTAAAATTAATATAAGAATATATTTTAAAAACACCTAATTTAAAATATTATCAAAATGAGTTGGCCCCTCCTGTATCCAAGCATAATTTTACTACTTTCATGTTCGAAACGCACACATCGCTTGGGTTTTACCACAAATAGCAAAATGCTTACATTTTTCCGAATGATGTCCTTTCCCTACGAAGAAATAACTAAACGGCATGGGTGTAAACGCAATTTTATGAAGCATCTCACAACTCCAAACCACTTTACTTAAATGATGTGGATAATTAGTTTAATTAAAAAATATAAAGTAAATTAGTGACTTTGAACAACTTTTAAATTTAATTGCAATGCCCTTACCTTCTTAATAATTACACCTGTTCTGAACTTCTCATACAAATGCAAATTGTTTCCGACCTTAGAATATAGAACAAAATAGGAATGGCCATAGCGTCTATGAATCGTGTACATGAGCGTGTTTTCTCCAGATGAGAACGAATATCCAAGAGAAAGGGAGATGGAATCAAGTTAAGGACCATTTTTTGCCATCTTTCCCAAAATTAGTTTGCAAATTTTAAACCTTATAGTCACAGACGGTTCGAGAAAACATTTCTTATGGGGGCTTATTCTTTATTTAATTTAAAAAATTATAATATTTTGCATTGGAGATGATATAATACCGTCTTATATGATGTCGATAATTAGTTTAATGAAAAATATAAAGTGAATTAGTGACTTCGACCTACTTTCAAATTTAATTTGAATATCCCGCTCCTTGCCTTCTTAATAATTACACCTGCACTGAACTTCTCACACAATCGCAAATGCTTTCCAACCCAACTTGGACGGTGGTCGCTTAATTTCAGCCGTCGCCATTCCTGTTTTGTTGTGGCAGTGGCAGCGGAAGCTCAAAAATTACGGCACACGAATTTTATATGACGCGATACAGAACAAGCGCAGTGGCAGCGCAGACTCGTCTTCTCAAAACTTAGAATAAAGAACTAGAGGAAAGGACATCATTTGGAAAAATGTAAGCATTTTGCTATATGTAGTAGAACCCAAGCGATGTGTGCGTTTCGAACATGAAAGTAGTAAAATTATGCTTGGATACAGGAGGGGCCAACTCATTTTGATAATATTTTAAATTAGGTGTTTTAAAATATATTCTTATATTAATTTTAATATAATATAACTTTGCCCGACCATATTTTATTAATTTACTTAATTTTACTATTTAAAAACACTTTGCTTATGCCCCCAAATATTTCAGTACTGCGGAGACGACTTTGATTTCAAGGCGACATTCGGTCCAATTTGACTTTTCAGGCGACATTCCCCCTTAACCCACTCACCACTTGGCCAGAAGCAAAAATGCTTATCACACGTACAGGGTTTTTACTTAAGATAGACTTTCCTCTCGTTCTTTATTCTAAGTCTCAAAATCTAAAAGAGCTGCCGCTGACTCAGCGCAGCCAACTGAATTAAGTGAATAAGAAGAAGAATTTCAGTTCAACCAATGTAATAAAGTTTAAAAAATTTACAATACACTAAATAAATCGCCATTAGCTCAAAAAATGTTTATAAATTCGCGTACAAATTTACATATTTAAATTTTATATTAAAAATAAACCTTGTGACGTACTTCCCCGGTTCGGTTACTCGGGCGCCAACGTTCTGTCGGTACGGTAGTGGGAAAGTCACAAAATCAATTGCCTGGGTAGTTGCAGTGGAGAAAGGCCAGGGTCTATCAACGCAGTGAGAGAGAGAATTCGGCTTGGGAGTTAAAGGGTTATTAATTAGAAAGCCCGGTTCTTATTAACACTTAATTTATTGTTCTTACTCTCTTCAGTTTCTTTATCTAACCTTACTACTAGAATCTTACTTCTATGGTTCTTATTTCTAAGTAACTACGTCCCTTAGACCGTTCCGCTCAACACGCGTACTAGGCCCGAGCAATAAGATTGCCCTTAACCTACTTATAACTAGGTAGCTTAGACCGTTCCGCTCAGCACGCGTACTAGGCCCGAGCAATAAGATTGCCCTTAACCTAATTATAACTAGGAAGATATGTCCCTTAGACCGTTCTGCTCAACATGCGTACTAGGCCCGAGCAATTAGATTGCCCTTAACCTGCTTATGGCTAGGAAGCTACGTCCCTTAGACCGTTCCGCTCAACACGCGTACTAGGCCCGAGTAATTAGATTGCCCTTAACCTGCTTATGGCTAGGTAGCTACGTCCCTTAGACCGTTCCGCTCAACACGCGTACTAGGCCCGAGCAATTAGATTGCCCTTAACCTGCTTATGGCTAGGTAGATACGTCCCTTAGACCGTTCCACTCAACACGCGTACTAGGCTCGAGCAATTAGATTGCCCTTAACCTGCTTATGGCTAGGTAGCTACGTCCCTTAGACCGTTCCGCTCAACACCCGTACTAGGCCCGAGCAATTATATTGCCCCCTGCTTATGGCTAGGTAGATACGTCCCTTAGACCGTTCCGCTCAACACGCGTACTAGGCCCGAGCAATTAGATTGCCCTTAACCTGCTCATGGCTAGGAAGCTACGTCCCTTAGACCGTTCCACTCAACACGCGTACTAGGCCCGAGCAATTAGATTGCCCTTAACCTGCTTATATACCATTTCCCATCTAAGTACAACCATTTCTCAATTAAGCAAAACTAAAACCCAATTGAATAGACACTTTTTCCAATTGAATTAAACTTATCCCAATGAATTTGATATTTTTCTTTAATAAATTAAACTTTTCTCCATTTGAAAAAAACTTTATTTCATTGTAATTAAACAATTTTTCAAATAATTTAACCCTAAATTCAAATATAAAAAACTTTAACTTATTTAAATATATTAAACTGTTTTTTTAACATAATAATTATTAAGAAAATTTAAGAAAATTCTTGAGAATCATTGTATATAAAATATTACGCCACTGTTGTTGCATTTTATGAATTTTTTGGTATCCCACTGGAAGTTTTATCACCATATTCACCCACGTTAAATACCATTGAGAAAGTTTTCTCCAAAGTAAAAGCATCAGCAAAACGACTTCTTAGTTATCCTACCGTTGACGCCGATCTTGTTACCGTTATATGTGACAGCTTAAATACTGTTTCACAAGACGACTGCACCAACTACGTAATGGATACGATGATGAAAATTGGGCCAGCTTCCACCGGAGAGCCACTACAATGAACTCTTCACTTAAAAAACAAAAAATTTATAAAATGCAACAACAGTGGCGTAATATTTTATATACAATGATTCTCAAGAGTTTTCTTAAATTTTCTTAATAATTATTATGTTAAAAAAAACAGTTTAATATATTTAAATAAGTTAAAGTTATTTATATTTGAATTTAGGGTTAAATTATTTGAAAAATTGTTTAATTACAATGAAATAAAGTTTTTTTCAAATGGAGAAAAGTTTAATTTATTTAAGAAAAATATCAAGTTCATTGGGATAAGTTTAATTCAATTGGAAAAAGTGTCTATTCAATTGGGTTTTAGTTTTGCTTAATTGGGAAATGGTTGTACTTAAATGGGAAATGGTATAGCTAGGTAGTTTAACTACGGTCTATGCTATTCCCTGAGCCGTTCCTAAGCTTGCACCCGTACTAAGCTCGAGCAGCGTACTGCCCTTAACCTACTGTAATTCTAGCTACGGGAGTTAGATTCGGGAAGGCGGGTCCCGTGTTCGATTCCTAACAAATCCTTACTTTTTCTTTTCCTGTAATTTGGTTCGCAATTTTATGTCTTCAATTACCTATATCACCCAATTTGGGGTTTTTAGGTGGAGAGGGGATTTTAGTTCGCTTTTAGGCTTTATAATTTCCGGCCAAAAATTAGCTTCGTTACATCTCCCCCCCACTTCAGAAGAAAATTTTGAACCAAGAAAAATTTTCGGGATGGGTAGCTGAATCGAAAGACGGTAGCGGAATAGTTCTTTATTGCAACGTGAATATCTACTTACAGACTCCAATGTGACAAAAATCGAAATAGGTGTTTGGAAATAGGAAATTCCTACTACTACTGTTTATAATTCAATGATGATATATTTATTATTTCAACTTAAACTTAAACAACTTCAATACTATAACAAAAAGAAAAGTACGGGAAAAATAATGCCTTCTTGGCCTTAAACTAGCTACTTAAAACATCCATAAGTCCGGGTCTTCGTCTCTCAGGGTTACGGGGGCTCGTTCTCGGGATGCTCGTGGGTTGGTGCCATCGGCTCGGCGGTATCGCCATCGGCGTCGTCTCGCCTGTCGGGGTTTCTCCTTACTAGCTCTCCACTTCGGTCGCACAGGTGTTGGCTTCGTCTTTGTGGCTACAGCAGGGTGCTGAGGTGCTGTCGTCACGATGGACAGCTGCTGGGTTGTCTTCCTGCAAGCACTTAGTACGGGCATCTCCGGTTGGGGGCCGGTCGGATTCGTAACGGGTGGCGGCTGCGAGCTCTTCGGTTGCCTCTGGTCGGTCAGCATGATAGCGGCTGGCCGCTGCAGGGGTTTTGAGGTCTTCGCATCGGTCGGTAGCTGTTTCAGCTTCGGTACCTTCTGCCTGGTAGGCTTCTTCGGCTCCTTTATGCTGGTCGGTTTTGCAGCGATTGGCGGCCGCGGGGGCTTCGGCTTCCCCGTACTGGTCGGCTTCGCAGCGATTGGTGGCTGCGGGGGCTTCGGCTTCGCAGCGAATGGCGGGGGCTTTGGCTTCCTCTTCTTCCTCTGGGCACTCGGCGATTGCGGTGTTTTCGTCCTCTTCTGGCTAATCGGTTTTGCAGCTATTGGTGGCTGCGGGGGCTTCGGCTTCTCCGTACTGGTCGGCTTCGCAGCGATTGGTGGCTGCGGTGGTGTCAGTCGGGTTCCCTCTATTGACCGAGGCTTGATCTTGAGATCGAGGGATCCTTTGGGATCCTTGGGACTGGCTGCAGTGGACCTATCTCCGGTGGTGCTCGTCGCTGGCCGGATTGCTGCAGAGGTTTGGCTTCGATGAGAACCACTCGACGGCTCTCAGGTTGCAGTTCCCACGCGGTCTTCTTCTGCGTAT
Source organism: Leptarthrus brevirostris (assembly GCA_964036015.1). Classification (NCBI taxonomy): domain Eukaryota; kingdom Metazoa; phylum Arthropoda; class Insecta; order Diptera; family Asilidae; genus Leptarthrus; species Leptarthrus brevirostris. The sequence goes on from OZ038373.1 coordinate 47,698,047, forward strand.
TTGCGGGCCGGCCGGTCTCCCCGATGGCGTGCAGCGGCATCCATCGTGGTCTTCCCGTTGGAGGACGTAGGGTCTCACTGGCTTTCTGGCGCAGACGCTTTCTACTATTAATTTACCACTCGTTCCTGGTTCCATCGCTTCGTTCACGACTGACTTCCAGCGGTTGGCTGTAGCCAGCTTTTATACTTTCTGAGTGGTACTCGAGGAGGTCTTTTACGTGTATGACTTGCGTTCTCCCTTTTCCGTAGTCTGCAGGAGAGATTTTGAACATTACTGGGGATATTACTTGGACAATTCGGTATAGTCCGGAGTATTTCGGAGCCAACTTAGCACTGAACTGCTTAGATGCATCGGAGAGGGGATATTCCTTTTTCAAGGCCAGGGTTCCCCTGCTTTGTCTCCAATCTCGTCGGCGCAAGTTGTAGTGTTTTTGTTGCGTGGTAAATGCTCGGCTCATATTGTTTTGTACCAATGCGTATATCTCCTTAAGTTTTGTCTGTTTCTCCAAGGGTCCCTCAGGGTTTTCTTCGGGTAGGTGGGGGTCTCCTAAAGCGGTCAGTTCTCTGACATAATTTGGATACGGTGGTGAGAAACCGGTGGATTGGTGGACGCTAGTGTTAAGGCAGAACATAATGGCTGCTAAATGAGCGTCCCACTGCCGATGGTCATCTCCGGTGTATTGAGCTTGTACGGTAAAGAACATCTTTACACTTTTAGAATAAACTTTATTCTGCTCATTCCTTAAACTAGGTACAATATTTATACAAAAAATCTTAAGGTATTTAAAATCAATATATACAAAAAATTACAAGATTGCATTTATTTTCAGCTTGTTTTGTTTTGATTTTCCTATGCTCGCGTAGGTGATTGAACTTCACTAAAATCACACTTTGTGTTGTCGTGCAACACAAAATCCTCGTTACGATGCAGGCTACTTCTGGAGGCTGGAACTGGTGGAAGTGGACGAATGTAGGATAAGGTAGGTTCCTGGGTCGTCTTCCGTCTCGTCCATCTTGAGTAGAGTGCATAACTTAATCCCATAACCAAAGTCGTTACTAGAAAATAATTGACGGCGTAATGATGAACATCGTGGGAGTTTAAGCTGTTGGGAATTCCAGTTGCGGATTTTAATGCGTTGATCTTGGAAGTCAATTCCTTCATATCCTGGGTGTTGCCTTTTAAATGTAGTTCTGCTAGTGGTTGCGGCGGTTTGTTGTCTGAGCTAAGATGATCTTCCAATAATTCAGTTATATTAATTCGTGGGATGAACGAAGATGTTAATTTGGTTTCATAACGGCCATGTCCACTGATTGTCATAGATGATTGTTTGATTAGGCAATCGGGTCGCAGCTTCAATATTCCGCTTCCATTGAGGGTTTTAAGTGAAACCTTGTTTCCACAAACAACATTAAACGTGGTTTCGGTATCCAAAGAAAATAACCAATTGTTGTTTGTGTGAAGTTGTATCCATATTTTGGATTTGCTTGTACTTCGGAACCGACACATTGGTGATAGTGACTGCCGATGATTCAGTAATTCCATCTGGCAATGACTGACATTGGATTTTAAATTATAAATGGGATGATTTTGTTTACACAGATATCGCTCATCGTCTACATATTGACATTTGTCCAGTTCTAACTGAGCTAGGGGATAGTACCTGTCTCTGGGTAGATTGACAATGAGGTAGTTTGTCGATGGTTCCATCAGAACAAAATTGTTGCCGTAAAGCGTAGGAACAGGAATTAATTGGAACAACTGAAAGTATTCATCTTGCTGAAGTGGGATCCTTATATCAAATACTACTTATGAATCTGTTATTCTTGCTGCTGCTGTCATTAAGCTATAGAGCAGCAAAATGTCATTTTTTCCATATCCGGGGATTGTCAAAGCGGAGGGAATATGTTCCTTTATCAATACGATTTGTTCTCGAAATTGCATAGGTGTGAGCAACAATGGATTGATTTTGTTATGGTGAAGATCAGTTAAAACATCCAGCAAGGATTCTTGCGTTTTCTGGTAATTTTGCAGAACTAGGGTGGTCAGTATTGTTACCGAGGTGAAGGTTCGTGATGACTCTTGCTCATAATTTGAGTTGTCCAAGTATTTGTGCAAAGCTTAGATATGATCTTGAATTTCCTGGAACTGTTGTTGGGTTGCATTGTCTCTGCGTTTCATGATATTTGCAGTAGTTTCCAGTACTGATGTTTGATTTCTAATTAACTGCATCAAGTAGTCTTCGTTTTCTTGTGTTTTCTGAATTTCTCAATTTATATAATTCGCATAGTCAGAATCTAGTAAGCCGAACAGTTTGTTAGCTACGTTTCTAACGATGTCAAGGGGTGATCTTCGTTTTAGACTTCTGTAACCACCACTTCGATTGTATAAAATCTCGTTAACGTCTTCTATGTGGTTGAGTTGCTGTTGGAAGTGAGAAAGTATCACCAGGCAATGATTTTTGCTGATTGTTGTCAATTTACATAGTTCCTGTATTTCAGTTATGCATGTCTTAATTCCCCGCAATTCGGTCCAATAATTTTCTAGGCTATAATAAACTAGGATAATCCACTCGCTGTTTATTATTTGAGCCTGACCAAGAGATTCAAAGTATAGTCCTGGATTATTTGTAAATGGTATTACTTCTACTGGAGAAGTGAAAGGTTTTAATACTATAGGTAGCACCAATGAAGTCAACAGCAGGAGTCTGATGGCGACGGAATTACCACTTCTTCAGTTTGTTTCCGACCGAGCGAATTGTTGGCTATGTAAAGACTCTGTTGATAGTGCGTTGCTTGGCCTTGTATTGTTTTCTTCTTGCTCCTTTCTTCCTTCCATTTCTAGCTCTGAAATATAAGTTGTCCAATTTGAATTAATTGGTAAAAATTTGCCCTTCAAATGGTGAGAAGAGAGTAAGTCTTCTTTTTTTGACAGGAAGACTAGTTGAAACATGCTTTTGAGTTAATAGGAAGGTAGCCGGCCAAAAGAAAGGCATTGAGGGCGAGGAAGAGATGGAGGTTGAACCTCAGGTGCAGGAACTAGGGGAGCCTGACCGGGAGGAGACGAGCACTGAGGATGCAGGTGGTCCAAATCAACCTCCACCACAGTAAGCTAGCATCGGAGAGCTTACTCATCCTCCTAGCGGAGGAGAACATAGATGTTGCTTTAATCCAAGAGCCGTACGTCAAGGAAGACGCCATACTGGGATTAAAGCACAAATCATTCACCCTTTTCTATAAAAAGGGTGCAGGTAAGCCGAGAACTTGTATTCTGGCCAAGAAGGGCATTAATTTATTTTTATTGTCTAATTACAGCACTAACGACCTCACAGTAGTTCAATGGGAGGGCAGCAGCATGGCGCCTACATGGATCGCTTCGGCGTACATGGCGCATGACGTCTGCATCCCACCTACTGAGGTTCACACACTGGTGAAAGCAGCGGATGAAGAAAGACAAGACCTGTTGTTGGGTTGCAACGCCAACGCACACCATTCGGTTTGGGGAAGCACGGACATCAACGAACGTGGTGAGTCTCTATTTAACTTCATTTTAAATTCTAGGCTTAGTATCTGTAACAGGGGCAACAGGCCCACATTTATTACAGCAAATAGGGAAGAGGTTTTAGATATGACACTCGTAACGGAGTCAAATTATCTAAAGGTGGAGGACTGGAGAGTATCGGGAAAGAGGTCGTTTTCGGACCACTGCTGGATACGTTTCAGAATCAACCTCTTACCAGAGCCTCGCATCCCCTTCAGAAACCCCGTCAGAGCAGACTGGGATGAATTCAAAAGACGAGTAGTACAAAGCGTTCCAGCGCCAACTTGCGAGATTCTCGAAAACACCATATCCATTGTTGCTTCAGTGGAGAAATTATCCAAAGCGTGTACTGACGCCTGCAAGGAAAGCTGTCCGCTAAGCAGACCACCCAAGAAGTCTTACCCCGCTTGGTGGAGCAGGAGCCAGAGCGCGCTAAGACGGGAGGCGCGGAGGCTTTTCAATAGGGCTAAATCAGCAAAAACAGCTGAGGATTGGACCGCCTATAAAAGGGGTCTTAAAGAGTATAAAAACTCTATTAAAAAGGCCAAACGCACATCATGGATGCGCCATACAAGTTACCAGGAATATACGGGATCTGGCCTATCATGCTGCAAAAAGCACAGGCTTCAGTTATTCCGTGGCTTAGGGTGATATTTAAAAGTTGCCTCTCCCACTCTTATGTCCCTCTAGCTTGGAGACGGGTCAAGGTGATCTTTATCCCCAAGGCAGGAAAAAGTGGACACATAATCGCTAAGGACTTCAGACCAATTAGCCTTTCCTCGTTTTTACTCAAAACATTAAAAAGACTTCTCGACATATACTTGCGTGAGCGTATTTTACCAAGAGGGGTCAGCGGCTCCCAGCACGCATATACAAAGGGGAAGTCAGTCGAAACTGCGCTACATGCAGTAGTAAGAACGGTTGAGCAGTCACTTAGTAACAGGGAATACACGATGGGGGTGTTTGAAGGGGCTTTCAACAACGTCAAGGCTGAAGCAATTCACGATGCCCTTATGTCTCACGATACAGACCACTCTATCTGCCAGTGGATTGGATCAATGCTATCAAGCCGCCAGATCCACAAAAAACTGGGCAACCACGAGAGAGTCCAATCCGTAGACAGAGGAACACCCCAAGGGGGCGTATTGTCACCATTATTTTGGCTCCTAGTGGTCAACGATATCCTGATCTCACTTGAAAGAGATGGGATAAAGGTGGTGGCTTATGCAGACGACCTGGCCTTACTGGTATCAGGAAAGTTCCTAAGCACCATGAGCGAGTTAATGGAAAGAGCACTAGGTAAACTCCACAGGTGGACGAAGAACTGTGGTTTATCGGTCAATCCTCAGAAAACGGAGATAATCCTATTCACAAAGAGGAGAGTGATCGAAGCCTTCGAACCACCTAAACTAGCGGGCAGTACCCTAGCAATGAAGACCCACACTAGGTATCTAGGGGTCCTACTCGACTCCAAACTAAGCTGGGGCATGAACATAGATGAACGCGTAAAGAAAGCGTCAATAGCGTTCCACGCCTGCAAGAGGATGTTTGGCAAGAAATGGGGTATAAGCCCTCGTATTGTCCACTGGATGTATACCTCCATAGTTAGACCTATTCTTACCTATGGCATAATAGTCTGGTGGACCGCTCTAGAGAAGGAGAGCAATCTTAAGAAAACAAACAAGATTCAAAGAGCTGCCTGCTTGTGCATCTCCTGAGCTATAAGCACAACGCCTACGGCTGCAATGGAGACTATGCTCCATCTCCTACCGCTCGACGTCCACGGCAAAAGTATAGCTGCACGGAGTGCCGTAAGTGACTACTTAGTTTTGGAAAGGCGTTCTCCACAAAAATCCCAACTAGAGAAGAATGGGAAGAGTGGGGGGTTGCCACCGGTGCAGAAATATTAGTCTTCACGGATGGGTCTAAGGCGGAGGACGGAGTGGGAGCGGGGGTCTTCTCGGAGTGCCTAGGCATATGCAGTAGGTACCGGCTACCGGACTATTGCAGTGTATTCCAAGCAGAGATCTTGGCCATAGAAAGGGCGGCAGAAATAATACACGGACACCCAAACCTACCAATGGGTAGCGAGATATGCTTGTACATCGACAGCCAAGCAGCTATCAAGGCGCTGGACTCAAACTTAGTCAGGTCACGGCTGGTCGGCAGGTGTCTGGCTGGTCTCCGGACTTTAGGGGCAAGGCATAATTTAACTCTATGCTGGGTCCCTGGTCACAGTGGTGTTCAAGGGAATGAGGCAGCTGATGAGCTGGCAAAGGAGGGATCACATTTGGATGATTCCTCTATTGACAGATCGATCGGCTGGCCACTAGAATCAGTAAAGAGAGAGAGCAGAGATGGAGTAATATAACCACATGCAGCCTATCAAGGCAGCTGTGGCCTGAATGGGATTTGGGGAAAACCGCGTTCCTATTAAACGGAAGCCGGATAAACCTCCGAAACATTGTGGCAGTTATTACTGGCCACTGTCTTTTCGGTAGACACGCAGAACGTCTGCGCGTTCCCACGAATGACTTCTGCCGGAGCTGTATGGACGAGGAAGAGATGGAAAGCATTCAGCAGTGACTCTGCGAATGCCCGGGCCTAGCAAAAAGAAGGTACAATGCAATGGGCGCGTACTTCTTAGGTGGCATGGGCGATATAGCCGGCATCGGGCTGAAGCAGCTCCTAAGGTTTATTAACAGCTGCGGCTGGTTTTAGTTAAACCCGGCAATCAGGCACGGTTCCACGGATGTGGTAACACAACGGACCATTTATAGGTCTATGTGAGGCTGATCGGCTGTAGGGCTGATAGCCGCCACCCTTACCTAACCTAACCTAATAGGAAGGTGCTTTGTCTTTTCTCTTTATTAAAACTACGTCGCTCAATTGACTGGTCGTTTGTTTCATCATGAGGACTTAAGTCTTCCGTAATTGGAAGTGGACACAGGTTATGGATAGATCTTTTGAAGATTCCTGATTGTGTTTTCACATTTACTACTCTGGTGTGATTGTGGGATCCCTGAAAGGTATCTATTACGCGTCCTAGTGACCATTTCATTGGTGGCAAATTGTTGTCTTTGATCAAGACCAAGGTGCCAGGTTGAAGATCCGGTTGTTGAGATTTCCATTTATGTCTGAGCTGAAGTTCTTGTAAGTATTCTGATGACCATCTTTGCCAAAATACTTGTTGTATATGTTGTAAACGCCTAAATCTCGTTTACCTATTGATGTTTTGATCACTTATGTCTGGTTCAGCGATTGCTGTCAGCGGAGAGCCAGTAAGAAAATGTCCTGGTGTAAGAACTTCCAAGTCGTTGGGGTCTCTTGACATAGGTGTTAAGGGCCTCGAATTTAGTATGGCCTCGATTTGCACAATTATTGTGTGCAATTCCTCAAACGTAAGGTTAGCATTCCCTACTTGCCGCAAAGGGTGTCCCTTTGCTGATTCGACAGCGGCCTCCCAAAGGCCTCCAAAATGAGGTGATCTTGGAGGTATCGGTTTCCATTGAATGTGATTTTGTAGACATAAATCACCAATAGACCTCTGTAGATCCTGGGATTTAAACAGTTCTTCCAGTTCTTTTAATTGTGATCTGGCACCAACGAAATTGGTGGCATTGTCGCAATAAATTGTTGCACACAATCCTCTGCGCGATATAAATCTCTTAAGAGCATTTATAAATGATGTTGCACTGAGATCGCTGACGACCTCCAGGTGAACTGCCTTTGTTGTGAAACATAGAAACACAGCTATATAGGCTTTATCTGGGATCTTTCGTTTTAGTTTATGATGGATCATGATTGGTCCACAGAAATCTACACCAGTTGTATGGAATGGTCGTGCTGGTAAAACCCTCGTTGCTGGTAAATCCCTCATGATCTGATGAATGGTAGTAGTTTTGCAATGAAAACAGCGTATGCACTTGTGTACTATTTGTCTGGCTAACGTTCGGACATCTGTGATCCAATATTTCTGTCTAACAATGGCTGTCAATGTTTGTGGACCTGCACGCATGTGTTTTTTATGCAGGTGTGTTAGTAATAACTCACTGAACTTATGGTTTTTAGGCAGAAGTGCCTGATGCTTTGCTTCTGGGCTTAATTCAGAATGCTTTAAGCGTCCACCAACTCTAATTATGTTCATGGAGCTATCCAGATATGGGTTTAATGATTGAATGGTACTACTTGTACAGATTGACTTATTTTCTTTAAGATTGCGAAATTCCTTGAAGAATGATGTGTATTGAACATTTCGAATTATTCCATTCAATGCTGTATCCATTTCTGTTAATGTAAGATGGCCTGTGGTTCTATGCCCTTTTGGTAGTTTACAATTTTGATAAAATCGAATGCAATACGAAAAGATCTTTTGGAGCCTCATAAATGAATTTTTATGATTAGGTATGTCTTCGTTCTCTTCTAGCTTTATCTTTGCAGAGAGAGCAAGCTTTTTATTTCGTATTTCCGGGACATCTGATAATGGTTGAAATTTATTTTGAGGCCATCTTGCAGCTGGCTGCGTTAGGAATTCTGGACCATTAAACCATAATGTTGATTCTTTCAAGCTGTCTTAGAGCATCCCTCGAGAGATAATGTCAGCTGGATTCTTTGCACCTTCGATGTGGTTCCATTGATGCTGTGTTGTGAGTTGCTGGATTTTCTCTACTCGGTTAGCTACAAAAGTACTCCATGTGTATGACGGTGCTGTGATCCAAGAGAGTACAATTGTGGAGTCGGTGTAATAAAATATTTTGGAAAGAGTTTTTGGCAGGACTTGTCGGACATGGTCAACTAATTCCACCATAAGAACGGCAGCGGAAAGTTCTAGTCTGGCCAGTGTTGTGGTTTTCAAGGGTGCTAGTCGTGATTTAGCACATAAAAGCCGAATCCGTATCTGTCCAAAATCATTGACAGTCCTAATGTAGCAGCAGGCTCCATAGGCTGATTCACTGCTATCTGAGAAGGCATGTAACTGGAACTCAACTGGGTTCGTATACAAAACATACCTTGGGATCCTGAGCTTATTAAGTCTTTCCAATTGACCTTGAAAGAGTTGCCATCTTTTCTTTAGTTCCTCTGACAACTCTTCATCCCATGACAGATTCAACTTCCATAGATCTTGGACGAACAATTTTCCAAGAACTGTTACCGGTCCAATTAGGCCAAGGGGATCAAAAATGCGTGTTACGTCTGATAGCACAGTGCGTTTTGTCACCTTCTCCGACTGAGTGTTATTTGTTTGATATTGAAAGACATCTTCAGTAGGCTGCCACATAAGTCCTAATGTTTTAATGACTTCACTTTCCTGAACGACCAGCATTTTTTCCTTGTATTCTTCTGCGAGGTCTTGTATTATCTCGGGATGATTGGAGCAGAATTTCCTTAGCTCAAAACCTCCGCCTTTCAGAAGCTGTATTAGGTCATTTTTTAGTTTTAGAATAGCCTCCATAGTGTCTGCTCCCGTTAAGATGTCATCAACATAATGTATCATGTTCGGCGAGTGATAATTGATTTAAGCAGCGTGTTGCAAGAAAAGGCGCGGTTGCAGTCCCGTAGGTCACAGTATTTAATTGATATGTTCTTAACGGTTCATCTCTCTTACTGCGCCACAAAGTAAGTTGGAACTTTCTATCTTCTGGATGAAGTTCTATCTGACGATACATCTTGCATATATCGGCTGTCATAACATACATGTGCAGTCTGAACTTAATTAGAATTGAGAACAAATCTGATTGCACCGTTGGACCTACCAAAAGAAGATCGTTCAACGATTTGCCGGAACTTGTTTTTGCCGAAGCCGGTCAAATACTACCCGTAGCTTGGTTGTGGAGCTATCTGGTTTTGTAACGCAATGATGTGGCAAGTAGTAGTGCACAGGAGGGATATCCTTTTTTGGGATTGGCTGCATATGACCAAGTCTTTCATATTCGATTATGAAGTCGTCCTGTTGCCATTTCTAAAGAAGATCCAAGTTTCGAGGGATTCTCGCGGAAAGGCAATCTAACCATGAATTGTCCAGTAGGTGTTCGTTGAAAGGTGTGCTGATAGTTCTCTTCACATTCGTGTTCTTCCTTTGTCATGCGGCTGGTGGATGCAGTGTGTTGTTCTAGTTCCCAAAATTGTTGCAACTGCTTCTCTAACTTAGTAAAGGAAGGCTGAGTTGCAATATGACATTGAAAGTGATTCGGTGCCTCTTGTGGAATTCTTCCAGTAATAATCCAGCCTAGATTGGTTTTCTGCAATAGCGGAAGATCATTGGAAAGTCTTATTTGTCCTTCTCTCAGGAGTTGAAAATATAAGTCCGCCCCTAATAACATGTCAATGGCTTGGGGCTTGAAAAAACTGGGATCGGCCAACTGGATCTTGCTTGGAACGTTCCAATTAGAAGTGTTAATATACATGGCAGGTTGGTATTCACTAATCTTTGGTAAAATGACTGCGTTAATTTGTAAGGTGAAATCATTTACCTTGGATTTTATGGTGAGCGAAGTTTCAAACTTTGCGATGGTTTCTAGGCCGCCAATGCCACTTATTGTGAAGTTTACCTTTCGACGCTTCAGTCCTCAGTCTTGGACCAATCGTTCATGAATGAAATGAAGCTTTGAATCAGAATCCAGAATAACCCGGCAGGGCATGGTGGTTCCAGTAGGACTTACGACGTTTATGACAGCACTTTCCAACAAAATTGTAGACCTTGTAGAAGCATTTAAACTTACATTGCAAGGATTCGCAACCTGTTCTGAAAAACCTGTTTGTGTTTCTCCTTGTTGAGGAGCTTGTGTCTTTAGTGAAGTCGTACGATCCTTCTGTTGCGAGGTATTCGTTACTTGGGTTTCAGCTCTTCTGTGTTTTGATGTAGCAGTAGTATTACTGGTTTGTTGTATGTGGATTAAGGTATTGTGTCGACCATTGCATTTGGTACATCCTCTAGCTGGACACTCCTTGAGGATGTGCCCCGACTTCAGGCAATTCATGCACAACTTGTGCTGCTTTAATAACTGAACTCGATTTTCCAATGAACTGTATAAAAATTTGTTGCATTGGAAAACCTTATGATTTTGCTTGCATATTGGACACTTTGATACTTGGGTCGCGGCCATGAGTGAAGATGGTTTTTTACGTTCCTCGTTCATTTGGAAAGCTTCTAGCATTTGGAATCTTGATTTCAAAAATGTGAAAAAATCCTCAAGCCTTGGTAGTTGTCGAGGGGACTTTAATGATTGTTCATAAAGTCTTCGTGACTCTTTATCTAATTTTTGTAGCAGAAGGTGTAGGAGGATGGGGCTCCACTCGTTTGTTTTGATTCCCATGTTGTCAAGAGCTAATAAGCATTCCTTACTAGTGTCATGTATTCTCTTTATGCCTGCACTAGTCTCTGCTGTGAGTGTAGTTTGAGAGAGCAGTTCATTTAAGAAGACGGTGACAATAGCTCTTGGGTTATCGTATCGATCCACCAGTATTTTCCATGCCAATGTGTAGTTATCGTCAGTAGCTTGCAGATGTCGGATGAGCCGATTTGGTTCTCCAGTCACGTTTGCCTTCAAATAATACATTTTCTCGGCAGCACTTATTGTTCTGTTATGTATAAGCTGAATAAACAAATCTTTGAATTGTTTCCATTTAATAACACTTCCATCAAAGACTGGCAAGGTTATTTTTGGCAGCTTGACGTTGTCATTATTAGATGAGCTACCGGCATGTATATCAAGCTTTTCTTGCAGTTGTATGGCTACGTTTTGGTAGAGATCCTCAATACGATTATAGTTACTGACATCATATGAAGTTTCAGTAGATTCGCCAATGATTTCCCTATGTTGGGAGACTATTTCTGCCCAGTACTCGTTCACTGTCTTCAGTTTTTGTACGTAATAGGCTCTTGATTGTAGCACCAATAATTCGCCTTGTGTACTGCATATAATCCTCTCGAGCGCTGTTATGGCGGCTTCTTGTTGGCGGTTGAACCTCAATAACCTTGGGTTAGAATAAGCCTTTACTTGATTCGCTGTTTCCTTATTCTTGTCTTCCAGCCGTTCGCGTAGTTTAGAAGAGAATAATTTATACTCTTGCTGGACCTGCAAGAAGTAATTCAACGTGAAATAAGAGTGACCTGGCTCTTCGTCATGTAGTTGTTGTAGTGTTTGATGGTTTTGATTGCATTTTGTCCAAAACTCATCAAGTCTCTGCTGATAACTCCTCGTGTTATCAGGAGATCTCCTCTCGATCTTCTCCTTTTTGAAATTGTCGAACAGTTGGGCGATTGCCTTTCCAGTCTCAGACTGCACTGCCGCTATTTCAGCTACGGTGGTAATGATGATTGTATTTTGACCGTTGGTAATCCTCAGCCCGCCTGTTGGTTTGTTGCTCGGATGATGTTGCGGTAATTTGCTTCTTGTTGCAAATCACTGCTGTTTCCAAAATGTACCAAATATAAATATACCAAAATGTAGTAATTTGCGTATTGTTGAAAATTACTGTTGGCTTCTAGATGTACCTGCTGCTGGACAAGTACTTGACTCTGTAGACTAAGATTTAGCATCTGATTGACTTTAATTAAGGTTAATGTTGCTAATCGTGATATGCTAAAACGTTTAACATATCACGTCGGGGTCACCAAAATGTACGGTAAAGAACGTCTTTACACTTTTAGAATAAACTTTATTCTGCTCATTCCTTAAACTAGGTACAATATTTATACAAAAAATCTTAAGGTATTTAAAATCAATATATACAAAAAATTACAAGATTGCATTTATTTTCAGCTTGTTTTGTTTTGATTTTCCTATGCTCGCGTAGGTGATTGAACTTCACTAAAATCGCTGTGAAATGCAAGTCTGCATTTTTCGTGAGTTGAATTGGAATTCAACCTCGTAATTTGAGGAAATTAAATTATTTGACGATTAATAGGGAAAGTTGCTAATTCTGCTGAACAGGGCTATTATGGTCCCAATGACCTCGCTCGGCCGGCTGTCAGACAGAGACACTTTCTCTGTAAGTAATGGAACTCACTATACTGTCATCCCAGTGGTGAGTGAAGTGAAGACGCCGGTCAGGACTATGGTACTTCCACGTAGTGCGAGGCGGAAACTGGTATTCGGTGGGTTTGACACTGATTAGCAGGCCAAAAACTAGTCCAAAACTAGCCAAGGTGGAACAGCATACGCCGAGGGCTGCGTGGCTAAGGGGGAGCTTAGTCGATAGTATGCGAACTCTGGATACCGGGCGACCTCCAGTTTCAATCTAGCCTTCTCGTGGTAATGCGGATCTCTGCCACGGGTGACTGTCCTTTCTCCGCAAATCGTGGGACCAAAAATGGACATTTCTAAAAACAAAAATAAAAATGATGAGAAGGAAGCGGAGGAGAGGCTGCCAGACGACAACCTAACGGACATCGAAGGCAGCGGTGGGGAGGTGGCGAGCCCGAACGAAGGAGAGGAGGAAAGGCTCCTCAAATCGCCAGGCAAGGACCAAGGGGATAAATCCGGTCTTAAGAAGCCACCGAAGAAAACTTCGGAAGGACTGAAGAAGAGAAGGCGGTGCCAAAAGGCACGCCATGTCCTGATGAAGCTGGAGAAAATGGACCCGGCGTCCATCAGCCAAAGGGACAGGAGGGAAATGATGCGGGCGAGAAATCTCCTGGCATCGGATCCATACCATGTCCCCTATACATATAGGAAACCTGGCGAAGGCGACAAACCTTAGGGAAGTGCCTCTGTCACGGAAAAGGCGTATAAAAGGGCGCGTTCCTTAGATGAGGTGGAAAACTCATGGTAATACCAGTAGGACTTCCAGGACACCTGCGAAGGGCGCTGCAAGCTGTTCAGTAGCTACAAAGAGCTCTGTCGCTAACCGTCTGAAGAATGCGGTAGCACCTAAGGATGGGGGAGTCGAGAAATCGGCGGCGGTGGGAATCAAAAGCCCACCAAGGCTATCAACCTCAGGTATGAGTAACAAAGGTACGACTTTGACGATGGCGGAGGCCGCCCGAAGCTACCTGAAAGTTGCAGTGGTAGACACTGGCAACAAAGAGTGGAAGCTCACGGCGGTCTTAATGGAACACCTAGCGTCAAAGCCGGGAGGACCTGTCCCACAATATGATACGGCTGGCTGGCTGAGTTTTCACTGGACTTCTTGAGAAGCAGCGTGTCGAAGCCGGGGGCGGTATGGGACAAGGCGAAGCTACAGGTCATCCCAAGTACGGATATTCCAGAATATCCGAGGGGGAGGATCTGGTTGCCAGAGCCTGTCTTACCCATCCAGGAGTGGCATCCTGCAGTTGACAGATGAGTCCCTGCCCCTGCTGAAGCGTGCAGAATTTAAGCTGCACTGCGGCTTCAGCTCGGTGACGGTAAACGGCTATCGGGGGACACAACAGCAAGGTCCTGGGAAACCCGAGTCAATGGAGGTGGCAGCAACCGGAGGCTGGGAAACCAGCTGCCCAGGAGGTAGCCGGCCAAAAGAAAGGCATTGCGGGCGAGGAAGAGATGGAGGTTGAACTTCAGGTGCAGGAACTAGGGGGGCCTTACCGGAAGGAGACGAGCACTGAGGATGCAGGTGGTCCAAATCAACCTCCACCACAGTAAGCTAGCATCGGGGAGCTTATTCATCCTCCTAGAGGAGGAGAACATAGATGTTGCTTTAATCCAAGAGCCGTGGGTTAAGGAAGACGCCATACTGGGATTAAAGCACAAATCATTCACCCTTTTCTATAAAAAGGGTGCAGGTAAGCCGAGAACTTGTATTCTGGCCAAGAAGGGCATTAATTTATTTTTATTGTCTAATTACAGCACTAACGACCTCACAGTAGTTCAATGGGAGGGCAGCAGCATGGCGCCTACATGGATCGCTTCGGCGTACATGGCGCATGACGTCTGCATCCCACCTACTGAGGTTCACACACTGGTGAAAGCAGCGGATGAAGAAAGACAAGACCTGTTGTTGGGTTGCAACGCCAACGCACACCATTCGGTTTGGGGAAGCACGGACATCAACGAACGTGGTGAGTCTCTATTTAACTTCATTTTAAATTCTAGGCTTAGTATCTGTAACAGGGGCAACAGGCCCACATTTATTACAGCAAATAGGGAAGAGGTTTTAGATATGACACTCGTAACGGAGTCAAATTATCTAAAGGTGGAGAACTGGAGAGTATCGGGAAAGAGGTCGTTTTCGGACCACTGCTGGATACGTTTCAGAATCAACCTCTTACCAGAGCCTCGCATCCCCTTCAGAAACCCCGTCAGAGCAGACTGGGATGAATTCAAAAGACGAGTAGTACAAAGCGTTCCAGCGCCAACTTGCGAGATTCTCGAAAACACCATATCCATTGTTGCTTCAGTGGAGAAATTATCCAAAGCGTGTACTGACGCCTTCAAGGAAAGCTGTCCGCTAAGCAGACCACCCAAGAAGTCTTACCCCGCTTGGTGGAGCAGGAGCCTGAGCGCGCTAAGACGGGAGGCGCGGAGGCCTTTCAATAGGGCTAAATCAGCAAAAACAGCTGAGGATTGAACCGCCTATAAAAGGGGTCTTAAAGAGTATAAAAACTCTATTAAAAAGGCCAAACGCACATCATGGAGGGCTTTCTGTGAGTCCATTGAGAGTGCAAGCGAATCTGCTAGGCTCAGGAAGGCCCTCGCAAGCAGTCCCAGTATTCCCTCTTTCTTGATGCGGGACGATGGTTCCTTTACAGAATCGGCAGAGGAGACACTGGAACCATTTCTGTGGCTTCTAGTGGTCAACGATATCCTGACGTAGTGGGAGCGGGGGTCTTCTCGGAGTGCCTAGGCATATGCAGTAGGTACCGGCTACCGGACTATTGCAGTGTATTCCAAGCAGAGATCTTGGCCATAGAAAGGGCGGCAGAAATAATACACGGACACCCAAACCTACCAATGGGTAGCGAGATATGCTTGTACATCGACAGCCAAGCAGCTATCAAGGCGCTGGACTCAAACTTAGTCAGGTCACGGCTGGTCGGCAGGTGTCTGGCTGGTCTCCGGACTTTAGGGGCGAGAATAAGGTAACTCTATGCTGGGTCCCTGGGCATAGTGGTGTTCAAGGGAATGAGGCAGCTGATGAGCTGGCAAAGGAGGGATCACATTTGGATGATTCCTCTATTGACAGATCGATCGGCTGGCCGCTAGAATCAGTAAAGAGAGAAATTGACCTTAAGGCTGTTCAGCTCGCTAAGCAGAGATGGAGTAATCTAACCACATGCAACCTATCAAGGCAGCTGTGGCCTGAATGGGATTTGAGGAAAACCGCGTTCCTGCTAAACGGAAGCCGGATAAACCTCCGAAACATTGTAGCAGTCATTACTGGCCACTGTCTCTTCGGTAGACACGCAGAACGTCTGCGCGTTCCCACGAATGACTTCTGCCGGAGCTGTATGGACGAGGAAGAGGTGGAAAGCATTCAGCACTTACTCTGCGAATGCCCGGGCCTGGCAAAAAAAAGGTACAATGCAATGGGCTCGTACTTCTTAGGTGGCATGGGCGATATAGCCGGCATCGGGCTGAAGCAGCTCCTAAGGTTTATAAACAGCTGCGGCTGGTTTTAGTTAAAACCGACAATCAGGCACGGTTCCACGGATGTGGTATCATTTATAGGTCTATGTGAGGCTGATCGGCTGTAGGGCTGATAGCCGCCACCCTAACCTAACCTAACCATGGTCCCAATGACTGGGTTAATTCTTTCGTTCGAGTTGGCTTGCGGTGTGTAGGCCGGTGTTGGCCTGTGTATGATGCCCAGTTTTCGGAGTTCTTCTCGGAATATATGACTGGTATACTGGGTTCCATTATCGGAAATCAGGGTTGCGGGACAGCCGTGGCGATAAACTATTCACTCTCGGAAACTTTTTAATACGGCTGCGGCGGTTGCTTGTCGTAGTGGTTGTATTTCAACCCATTTTGTAAACTTATCTTGAAAACCAAGTATGTGTTGGAAGCCTTGTTTGCTTCGTGGAAGTGGTCCGATGAGATCGGTGCTGACAATCTGCCAGGGTTTGTCGACTTTCGTCCAACACATCAGTCCTGGTTTCAGTTGTTGTGGAGGCTTGAATTGTTGACATTTCTTGCATCGACGTACATAATTAGCGGCGTCTCGGAACATACCCGGCCAGTAATATAGGCGACTGAGTCGTCCAAATGTTTTAGCAATGCCAAGATGTCCGGCGGTTGGTGAGTCATGACAGCGTGATAGCGCTTCGTTGCATTGTTCGGTAGGTAGGTTGTCCCGGTGGTCTGGTATTCGACGGTATAACTGGTTACTCTCGATTTTGAAATCGGGTTGCAGTGACGGGTTACTGCTTACTTCCCTCCACTTCCTTTGGTACCAGTTGCAGGTGATCGGGTTGTTAGGCGGTCCCACGTTGCATAAATCTTGCCGTACGGGGGTGAAAGAGTGCATCGGCAACTTTGTTCATCGCTCCTCGTCGATACTGTACGGTGAAGTCGTACTGCTGTAGGTCTAGCGCCCAGCGTGCTTGTCGGCCACTGGGGCTTTGCAGGGAGTTCAGCCATTTCAGTGCCAGGTGGTCAGTGATAACCCGGGATCGGTATTCATTCTTTCTCGGTGGCGGAGTATTTTCGCTCGGTTTCAGTTAACTACAAATTCTTTTGAAAATTCCGGGCAGGCGAGGATTGGTGCTTCCGTAAGGAGCTTCTTTAAATTCTTAAATGCGGTGTCGTGTGATGTGGTCCATTCCCATTTCTCTTGTTTTTTTAGCAAACGATTCAGAGATGCGGTTATTCTGGAGAAGTCTGGTATGAAGCGTCGGTACCAAGACGCAGCTCCGAGGAATTGTCGGATCTCCCTACGATTTTGCGGAGGTTTTAATTCCCGTATGGCAGTAACTTTATCTGGGTGCGTTCGTATACCTTCCTTGGTAATGATATGGCCTAGGTATTTGAGCTCGGAGAGATAGAAAGCGCACTTTACGGGGTTCAGCTTAAGGTCAGCTTCCCGGAGTCGTTGGAAAACCTTGGATAGATGCTCTAAGTGGTCCTCAAAGTTTCTGCTGAACACTACAATGTCGTCCAGGTATGCGAGTGCAAAGGAATCCAACTCCGGACTTACCACTCGGTCTAGTAATCTTTGAAATATGGCAGGTGCGGAGTGTAGTCCAAACGGCATGACTCGGAGCTGGAATAAACCTCTCCCAGGGACGATGAATGCGGTTTTCGGTTTACTTTCTGGTTCTAGTGGAATCTGCCAATACCCATGCTTCAGGTCCAACGTGGATATAAACTGTGCTCCTATCAACTTACCTAGCGTCGGTTGAACTTGCGGGAGTGGGTAGGCGTCTCAGATGGATATTTTGGTAATCCCTCGGAAAACCACGCAGAATCGGTTCTCTCCATTCTTATTTTTAACAATGACTACCGGAGAGCTGTACGGGCTGTTTGACGGTTCGATGACCCCATCCTGTAACATGTGATCAACTTCCTTATTAATAATTTGTTGAATGGCCGGGTTACGAGGGCTATAACGCTGCCGTACAGGTTCGTCGGTCGTGAGGCGTATTCGGTGCTGGATCAAGTGTGTAGTCTGCCTCAGTCTGTTAAATTTTGGGAGTTCGGCGGCCAACAATGTTTCCAGTCTTTGGGCCGTTAGCGCGGTCGGGTCGCTTGTTTTATAGGTACTCGTTTTCCGTCGGCTAGCGTAACGTCGCGAGTTGTAGTTTTGGTGACGAATCCGGAATATTCCCTACATTTTTGGAAGATACAGTCGGAGATGTATGAGTTTCCGGCACCAGTGTCTACTAATGCATCCACGGTTTGCTCGCTTATCTGTACTTCCACAAAAGGTCTTCCGTCTAGAATCGTGTCGGTCTCCATTAGCGGTGTTGACCAGGTATAGTGCGCACGAGTTGTTGCTGGTGGCTCTCGGCTCGTCGGTTTTGATTTCTTTATTCGCTTCCGACGGTGGTGACGCTTTAGCCTTCCTTCGTCAGTAGATACGGCTTTTTGTATTAGCATCGGTCGGCGGTGTGTTGATGACCCTGTCGCGATATCTGGTACGGTTTTTCTGGACGGGCATCGACGATGACTGTATCCGATTCTGGTATCGGTCGGTAGTGCGTTGCCGGCACTTTCGGAGTTACTGGTACGGTTTTAGCTGGACTGGTATTAAGGGTGACGGTATTCGGTTTGGGTATCGGTCGGTAGTGCGTTGCTGGCACTTTCGGAGTTACTGGTACGGTTTTAGCTGGACTGGTATTAAGGGTGACGGTATTCGGTTTGGGTATCGGTCGGTAGTGCGTTGCTGGCACTTTCGGAGTTACTGGTACGGTTTTAGCTGGACTGGTATTAATGGTGACGGTATTCGGTTCTGATATCGGTCGGTAGTGCGTTGCTGGCACTCTCGGAGTTACTGGTACGGTTTTAGCTGGACTGGTATTAACGGTGACGGTATTCGGATCTGATATCGGTCGGCAGTGCCTTGCTGGCACTCTCGGAGTTACTGGCACGGTTTTAGCTGGAGTGGTATTAACGGTGACGGTATTCGGTTCTGGTATCAGTCGGTAGTGCGTTGCTGGCACTCTCGGGGTTACTGGTACGGTTTTAGCTGGACGGGTGTTGACGGTGACTGTCTTCCGTTCTGGTGGTGGTCGATAGTGCGTTGATGGTGCTTTCGACGTGTTTGGTACGGTTTTGGCTGAACTGGTATTGACGGTGACGGTGTTCGGTTCTGGTACTCTTGACGCTTCCGGTTCGGCTTCTATTACTGGGGTGTGCGTCTCTGGGTTTTGCTGGTAGTAGAATTGCTTTGAGCTGGGCGAGAGGGCTCTCCATGCGCTCTCGCCCGTCGCAAATTTCCCTGGCGGCAGGTACAATCTTTAGTCAGTGTCCCCGTAGTGCCGCAATATGAGCAGAATATACGGGATGGCCCTTGGCACTGAGTGCGCTTGTGGCCACATCGTCCGCATCTCCAACAGCAGTTCTGGCGATTGTATTCCTGTATTACAAGCATGGAGTTTGGTCTGCCAGTCGTGTCAGCGGTTCTCGAGGTTAGCTGTCTGCTTTGGATGGGTGTGTTACTCTGTCGTCTGCTGGTTCCCTGGAGGTCTTCGTACTCATCGCATAGCTCTATTAAGGTCCGTAGTTCGGTAAAATCTCGTCGACGGATGTAGTACTTATATTCGACCGCCAGGTTTATGTAGATATGTTCGAGCTGTGCTTCGGAGGTTAGTTCGGCATTCCGTCTCATTAATATCTGCATTTCAAGAACATAAGCACGCGCTCTTTCACCAGGTCTCTGTTTGCGGTTCGCAATCTTTTCTAGCAGAGTCTTCTGGTATGACCGTGGGAAGAAGAAGGCCTGGAACTCTCTGGTGAATGTGGTCCATGTATCGAACAAGTGACGGTTGTTACAATACCAAAGAAGTGCCCTTCCTCTCAGCAATTCTGTTGCGGCGACCAACAGGTCTGCCTGGTCAAATCCATTACCATCCACTAAGTCGTGTACTCCCTCGAGGAATGCTACAGCGTCTCCGGTCCCATCAAAATGTACATTCCATTTACGCGCCTTCTCCATCACATCAGTCCATCTTCTCTGTGGCGGTGGCTCTACGGCCTCCACTTCGGCTGGGTCTACGGTTGGCTGCGGTGAGATACCCCGCAGCCAATTGGTCAGTCTCTTCCTCAGGTCCTCCACGGTTCCGGTGGCATTCTGGCCAACGTCAGACAATGCTCCTTCTAGGGCTTCTTTGCTCAGTTTGTAGACCCAAGATACCTTCACCTCTTCTTTCTGGTTGCAATCGGTCATTACCTCACTCTCTGCTGAGTCTGTGGACATACTGGTCGTCCGTCTTCCATCCATTGTATCCGATGTACCTTCCCTCGGTGTGCTCAAGTCATGGCTAGCATTTTGCTCTGGGGCGGTATCCCCCGCTGATGCAGTCCTCTTATAGGCCAGTGTTTTTCCTTTCGGTCCCATTGTCTCTCTCGGGACTTCTTGCTCTGTTCGTCCTTTATTATTCCCCTCCTTTAACTCCTTTCTCTCTCTTTATTCCTTTCTCCGTATCCGTTTGGTCCTTGCTCGGGCGCCAAATTTGTGACGTACTTCCCAGGTGCGGTTACTTGGGCGCCAACGCAGTGCGATTTTTCTGTCCATTAACGCAGTGAGAGAGAGAATTCGGCTTGGGAGTTAAAGGGTTATTAATTAGAAAGCCCGGTTCTTATATACACTTAATTTATTGTTCTTACTCTCTAACAATTCAGTTTCTATATCTAACCTTACTACTAGAATCTTACTTCTATGGTTCTTATTTCTAAGTAAGTAAGTCCCTTAGACCGTTCCGCTCAACACGCGTACTAGGCCCGAGCAATAAGATTGCCCTTAACCTACGTTTTGTTCGAAGCTTGCCTACTATTTATAATTATACTATGTTTTTGCCTTTGTTTGTCGTGCTTTCCGTTTTTTTTCGCGAGCTCATCACGTTGGACGATTTTTTTGACCTTGCGTACTCATTTTGTTTTTGATTACTTATGGAAAATCCCAAAAACTAAAAACACCCTTTTTTCTGTTTTTGCTATCACCCAAAATCGAAAACCACCCTTTTTCCGGGCTGCGCCGGTCGGGGTTTAAAAAATGAATATCGATAAAATAAGTAAATATAAACCAAGAGAGTTCTAATCAACTCCCGGGCGGTACCCTTATCCTAAATCCCAACAAATCACCGGCGCTTTTACTTTAAATTGAAATATATTTATTTTTATTGAAATATCGCCCGATCAGCTGTTCAAAAGTAAAAGATTTCACAGCGGAATGTACTAAATATTTTATGTTACGTGCCCGTAAAATGTTTTATAAAATTATTTTATCCAACCATGACAGAATACGAATTTTCATAAAATTTTATCTTAGAATATATAACAAAAGGAAAGGCCCTCATCTGTGAAACCGTGTACGTGTGATCGGCATTTGACTTTTAGGCGAGGTGTTATCGTGAATTGTTTGATGGTTTAACAATTTTGTTTTGTAATTCCATATAAAGTTCCGAGTGTTTTTTACTCTTTATTTTAGTGCAATATATTAGAAAACTCTAAATCTAATAGCTTTCAACTTTTTGAACTGTAGACAGTGTACTTTAATAGTGAAATTGTTGAAATGAAGTGCGCGGTTTTGTGTTGTGCAAACAATCGGCGTTGTACATGTGGAATATCGTTTTTCAGGGAAGTTTTGGATTAAAATAATGTTTTGTTCGTTCTTAAGCTTGATATAATTGCATTGACACGCTAAGAACAGCAACGGAACGTAAAGAAAAGTGAAGTTTTCTTGGCGTTCTTAGTTTGTTTACATTTTCTGACATCGAATTTTTTGCTTCTCCTTAGCTAACCCAGTGGCTCGTGATTTAACTTTTATATAGGGACACTAAAAACTTAAATTCGTGCTTAAAATGTTTAAAAGTTTTTATTTAATTTTGTGATATATATTCGCTAAAAAAAAGAAAATCATTCGCAATTCCTTGAGGCAATTGTAAAATGCGATTACGCTCAAATTTCCAATTTATTTTGGCCCACCTCTAGAAATGTCGCTGTTTTACTACTGCCATGACGAAAACAAACACAAGTCAACGATTCACTACATCAAGAAAAGTGCTGAGGTTTTTTGGCTTTAGGGCCTCTCCTTATAGTTATATACTCTAAGAATTTTATTTTAATTTTATGAAGTATTTTATGTTATCGCCATAACATAATATAAAATACCATTTGTAATGTATGTGTGTGCGAATGAGCAACGTGAAGTTGCCGCAGGATGTTCAAGTGGCACGCGCTAGCTGGCAGCACGTCCTAGCTCGTCGGTATGTGGTGTAGGTCCTTGAACATCCGATTCACACATTTACAATCGAATTCCGCGTGCCTGTGGCGAAGAAAGGTTGTGGTATCCTTTCTTCAGGTCTGCCACAAAAAGAAAAAAAACGAGAAAACAAAACTTGAAAGAAGAACAACAGGTCTGGTGTCACCCGTTGCTCCTAGCCGCGCTGAACTGTCATGGAAAATACTCAAAAAGAAAATCTACCACCCCCCTAGGCTGACAGTTCAGGCTACAACCCACTCCATCCCTGTACCTGGCTAGGGTACAGCCCCAACCTATAAAGGGAGTGCTGAAAAAGAAAACACAAAAGAATCGAAAGTTAAGACATATTCAACAAGGGAAAAGGAATAAGGAAAGTAAGATGGAGGAATTTCATGGGGTTCCAGAAATTAAGAAAAATTATTTAACTCATCATATTAACATTATATTCATTAATCATACTATTCAGATTTCATATGGCTTATCTAGAACATCATACAAACGGAAAACTTAGTATTACCCAAAAAAAATTTACAATTGAACAATACAATATTAACTAAAGGTTCAATTGTAACAAATTCATTTACTTAGCTTCGTGAGGATATATTCGACGATTACCGACATTTCTATCTAGCGCTAGACATTTTTCTGGAATAACGCGCGATAACGAGGTGCTTACTTTGTTCACTGAGAACAAAATGAAGAAAAAAAATGAACCGAGCTATTCTTTACATAGTTCAGATATGCTCTCCTTTTCTTTTTTTATAAAAAGTAATATGATATACGTAACATTCTTACAAATGGTAATAACATTATACGAATAAAAATCCTATTACAAATGATAATAACATTATACGAATAAAAATCCTATTACAAATGATAATAATCTTATACGAATAAAAATCCTATTACAAATGATAATAATCTTATACGAATAAAAATCCTATAACTATCGTTTTACTGCAATGTCATTTAATCTTTCTGACTTATATATTCCTAACAAGTACTAATAATTATTGCCTCATGCCTTCATTCTGTTGTGACAACTTTTACAGAGCTTGTTATAAAAAAACATTACCGTACTTTAAACACATGGGTTTGTACTACACGAAAAAATGTATGTAAATAATGAACTCAAACATGTGTAAAGATTAATCGTGAACTGCGCCCTTCAGATAAAAATAATTAAAAATTCTAGTAACAGTTTCTAAGATACCTGTTTTATGTATGGGCGTATACATATTTAGTCTGATATTTACTTCTAATATAACAATAGTATTTTCATTCAATTATTATGTTATCCGTCGTAATTTGTTTAGTTCCTAATGGAGGATGAACATTAAGTCAATTAGTAAGGAATCAGAAATTCTCGGTATAATAAAATAAAATTGCTGGAAATAAGCAGCTGCTAATAATTGTTTATAAATTCGTACTGTCGAAGTGATCACCTTCACACAAGCTAGCTGTCTAGCTTATAATTTCAAAGACAAGGAAACTGTTTACTACCAGTTCGATAATTTATTCACAGGTTTTTTTATTTCTCCGTATCCAACTCGAACCTGTTCAAAAAAAAAGCGAACGAAGACTAAATGATTTTATCGTTGAATCTATTTGAGTTCCTGATTCCTGTCGGCAATAAAATAATGTCTTTATTGTCAGTTGCTAGGAGAATAACTAATTTAGGCATAAAGTGGGGATCTGGTGTGACAAGAGTCTTATTTCTTCACTTTAGGAGTGACACAAAAGTAATTTTAACCCTTGAAGTAAACAAAATAGTGCCTGTATAGTATACAATAACGAAAACAATTTGAAGAATTCATGGGGCAACGGTTTGATGGAATTTAGCACAACGCTGCCTTGAGTACGAGTCCTGTCACCCAGGCAATAGGAATGAATTATCACCAACAAAGCTAACTTTTTTGAACTCTACACATGACTGGTAATACTCTGTCTGGTTGGTAATATGCAGTCGGAACAATTGAATGTGATCTGCCTACATGACAGCTTTTAGCTAACTCAGTAACCCTTCTAGGTTCTTTTTTTCTTTTAATTATCACTTAATTTAACTAACTAAATTTAGTATATAACGTCTTATTACCTGAAATAAGATCTTCAATTCCTATAGGATATGGGTTCTTGCGAGAGGGAGATTTAACCTGATTCCAGATGTTCCTTTTTGTTTTTTTCTTTCCTGCACTGACACTTGGGCCTTTACTACCTCATCGTACCCTTTTCTTTTCGGCGAAATCCCCTTTTATATTTGGGGAAAATAGTGGCTCCAGAGGCTTTAAAGCGGCCGACGATTGGTTGCCCCGGTGGCTAGGCACACAAAAAGTTAAGCGACACAACCAATAGCTACAAAAATTACTTATTAGTCTAGGCGAGGGTTTCGAAATATAAATTACCATTCGGTCTTGATGTTTTCCTTTCTTTCTTTTCCTTCTTTTGCAGGGCCTTGATTAGGTACAGCCGACAGGATTTCGTTGTCATGTGGCTTGTGGGGGCAAACTAAATGCTTCCCCGTTGTCCAATAACCAAAAAAAAAATTTCCCGCGAAAACGGAGCTAATTTGCGTCCCTTTATAACTTCTAATTTATGTGAAGGACACGCCAGTAAATATCATACCAGACTTCCTGAACGTTGCAAAAACTTGATAAGCCGATGGCAGAAAGCAGGGATAGCCGCAGAATGACGGAGGCATATAACTTTCTGTAAATTCGTCTGGGCAGTGGCTAGAAAAGTATATTCTGATTAGTTCTCCATTTATTCAAGCTCGGATGGCGTGAATAAATAGGTAAAAAAGACGGATAGAAATTTTCACTTACCACCTGTGGTTAATCCCTTAGAACATAAAGCTAAACAGGAATGGCAGTATCGCGTATATGTGCTGTAGGTGTGATCGGTATCTGAACGATAGAAGAAGTGTGGAAGTAGGGAAAGTTTTGAGGTACTGTCCCCATATCGAAGTGTTTTGCTTTTATTTTCGGAAATGTCAAATTTTAAGTTGTGCTGTGAAAGTTTTGTGAAAACAGGAATTTATCGAGGTGATTAGTATTAACGATTGCTAATTATAGCCTAGTTAAGTGTAAAAATACCTTGTGATATCTTATTGTGTCCTTTTATTGTGTAAAACTCCACAAAAAATCACAAATTTAGTGATGAAGTGTGCTGTGTACTGCTGCAAACATTATCGCCGGAGAGCGCGAGGAAAATCTGTTTTCAGGAAAGTATGTGTTATAATACAATCTCTAAGGTCTCTTTGCTTAAATTACTGCGATTATATTAAGCGACAGTGACTTATAATAGTAAATATTCACTATTTTCCTGGCTATAGAACTTTGTTTACATTTGTAATCTAGCCAAATATAGCTTTGCCCTTATTGTCACTGTCGGCTCGCGAACAATTTTTCAGAAGAAGTCAGAACATATTTTTCGATTTAAAACTAAAAATATTTTAAGTATAATTATATGTATTTCCCTAAAATAGCAAATAATATATATAAGTACTTACAATAAATAATTTTAAGTGCAATTGACAAAAGACAAACCACTGGGGACCAAAAAAGATGCATAAGTTATAATATCATATTTTAACTTATTTATCTAAATCACCTATCTCAACCTCCACGTGGTGGTCCCTGGAAACAAGTGAGCACTGTCTGTATTCAATAACAATGCTCACTTGGCTAAAAGAGAAGGTGGAACAGTTTAAATGCATAAATTATTGAAAATTTCAAAGCATTTCGCAACTGTTTTTCTAAATTGTGTTAGATCTTATTATAATTAGAAAATCAATTTCATCTTTGCGCAGATTTTTAAATGTAATTTAATAATACAATTTTGAAAATAAATATTTATTAATTTTGATTTAATACAATTTGTAATTATTCAAAAGATATATCAACCCCGCTTCAAAAAATCTCAAATTTGACTACTGTCATGGGCTTCAAACACATAGAAAACCCTCACCTCTACAGAAAGGAAAATGCCGACGTTTTTCTGGCTTACTGCCATTCCTGTTTAGCTATATGTTCTAAGGGTTAATCTTAGAATATAGAACGAGAGGAAAGGCTATCTCAAGTAAAAACCCTGTACGTGTGATAAGCATTTTTGCTTCGTGGCCAAGTGGCGAGTGCGTTAAGGGGGAATGACGCCTGAAATGTCAAATTGGACCGAATGTCGCCTTGAAATCAAAGTCGTCTCCGTAATACTGAAATATTTGGGGCATAAGCAAAGTGTTTTTAAATAGTAAAATTAAATAAATATGTAAATTAATAAAATATGTTCGGGCAAAGTTATATTATATTAAAAGTGTTATAAAAATATATTTTAAAAACACCTAATTTAAAATATTATCAAAATGAGTTGGCCCCTCCTGTATACAAGCATAATTTTACTACTTTCATGTCGAAACGCACACATCGCTCAGACTCTACTACATAAAGAAAAATGCTTAGATTTTTCCGAGTGATGGCCTTTCCTCTAGTTCTTTATTCTAAGGGGTTAATCCACCCAGGCAGATGCTACGAATAAAGAACGAAAGGAAGGGCCCATACGAAAATTTTCTGAAGCAAATTTTAAAATGGTATAGGTTTTTACTAACACAAATGGGAAACTACATTGGTGTAGTCAAAGAAAAATTTTACTGCAGAGGTTCTTTTTAAAAAATTTAATAATTTTGGCGCGCACTTTAAATTAAATAACGCAAAATTTATCTTTGAACACTAATTTTTTAAAACACTTGCTTTTAAATTTCCACATTTGATTTTAATAAAATAAGTCAAGTATACAAATTTCTTCAGCCGAGTTATGAGGGCCTTTGAAATGTTTAAAATTGACTTATTTTATTAAAATCAAATGTGAAAAATTTAAATACAAGTGTTTTAAAAAAAATTGTTCTCAAAAAAATTATTTTAATTTACGGCCTCCCTCCTCTTCTTGCAACCGGGCTTGGGACTGGCTTCGGCAGAGTTGCGGCTTTGGTTGCTTGAAATAACTCTTACTACACTAAATTAGTGGCTAGGATAATACTTACAGTTATTAAATTCTGTATATTATCTATATACTTTAAATTTTATTAGGAAATCGAAAATAGAATATTTAACAAATAAATAAACTATTCAAATTTTTTCAACTAATAAAAAGTTAATATTTCTCTAACTCCCCCTTATATTAAAAATTAACCATAGCATTGAACCTTAAAAGAAAACAAACGAATGGCTACCAAGAAAAATTACAAGTAACTTTTACTTCGCTTTGTTTTCGTGCTAAAACTAATTGATTTGCCTTCAATTAAGTCATTCAATGTAGCATTACTATTTAACTACTATTTATTCTATATTTACCTATGAAATGAGACTCCAACTGGATGATTTCACACTTTGTTCTCACACAAATTTATTATGCACTTCATTTTATCAATTAATTAATGTTTTCTAAGTAAACTTCACTATAATGTCTTTATAATAAATTGTCTATAATGTTTTTTTAGCACTGCACTACACAAATTTTTAAAATTCTTTCCAAATTTCACAAAATTTAAAATTTTCTTCTAGAGGACACTTGCCGGCATAAAAACTTTCACAAATGAAATGTCATATTTTGACACTGAGTCTGCAATTTGACAAGTAGTCTGCAGAAAATTTTGCTTCACTTTTTGTTCTTGTATATATACGTATCGGCCTTTACTTTTGTTCTTTATTCGTAGGGCAGATGACATGCTTAGAATATATAACAACAGGAAAGGCCCTCATCTGTGAAACCGTGTACGTGTGATCGGCATTTGGCTTTTTAGGCGAAGTGAGGACAGAGAGCTCTTCTCCTTAGTTTGCGAACTGGCAAAGTGATTATCGTGAATTGTTTGATGGTTTAACAATTTTGTTTTGTAATTCCATATAAAGTTCCGAGTGGTTTTTACTCTTTATTTTAGTGCAATATATTAGAAAACTGTAAAGCTAATAGCTTTCAACTTTTTGAACTGTATACAGTGTACTTTAATAGTGAAATTGTTGAAATGAAGTGCGCCGTTTTGTGTTGTGTAAACAATCGGCGTTGTACACGTGGAATATCGTTTTTCAGGGAAGTTTTTGATTAAAATAATGTTTTGTTAGTTCCTAAGCTTGATATAATTGCATTGACACGCTAAGAACAGCAACGGAACGTAAAGAAAAGTGAAGTTTTTTCGTCGCGTTCTTAGTTTGTTTACATTTTCTAAAATCGAATTTTTTGCTTCTCCTTAGCTAACCCAGTGGCTCGTGATTTAACTTTTATAAAGGGACACTAAAAACTTAAATTCGTGATTAAAATGTTTAAAAGTTTTAATTTAATTTTGTGATATAGATTCGCTACAAAAAAAGAAAATCATTCGCATTTCCTTGAGGCAATTGTAAAATGCGATTACGCTCTAATTTCCAATTTATGTTGGCCCTCCTCTAGAAGTGTCGCTGTTTTACTACTGCCATGACGAAAACACACACAACTCAACGATTCAACTACATCAAGAAAAGTGCCGAGGTTTTTTGGCTTTAGGGCCTCTCCTTATAGTTATATACTTAGAACAGAAAACGAAAGGAAGTGCAATACCGTCTATAAACCGTGTACGTGTTTTCCGATTTTTTGTTCATGGGAAAGGTGTGGGAAGGGAACCCAGAGCACGCCTTCCGAAATGTCAATTTGACGTGGACTATCTGAAGAGTGCACATTCAAAGTGTTTATAGAGTGCTTATTGAATAATTTTCACTGTTCTATTATTAAAGGTGGTGTAATTTTACAAATAAAGACAATTAACATTTAAAAGACTGTTTTGGTTTAGTTTACTAAAAATCTGAGGTGCTTAATTTGAACATTTTTCGTGATGAAGTGTGCGGTATTTTGTTGTAAAAATAATCGGCGCAATTGGTGTGGAAAATCATTTTTCAGGAAAGTTAAATAATGTAATAAGCAATTATACAGCATTTTCTTTGAAATATGTGCAAAAGCTGTATAAATAAAAGCTAAATTACCAAAGAATATAAACATTTCTCTTGATGGTGCTCGTTTGTTTACATTTGAGCTTCATCAGAGTTTTGGATCGCCTTGGTGTTTCAGCGACAGCTGACGGAAGTTTTTGCCTAGGAGCTCTAATAAAACTTGAAAAATATTAAAATATTTTTCTACTTTTTGGTATTTTAGGATTCCAAAAGATGAAGACTTCAGAGAACTCTGGTTAAAATCCATCGGAAGAACTGATTATATACCATCCGATGGAAGTAATATTTGCGAGGACCACTTCGAATGAGTCAAAAATTTACTACTTCCATGGTGAAAACGAACACATTTACACCTTTCAAACACATAAGGAAAATTCGGACACTTTTTGAGCATAGTGCACTTCCTTTCGTTTTCTGCTCTAAGGTTATATACTCTAAGATGACATGCAATGTGCTCTTCTTCTTCCTGAAGTGCAACAGTCATGGCACTAACAGAGATGATAATCACAGAAGTACCTGGTATATTTTCATTTTGGGTACATACATGTTTTTCTACCTCACACACAGATGGCGTGTAATTATAAAAGAATGGCTCACATTACACATTTTACGAAAAATTACAGAATAGGTATAGCATTTTTCTTTCATGTGTTAGAAGTGTATCTTTGTGGTAGTTTTCTCCATAGCAGTAGTAAAAAACGGACGTGCGATTGACGGGGCAAACATAAGTCCACTCTAGCAGATTAAACATTATTTAATCTGCAGAGCGGGCCGTCTAAAACACATGCGACCAGTATGGCGTCCATGATGGAACTGCTAAACAAAACTTCGGATGACAGCATTATGACTTTTTCAACTTTTCCCATTCTGTGTGACGTCACGGCCGAAAACTGGCTCTACCTTACGGCCTGTAGTTATCAAGATGACGTTGTCCAAATCCCTAATAATAAATTTAGAAATGTGACATTTGGCGCGCACCAAGAAGTTGAAAGTAGGCAAAAGTGAGCGCCAGCGCCAGCTACAAATTCTGTTGGCAATATCAAATGGCTACGTTTTTAACTTTTGACATTTCGCGCACAACGCCCCAGCACCAGCGTCAGCTGCTAATTCTATTCCAGCCTTAAAATGTCAAACTTAAATCGAAATTTGGCTAAATCGTCGAATTCCGGTCCCTTCGATTCGATTGATGAAGAATCGAAAGGGTCAAAAATCGACAATTAATCGCGATTTGTTATAGTGAAATATCGCCGCTCGCCACTGATTATTTTTTGGAACACAATGTGGCGCTGGCGCTCGTAGCTGGCGCTGTAGCTAACTCGAAAATGTCAAATTTGGCGCGCGCCAAAAGTTAAAAATATTGAACTTTGCGGTACAGCGCCAGCTACACATTGGACCGCCATCTCTTAATTTCCATATTTTTAACTTTTGACAGGTCTGGCTACCGCGCCAGCTGCGAGCGCCAGCTACGAGCGCCAGCACCACATTGTGTTCCGCACTTTATTCTGCTCGCAACAGCTACAAATTTACATTAAACTTTGGAAATTAAAAATTGTTTTTCTCCAGCTCCACTGAAAGTAAAGTTGTACCCATATCAGATAGCTTGCTTATAATATATCAGTGAATTGCACATCCTTTCGTTTTCTGTTCTAAGATTTTGACAGCGACTCTGTTATAATAAATCAAAACTCGACGTACTGAAGTCCCATCGAAAGCGCTCTTAATTTAAATAAAATTAACGCATCGACATAATAACAGTTTTTCCAGGTTTGATATGTTATTTTTTATGAGAACTGAATGTTTACTCTTTTATATTAAAGGGCGAGGCACTACCCATTGTTTGATGGCGAGAGCGATAAATCCATCACAGCAAAAAATTGCTGAGAAACTCATTATTTTGAATGATCGTGGAGTAGGTATTTTAACTCGTATTTATAACATAAAAAAAGCTTGCGGTGATACCAAATCGAAACCAGGTTTCTTATCAGAAAAATCTCTTGAGTCATCAATTAAATTTATAGTTAAAAGATTCCCGAACATAGATGTCAAAGGGTTAAGCGCTATTATAAACATCAAGGCAGAAATAATCAAATCATTGTCTTTGTATTATTATACGTTTGTAGATCTCTTGGATTTTAAAGATAATGTATGTGAATTACTTACAACAATGGATGCCTGCCAAATACATTTAGATTTGACGTTAAACTTCGAATTGACGAAGAACTATCTTGATTTAGTCATTACTTACGTGTCATTGATGATATTATTATCGAGAGTAGATGATCGAAAAGCAGTTCTTGGTCTATTCAATGCGGCTTATGAGCTGCAGAATAACCAAAGTGATCAAAGTTTTCCAAGACTGGGTCAAATGATAATTGATTATGATATTCCATTAAGGAGGCTCTCTGAAGAATTCATACCTCATCAAAGATTACTCTCAAGCGCTATAAAATCTCTCGCTGTAATCTACCCATTCCGGAACTTAACAGCTGATAAGTGGCGAGAAACGCAAAAATTAAGTTTAGTTGGAAATCCGGCAATGCTTCTCAAAGCGGCTCGCACTGATACTATGTCTTGCGAATACATCTCTTTGGAAACAATGGATAGATGGGTTATCTTTGGTCTTTTGCTCAATCACCAAATGCTTGGCCAAAATCTGGATATTACAAAAATGTGGATATCGGCTCTAGAATTGAATTGGGTTATAG
The DNA here is from genome assembly GCA_964036015.1 of Leptarthrus brevirostris. NCBI lineage: Eukaryota > Metazoa > Arthropoda > Insecta > Diptera > Asilidae > Leptarthrus > Leptarthrus brevirostris. The sequence goes on from OZ038373.1 coordinate 47,730,055, forward strand.
CACTATTCCGTGATGAAGTGATTCAAATTCATCAGTACATTCAAAATACGTTTGATGGTATTAAAGGTTATGGAAAAAGAATATCTGAAGTCAAAGATGCCTACAATAACGCTCTTCAAAAGTCCGCATTGGTGCATCGAGAAAGGCGAAAATTTTTACGAACAGCTTTAAAGGAATTGGCCCTTATAATGACTGATCAACCCGGCTTATTAGGACCAAAAGCATTATTTATTTTTATAGGATTGTGTCTAGCACGAGATGAAGTTTTATGGTTGTTGAGACATAATGATAATCCGCCTTTAGTTAAAAGCAAAGGAAAGAGCACAGAGGATTTGGTTGACCGCCAGCTCCCAGAAATGCTTTTTCATATGGAAGAATTACGAGCGCTTGTTCGTAAATATAGTCAGGTTATGCAGAGGTACTACGTTCAATACTTATCGGGTTTCGATGCTACAGATTTGAATTTGCGGATGCAGAATTTACAAATATGTCCTGAAGACGAAAGTATAATGCTGTCATCACTTTACAATACGGCTGCCACTTTATCCGTGAAGCAAGTCGAAGAAAATGAAATTTTTGATTTTCGTGCATTTAGACTAGATTGGTTCCGACTTCAAACACATATGAGTGTGGCAAAATCAGCTGTGAAAATAACTGAGAATGCGGAGCTCGCGCGATTGCTAGATGCAATGGTATTTCACACAAGAGTAGTTGATAACCTTGATGAAATTCTTGTAGAAACGTCAGATTTATCAATTTTTTGTTTTTACAGCAAAATGTTTGAAGATCAATTTCATATGTGCTTAGAATTTCCAGCACAGAACAGATACATAATTGCATTTCCGTTATTGTGCAGTCATTTCCAAAATTGTACCCATGAAATGTGCCCCGAAGAGAGACATCACATCCGAGAGCGATCCCTATCTGTTGTAAATATGTTCTTGGAAGAAATGGCTAAGGAAGCAAAGAATATTATTACGACAATATGTGACGAACAATGTACAATGGCTGACGCTCTTCTGCCTAAACACTGTGCAAAGATACTCTCAGTTGCTGCATCACGGAAGAAAAAAGATAAGTCAAAAAAACAGTTAGACGACATACGTAAACCAGGCGACGAAAGCTATCGCAAAACGCGCGAAGATTTGACAACAATGGATAAGCTGCACATGGCATTAACTGAACTGTGCTATGCAATAAACTATTGCCCTACTGTTAATGTATGGGAATTTGCCTTTGCTCCCCGCGAATATTTATGTCAACATTTGGAAAACAGGTTCTCTCGTGCATTAGTTGGTATGGTGATGTTTAATCAAGAAACCATGGAAATCGCTAAACCATCAGAGCTTTTAGCGTCTGTTCGAGCTTACATGAATGTTTTACAAACAGTTGAAAATTATGTTCACATTGATATAACCAGGGTATTCAACAATTGTCTCTTACAACAAACTCAGGGTCTAGATTCACATGGAGAAAAAACAATAGCAGCTTTATACAATACCTGGTATTCAGAAGCTCTTCTTCGTCGTGTAAGCGGCGGTAATATTGTCTTCTCAATGAACCAAAAGGCATTTGTTCATATTACCGCAGAGGGATGTGTTCCTTTTAATCCCCAAGAGTTTTCCGATTTAAATGAGCTTCGTGCCCTCGCAGAACTTGTTGGGCCGTACGGTGTTAAACTCTTAAACGAAACTTTAATGTGGCACATAGCAAACCAAGTGCAAGAACTCAAAAGACTTGTTGTGTTAAATAAGGACGTTTTGATAACCTTGCGAACAAGTTTTGATAAACCTGAAATTATGAAAGAGCAATTTAAAAAGCTTCAACAAGTGGATAATGTCTTACAAAGAATGACAATTATCGGTGTTATTCTTTGTTTTCGATATTTAGTACATGAGGCTCTTGTTGATGTGTTAGAGCAGCGTATACCATTTTTGTTAAGTTCAATAAAAGATTTTCAAGAACATTTGCCGGGAGGAGATCAAATTAAAGTGGCCTCCGAAATGGCCTCTTCCGCTGGATTACCTTGCAAAGTTGATCCCACTTTAGCAACAACTTTAAAATCACAAAAACCGGAAATTGATGAAGGTGAACACCTAATTGCTTGTCTTTTGATGGTATTTGTTGCAGTGTCAATTCCGAAATTGGCGAGAAATGAGAACTCATTTTACCGTGCTTCGTTGGATGCTCACTCCAATAATACACACTGCATGGCAATGGCAATTAATAATATTTTTGGAGCTTTATTTACAATTTGTGGACAAAATGATATCGAAGATAGAATGAAAGAGTTCCTAGCATTAGCCAGTTCATCACTTCTTCGTCTTGGGCAAGAATCTGACAAAGAAGCTACGCGGAATCGTGAATCAATATATCTCTTGCTTGATCAAATTGTGCAGCAGTCCCCTTTTTTGACTATGGATTTGCTAGAGTCTTGTTTTCCTTACGTATTGATTCGTAATGCATTCCATGCTGTGTATAAACAAGAGATATCTATTTTTAATTGATTGATCCCATATTTTCGCTTCCACAATATATTCAAATAAAATTTGTAGGCAATTAATATAATAAAGTTGCTTCTTTTGCAATAAAGTTTGTGTTTCTTTATTACAGATTCCTAGTTTCTACTAATTACTTAAAGATAATATTCGAAATAATGTTAGGAAGTGCTCGCTCAAATCTCACGAATAAACACCATAATAATGTATTTTACAATAATTGAATTTAATGCAATTGCTCGGCTTTCCTTTTACCGATTTCTATGCGGAAGGTGTCGTTGGACTGGACTGGTTGTCAAATTCATTATGCAGGTGAGTAAAGAAATGTTTGCTTTACAGGTAAAACATAGGCGCAGGACTGGGTATAAAGAAAATAGGAAAGGTGACAAAAATATAGGCTAAGGAATGAAATTTTTGTTTAGCCAGTAGAGCCCAACCACACCTTCGGCACTGCATTTCGCCCTCCCTTAGACTTAATTTTGGGCTGGGGTTAGTACTTCCATGTGTACTTGTGTATCTCTTACTTCAATATATTATTCTGGTATAAAAAGAAAGAATTTGAGGTATACTTATAATAATATCTAGCAACTGTGTTATGTGAGCGCAAAACTTATGTCGCCGTAACGCCTGCTAGTCGGCAAAATAAAATCATGTTGAGATCGACGATATACCGATCGGAGCGCCGCCGCTCAGGTATTCCTCGAACCAACTGAGAATGATACACAACAGATTGGAATGAAACGTGGAACGGCTGGGCAGGGGACCGAGAAGAAGAAGATCTGTTGTCGAAGTGGTCAACTACGCCAATTACACGCAAACAACATTCGAGTAAATCAGTTTTGTAAAGCGATGTTTTAATAATTTTTAACAAATTTCATAACGTAGAAGGTGTTTTGTGTAATAATTGTTGTCGTTTATATCGGTTTTTTTTTATTTCAAAACATTAAAAAGAATTTTTCATAGGCTCTGGATTGTCAGAAATTGCGAACGTTCTTGACAAAGTATTGGATCCTTAATATTGGGATTAGAGGCTCTATATAAATTCCCACCTGAAGTCTATTTAGATACAATGGGCTATGCATTCACGTTACCTTTATTTAGATTTATAGGACAATGTAAAGTTGGATGTTATGTACATAATCCTATTAGTACAGACATGCTAAAACGGGTTCAGTGCAGAATATACGCACATAACAACAAAAGTGCAAAAGATGCATTATAAAATATTCGCAAAATTATACAGCTGGGTTGGAAGATGTTCCCAGACAATCATGGTAAACTCTAGCTGGACCGAAAATCATATTTTAGATTTATGGAATGCTCCATTCAAAACACAGAGTATATGCGCCTTGTGAAGTAACCACTTGAAAATTTTTCAATTCATTGGAAATGACAATGAAAGAATTGTGATTGTTTATGTGGGTCAGTTCCGACCTTAGAACATAAAGCTAAACAGGAATGGCAGTAAGCCAGAAAAACGTCGGCATTTTCCTTTCTGTAGAGGTGAGGGTTTTCTATGTGTTTGAAGCCCATGACAGTAGTCAAATTTAAGATTTTTTGAAGCGGGGTTGATATATCTTTTGAATAATTAGAAATTGTATTAATTCAAAATTAACTAATATTTATATTTGAAATTTTATTATTAAATTACATTTAAAAATGTGCGCAAAGAAGATGAAATTGATTTTCTAATTATAATAAGATCTAACACAATTTAGAAAAACAGTTGCGAAATGCTTTGAAATTTTCAATAATTTATGCATTTAAACTGTTCCACCTTCTCTTTTAGCCAAGTGAGCATTGTTATTGAATACAGACAGTGCTCACTTGTTTCCAGGGACCACCACGTGGAGGTTGAGATAGGTGATTTAGATAAATAAGTTAAAATATGATATTATAACTTATGTATCTTTTTTGGTCCCCAGCGGTTTGTCTTTTGTCTATTGCATTTAAATTTATTTATTGTAAGTACTTATGTATATTATTTGCTATTTTTGGGAAATCTATATAATTATACTCAAAATATTTTTAGTTTTAAATCGAAAAATATGTCCTGACCCCTACTGAAAAATTGTTCGCGAGCCGACAGTGACAATAAGGGCAAAGTTATATTTGGCTAGATTACAAATGTAAACAAAGTTCTACAGCCAGGAAAATAGTGAATATTTACTTTTATAAGTCACTGTCGCTTAATATAATCGCAGTAATTTAAGCAAAGAGAACTTAGAGATTATAATTATACCATATACTTTCCTGAAAGAAGATTTTCCTCGCGCTTCTCGGCGATAATTTTTGCAGCAGTACACAGCACACTTCATCACTAAATTTGTGATTTTTTGTGGAGTTTTACGCAATAAAAGGACACAATAATATATCACAAAATAGTTTTACACTTTAATATGCTATAATTAGCAATCGTTAATATTTATCACCTCGGTAAATTCCTGATTTCACAAAAGTTTCACAACACAACTTAAACTTTGACACTTCTGAAAATAAAAGCAAAACACTTCGATATGGGGACAGTACCTCAAAACTTTCCCTACATCCACACTTCTTCTATCGTTCAGATACCGATCACACCTACAGCACATATACGCGATACTGCCATTCCTGTTTAGCTTTATGTTCTAAGGTTCCGACCTGAAAAAGATCACCCGTTGCAGTTACAAGCCATGTAAGAATTACGATCTCTTCTAGTTGAAGATGAAGACTTAGAGGATACGCTTTATTCTCAGGACACCTGGTATACGTTTTTTTATTAGGTTGTGTTAAATCTTATAAAAAAAATTTCAAATTTTAGCGCCCACCCTTCGGAGTTACTCCGAAATATGGCGACCCCCTTAAATTTGGCGGGCACCTTAGAATAAAGAACTAGAGGAAGCGCTGTAACTCGATTTTAGTGAAGCAAATTTCTTTTGTGTAGAATTTCGAGCGATGTAGTGGTTCATTCATTCATTCATTCATTTCATTTATTAGCAAAAATTAATGCTCTTTTACAAGAATATATAATTCATTCATTCATACCTTAACAAAAACGTTACCTCAAACTCTTTCTTAATCACAAACCAATACATTCCACTTACTCTTTATAAATTCGGTATAAATGGTAGCAACAATACAGGCGTAAATTAAGTCAGATTTAAAGTGGGGCCAAAAGTTAATTTAAAATCTTGAGAATTCGTTAAGGAATAATTTAATTTTATCTTCTCTGAATCAAATATTTAAGCTGCATATTAATTTTGACGTTATATTATAGGTCAAGCAAATCATAAATTTTGGTTTTTATTGATTCAATCTTATTTAAGATTTCCTATTGATGCCTCCTAAATAAATAATTTTGTTTGACGCCTTCCTGGTGCCAACGACCCAAAACATTAAAATCAATTTTCACGTTAACTTTACAAATATTCTTACGAAACTTTTGCTTTTATCCATAAATTGGGGTTTTAATTGAACTTCACATGTTTATAGAATGAATTTAGAAGTAATTCCAGTTATGTATTTACAGGAAAAACGACTTCCCATCATCTTATTTCTACTTATTTGCGCACGAAAAACCCGAATATGTCAAGCTGATTAATTTAAACAAATTCTGGATGTTAAGGCAAAGTCGGTTCACAAAAAAATCACAAAGTAGTCTAAAAACTTTATTGGAATGATTACATAAATATTAAAAAAAAACTACTTTAACAAATTTAACAAAATTTAACTTAATTCACTCGAGAAAACTTTTTCACGCACAAAAGTAAACAACATTTGAGAGTACGATCGTCTCTGTTTGTCAAAGACCCCAGCTGATTTTAAATTCCTCGAGCAGCTTCACTCACGGATAGGAATTTTACACGGTACAGCGCTTCCTCTAGTTCTTTATTCTAAGGCGGGCACCTACACCATAACTTGGGAATATCTACATATTGGAAACAAGAAAGGTGATCAGGAAGAAGAAAAGGGGAGTATGTAATGTGTGTGCGGAATGTGCAACGTGAAGTTGCCGCAGGATGTTCAAGTGGCACGCGCTAGCTGGCAGCACGTCCTAGCTCGCCGGTATGGGGTGTGAGTCCTTGAACATCATCACACATCCACAACAGAATTCCGCGTGCCTGTGGCGAAGAAAGGTTGTGGTATTCTTTCTTCAGGTCTGCCACAAAGGATAAAAAAAACAAGAACAGATGAAAGGAAGAACAACAGGTCTGGTGTCACCTGCTGTTCCTAGCCAAACTGAACCATCGAAAAATCGCATAGAAATAAGAAAAACTACCCCATATGCGATAGTTCAGTCTCTAACCCACGCCATCCCTGTACCTGGCAAGGGTACAGGCCCAACCTATAAAGGGCGCTGAAACAAAAAAAACCGAAAAGATTAAATCATAAGTGTTGGGATATAGGGAGAAGGGATGAGGAAAGCAAGAAGGGGAAGAAATATCATGGGTGGCTCCTGAAAATCAGAAAATTTAAAATTTCATCTTGTGGAAGCATAAAAATATATTACAGCAACTTTGACAAAAATCTTATTGAAACCTGGGTTCCTCTACTGGTCCTCATCATGTAATCCATTATATAACTCTAGAACTATTTATTCATTATCTCATGTATTTATCTACCAGTAACTCTATTGGCAATGAAGTAATAAAATACAAGTAAGTTTTCTAACTTAGGCTGCAAATATTCAATACGTGTTTAATATGTTATGGCTAATTGTGTTATAAAAGTAGACTAGAAAGCAAACATTAAAGGATTCACTTCTCTTGTCCAATATCCTAACATCTACAAGTCACTATAAAATTATTGTTCATTCGTGCTTTCCTTATTAATGGGTCAAACTTTTACAATTAAATCCAGGACTCAATATTAATTTTACTATAAAATTGTAGCATTTCTCATTTTAAATGAGCGCACGAGCTCAACATCCCATATGAATCTTAATTTAACTATGTAAATACATATCTATACATGAATAGTTAATACGCAACCATAACTAAATGAGAGGCCTACTGAAAAGCTTATGAATAAAAACTGAAAATTAGGAAATAAACTTGCATTATAGTAGGGTTTCCGAACTAATCGATTTGTTTTTCTTTACTATTACTGATACTTCCGAATGGATAGGTTACTGATTTTCCGAGAGCTAAATAAAACAAACCAGCACAAACTCATACCGACGAATAAACAGAATTAAGAACCATCAACACGCTATATTATATTTCCCGTCACGGTTGTCTAGCTAGATTACCCAATGACCCCAAACGAAACGAGATATATTTTTGTGACCGATCGTTAGTACGAGACAAGAGATTTATTATGGGCTAAATACTTTGATAAAACCAGGCGATGATTATACTGCTTTTATGAGGTTCAATCAGATACACATTGAAATCTGAAAGATATCCTTCCCAAATTGAGCTACAGATCTAAAGGCACGTTACATAAGGAAGAAAGGCACATAACTCTTACGAACTACTACTGGTGGATTGAAGTAACCTATTAGAAATGTATTTTAATTATTTACTTATCCTGGGCTAAAAAAAATTTTACTTTGCTTATGGGTTAAAATAGATGCATGCTTATATGCCTTGAATTTCTCCTGAGTTATTACTTCTATATTTCACAAGCTATTACTTTAAAGTACTAGACAAAAAGGAAACGTTCTCCTTATATTATCTTTTTTGGTAAAAACAAAAAGGTAAATACTATTTAACTTTATCTTCTGACACTCACTCTGTCCAAGAACACTTTCTTACGTCTTACGCTTGAAGGCAAGTGTACGTAGCCAAAAAGCAACCAAAAACGACCTTTTCTTCTCCTATCTTCAATTGCTGTCGAAGTTTGAATTTCGGCCTGGTCCAATCCTTGGTGGAAGTCTGACAGGGCCTGAGATGTAGGGATTTCAGGGCATAGTGCTCTGCAGAACGTTTGTCCCCCGTAGCGGGTACTGATTTAAATCTGTGCGGAGTGAGGAATTTATAGTTTCTCACAAGAAATGTGAATATTTTTTTACCTGATGACGTTTTCCTGTTTTTTTTTCTTCTCTTTGTGGCTAGTAAAAACAAATGTTCTTTCTTGCGATCTTCCAAGCCAAGACAAGGAGGGGGGGGGCGAAGGTTAACCCAGCGGAGCGTTTTCGTTTTGATCTACACCCTCTGGCCACCAGTGCTCTAAATTCATCTCCCCTTTTTACTGACAAGATAGTTTTGACTGTTACCGTAATGAAGAATTGCAGTGTGAGGCTTGGAAATATTCCGTTCCTTAATTAAGTTAAAAGCCGAATAATGGTTTGATCCAGTTGTTAATAAGTTTTTCCCTTTTTGGTAGCAATTACTATGATCAGCAGCTCAGACTCCTGAGTGCAAACTTCCACAAATTTTCAGGTTAAGAGAGATAATTTCCTCTAAAATTTCATACTGTCGTTAAAATATGCTCGCTGCGGAATCGAAATATATTGATTAAACGCTTGCCTGAGTACGGATTACTCAGATAAATATTGAAAACTAATTTAAAACCAGCCATCTTACCTCTGTATTGTAATGTGAGCCATGTAAAAATAGCCTGCGCCATCTGTGAAAGCTCGTGCCCAACCAGGAATTATCATCACATCAGCAACTAAAAATACATTTCTTAGATGTCCACCTTTTCTCCGTAATCTTCAAAGAAACTGACGGATACATCTATGTGAAAGGGTAATTTTTATTTTTCGTACTGGAAGTGAAAAATTACAAAATTTTATTGTCATTCCAACTTATAGGGATTTGAGTCAAACGTCTGAGAGTTAAAGGCTCTGTCGGGTAACCCAGACTCCCCCATTCACCTCACCTATTACGCCTGCCAGGCCGACACCAAGATTTGCGTATAGCGTTTCAGAACCTGGACAGTGCACTCATTCAAAGCCCAAGACGATAACAAGCAGGCCGACTAATTTTACAGGCCTAGGAAAAAATCTTGCTTTCGACAACTTTCGTAAAAGACGACAAAAGAGGAAACGCAAAGATAGTCCTCTTAAACAAAAGGAGGGAAAAGACGGAACAAACCATTGAGGAATAGGAATCGGCAGATAGATTGCTGTACGCTCCTGGAAGTTATGGAAAGGGAAAACTATTTATAAGCAACAGGAATTTGTTTTAAGGTGCAAACAAGGAACCTAAGGTATGATTAAGTTAAGACCCCGGTTGGGAGAGAAAAAATAAATTTCAAACGTAGCTGTGGAGACGCAGTAGTCTATAAGTTTCATTGACTCATATTTTATGTGAAGAAATATATTTTTGTCTGTGTAGGAAAAGATTTATAATCGGTCAATAGTGTTGAGACTTTGTAGTCTGTAATTAATTTTGTGTAGTCTGATTAGTGGCAATTGAAAGAAAGGAGAATAGAGACTTAAAGTTTGTGATAGCGTTTAAGGAAAAGAAAAGTAGCGGATTGTTCGACTCAAGTACTTACGAATAACTATTGCCAGGATGTATTTAAAAACATTTTTATTATAAAGCAAATTTATAACTTAGAAATCAGTGAATTGTCAGTGGAAAATAACAGACGAATTCTACTTATTCAAGCCTATAGTTTACAAAGTTATTAACTTTTGCCTAACTTATTTGTAACCACAAAGCATTAAACAACAGCAACAACACGGAGCCTCTAATAAAATGGGCCAGACATACACTATTAGCAGGAAGAGGTCACATAGAGGTGCAATGGATCCCAGGACACCAGGGAATCCCGGGGAATGAAGCAGCCGATCAAGAAGCGAAGCGGCTCGTAAATCAAATGGAGGAACGATACGTCCCGCAAACACAGGCGTTCATCAAACGAGTCGGACTGAAAGAGTTAGCAAAAAGGAAAGACATGGCATGGAGGTCCAACAACACCTTTCTAAGGACCCACTGGGACAAGACAACACCACCAAAGTACCCGGCAAACTTGAAAAAAACAGAAACAACCAAGCTAATGAGGCTAAGAACTGGCCATACAAGAATGACGCACCAACATCTATTTAACAGGACGCCGACTCCGGGATGTACAAGATGCCAACAAAGACTTACTATTAAACACATACTGAACGAGTGCGCGACCACAAGAGATATTCTACAAGCCGAAATCCCACCCCTCTCCCAACTCCTCGACCCCATGAATTTTGAAACATTGAAAAAAATTTTAATAAATTTAGGTACTTATAGTACAATATAACAAATAACATGAATTAAATTGGCTAAGAAACTAATGAAATGAAGTAAATAGGATAGGCAACTTTATTTAAGGAAATGAAATAGTATAGAATTAAGAAAAACATTACAGATAAGAATATAATGGACAAGCAATTATGAAACAAAGTTAATACACAATGAAATGAAAATAACAAAGCTATAAAGAAAATTGAATTTATTAGAACTGAAAGGAAATGCAAATAAAAGATAATTGAATTAAAATAAAATAAAGAATAGAAAAAGCAAAAATGTAAAGAAAGTCAAAAACTGAAAAGAAAAATTAAATTAGACTATGGAATGAATGAAGTAAATAAGGTAGACTGAATTAAACATGAAATAAAATATAAAGAATAAATAGTTTAGTCATGAAACAAAATAGGTTATATAAGGGAAATGGAATAAGAATTAAACGCAATAAAGAATAAAAACAGAATGAAGAAAACAAAATGTACTAAAATCAAAACTAGATAAAAGACATGTTCAAAACTAGGATAAATATAAAATTAAATAGGATTCAATAGCTACATATAGAGCGCTTTATGGACCAGGATCCCAAGCGCATAAGAAATATTGTTTTATACTTAGTGTGTAAGGCAATAAAGAAATTTGAATTTGAATTTGAATTTGTAACCACATATACTGCGAGTAAAGTTTTTTTGATCAATATATAGAACAATTTAGTTATGACCGCATTTTAGTGTTAGGTAAATTATTACAACAAATGAGAATCAAAAATATATGGAAGAAAATTGTGAAATAGTATTATGACCATTAACTCTACATTGATACCATTCTTTTTATTACTAGGGTAAACTACCCAGTTTCGAACCCCCCTACCTATTTTGAGCCCCCTGTTCATTTTTCATTTTTTTGTTTATCTAAGCAGATTTGTATCGAAACCGTTATTAATGCATATGTATGCATAGCTGAAAGCATTTCAATCTATTTTTAGAAACGTTCATTGCACGCAGCAATCGAAATTAGTTGTAATTCAATTTTAGAAGTTGACACTTCGTCGTGTGTGCGTTATCTCGATAGTAATACATAAGCCTACAGTTTTTTAATTTAAAAATTTTCAGTGTTCTTGTATTAAAAAGGTAAGTTCGATATTTTCTACGGGTTTAAAATAGTTAAAATGTACGCTAAAGTGATTTTCCATTTATAAAATTGTAATTTACGTAGAATTTATGGGGGGCTTGAAACTGAACAAAAATATTAACATTTCCTTAATTCGAGCCGGGGGCTCGAATTACGCATTTCTTACTGAAAGTTTTCAGTCCAGTTTCGAGCCCCCTCTTATGTTCTACGACTTTATCAAAATTATTTCGTCGTTTTCTCCAAATCAGGTTACCTATATAAAAATGTCAAAAAAGAAAAGTTATACTGAAGAAGATATGAAGGCGGCTCTTAGTCGTATTAAAGAAGGACTTTCAATACAGAAAGCCTCAAAATTCTTTAATATACCTCGTGGAACTATCCAAAACCGTTGGCATGGAAGAAATGTTAGAGGTCCTCCCTTCCATACTCTCTAACGAGGAAGAAAAGTTAATTGTTAAGTGGTTGCTCTCAAATCAGGAAAAAGGATTTCCTCGAAGAAAACAAGATATTCAAGCTGTCGTCAAAGAATTTCTAGACAACCCGTTTCGCAATAATATGCCTGGTGAAAAATGGTAGAAATCATTTCTTACTCGCCGCCCAAATCTAACTACAAGAACACCAGAAGCGATAACAGATGCCAGCTCAAAGGTGTCTGAAGACGACATAAGAGGCTGGTTTCGAAACATAGAGACCTACTTAGAAAGAAAGGGATATCAGGATATAATCGCAGATCCCAAAAGAGTTTTTAACGGTGACGAAACTAACTTTTTATTATGTCCAAAAGTTGGGAAAGTGTTAGCAGCGAAAGGTAATCTCTTAAGGCAAACTATTTTTCAATACCTTTTTAAATTTTCTTAACTTAGGCTAACGTAATGTCTACGAAACTGATCGCGGTCAAGCAAAAGAAAACTTAACCGTGCTGTTTTCTTTCTCTGCATCTGGGTACGTCATTCCACCCATGATAGTGTATCCCTATAAGAGGATGCAGCAAGAAATTTTGGATTCTTTGCCAGACGGCATAAAATGGCAAAAATCTGACTCTGGGTGGATGACAACGGAAGTTTTCTGTCATTATGTGGAACACGTATTTTGTGAAGATTTGCGGAAACAAAGTACGATATTCCCCGTAATTTTTTTCGTTGATGGTCATAAAACACATATGACTTATCAGCTGTCAAAGTTGTGTGATAAGCTGCAGCTCATTTTGATATGCTTGTACCCCAACGCTACCCAAATACTTCAGCCTGCAGATGTTTCAATTTTTAGACCACTAAAAATTGGATGGCAGAAATCTGTAATAAACTGGAGACGCAACCATGTAGAGGCTAAAATAACTCGAGCCCAATTCGCACCCATCCTGAAGATCTATTCTAAGCCCCAGACATCTAGCTAGATGCCCATGGCCTTTAATTTTCAAACATGTTTCGTATAGTTTTTGTGCCGCTGAAAGTAATTTAACGTATAGAACTGGTCGTAAGCATTGATATAATTTTTTTTCTCTTGAAATTTTAACATTGATCTTCTTATTCGCATATAAAAAGAAAAAATTTAAATTAGATTTCTTCTTTCACTAATACATTTTAAAGCATGTTACGTGAGAGTACAATTTATACACGTTGGTTTAACTAGCACACAGTCGATCGTGCAAGACAGAAGTGTCAAAGAAGTGCTGCAAAATTTTTGCAATTTAGCAAGGATTTAATTGGAAGATATACACAAAAAAGAACTCTGTGGTTAAAAAAGTAACCAGACATAAATACATATTACAAAAACAGTGGAAAAAGACACAAAAATTTAATTATTCAAAGTCAAAATTATAGGTGACAGTTCAAGTGACGTTCGAACTGAAAGCTACATGAGGGACTTTCCCCCGCCGAATTGACGTAAAAATTCGGAAACTAAATTTCGAAATCTTAAAATTGGTTCAGGTACTGGATTCAAACATAAATACAGGTTGGACAAAAATTAGACTAACCAAGGACTAATAATTGGACTAATTCAAAAACCTTACGAATACAATTAAATTGGACAAAAAGAACAAATTTAAAGATTAGATAACTAAGTACGGTCAAAATCATTTAGTAAATAGTAATAAAGAAAATTAGAGCAAAATAGGTAAGGTTAGGATAAAATAGGGTAAAGAACAGAACTAACACATTAAAACTAATAGGAAATAAGGGAAAGGGTAACATAGGTTAGGATAAGATTTAATTAGTAAGATTTATTCCTGTCTAATAATAAGAATAAGTAGATTAGGACAAAATAAGAATTAAAATTAGTTAGGGTTAGGGACACAATAGTGAAATAGAGTTAGAAAAGAATAAAAAGAGGACTAGATTAAAATTAGAGTAGTAAAAGAATAAATAAAACAACCGCTTTAAAAGAGGGACGACATTAAAATCAACAAGAGGGGAAGACAAAAGAGAGGAGGCCTGCTAAGCAGGCAACATGCGGCCTAAGGGCCGAGAAAGCTCCTTCGCGATCCTGGGGGAGAGCCCAGGATCTCCTAAACCACCTAGGAAGAAGAAAAGCGGCATAGATCTCTATGAAATATATCATGATTTAGAAGAAATTAACGTTCCGGACGCCGGACAACCAAAGTATATAAATATACAATCAACGGTTGAAGGCAAGCCTCTGAAAAAATTTAATTTATTTGTAGTGAGGAAGCTCATAGATGCAGTCTCAAAACAATACAAAAAGTCAGTATTTTTGAGGGACGGAAGTGCATTAGTACTATGCAACTCACAAAAGATAGCGGATAAATTCCTGAAATTGACCAAAATGAGTCACATCCCCGTCAAAGTGGAACTCAACACAAAACTTAATGCCTCCAAAGGCTTAATTTACAACAGAGATCTCAATGACCTGACCTGCGAGGAGATTGCCGAGGGTCTGGCTGAATTTGGTGTTGTAGTAGTTGAAGTAGGCTTCGAACGGATTGAGGTCAGGGAATACGTCCCTAATCCCATGAAGTGTAAGAGGTGTCAACGCCTAGGCCACACCCAAAAACGATGCACAGCAGAAAACATGATTTGCGAAAAATGCGCAGAAAACAAACCACATGAAGGTGACTGTCAAGGGACATTTTGTGTAAACTGCGACTCAGCAGACCATGCATCGAATGATAAGAAGTGCCCCCGCTTCTTATTACAAAAAGAGTTTTTAAAAATCAAACAGCAGAGGCACTGTACGCTATACGAGGCGAAGAAATATTATTACAGCATACGCCCCACAACAGACAAACCCACCTTTGCTCAAACACTGAGAACAACCTTCAACCCAGCAACCCTGCAAAAAAACATTCCGACGCAGGCGCAATTCGCACAAGTTATGTCATTCGCTCAAACAGTTGCACAACCTTAGAACAGAAAACGAAAGGAAGGGCAAAATGCTCAAAAAGTTTCCGAATTTTCCTTATGTGTTTGAAAGGTGTGAATGTATTAGTTTTCACCATGGAAGTAGTAAATTTTTGACTCATTCGAAGTGGTCCTCGCAAATATTACTACCATCGGATAGTATATAATCAGTTCTACCGATGGATTTTAACCACAGTTCTCTGAAAGCTTCATCTTTTGGAAACCTAAAATACCAAAAAGTAGGAAAATATTTTAATATTTTTAAAATTTTATTAGAGACCCCAGGCAAAAAAATCCGTCAGCTGTCGCTAAAACAATAAGGCGAGCCAAAACTCTGATCAAACTCAAATGTAAACAAATGAGCGCCATCAAGAGAAATGGTTATATTTTTTGGTAATTTAGCTTTTATTTATACAGCTTTTGCATATATTTCAAAGAAAATGCTGTATAATTGCTTATTATATCATTTAACTTTCCTGACAAATGATTTTCCGCACCCAATGAGTCGATTATAGTAACAACAAAATACGGCACGCTTCATCACGAAAAATGTTCAAATTAAGCACCTCAGATTCTTAGTAAACTAAACTAAAACAGTCTTTTAAATGTTAATCGTCTTTATTTGTAAAATTACAACACTTTTAACAACTAAACACTGAAAATTATTCAATAAACACTTGGATCTGCACTCTTCAGAAAGTTCACGTCAAATTGACATTTCATTATAGCGAAGTTGAGGCTCCCTTCCCACACCTTTCCAACGAACAAAAAATCGGAAAACACGTACACGGTTTATACACGGTATTGCACTTCCTTTCGTTTTCTGTTCTAAGTGCACAACCAAGCACGACAAACTCAACCATAACCAAACAACAAGCACCCTCACTACAAAAAGACACAATACAAACAAAGCAACAAGCACCCATTAAACTAAAAGAAGTAAATCAAACCACGCAACATGCACCCATTCCGCAGCAACAAACTAAAAAAACACAAGAAGCATACATACAAGAAAATAACGAAACACAACAAATAACAACAAAACACAAGCAAACTGAAAGAACAATCACTCCGAAACACCGCAATGAAACGACACAGATCACTCCAAAAGGAACCACATCAGTAGAAACAAATACTGAAGGACAAAAACAACCTACAGAAAACATAATAACACTCACACCAAACAAGAAAAAAATCATAGACACAATCACAAATGCACTTACAAGTTCACCACACCTACAACAACACGAAATTAGGATAATAGAACGTGCTAACAAGATGCTGGAAACAGTCAATGCGAAGACGGGGAACACACGTACGGACCTCGTAATATCGGACGAAGAAATGATAACGGACGAACAAACCGAATAGAAACTCATTGACTCTAACTATCTTCATCCATGGAGGACATCAACATCCTCCAATGGAATATTAGAGGGGTCTACCACAATCTCCCACAACTTTGGTTGCTAGTTGCAAAGTATAGGCCTCAAACTATTTTACTACAGGAAACCAACATCCTGATAGGAGAAGAGCCTGAACGGCTGAGAGAATACATTTATATTGGGACAAACAACCCTAGAGAAACCAGGCATGGCGGAGCTGCCATTCTGGTGCACCAGAGCATCTCCCACAGAACAATACCATTAGCAACACCACTAACGTGTTGCGCTGCCCAAATCCAAACTAACCCTCCTCTCACCATCGCCTCCATTTATCTTGAGTGCAACCGAGAGCTAACCCGAGTGGACCTAGAACGACTAACAGACCAGCTACCAGGATCTGTGATAATTGGTGGTGATTTCAACGCACACAGTCCCATGTGGGGTTGTGTGGGTTGGAATCGGAAAGGAAGGGTCGTCTCGGACTGGCTGGGGGATGTCCCTTTGGTTCTACTCAATGACAACACCCCAACCCACCTGTCAACCTACAACACACTATCCTCAATCGACCTCTCCTTAGCATCCCCTAATATAACCCCGTTAACATCATGGGCAGTGCATAACGACATGAAGGGGAGCGATCACTTCCCTATAATCACCAAAATTAATAAAGGAACTCCAATATATAAACCCCTAAATAGGTTTAAAGAGCACGCTGCTGATTTGGACAAGTTCCGAACCTTAACGGCAAAAATTATAAAGGAAAGACCCAGATCAGCAAACGTCAACAAAGAAGCGGCTCAAATAGGGAAAACCATCAGGATGGCAGGTTCGCTAAGCATACCATCTGGTATCCCTGTCCCAAATAAACAACCCCCTTGGATGAGTTTAGAAATATTAAAACAAATAAGGGTCAAAAATAAAGCCTGGAGAAAGTTTCAAAGGCACCCTACAACGGAGAACATAATCTCCTATCGTAGGGAATCGGCAAAAACTAAGAGGTTGATAAGAACTGCAAAAACAGAATCATGGGAGAAATTTGCAAGCTCCATAGATCCTTCTATCAACCTCGCCGATACATGGAAAAAGGTCAAATCCTTTTATGGCAACAAAACACCATACATAATATCGAACTTAGAGTTCAATGGCCGAATTCTACACGATTCCATGCAAATTGCCAACGAACTAGCGACTTCATGGTCACAGTATTCGTCGGACAGCAACCTACCTCCATCTGTCGTCTCCCAAAAATCAACATTCCAAATAAGTGACCTACCACGCGCTTCAGACCCAAACAAAATATTAGCATTCCCAATCACCTTGCAGGAACTGAGCGCTACACTCAATAAATGCAAGGGCAGTGCACCCGGACATGATAAAATTTCCTACAGTATGATTAAAAATGCTGCTTCGGATCTCCAGCAAAGAATCCTGGATCTGTATAATGATATCATGAGAAGGGGAATATACCCTAGCTCGTGGAAGGTCGCTATACAGATACCACTTAGGAAAAAATCAAACAACTCAGCATATACAATCACTCCAAAGGATCTTCGTCCAATTTCATTGCTGCCCTGTATATCTAAGTTGCTAGAAAAGATACTGGGAGCAAGGCTGGGGCATCTGTTAGAGGAAGAGCTGTCTACGAGTCAGCACGGATTCAGGAGGGGACGAGGTACAACCTCCCTACTTCTGGAGCTAGAGGCTGGCGCTGGACAGGCGCTGTCCCAACGCAGAGAACTCCATATCTTGTCCTTGGACCTAGAGAAAGCCTATGACAGGGTATGCAGCCACATTATCATAAAACAGCTAATAGCCTGGGGAGTTGACAGAGCATTCTGTTCACTCATCCAAAATTTCCTCAAACGCAGATCGCTTCGAGTTAGAGTTAACGGGTTCCTATCTGGAACTCGTCCGTTGCAAAGGTCTCCATTATCAACTGCTCTTTACAACACAAACCAACACGGACTGACAAACATACTTGATCAACTACAGAACATACAATACTACACGTATGCCGACAACATTATACTTTCCACGACATCCGACGAACCCAACAACATCTTCCGGCAAGCAATCTTCAAGATTAATGAATGGTGTGAAGAAACTGGTGCGCTATTACCTATAAATAAAGGGGAAGCAATAACAATAAGTAAAAAAAGAGTAGTTAATACTAGGACAATAAACATTTTAGACGCAGAAATAGCTAGACAGGACAAAATTAAGATATTAGGACTATGGATAGACAGGAAAAAGACTTGGAAACCTCATATAGAAGAAGTCTGCAGAAAATTAGATAGGATTAACGGGCTGGCTAAATGTATTGCAGCAAAAAGTAAGGGAGCATCAACAACTGCTATAGTAAAAATTACTAACACACTAATCACAGGGTACACAGGGTACGGGATGCTCCTATATGGGGGAGCAAGTCAGACGCAACTTAAACGAATACAGACTAAAATTAACAAAATCATACGGACAGCTACAGGACTCAGACGAACAACACCAATACCGACGCTAGCCATAGAATCGGGTATCAACCCAATTATTGATAGAATCCTGAGCGCAAGAGTAAGTTTTGGAGCAAAGCATTTGATGATGACCAACGGACCGCACTACGACACACTAAAACTACACCTAGGCAGATTAAGGAACATAAAGAAACAAATCAAATGTGGAATAGGCGACGCAGTCAGAATATTATTAGACCTTAAGATCCCTATAACAACCCCTCCCCCTCCTTACGTCCCCTACAGATTGCTTCTTGGAATTCAGCAAATAAACACAGACAGACATAGGACCACACGAACGTATACAGCAAGGCATAATAGAAAAATACACCTCGAAGCAAAACACAATGACAGAGAACGGTACCACATCTATACAGACGGATCGAAAACAAACGCACAAACAACAGCAGCAATCGTCATTACCAACACAGACATGCCGTCGGAAAACACATCGAGGCAAATAGTCCTTCCACAAAACGCCACAGTTTTCGAAGCTGAATTAATGGCAATTCTGGAAGCTATCGAAACAATCCTGGAAAGAAATATTAAGGCCACAATATACACAGACGCAAAGAGTGTAGTGGAAGCAATAAAGAGCATGCAAAACAAGGAACCAATTATAACCTGGATTAGAAACGTTATTTTATCTAATCCTGACAAAATAAAACTAGAATGGGTTCCAGGCCACCAAGGCATTCCAGGGAATGAACAGGCAGACGAAGAAGCAAAAAGGCCAGTAAATGAAAACGCTTCAAAGGTCATACCGCCAACACAAGCCTACATTCGAAGAACAGCAAAGCAGGAACTGCAAAGAAGAAAAACTGAAATGTGGAATAGAAGTGGGACCTTCCTCGCATCTCACTGGAAAAAAACTACACCTCCAGAATATCCAGCAGGTATGCCAAGAAGAGACTGTGTGAAAATGATGAGGATACGAACAGGGCATACAGGGTTAACACACAGCCACCTGTTCACCCGAACACCACCACCAGGATGTATCACATGCCAACGACAACTGACTATAGAACATATACTAACAGAATGCACAATTACAAGAGGCAATCTGCAGGGGAATATCCCTCCCTTAGACCAGCTCCTTCTCCCAAAGAACCTTGAATTAGTTAAAGGAATTTTTAAGGATTTGGACTATATGAAATTTATTTGAGCACTGAATTAGAATTTATAGATTTTAAAATAAACTGAAATAACATATTATTTATTTAGAAAGGTTAGAAAAAAGGAAAAATCGAAACAAAAATATAAACAAATAAATTAAAGATATGTAAAATAATTATTAAAAACAGTATATCGGATGGTTATAATGAGCTAATTGTAAAAATATTAAAATCTTTAATAAGAATAAGGAAAAAAGAACCAAAGAATATTTTTTTTTTTTTTAAATAAATATAGAATTAACCCTTCTAACTCAGAAGGCGCACTTCACAAGCAGAAGCCTGGAATCAATTGACCTATTCACCAGAATATAACATATATTGAGGCGAATGAGGCTCCCATAACCCATGCAATAAAATATTAGTAAAAATCCAAAACACTAACAAACACTACAATCAGGAGTGCAGAGATAACAGAGAACGTTTAAGCACATCCTTAGTAAGAGCCAGGTCAAAAATAGGACACATATTCACGGCCCTACACATGCGGTTAATAGGCTCATGCATACCATAGTTAGATCGAGAGTGGATAACATGTAGTAAAGGCAATCTCCTTAAGCGATACGGGGTATGCCTATAAGTAACCAAACTTGCGAGAGTACCAGAGTCTATATTCGAGTTCAAAAGCTGGTGAATAAATACTAGGTCAGCAATTCTACGTCGTTCCTCCAGCAAGTGCATATTAAGCAGTCGGAGGCGATCCTCATAAGGAGGAAGCCTTAATGGATTATTCCACGGGAGGTCCCATAGTGCGAACCTAACAAAGTTCCGCTGCACCGACTCAATGCGTTTAGAATGAACAGCATAGCAGGGAGACCAAACCTGAGATGCATACTCGAGAATTGGTCTAACTAAAGAACAAAATAACTGGATTAGGGTCTGTCGATCAGAAAACTCCCTTGACCACCGCTTAACAAAACCCAGGACTGAATTACTCCGAGACACGATTTGATTTATGTGAAGAGTGAAATCGAGTTTTTTGTCTAGCTTTACTCCAAGGTCAGTAACGGATTCCACACGACGGATAGTAGTTTCTGCAAAGGTATAATCAAAAACGAGCTGATTGATGCTCCTAGAAAATGACATAACTTCACATTTATCCAGGTTAAGCTGCAGTCCATTTGAGGCACACCAACTCCTGAAGGTATTCAAATCATCCTGAATGCAGGAAGAATCATAATTGTTTCTAACGCATGAGAAAATCTTCATGTCGTCTGCGTAGATTAAAACTTTGGAGTGCTTAATCAGAGTGACGATGTCGTCAATGGCAAGAATAAACAACAACGGCCCCAGATGGCTAACTTGCGGCACACCAGATGAAGCCCTGACGACTCTGGATAAAGTATTACGGAAAGAGACACGGTAAGTCCTATTTTTTAAGTAAGAGCAGATCCAGTCGAGCAATAAAGGCGGAAAACCCAACCTTTCAAGCTTAAGCATAATCACGGAGTGAGGGAGCTTATCAAACGCCTTGCTGAAGTCGGTGGAGACCTAGTTGGAAGGCAGAGATAATGTGGGATGTAAATTCTAGTAGGTTAGTTGTCGTCGATCTACCAGGCAGAAAGCCATGTTGATTAGATGAGATCAACCCCTTACATTGCCCAACAAGCTGTGAATATATGACAGATTCAAACAATTTGGGTATGCAGGAAAGCTTCGCGATTGGCCTATAATTTATTATAAGGTTTTTTTGCCCCTTTTTATAAACAGGAATTATAAAGGAGCTCTTCCATAACGTAGGAAATCTACCGGCCTGAAGAGATTTATTGAAGTTGAGTTCCAATGGAGTGAGTAAGGCATCAGAACAGGATCTCAAGAATGCAGGTGGAACACCATCAGGACCAGAGGAAAAGTCTAGTTTAAGCTCCTTGATACCATTCAAGATAATATCACGAGATATAATGGGCAAAGCAATGGAGGCAGCGGGACGGTTTTGGATATAGCCAAAATCTTCCGCGGAAGGGACAAAGTTGCCTGGTGAAAAGGCGCCTTCAAAAAACAATGCAAAGTTATCGGCAATATCGGGCGCGCTACAACTAGAGGATCCATTATACCACATTGTAGATGGATAATTATCAGTTTTCTTCTTCAAATTTACAAATTTAAAAAAGGTACGAGGATCATTATGTAAGTTACTGCGAGTATTATCAAGGTATTCCCTATATAAGGATGAAGATAACGCTTAAAAGCAGTCATGACAATATACGAATTCAGAATAAGCTGACGTGCTTCTACAGCGCAAGTAGGTTTTCCACAACTTATTTTTTTTATTCTTAAGACTCCGTAGTTCCCTAGTATACCACGG
Organism: Leptarthrus brevirostris; assembly: GCA_964036015.1. Lineage (NCBI taxonomy): Eukaryota > Metazoa > Arthropoda > Insecta > Diptera > Asilidae > Leptarthrus > Leptarthrus brevirostris. Next base: position 47,752,571 of record OZ038373.1, read on the forward strand.
GGGAGAATGACAATATGATCTCGACCGCTTGAATGGTACACACGAATTAAAGAGATCATAAATCCTTTCATAAAACACAGAAACACAATCATCGACATCACAATCATAAAAAAGGGATGGGAAATCGATTGAGAGGATCCTGTTTGAAAGGTCAGAGAAGTTCGCCCTTTTAAAATCAAATGGAAATGGGCGGATGTAAACTGTCGATAGCGGATAAATTGCGAGAAGTTGGCTCGATTATAGTGTTACTCGAGTCGGAAGAAAAGATAAGATCTAACTGCCTTCCCATAGAGTTCTTTAAATCACTCATTTGGTGTAAACCAGAGGAGGAGATGGCGTCAAGAAAATGGGAATCTTTAGCAGTAAGGGAATTTGAAGGAAGGTAGTCATCGTCATCAGCGTTGTATACCCATTGAACGTTGGGTAAGTTGAAGTCACCAAGCAGGATGATTTCGTCCTCTGGGTTTGTCATATTGTTAATAAAATCTAAGCTAAGAGTTAAAATATCGTAAAGACTTCGATCATTTGCATCAGCATAGTTTGTCAAGTTTGGAGGGATATAACAACACAGCAGGAAAATGTGCATCTTCCCCAGAGATATCTTAAGAGCTAAGAGCTCGATAGAGAGCGTGTCGGAAAAAGCAGGCATATCAACAACTCCACAATCCAAATGCGATTTACATGCCACCAGCACACCACCACCACGAGCCATAGAGTCAGAGTATCTATCCTTACGAAAAATCTGATAGGACTTGTCAAGAATTTCTGCATCTTTAAAACCACTATGAAGCCAGGTCTCGGTCAGAGCGATGACGTCGTAACAACAAGCAAGAGAAGCCTGAAATAACTGGCTTGTTCTTGTTCTTAATCCCCTTACATTTTGGTAGTAAAGGGATAGCGTACGTAGTTTTTTTGGGTGTTAGAAGAGGTTCCGTTTTGGGTGCTTCCCGCGACCCTACGACGGGGCACAAACTCGTGTGCAATGATATTTTCGGGCCAGAAATCGGGGGCAGACATAGTCTCAAATAGCTCAGGCGACGAAATCAATTTAAAAGACGACATGAGTCCTTGAGAATGACGAGATCCTAGAAGTTGACAACGGAGGAGTACAGAGTCTTCAGCACCACTCCTCTCCCTAACGTAGCCAATAACGTCGTCAACAGAGGTTGAAGGATCAAGTCGGGAAATAAAAAAGGACCTCGGTGGTTGCGCAATCCTCAGAGTGAAACCCTCATTTCGAGACACATTAACAGATCTCAACGGAAATGTGTCTTGCGGTGGTTGAGGATCATGCTGAGAGGCGCCGGAAGATGTGTTAACATCTGGGTCCGATGCAGGGAGCGATGGGGGAGTAGAAGCACCTGTGACTAAAGTAGATGCAACAGGAGCACGCGGAAGGCGGGTACGCCGACGGGCAGTGCGAGAACGTTTAAGTGTAACGTCGCGAGCTTCATGAGGGCCATTCGAGTCACCCACACCGCTCGCATGGGTTGTATATGGGCGACCACGCTCCGCCAGGCCCAGGGGAGCCAAAGGCACAGAAAGAGCCACGGAAGGTGGGCAGTCCTGCTTCTCGCTAACTGAACCAGGTACGACAGAAAGAGCAAGGGCGTCAGAAGAAACGGAGACCTCAGAAAGACCAGAGGCAAGGGGGGACGCGGACAAGGCAGAGCAGGCAGAGAGAGCCTTCACATCAGCAGCAATAGATTCAACAAGAATACCATTGTTCGAAACTACCTCAGACCAAGAAGCAATGGCAAGTTTAACCTGCCGGACATTGCGGCGAATATCATCAACAATCGGCAATACGGGTGAAGAGCCCAATGACGAGACCAAACCGGGATCGAGGCCGGAAACCGCAGCCTGAACATCGGTTAATGAGTCAGTCATTACCAATACTTTAGAGGACAGTTCGTGAGATCTCTCCAAAAGGGCTTTGGAGTTCGACGCCAACTCACCAGAAATATCCAGGAGCCTGTCCACCTTTGCTGTAAGGGCATTAGTGTCTTCGGACACGAGCCGAAGATCATTCCAGCGAGTGGAAAAGGAACCGACCCTGTCCGCAACAAGCGAAAGGTCACCGGAAAGGGATTCTATTAAACCTCTCACCAGTCTGAGGACGTGGCACGGTTTTATGGCCGAGCACTCGGCGCAAGTAAAAGAAGGAGAAGATTTAGTAACCTTTCTGAGACACGCAGCATGAAATAAATGGCCACATACCCCATCGCAAACAACACCATCTCGGGTAATTTCGCCTTCGCAGGTTCCACACTTTGACATGGTGCCGGAATCACACAGAAAAATAAAGTCAAAATTTACTCAGAATAAATCAAATTCAGAAAGTATAAAGCGCCACAACAATGATGAAAACAGAAAAATAGCAGACAACAGACAGTTACAAAAGTGCAACGACCGACACAAAATAAGAGAAAAGAAAAAAATATAAAGCGCCACAACAATGATGCAATCAGAAAAATAACAGACAACGGACAGTTACAAAAGCGCATCGACCGACACAGATCCAGAAAAGTGCGCCACTCCGACAACCAAAACAAAGACGCAAACAGCAAACGAGAACAAAAAAAAAAAAAGAACCGCAAGCTCACAACAAAACGGATCACAAACTAAAACACTAAATCACAGCACATCAAAACAAATAACAACTAATAAAAATTAGAAATAAATAACATTTCTACTTCCCAGATGGACTTGCACAAAAATGAAAACATCCAGCAGAGCACAATCACAACACGTCCGCACAGCACGACAATCACACTCTTATGTGTATAAAAGGACATAAATTCAAAGCTAAAATTAAAATGAATTAAATGTAATAATATTAAATTTTTTATAAATATATACATAGATAAGATGTCGTCGAAAAAGTTTTGAAATAAATAGCGAATATAAAATAAATATTATAAAGATGTTGAACCAAAAAGTTAAAAATGAAAAATATTAAAACTGATATAAATAAATAAATAAAATAGGAATTAGAAACAGGAATATAAATAATAAATATAATTGTTATTGCCGTTACAATTAGCTAGCAAGCATAGTAATAGGAGCGCTCTATGGACCCGTATCCACAGCGCTATAATTAAGTTACCTTTGTACCTAGGGTTATAAGGTAATAAATTATTTGAATTTGGTTTAACTAGGACATTACCTGCATTTTTAAACATAAATGGTAAAACTTTTATGAAAGATGATAAAATATTCGATTTTTTTTATATTATTACGAGCAGGAATTCCATATATATATGTACATAGCTTTTGAATTTATACTATAGGCTATATAAATTTTTATTTACTGGTATAGTTGAGGATCCTAGTTAAGATCAGTTGTTCTAAGTAGTTAAGGCAGAATTATGAGTAAGATTACAAGAAATTTTTGTTTTTATTGCATGAATTAATAATGTTGGATTTTGTGAAGTAATCGTTTCATTTCAGGAACCACTCAGAGGCCACTTCCCCATTCTTGTCTCCCTCATCCCTTCCCCATCCTTCATAATGTTTTTTTATTTGATTTGATTTATTTCTTTTTGATTTTTTTTGTTTTCAGCACTCCCTTATAGGTTGGGCCTGCACCCTAGCCAGATGCAGGGTAGGCGTGGGATAGTTCCTGAACTGTCAGTAAAGGGGATAAACTTTCTTTTTGTGCAATTTTCTTGACAGTGCAGCGCAGCTAGGAACAGCAGGTGACACCAGACCTGTTGTTCTTCCTTTATATCTGTTTCTCGTTTTTTTTCCTTTTGTGGCAGACCTGAAGAAAGGATACCACAACCTTTCATCGACACAGGCACACGGAAATGAATTGTAGATGTGTGGATCGGATGTTCAAGGACCTACACCCCATACCGACGAGCTGGGACGTGCTGCCAGCTAGCGCGTGCCACCTGAACATCCTGCGGCAACTTCACGTTGCTCATCCGCACGCACATACATTACAGTATCGTGTTATTCCTTCACCTCTTGTGATGCAGAACCTACGAGTAAGAAACTAAATGGAGTGGCCCTAGCGTGTAAAATTCGTGTACATGAGTGTGCCAATTTCTACGGTTTTTTTGCTCTCATATTTCTTCTCGTGCTGTCACTTGTTTGACATTTTTCTTTAACCGAGTGTTGTGGTTGAAAAAATGCTAATTTTATCGTCCTGTAATGTTGAAGTAAGGATTAAATTGATTGCGAAGTACAAAAATATAAAACTATTGCGTGTTGTGTCAAAACTATGTGAAAAAAGTTCAAGTTTTAAACAATTAGTGATAATAAAGTGTGTAGTGAAATTTTGCAAAAATTCAAGTTATTTAAAACTCCCCGGGATTTAATTTCACAGATAAAGTAGAGAAAATAACTTTCTTTTGTGATAAGAATATTTCAGGCGGTGTTAAACACACTATTAACTTATAAAATACCCACTTTTCGCGTTAAGGTAGACTTTGTTTACCTTTGGGTCAGCAGCCATATTTTCTGCAGTTATCACTTACAAAGGCGGTGGTGTAATTAAATTTTGCAAGGAGTTGGTAAATGAAAAATTTATTATTGAAGTGTTTACTGATTTGAAAATTAATTAGTTAAATTTCTTGTGATGAAAAGCCGTAATAAAAATTACAAATTTTAGTGAAAAACTTGCTTTTAAATTGCAATTTTAAACAGATTTCTCCAGAAGTTTTAAAAGTGCACCAAACTTAGAACATAAAGCTAAACAGGAATGGCAGTATCGCGTATATGTGCTGTAGGTGCGATCGGTATCTGAATGATAGAAGAAGTGTGGAAGTGGGGAAAGTTTTGAGGTACTGTCCCCATATCGAAGTGTTTTCTTTTATTTTCGGAAATGTCAAAGTTTAAGTTGTGCTGTGAAAGTTTTGTGAAAACAGGAATTTATCGAGGTGATTAGTATTAACGATTGCTAATTATAGCCTAGTTAAGTGTAAAAATACCTTGTGATATCTTATTGTGTCCTTTTATTGTGTAAAACTCCACAAAAAATCACAAATTTAGTGATGAAATGTGCTGTGTACTGCTGAAAACATTATCGCCGGAGAGCGCGAGGAAAATCTAATTTCAGGAAAGTATATGTTATAATTATAATCTCTAAGGTCTCTTTGCTTAAATTACTGCGATTATAGTAAGCGACAGTGACTTATAATAGTAAATATTCACTATTTTCCTGGCTATAGAACTTTGTTTACATTTGTAATCTAGCCAAATATAGCTTTGCCCTTATTGTCACTGTCGGCTCGCGAACAATTTTTCAGAAGGGGTCAGAACATATTTTTCGATTTAAAACTAAAAATATTTTATGTATAATTATATAGATTTCCCAAAAATAGCAAATAATTTACATAAGTACTTACAATAAATAGTTTTAAGTGCAATTGACAAAAGACAAACCACTGGGGACCAAAAAAGATACATAAGTTATAATATCATATTTTAACTTATTTATCTAAATCACCTATCTCAACCTCCACGTGGTGGTCCCTGGAAACAAGTGAGCACTATCTGTATTCAATAACAATGCTCACTTGGCTAAAAGAGAAGGTGGAACAGTTTAAATGCATAAATTATTGAAAATTTCAAAGCATTTCGCAACTGTTTTTCTAAATTGTGTTAGATCTTATTATAATTAGAAAATCAATTTCATCTTTGCGCACAATTTTAAATGTAATTTAATAATACAATTTTGAAAATAAATATTTATTAATTTTGATTTAATACAATTTGTAATTATTCAAAAGATATATCAACCCCGCTTCAAAAAATCTCAAATTTGACTACTGTCATGGGCTTCAAACACATAGAAAACCCTCACCTCTACAGAAAGGAAAATGCCGACGTTTTTCTGGCTTACTGCCATTCCTGTTTAGCTTTATGTTCTAAGGCACCAAAGCACCCCTATCAAAAGATTTTTTCTTCAGCCTGTCCTGTACTGTTTTTCTTGTGTGCGTGTAAACTCATACATTTTAGGCACAGGCTACGGAAATCTCTGCTGTTGGGCCACTCCATTTAGTTACTTACTCGTAGTGCAGAACCTACGTTTTGACACAACACGCAATAGTTTTATATTTTTGTCCTTCGCAATCAATTTAATCCTTACTTCAACATTACAGGACGATAAAATTAGCACTTTTTCAACCACAACACTCGGTTAAAGAAAAATGTCAAACAAGTGACAACACGTAAAGAAAAAAGAGCAAAAAAACCGTAGAAATCGGCACACTCATGTACATGGATTTTACACGCTAGGGCCACTCCATTTAGTTTCTTACTCGTAGTGCAGAACGAACATGTTGCCTCTTCTTCTTGATTTCCTCAACGTAGAAGTAGCACGCACGCTTCACCTCACAAGAAGTGGTGGTGCCAAACCAACGCCATCTTGATAACTACAGGCCGTAAGGTAGAGCCAGTTGTGACCCGTGACATCACACTATGAGGAAAAACGTGAAAAAGTCGAAATCCTGTCACTCGAAGTTTTGTTTAATTATAAGAAGTGTGATTAACTTTTAAAATCGTTCTAACCAAAAACTAATAGTGAATCGTATAAAGAGCAATTTGCGGTAAAAGTTTTGTGACATTCAATTGGCGAAGTGTATATATATTTTAGTTAAAGTGAAAATTTCGGCTAATTCGCCTTGGACTTTAAAGTAATATTGTGTGAGTTTCAGACATTATTTAAGTGAAATAATTAGTGTATGATAAAATTAACTTGTGAGATAATGTATTGATAAAAGTTTCGTTTAGATCTATTTAATTATGTGTGAGTTATCGCCGGTCAAAATATATTGGCAATACCCAAAAGAAATGTCAAATGGAGAGAAGTAATGACGTCCGCACTTCAACCTAGCGGATGTAAACAACTCTCAAATGTATTAAAAAGTGAAAGAAATTACGTTTAAATTTATAATAAGTGATAATATAATAGTTTTGTGATGTTGTGAGAATATGTGGTACTAGTGATTCGAGTTTTGTTGGTAAATGGGGACAAATCTATTGACAACTTTTACATTTGAAGAGTTGGCTTAGATTTTTCTCTAATTGCCGGCATTATACAACAAATTGTACAATAAATATGAAGTGATCAGATTTAAAAATGTATTCGGGAGAATATGCGAAAACAGTGATTTGCAAATGTTACAATTTGTCGGCAAATGGGGATACATATATTAATAAATTATGCAATTTTAAAGTTGGATAAGATTTTTTCTAAGCTGTCACTTGAACAGCTGATAACAACTTTTCATTTGGTCGTATAGACGGCGCTGGTGTTGTTTCCTCATAAGCTGACGTCATCGTTTCTACCTTACGGCCTGTAGTTATCAAGATGGCGTTGGCCAAACACAGAGTTTTAAATTCACGGGAATGTAATGTCTGGCTCACATTACAACACAGGGGGTCTATTCGCGTTCTGTGATAACCACTGTGAAAAAAGTTTTCACGGCGGTGCGATTCCGGTTCTGTGTAAACATGAAAACATCTGTCAAAATTTTATCATTCGAGGAAAAACTTTTCACCGCCAAATTCTTTTGTGAAAAGTTTGGAAAAGTGTAGTTTACTGTTGCAAGAAATTTTTAAAATGGGTAAAATAAAAGCAAAAGAATCATCTTATTGATTATTTAGAGCTGCACGTTGATTTAGCTCATGATAGATTATTACCTATCATGAGCTAAATCATTATTATTAAAGTAAATTAGTGATTGAATATAAAACGAAAATTTATTTACAGATTGGATGGAGGCAGAACGCGCGAGCGTTTGTGGGGCGAACTTGCTGACGAAATAACTAATTTAAAAAATTTTGCAGGATGTCGTATATCTGGTGGAAGAGGTAGATAACAGCAATCGCGACGAAGCAACTACATCGACATCTCCCTTCGATTGTGGTAACGACAAAATGGAAGCCCTGCGAAAATTCAAAAATAGAGGAGGAGAAACTGCTAATCAAAAAGCAGCTTCTTTCTATCGAGAAAGAAAATTCTGAACATTTAAAAACAATTTCTAATAATTTAAAATTATTAATAGATAAGCTTTCCTAAAATAATAATAATAAATGATTAAAAAAACTTCGGGAATTTTTTATTTTATTTCCATATTTTCATGTGTAAAATATATAATTATTTAGGTAAAAAATTTTGATTAAATTTGAGTACCTCTTCTAATTTCTGTTAAAAGAATCCGAATGAAAATTGAGGACATTTCTTGTTAAAATTCTTATCTCACAGTACACTTTAATTACAGGATAAGTATATCACCAAAGATATGACTATCTTCTAAAGTTCGCAAAATATGGTACTTTCTTTAACAATACGTGTTATCTTAGCTCAAAAATGTGCGATATTATTGAAACAACTTTTCACTGACAGCTTTCAAATGAAAATATAGGATTCAGCACTTGCATTCAGCGGAATTTTTCACAAAGTGAACGAGAATCAGCATGCTGAACAAAACGAAAAGTTGCAGTGAAAAGTGGCGATGAAAACTTCAGTGAAAAAGTTTTTTTCATTTCATTTTTTCACAGAACGCGAATAGACCCCCAGGTCTCTCTCTCAAGGCCTGTAGCTCTAGCGATCTGATGAGTGTTGGCAATACGGAATAATATAATATTTCTATGCATATGTATATGTAAATGTAACATCCATTCTTGTATTTCTCTTTAGAATGTATATTAATATATGTATATAAGTTAGTATATTTTACTTATATGTACGAGTTGCTATACTGTAGAGCTGGAATAAAACAGTAGTTAACCGACAGTCAAGGTAGTTTCATGTTAGCTACTACTCCGCAGACAAAAGCAAAGCAGTGGCGACGAGGATTTTAGTGAACGATCCAAAATAGAAGCTGTGGTAAACGAATTAAAGATTATCGCAGAACAGCAATCCAAGCTATTAGATGAGATAGCGAAAAAAGTTTTCAAACAGGAACCAGACATCTCGCAAGGTAATACGAAATCATCGGTGGAATACTCTCTTGAAGTCTTGCCTCGAGATATTAATTAATTTCATTTTGATCCGGACAATGGCATTACATTTCACAAATGGTATGTACATTCCGTGCAACAAAAAGAGCCGCAAGTTTAAAGTTAAATAACAACAATTTATTATGTAATTTTTCTGTATTTTACATTATTCACATATAACCCAATTAAAAAAGTATGTTTTATGCAATATGTAATTTGTTTTCAAAAAAAAAAAATTTAGTTTTTCGTTCGAAATCAAAAAATGCTTCATTTTGTTCAAATTTTTAAGGCAATGTTATTTCATAAAAAATTTAAAATACAGTAAGCCAACAATATCTCTTTATTTTTATTAAACTTAAAAATGTATTTTCAAAACTTAAAAGTTTTAAAATTGAGTTTAAAAAAAAATTAGTACTTTGTAGTACCGCCCTTTGCCTTAATAACGTCTCGAACCCTATGCATGTATGCAACTGTACATAGTGAATATTTTTAGCAGAAGAGTGCTATTGCACATCAACAACCGTTAAAAGCAATTTGGACATCTTGGAGACTATTTAGCACGAATTGAGCCGGGAAGATATGAAAAAGCAAACCACGTGCGGCTCTTTTTGTTGCGCGGGGTGTATGATACTCAGATTTATTCGAGAGTGACGCATCAAAATTGGATGACGCGGTAAAGATGAGATTACTGATGAGGAAACTTGGTGCGCAGGAACATAGTCGGTATGTAAATTTCATTTTACCCAAGCAACCCAAAGATTTTAATTTTCCGGAAACTGTAGAAAAATTAAAAAACATTTTCGGAACAAAAGAATCTGTGTTCAGAATGCGTTACCGTTGCTTACAGCTAAAAAAATTAGACAGAGACGACTATGTGGCTTATGCGAGCGAGGTCAATAGACAGTGGGAAAACTTTGAATTAGCAAAATTGTCGACTGACCAATTTAAATGCTTGATGTTTGTCATAGGTCTTCAATCTCCTTCTGATGCTGATATCAGGTCCCGTCTTTTAGCATACTTGGAAAAAGATAAAGGCGAATTAACACTGGACAAATTGATTACGGAATGTCATCAAATTTCAAGTAACAAAGAAGATACCCAACTCATTGAAACAGCACAATCATCTTTATCAGTTAATGCAGTTAAACAAAAATATAAAACAGACACCAACAAAGGTGATCATCATAATCGAAGCGAATCAACGCATATACCTAAAACTCCATGTTGGAGCTGCGGTAGTATGCATTTCTCGCAAAACTGTACATACGAAAATCACATATGCAAGCAGTGCCACAGACAAGGACACAAAGAAGGTTATTGCAACTGTTTCAGTAGAAGAAGTGAAAAGCCACAAGCACAAACAACAACAACGTCTACAACCAATCCGGACAAGAAAAGAGGAGATAAAAGCAATACAAACGCTACCACAACGTTCATTTAACACAGTACAGCGTTAATCATGTGATGAATTCTAATCGTAAATACGTAACATTGGAAGTAAACAATTTGACAGTTGTTATGCAAGTGGATACGGCATCAGATGTTACAATTTTGTCTGCAAATACCTGGAAAAATCTAAAGAAACCTCCTCTAGAACTAGGAGAAAGTGTTATTAGAGATGCACAAGGTAATCAAATGGAAATTTTAGGAAGTTTTTATTGCACAGTAAAATTTCTCAATCAGACTCATACGGCAAAGTGTTTTGTTAGTGACAGACCTAACCTCAATTTATTGGGAATTGATTTAATGGAAAAGTTTGGGTTGTGGAATAAATCATTAAGTCTCATATGCAACAAGGTAAATTTAGAGTCCCAACAAAAGCTTACCAATTCTATTAAATTACATTTTCCAACAATTTTCAATAATTCACTGGGATGTTGTACCAAAACAAAATTGAAGTTATATGTTAAAGATAATATTGCTCCCATTTTTAGACCGAAACACCCAGTTCCATATGCATCAATGGGCGCAGTAGAGATTAGAAGGCATGGGCATCATCTCCCCTGTTGATTTTTCAGAATGGGCTGCTCCAATTGTAGTGGTAAGAAAACCAAATAATAAAATTCGCATTTGCCCTGATTACTCTACTGGATTGAATGCTGCCCTACAACCGCATCAATACCCACTTCCTAGGCCAGAGGATATTTTTATTAAGCATGCAAATAGCAAGTACTTCACACATATTGATTTATCAGATGCTTATCTTCAAATACAAGTAGAAGAAGATTCAAAACATTTTTTAACAATGAATACACACAAAGGTCTTTACCAATGGAATAGACTACCACCAGGAATTAAAACGGGTCCCGGATTCTTCCAACAGCTAATGGATACCGCGTTGGCAGAGTTGGAGAATGTTTCAGAGCACCACGATCAACTTCTGTATGCTGTTTTAAGCCGATTAAAAGAATTTGGATTTACAATCAAAATCGACAAATGTAATTTCCTAATGTCCGAAATCCGTTATTTAGGTCACATACTGGACAGCCAAGGAACGAAACCTGATCCGAGGAAAACAGAAGCTATTAGAAATTTTTGGGCGCTATAAATTATTATGGGAAATATATTCCAGGAATGAGTAGACTTCGGGCACCGTTGGACCAATTGTTGAAGAAGGATGTAAAGTGGTGTTGGTCACCAAAATGTGAAAAAGCATTTCAGGAATTCAAACACATCTTGCAATCGGATTTAGCGCTCACCCTTAACGATCCGAATCTTAAAAGATCTCCATAAGGGTCATCCAGGAGAGGAGCGTATGAAATCTCTTGCCAGAAGCTATGTTTATTGGCCTGGTATTGACGATGATATTAAACAATTTGTCAAACAATGCAACAATTGTCAACTCGCGGCAAACTCTCCGACAAAGGTAGCATTAGCATCATGGCCATTATGTAACAAGCCATGGCAGCGTATACACATAGACTACGCTGGACCTACGAATGGTAGTGTTTCCTTATAGTCGTGGATGCCTATTCAAAATGGACTGAGATATTTCCAACACACTCGACTACGTCAACAGCAACACCTAAGATTCTATCACAGATCTGTTCCAGGTTTGGAGTTCCTGAAGTAATTGTATCGCAATTTACAAGTAGTCAGTTCAGAAACTTTTGCTTGGTGAATGGAATCTCGCATATTAAGACGGCACCATTCCACCCACAATCAAACGGGCAAGCAGAACGAGTTGTGGGAATATTTAAAAAGGCTCTACAAAAATTAAAGGGGGAAGGGAAAATAGAAGAAATAATCGATACTTTCCTTCTAACTTACAGATCTACTCCAAGTAAAACTCTTCAAGGAAAATCGCCCGCAGAGTTAATGCTAGGTCGACCATTATGTACTACATTAGACTTGCTTAAACCAACAGAGTCCAGAGCGTTGCATGAGAATGTCTTACAAAACACGCAATACAATAAAAAGCATTCGGCAAAGCCTAAGTATTTTAAGGAAGGGGATTCAATATTTGTCAGACAATATTCATCTTCGAAGCCAATGTGGAATACAGGTAAAATAATAGAACGACTTGGTAAGGTTAACTATACCGTCCTGATCTACAATCCAAAGAGGCTGGTTCGAGCACACGCCAATCAATTAAGACATCGGGAGTCATCAACGGAAACGCAAGATAAATTTCAACTTCCGCTCATGACCTTGCTAGAAGACTTCGACTTGCCGAGGTCTTATGTGAATCAGGAGACCAGTAATACTAATTCCACGAACGTCACCCGTGGTAAGGAGTGCAAGCGCCACGATGATGACCACTTGCACTCCGGTCGAAACATCCATCTCACTCCTAATAGTGGAAGAAAAACAAGTGTTTTTTCCTTTTCATTTTTAAACAAATGACTTCCACCAAGTGCTGCTGAAAGGTAACTTTCTGATCTCACCCAGGACATTCGTCTCCCAACTACTGCAGAAAGGCCAAAACAAGCTCGGAAGCCACAGCTTCGTTATAACCCGGCAGATTACAACTAACAGGGGGAGATGTTGGCAATACGGAATAATATAATATTTTTATGCATTTGTATATGTAAATGTAACATCCATTCTTGTCTTCCTCTTTAGAATGTATGTATATAAGTTAGTATATTTTACTTATATGTACGAGTTGCTATACTGTAGAGCTGGAATAAAACAGTAGTTAATAGACAGTCAAGGTAGTTTCATGTTAGCTCCTACTCCGCAGACAAAAGCACAACAATGAGAGAGGAGCTGAAGAGAGTGAGACAGGATATACTCGGACTCATCAGTAGCATGCGGTCACCCCAGGATCTGGCGCTAGCACGTGCTGTGGCAGTTCCCGGTACCACTTCGTTCTCTAATGAGAGGAAGAAGGATAGCCGGTCCCTTCCACCTCTTGCAGAGATTCCGATCATTCCTCTCCAGGCTCTAATGAGAAGCTGGAGAGTTCAGATTTTACTCACTGTTCGATTGCAACAACGTGTGGCACGACCACGGCCCTGAGATCAGGTCTCATGCTCTACTGACTGAGCCGGGCATTCCTGTCTAGGACGGCGGACGGACGGACTAACAAAAAAAATATTCGGACGGACGGATGATTAAAATTTGGACTGTCTAGAATTGAAAGACTTTCACTGCCGGATGTCTTTAGCGTGAAATCTTCCCAAAGGCTTCCCTTGAGTGTCCTCCAGTTGGTATAGACTTTGCCCAACACGCTTGACGATTCTGGCTTTGTTGAATTTATTTGCCAACTTCGCACTGATGCCTTTTTCCATGTCGCTCTGAACGAAGACTACAGAACACTTCCTGACCAGGAGTGTACGTAACGTCACGACAACGGGTGTTATAGGCCTTTTCATGCTTGTCATGTGCGCGCTCAAGGTGGTCTGACAACCGAGAACGAATCAACTGGAGACGGTCTGCTACAGGCAACACGGATATATCACCAGTTTTCAGTTGGTCTAGCTGTCTCAGGACTGGATAGGCTGAGCCATGCTGTACCATGTGGTGGCCAAAGAGAGCATAGTACGGGTCTGTGCCAATGGACTGGTGTACTGAGGTTCGCAGCGCATTACCTATGGCTGGGAGGTGTAAGTCCCATGCACTATGATCATCTTGTATATAAGCGCGGATGGCAGATAGGATTGATCGGTTCACTCGCTCTGAAGCATTAAGGTGCGGAGAATACTTGGCTGTTTTAACATTTTTTATTCCATATTCGCTCAACAGCTTCTGGAAGATATTTGAGGTGAATTGCCTACCGTTATCGGAGAAGATTGTTTCGGGAACTCCCAAAACGGACAACACATCTTTCTCCAGGAAGGCGTTGACTAGGTCGGCCCTTTCGGCGCGCATTGGCTTAATGAGAACAAATTTGGTGAAGCCATCTAGCACTACAAATATAACAGTGTTACCCCGTTTAGTGCGAGGGTACGGACCAAGGAAATCGATATATAGGAACTGGAATGGACGATGGGCTGCCCAAGGCTTACCCATCGGCGGTCGCAAAATAGTATTAGGTGACTTAGTTTCTTTACATACCTGACAACTTAATACGTAGGCGCGTACATGTGTTACCATGTAGCGCCAATAATACTTTTCGCGGAGTCTGGCTAAGGTCTCGTGAAAGCCTCCCTGTGCTGACTGAGGTGACTCATGAGCCTCACGGATCAAACCTTCCACCAGACCCGATGGAAACCAAAGCTTCCAGGTTAAGTCCTCCTGCATCGAGTCACCGCTTCGGGGTTGGGTTCTCTTATATACGTACCCGTCCGAGACACAGAGATCAGGCAGTTGTGTTGGGTTAGCAAGCACAGCCGATTTCAACTGCTCATACTCTTCCATGGAGAAGTATGGCGAGTTTAAGTCTACGTCAACTGCACTTACTTTCAACTCCTCTGCCGTTCCAGTGTGTGCTCGAGACAGAGTGTCAGGGACCACATTCTGCGAACCCTTACGATGCTCGATCTGGAAGTCAAAAGCCTGCAGTTTTAAACTCCATCGAGCTAATCGTCCGGAGAGATCCGAGTGACTCATCAGCCACTTCAGACTAGCATGATCTGTGATGATAGTAAAAGGATGTCCCTCAACGTAAGCTCTAAACTTCTCTACACTCAACACAGCAGCGTAGCATTCCAGTTCAGTAATTCTGTAGTTGCGCTGTGCTGGATTAAGCTTTTTCGAAATGTATGCTATGGGTCTTTCAGCGCCCGATTCATCAACTTGAAACAACACACTACCAACACCCGAAGTGCTAGCAACACATTGAATATAGAACTTCGTAGAGAAGTCAGGTGTCGTTAAAATTGGTGCACTATACATTGCTTGTTTAAGATTTTGAAAAGCCTGCTGTGCTTCTTCCGTCCTGGAGAAACTCTTGCTCTTCTTTAAGCAGTCTGTGATGGGGGCTGCTAGGGTTGCATAATTGGGGATGAACCTCTGATACCAACCCGTCATTCCGAAAAATCTGCGGATTTGTTTGGCAGAGCGGGGTATGGGGAAAACTGCCACCGCTGCTACTTTCTCGGGATCAGTTTTCAGAGTTCCATCTCCAATCATGAAACCCAAGTAGCGGACTAATTTTCAGTTTAGCAGTTTGAAGGTGTGAACTGAAATCAGGTGATACGACTAGTAAATCGTCAAAGTAAACAAAGACGTGCTCACGCAAACGACCAGGGATTATTTTGTCCATTAGTCGACACATTCTTTGAGGGGCATTGCACAATCCGAAGGGCATGACAGTATATTGATAAAGCGGCCTACCGGGCACTGTGAACGCTGTCTTCTTCCTTGACTGCTTCTCCAAAGGAATTTGCCAAAAGGCGTCCTTCAAATCGATGGACGAAATGAAGTGCATATCCTGCAGTCGTCCGAGCAATCCGTCGATATGGGGTAAGGGGTAGGCGTCCTTCCTAGTGACTAAGTTCACCTTGCGAGAGTCGAAACATAGCCTGACTTTCCCAGGTTTGCGTACAAGTACGACTGGGCAGTTCCAGGAACTGTTGGACTCTTCAATTACCCCTAACTCCAACATACGGTCGAGTTCGTCGTACATCAGCTTTTGAATTGCTGGAGAAATGGGATAGTGCTTTTGTTTGATCGGCAAGGCATCGCCAGTGTCGATGACATGTTCCTCTAGGTGGGTCTTTCCCAAACCTAGAGCTGTAAATGAAGGGAATTGCGCAATGACTGTGTCAAGTTTTGTTCTGTCAGGGTTACTCAAGGAGTGAAAGTTCGTCTCAACCGAAGAAGAGGCGGTACGTCGAGAGAGGAGATGATACTTGGAGCAAGTTGAAATGCTCGCCAGAAGTCGACGCCTAAATACAATTGCTGGCTTAGACCAGGCACTATAAACAAGGTAAGAATTTCGGTCTGTCCTCGGAAGGTGACTGCAGTTCGTATTGTGCCGGGGACGGACTGGCTAGTACCGTCGGCGGTACGAACTGAGGCTGTCAAAGCGGAGAGTTTAAGCCTGAGAGCTGGACAAACTCTAGGGCTTCTTGTCCCAAGCAACTCACACTTGCACCGCTATCGAGCAAGCCTAAGACTGTCTCGTTGCCTATCTGGACTTTAACGTAAGGACGACCGTCGTCCTGGTTAGTTATTACAGTTGAAATTAAAGACTGTTGAGTTCTTTTCCGTGCGCGTTATCTCTCTCTAAATATCTTCCATCGTCGTCTTTTTTTTTTGGCTGAGAGGAAGCCTCACTTCCTCAGCAAAAATGCGAGCTCTTATTTGCTCGTAATTTAGTTGCCTCTCATGCAAGGACATTCCTCGCATGAGGCAAAAGGGATCTGTCTGGGTGGTACTCTCTTTATGAGTGGAATCAGTCTGGGTATATTGTGACTAGGCAGGGTTAATTCAGGGTGTCGTCGAAGTCGCCTTGCTGATCTTTATCTTCGGCGAGTGGGGTACCCTGCTTCGACCACTCGCCCTGGCGTTTTCCGGGTTACACCTGGAGCACTTAGGTGACACTACTCCTGGTTGACCACAGGTGTAGCAAAAAAATCTCCTGGTCTCACTGGGACAGGAATGGAACGAGTTCCCACTATGCCGCAGTTCCAGCAAGTCACGCGACCAGCAGCTTCAAGGGTGCGCCTCACTTCTTCCACTCCATGATGTCCGCTGGGGTGAGAAGTGCAGGTGCAGGTATCACTATAAGAATGGAAGGAGCGTCCCGCAACGCCACAGTTCCTACAAGCCACTCGACTTGCCGCGTCTGGGGTGCGCCTCACTACTTCCATTCCCGTCCCAGGGAAGTCGGTTGAATCCTCTGCTTCCTGGGCTATATCAAAATTAAGTTCGTGCACGTCCGGTCTTGTTGAGTCTATATGATTCGCGTCTTTGCAGCCAGCGTTCAGCCATACGGCATAGGTTCTGCAGTTGATCCATGGATCTTACTGTAGCCGTCGAGAATTACTGACCGATACGGGGATGTAGATTGTACCTGACAATCTGAACTAGATCGACTTCCGGTGGTGGCGTTCTCATGTGTTCCACAATCGACCGGGCTTTGCGGAGGTAGCTGTCGCAGCGCTCCGAACCCTGGCGGAGTTTCATCAGAGTCGTCTTCGACATGCGGGAACTGAAAGCTAGTCGCTCGATGCGAAACAAAAAGTCTTCAACAGTAAAGACGGGGCTACGACCAGAGAACTGAATCCCCCAAGACGCCATGATGGAAGGGCGTCTGCGTTGATAATTAACCCTCTCAACACCAGGCCTATGACTATGCTGAGGTAGCTGACGGGGCACATGCTCGAAGAGTCGGGGTGGCCATCTAG
This sequence comes from Leptarthrus brevirostris, assembly GCA_964036015.1. Taxonomy (NCBI): domain Eukaryota; kingdom Metazoa; phylum Arthropoda; class Insecta; order Diptera; family Asilidae; genus Leptarthrus; species Leptarthrus brevirostris. The sequence continues at coordinate 47,770,270 of OZ038373.1, forward strand.
GGCTCATTTCAGCTTGTCGAGGCAGTGAATCCGGACCTATCGAAGGAGCTGGGCAAACATCATCAGGTCTGGCGGGGCTACTGATGGACCCTGACCTCTCCAGAATGGACTGCGCTAAGTTCGTTCGTAGCAGACCTAACATCTCCTTTTTCAGGACCTCCATCTGCGTCGTCAACTGATCAACAGTGACCACTGAGGCTGCCGTAGGGTGCAGGTTCTTAGGCGGGGGAGGAGTAAGCCGAAGATTCCTCAAGTCTTCCAGCGGCTGAGCCTGACTAGTAGTAGGAAGAGTCCAGGCTCCGCTAAGGGACAAGTTTGACCCGAAGTTAGGCGGTGGTTTAGACAGATCTGGCTGAGGCGCCGATGCCGTGCCTTTAACTGAGTCCGAGGAGAACCTTGCCGACCCATAGGTTTAGTTTAGAGCCTTTTGTGTTTTGCTCCTGGTCACTGGTGGTGTAGTAAGGACTTGCGCCTGTTTAGGTTTTGCCCTACGCCCATGGTGAGCGGAACATCGAAAAAAATTCTACTATAGGTATTTATCACCCACTGTCAATGAGTTTACTAGGCACTGTCCGTGAGGTACTACTTGTACCGATAGAGCGCAACAAAAAAAATTATATACGTGTGAGACTGAAGGCCTCTGCCAAATGTGCGGGAGTCCAACTCCTAATGTCGTAGCACAAACTTAAGTCTGGAGACAGCAAAAAAAAAACAATCGAAGAGGTCGCAGCACAAAATCAAGTTCGAAGGCAAAAAAAATCAGAGCTATGATAATTCAACAAGAAGTATGTCTAAGAACAAAATTCAAAAAGAAAAGAAACAACCTTACTGCAAAAAAAAACCATAAGCAAAACTGCGAGAAAAAGAAAAAACTTAATCGAGCCAAAATCAAAATAAACAAAATTTAAAAAAAATGTCAACTTATCCGCAAAAAACTCAATCAAAGAAATTAATCAAAACAAATTATTTCAGGTTTCCCCAGAAGCCTCTTCTCCATCTTGCATAAGGATGGGGAAGGTATAAAGGAAAGGAGGTAAGGAATCAAACACAAAAACAAAATTCAAAACAGAAAAAAATCAATAACAGTAAAAAAAGGAAAAAGGGGGGTTTAAGAAAAAAAAAATAAAAGAATTTACCGTATTCACCAAAGAAAAAGATTAAGGAAAGAGGAAAAAGGAAAAAAAACATTTTTTTTTTCAAAAAGATTAAGGAAAGAGGAAAAAGGAAAAAAAAATGGAAGTGAGAACCTTGATGGTTCCCAATACCCAAAACATCTGTCCCGCCTGTGGAGCTAGGAGTTAACCCTGAGCTTAAGCAAACTCAACGAACACTTTCACGGTCATACCAAGACAGCATCGGGACCGTACAAGCATATGCGACCTGTGAAGTGTCTCGTTGGTTACTGCCTAAGTCGGGTGTTCGTCCGACTCACCAGCTCCCTACGACATGAGACACTACTGATCACAGAGATAAGGCATGTCAGAAGCAACCTCGGACATCGCTAAAGTCACCAGCACTAATCCCGAACATCAGTCATCCCATGTCGAAGACAGAGCAGAGTTGGCTAACATGTGTCCCATTTGCTAAAAACTGACATGCCTGTGGACACTATTAGACATGTCAGAACAGAGGTACTAGACCTCGAAGGTGCTTAATGGAAAGGGAAGAGACGACAGCCGTTTAGGCCAACATTGCCTAAGTCCGAGAGGGACTAGCGGATCGGCCTAAGCTGACATGTCATCTCTTTTGAGGCACGAAGCCTCCAGAAGATGCTGGAGTGTCTTCCCTAGGGAAGACATGCTTCGCGTTGGGCACCATGTTTATGTAATGTGTGTGCGGAATGTGCAACGTGAATTTGCCGCAGGATGTTCAAGTGGCACGCGCTAGCTGGCAGCACGTCCTAGCTCGCCGGTATGGGGTGTGAGAACATCATCACACATCCACAACAGAATTCCGCGTGCCTGTGGCGAAGAAAGGTTGTGGTCTGCCACAAAGGATAAAAAAACAAGAACAGATGAAAGGAAGAACAACAGGTCTGGTGTCACCTGCTGTTCCTAGCCAAACTGAACCATCTTAAAAAATCGCAAAGAAATAAGAAAAACTAACCCATATGCGATAGTTCAGTCTATAACCCACGCCATCCCTGTACCTGGCTAGGGTACAGGCCCAACCTATAAAGGGCGCTGAAACAAAAAAAAACCGAAAAGATTAAATCATAAGTGTTGGGATATAGGAAGAAGGGATGAGGAAAGCAAGAAGGGGAAGAAAAATCATATTTAAAATTTCATCTTATGGAAGCATAAAAATATATTACAGCAACTCTACTGGTCCTCATCATGTAATCCATTATATAACTCTAGAACTATTTATTCATTATCTCATGTATTTATCTACCAGTAACTCTATTTCCAATGAAGTAATAAAATACAAGTAAGTTTTCTAACTTAGGCTGCAAATATTCAATACGTGTTTAATATGTTATGGCTAATTGTGTTATAAAAGAAGACTAGAAAGCCACTATAAAATTATTGTTCATTCGTGCTTTCCTTATTAATGGGTCAAACTTTTACAATTCAATCCAGGACTCAATATTAATTTTACTATAAAATTGTAGCATTACTCATTTTAAATGAGCGCACGAGCTCAACATCCCATATGAATCTTAATTTAACTATGTAAATACATATCTATACATGAATAGTTAATACGCAACCATAACTAAATGAGAGGCCTACTGATAAAGCTTATGAATAAAAACTGAAAATTAGGTAGGGTTTCCGAACTAATCGATTTGTTTTTCTTTCCTATTACTGATACTTCCGAATGGATAGGTTACTGATTTTCCGAGAGCTAAATAAAAAAAACCAGCACAAACTCATACCGACGAATAAACAGAATTAAGAACCATCAACACGCTATATTATATTTCCCGTCACGGTTGTCTAGCTAGTTTTGATACAGCACGTGTGTGAAGCGATAAGTTAAAATTATTTCGATTCCTTTTTTATATAGAATAATGTGGGATATGTGAACTGGTAAATTAACCTAATTATTCAATATTATAGCATTCATACTAAACTTATTTGTTCGGAAAATATAAAAGTGTCCAATATCTGTCCGAAAAGTTAGTGCAAGGGACAGACTTCGACGGTATGTTACTGTAATGTAGCGCCAGTACACTATATTTTCTCACGAGCCTAAAACCGATAAATTAAAATGAAGTGTTTCTCATGTACACTAAAATCAAAACTAAACCCTTCAGATAATCTGTAAACAATCCCTTACCGTCATAATTTAAATCCTCTAAAAATACTTAAACCAAAAACACAGATAACCCAAATCCAAGAAATACTTTCTTAATTACTCCACAACGTAACCCAAACTCATAAGTAAATTCCTAAACAATCCAAGAAATGTTTTCCTCATTTCATAATTACTTGACGGTGTCAAGTTGCGTCATGAGAATTTCGTTCAAATGGAAATTATGTCAATGCGGACATAAACAAATCGGTCTCGTGCTGCAATTCAAAGTACTTGAATGCACATGACTTTCCCCTGAAATATTTTCTGCTGTTATCAGCATCATTTTTCTATTTACTGAAATTGACCGAAATTCCAATTGGTCAATTTAGTAAATAATCGATACTTAACACCCATTTGATGGCGGGGATGATTTCTCTTAATAAATATAGAATTTTCATCCGAAGATTCAGTCAGTAATTTTTATTCTACCGACCTGGAGTGACCCCCCACCAGAGGTAAGGCCTCCAGTGTTGCACCGAAATTAAGAAAAGATAACTAAAGTTGAGAAGTGAAAATTCAAGTAGAGATGTAGACTAATTAAGTGACATTACTCAATGTGTAGTTACTCGTAGAACGTTTTAAGTGAAAGATAGTGCAAAAGTTAACCAATGTATAGTTAATTGAATACCCGTGTAAAGTACTAAGGAAATAAAGACAAATATATAAAAAAGAAGGATCGTATTATTGAATCAGGGCTGGTGATCTTCGCAAAAAGCACTCCCAGTTCTTTGCTACAACCAACGAGATAAATAATGAAAAGGAAACTTAAATAAGTAGCATAAAACATTCAATTACCATACGGGGGTGATTGTTAATATTTGAATTCAAAATCTTTCGAAATAATTATAGTGGAGAACCCATCGATAAAGCTGGCGTCTGCCCTTCGCAGCCTATATTTCTTAGTTCGTTAGTTCGTTTTAACAACGAGTCAGTAGACAATAGTCTATTGTTTAAATAAATTTTGATAAATATACTAGTTAACTATTTGAATTGATTTTTACTATATTATCTCTAGCAATAAGTTTATAGATATCTCGTGCTTAAGAATTCCATTGGATATATTTTGTTTACACAAAATACGAGCTCCTAGAAATCTTTATTATGTAAAGCCATATCTAGATAAAATAAAATTTCCCACGCACCTTTTGTTACCAACAAACATCTATTTTTATTATTTCATCTTATAGATCTAATTAGGCTAGTAGAAAAAGGATATAAATATATATATATATATATTTATATAAATATAAAATTAACAAAAAAATTGTAATACCAGTTACAATAATAAGCCAAGACAATATCATGGACTGCAGGGATTAGTTTTGTAAAGTAATTCTATGTTTGTTTTCAAAAGGAAAATTTACTGTATTTATAAGAAGAGTATTGGGAATGATGAAAGAAGAGGCACCGCAAATCCGAGTATCCTTGTAGTTTTACGCAGCCTTATAAATTTTATTTCTACTCATTTATAATATATGCCTATTGCGTCGACGTATTGAAATGAAAAGAAGTCGCCGCACAATTCGAATTGTTTATTAAATCGAGAAACCGATCAAATATAATCAAGACATTACTCCACTTGAAGTTTGTATTAAGTCAAGATAATTATTCGAAGCAGCTTATAATCAATTAGTTACTTTTACACAAAAAGTAAATAAATTTATGTTGTCAGTATATCCTTTTATTAACTGAACTGTATCACTGATTTGTCAACGTATATGAAACTTTGAACATTTTTTGGGTGAAAGCTTTTTCCCTCGTATCAATTAGAAAACAATACTATCATTTCATATCAAAATTTTATTGAACTATATTTTATAATTATGAAATCATGAAAAAACTTATGAATATATGAAACTATAATTTATAAGTTTAATTTTGATATTACCTTGAAAACTGAATTAGGAATAGAACGAAGTGTTAAGTGGTATTTCTTGAAGGGTAATACCTTCCCCGTACAGTAATACAAAAGATGAATTTTCTCTATTATTAAGGTATAACTTAACTACATATAAAATTTTCCTTTTTGCCCAGTTATGGTAGTGTTTTAATTGTGTTTTGATGAAATATAGCCTCTACTTTATATATGTACATAGATATTTTTCTTGTACATTATAAATTTTGCCAAATATGGGGGAATCAAAATTAGTTTCACTCTTGTTCATATTCTGTTGACTTTATTTCCTCTATTTAATCAAGAGTTTGATGAATTATTTTTTTGTATGTGGTAGAAATTTTGAATTTTGTCAGAGTAAAGTAGTAAGCCTGTCGTATTAATTCGATGATCACTAACTAAGTGAATGATGGAGTGCTAAAGAGTAGCCGAATTCCTCAACACCCGCTCTCTTCTTCTCCTAGTTCCAGACAAATTACCAATAGAAAGGAAATATGTAATAGTAAACAGAGGTCTGTACATAGTCGTAGGATGGGGAGGGTTAGCCCTATAAGCCTCAGACCAACTGGAGGCTGAGGTTGCTCTTCCGCCAGGAACATGCTAGTGTATGCTCTTTTATCCTATCCCTTTTATTTTGCTCCCTTAAAATTTGTGTGCTTTCCTATTTTTATTGAATAGTCTTCGGTCCGGCTATAGGACACAAAGAGTGCCCGCATTATGTTCGGGTGAGTGTACCGATGAATGTGAGGCAAGATCCCACACCGATCCAGCGAGCTAAGCACGGCTAGCTAGGCGGGCCCCTCACCTCTTTGGTCACTGACCAAGTCTGCACGGCGAATAACGCTCACCCCGGTGTTTCCCATAATCTTCCTATATCCCTTGGTTGTGAGCTATGACTAGGTTGTGACAAACAATTTAGTGCTCACAACCCTCAATCCAATCCATGTTCACATGCAGCCATCTGTTGGTTGCCGGTGAGCATGGATATCCCAATTTCCCGACAACAAAATGGCGCCCAACGAAGGGGACCAACAGGCTTCCGAGACTACAGCATATGGCTTACAGCTGATTTGCTGACCGGAAGCACATCGTTGGGCTCTATTCCCAATTTACCGACAACAAAATGGCGCCCAACGAACGGGTTCAACAGGCTTCCGAAACTGCAGCATTCGGCTCGTAGTTGATTTGCTGTCCGGAAGCACTTCGATGGGCTCTCATCCCAAGTTACCGACAACAAAATGGCGCCCAACGAACGGGTCCAACAGGCTTCCGAAACTGCAGCATTCGGCTCGTAGTTGATTTGCTGACTGGAAGCACATCGTTGGGCTCTCATCCCAATTTACCGACAACAAAATGGCGCCCAACGCATGTACCTAGTCCGTATTAAGTACCTGTCATGAAATAAAATATTATTATTCATTCAAATTGAATATAATAATGAAAATGAAATATGCAATCATTAAAAAATGAAATATTCAAACATTGAAATATTATTTCAGTTGCATCAAACGGATGTAATTAAATTCGCCTAAACGGCATAAATTATTTCAATTCGCGACAAACAAATCGCTCAAGTTACCGCGCATTCCTTTCCCAGGAAATTTGTAGCGCATTGGTAACTTAAAAATTCTAATAAGGCATTCAAGCAGATATGGTACCGAACGAAATTAAATTCGTTCCCAGATAAAGGTGCCTATCTCAGCGATTTCTTAACATACATGGTATCTTTCTCAGGCATTCACGAGTAAGATACAAAACGAAGAAAAAGCTCTGGGAGCTTTCTTAATGTGTGTCGTTTTGATCGCGATCTCCCGCTACATCGTCTTCGGCCTGCAAAAGAGGGACCGAAGAATAAACGAAATGAAAGCTCAAAGCTTTCTTTTCATGTAGATACGGTTGATCAAAAGAATCAACCGAGAGATTCGGAGACTTTTGTTTTAACCGTCTAAGTAGTCGCGCGTATTAAAATCGCCGTCGGACTGGATCGCCTCGGATCCAGCCCGATCAAAAAGAGAGTTTTGTTGTGGTCGCGATCGTGGCGAGTCGCGAAGAGTTGGAGTTTGATTTAAAACGTAGTCGAGTGTGAGTCGAGTCTGGTATAATCGGCGGAGCAATAAAGTCGCGTTTTTTTCCATACGTAAAGCAAAAAGAAAGTTTTTTTAATAGTAATTAAGGGAAATGTTATTAAAGTATTTAAGATCTCTATAGTTCAATTTTCAATTGTGAGTAAAAAGAAAACAAACAAAAGTTATAAATTTTACGGAAGTGTTCGAGACCTTATCATTTCAATTATAATTAAAAGAAAATTTGCAAAAGTGTTCAAGGTCTAAGTGCGAATTATGAGATAGTTTAAGGTTTATGGATTTTAAGTGAATTTAATAGTAATTAAGGGAAATGTTATTAAAGTATTTAAGATCTCTGCAGTTCAATTTTCAATTCTGAGTAAAAAGAAAACAAACAAAAGTTATAAATTTTACGGAAGTGTTCGAGACCTTATTATTTTAAAAAGAAAACAAACAAAAGTTATTTTAAGTGAAATTAATAGTAATTAAGAGAAATGTTATTAAAGTATTTAAAATCTCTATAGTTCAATTTTCAATTGTGAGTAAAAAGAAAACAAACAAAAGTTATAAATTTTACGGAAGTTTTCGAGACCTTATCATTTCAATTATAATTAAAAGAAAATTTGCAAAAGTGTTCAAGGTCTAAAGATAAGTAAAGTGCCAATTGTAAACTAGATTAAGGCATCTAGACGATAAGTAATAATAACTGTAATAGTGAGAAAACCTATAAAGGTAATTAAAATCTATCAACGTAGAGTGTTGTTATTATTGTGTGAGATTGAATACGGACGGAACCCATAACCTAACAATTGGCGAAGCCGGTAGGATCGAGGAAGCGTGGTAAATCAAAATTACCGTAACAGCTTGAAAAACCTTGATCAAAGACCAAACCAAAAGGGGTACCTCTAAGCACTCCCGGGTAGTCAATAGCCCTGAGGAGTCACCCCAACGCTTCCACAAAGTGCAAGCCAGCACCACCGGTGGAATAGTGTGGGCTCCGTCCCAGCCCGAAGAAGACGACATCATTCAACACCACCAATCAACACAGCACCAGTAACAAGTAGGAAAAGGGAATCGCCGAAGCAGGCACAAGCCCCCCTTTTTCCCAACACAACTTTAGTACTTCTAACAAGGGAACGGTAAGCAGGCCAAAAGCCCCCCTTGCAACGCCGAAAAGCAGGAGTTGATGTCCAAGGACACCCACTCTACGCCCGCTCATTCACCAACTGAAGAGAAGACAGAGGACCTCCTCATAACCTCCCTGGACCTGGAGATCGGCGAGGAAAAAACACGCCAGGGTTCCCAGTCATCGATATTCACCGACCAAACGCTGTTACATGTTCATCACGCTGTGACCTAAAATGAGAAGGATTAGTGAACGAAAGGAAAATAATATTGATAATTTATACTTACCTGCAAAATGTGTTGTCCGTATTAGAATCTGCTATAAGATTGATGCTGTAGAAAAAAAATTTTATTTTTATTTTAGAAATTGAAACTACCGAGTATTTGGTTAGTCGAGCACGATCCGTTCTTATGTTGATTGGAGTCTTACGCAAAAATTTGGATTTGAAGGATACAAATTAACATTCATCTGCCAGTCGTATCCACGCATGTTGGAGTACATGAGGAGAAGGAAACACAAAACTGAGGAACGATCGCGAGCAAGATGAACCATTCTGGAGACCTGCAAGAAACAAAAACTAGAATTTGTAATAAGAATAGGGATTAATAAAAAATGTACTTACTTAAAATGTAATCGGGTAAAGGCAATGTACTGAAGTCACCGTATCGATTTTATCTAGGAAGATTGAGTGGTGCTTATTTCATATAAATGTACATTAGGTTGAGTAAATACTTACATGGTTTGCATTTCGTTCCCTCGGGGATTTTTGAAGCACTTAAGACACTTGCACTTAACCTGCAAACACACCTCACGAAAATTGGATTTTCGACGTGTTCTTCATTTTACCGAAACAAACGCGGCACGGAATTGGATTATTCGTAACCCAGGGCATATCTTTTAAAAATAATTACGCCCCAAAATCGGATTATTTAGAATAAATATTAACGTAAAGTCACCTGTCAAATTTTTCCTATCCGACGGAATTTCTAGGCAATTACGCATCTTTAGATACAAATAATTATACCAAAAAGAAGCTAAAGATATGGGGAAGATTTTTAGAATAAAAACCAGAAAATAATATTAAATAAATTAAAACCGATTTAAATTTTTGAGCCGATTGGAAAATTAGCCTGGAATTTCCACAGAAAATCCAAATACTGGGCAAAAATACATAAATGTCATGTCATATAGAGACCAAAAGGTCAGTCGAGTGAAAGTTTTCAGGAGGAAAGTTAGTGAAAGTAGTTAAAAAGAAAAAAAGGGAACAAAGGATGAGTTGACAGTGAGGAAGCACTAAGAAGAATCTGGAGCACGGAAAAGATAAGTACCACTTTGATACAAGTTCAATTGCTTTGCTCTTTTGCATTTTAATAAAAATTCTTTTTGGTAATTTTCTGTGCACTGCCTTGCCCGCGTTTAAACTTTATTGGTGTTGTGTAAATAAAGAAAACCGAATTCATGTTATTAATTTGCGTAATCAATTTTGAAGAATTAAATCAACATAGTTACTTTCGTCAGGAGTTTTTGTTTACAAAATTAGAGTTCGTGGACTCAGCAGAAAAACCACGTGGCGCCCACGACTGTTCTGCGTCGACACCTGACCCACACCTTAGCTAGCCGGCGAAATACGCGCATTAAAAGGTGCGTGTAACATTTTGGCGCCCAACGTGGGGCCAGAACAATCTTTTTATATAAAAATTTAGAAAAATTGCAAAATAGAAATCATCGAAATCAAATGTCAACAATTTGAGTTGAAGTGAAAATTGTTTCGCAACATTTAGTGTGTCTAGATTGGCAAGGCAGTGTGTGTGAAAAGAACTTTAAAGCTGATTTCACCTTTAAGAGTATTAAAATTGAACTCACCACAAATTTAAATGTTTTTGATTTTTTTTTCTCTTTTTCCTTTCGTTCACCCATCACTTTTCGTATATCGTGTATTTTCCTGCTTTTAATTTCTTCATATTATATTTTATTAAACAATTTATTTTATTTATATATATATATATTAAACAAAACACATTTGATGTTAACACACAATAAATGATCACACTTGCTTCGAATTTAATTTTTGATTTTTTTTTGATTTTATATATTTTCCCACCTCACAATCTTCACAATAAATCACAGCACAAGACACTAGTTTTATTTTCACAAAACGTAGTTCACTTTAAAAATTAATTCAAATACACGCTTCGAAATTATTACCGCGCGATCACTTTGTAGGAGATGCACTAATCGGCTTGGGAAATTTGGCGATTGATTTTTAATAATAAGTTGACTATAACAGAGAATTCGAGCCCAAGTGTTTTGTATTCTCTTAAGTGAACTGAGTTGTGATGTCACTGATATTCAGCGTATTGTGCGTTAACTTGATTATACCTGACCCTGGCCAAAACTTGACCCAGTTTTGCAAATAAATAGCATCGAGTTGAGATAACCATACCAGCTGATTCGTTTTAATACTCTCTTAACAATTTTTGGGAAGGAAGCCATAAGCAAATATTCTGTATATATGTTAAGTATCGAGCCTCTTCCTCTAGTTGATTGTATGTAAATATTGCTAGCCGTTGAATATTTTATTGCTAGCAACACTACCAAATGCCGACGGGTTTCACTTCGGAATATAATTCATTTTACATCACGTTATTTCTTTGATAGATTTTCCTTGTCTGATTTGATAGTAGATATTATTATTATTTGATTATATAGTAGATAGAATTTTTGGTTAGCTTGTAATATTAGAATTAGTGATTTTGATTACAATTGAATTTTCTTGTGGTAACTAGCGATATTTCAAAATTAGACATTTTTCATTGGGTTAGGTAAAAGTTTTATTTTTGAATTCTACCAATTTCATCGTTGAATATTAGATAAATAATATTGTTAGCGGTTAACCCTTCATAGTTATAAAGAATTAAGTTCTTAGAAATCGAGTAGGTTAGCACTTTATCATAAATACTGTAAGTTTACTTTGGATAGTTTAATTGAGTCTTTACCTTAAAGTTCCTCAAAATTTTTATAGTTGATTGGATATTTAGCATTTTCCTAACTTCATCTAAAATGGAGATTAATAGATTGAACCAGGAGGAGCTAATATATGAGCTCACGGTAAGAGGGTTGCCATCGGGGAAAGTCGAAGAAATGAGGGCTAGTTTGCGTGTAGCTTTGAGGGCAGAAAAGGAAGGAAGTTCTCTTATTGAGCTTGAGTACCCTTACACATTCGTCGAAGATAAAGAGGCGTTAACGAAGAAGATCGCAGAAATTAAACTGCTATTAGATGCTTTCGAGGGTGAGGAGGGTTCAGCAGACCACAAAAAAATTAGCACTAAACTTAATTGGGCGTTGACCAGGCTCAGCAGGGTAGTAGTCGTAGACGAAGAACAAAAGAAGGAAAAGATAAAGATTCGCGGTGAAATAGTGCATTTGTTAGGAACCTTACAAGGTAAAGTGGATGGCGGAGATGAGACTAGTGATGCCTCCGAATCTGTGGAGGAACCCTCAACGCGCACTCCTGTTTCTCGAGTAGCATTGTATAAATGGGATGTGAAATTTTCCGGTGAGCAGAGTCAATCCCTTAACTCTTTTCTGAACAGGGTTCAGGAGTTGGCTGATGCACGGGGAATTAATCAACAGCAGTTATTCCTATCCTCACTAGATCTTTTCACAGGACGAGCCTTGATATGGTATCGGGCCAATAAGGTGATGTGTCATTCTTGGGCTGATCTTGTCAGAGAATTAAAGAAAGAGTTCTTGCCGAGATATTACGATGACAGGCTATTAGAGGAGATCAAGAGAAGAACCCAGGGCAAGGATGAAACTATAGGAATTTACGGCGCCATAATGACCAACATGTTTGCCCGATTGACGGAGTCCTTAACTGAAGCGCAGAAATTAAGAATTCTAAAAAGGAATATCAGCCCTTTTTACCAGGCTCAACTAGGTCTCACGGAAGTAGCAACTAATCCAAGGTTAATTGAACTTGGAAGACGTTTAGAGACGGTCCGTGCTTCTGTGGAATCCTTTGTTCCACCTCCTTCTAGAAGAGCTAACCAGCTATTAGAACCTGATTTGGCGTATGTTGCCGTTGAGAACCCTTCTATATCAACCATTTCCAATCGCGACTCACGCACTAACGAGACAAGAAGCCGGAGGTGCTTTAAGTGTGGGAAATTAGGCCACTTCGCAAGATTTTGTAGGTCAACGCTGAGGTGCTTTGGTTGTGGCACGCCGGGGGTAATAAGACCCAATTGTAATAATTGTAACCAGAACAATGATAACAGGCAAGTTCCGCTCACTCAAAATAGGACATCGCAGAATTCGGGAAACGCGGGTGGAGCTCGAGTTTAAGCGGCGAATCGAGTTTTCCACAAGAAGCCGCAGAGGGAAAAGACTTAGGGATTGTTGGAAGTTATGATGTTGCGGACATATATAGCACTTTGGTGGATTACGTTTTCACGCGTGTTGAAAACGATATGCGTCCTCATCTCACGATTGATATTTTTGGTATAAAGTTCTGTGGCTTGCTCGATTCGGGCGCTTCCCGCACTATCATTGGAGGTCCAGGTTGGAAAATCATAGAAAGCATGAATCTTACACTTAGAGTTAGTAGTGCAAGAACCGTAAGTCTTGCGAATGGTGGTACGATAGATGTTCTCGGAGAAATCAGTCTTCCAATCAGATTACAACAACGAGTGCAAATTTGCGATGTGTTAATAATACCAGAACTTCCTCACTCCATCATATTAGGCATAGATTTTTGGCGAGTGATGGGCATTCAAACCAATTTTAATGATAATTCTTGGCAATTCGGTGAGACATCAATGAGCTTACATGTTAGTGCACTCCAATCGCAAAGCAAATTATCTGTAGAGCAGAAAAATGAGCTCGAGGCCAGCATTAATAACATCAAAAGTATGATGGGTACGGGGCTAGGATGTACAAACCAGATAGAGCATATCATACGAACTGATGCTGCGCCGATTAAACAGAGATATTATCCTGTTTCACCCGCGATACAAAAGATAATTTATGAAGAACTCGACAAAATGCTAGAGGCGGGTGTAGTAGAGCCAAGCGACAGTGCCTGGGCGTCACCGATTGTTATGGTCAGGAAAAAGGATGGGAAATACCGATTTTGTATAGATTACAGAAAATTGAATAAAGTGACCAAGAAGGACGCCTATCCCCTCCCATATGTCACTGCTACTCTGGACAAACTGCGTGATGCTAAATTCATGTCTTCGCTGGACATCAAGTCCGCATTCTGGCAGGTGCCTCTCGAAGAAAACTCAAAGCAGTTCACCGCCTTTACTGTTCCAGGGAAAATGCTTTTTCAATTCCGTCGTATGCCCTTCGGTTTAACCAATTCACCAGCTACTTGGCAGAGGCTAATAGATAAGGTACTATCAGGCGACTTGGAGTCTAAGGTTTTCGTATACCTCGACGATGTAATCATTGTTACGCAGACCTTTGAAGAACACAAGAAGGTGTTAGGAGATGTTCTCCAACGTTTACATCGTGCAGGTCTCGTAATTAATTATGAGAAGTGCGAATTTTGTCGTGCCGAGCTTCGATACTTGGGATATGTAGTAGGAGAACATGGGTTACAAGTGGATCCTGACAAAGTGAGATGTATATTAGAGGTGCCAAACCCGCAGAATGTGTCAGAGGTTCGAAGATTTGTAGGCATGGTCGCCTGGTATCGAAGGTTCGTTCCGCACTTTTCTACGATGATTGCTCCAATTACAGCACTTCTGAAAAAGAAGGTCAAGTTTACATGGTCAGAGGACTGCGAAATTTCCTTTCGTTCGATAAAAGAAAAATTAGTTAGTGCACCCATTTTAAATTGCCCAGATTTCAGTTTCCCTTTTTTCATTTATACCGATGCTTCCGGTTATGGTCTAGGCGCAGTTCTAACGCAGAAAATAAATGAGGAAGAACGAACAATCGCTTACCTGAGCCGTTCTTTAAACAGATGTGAGCGTAATTATTCGACAACTGAGCGCGAATGTCTCGCCGTACTGTGGGCAATCGAGAAACTTCGACCTTATGTATAAGGAAGTCATTTTACAGTGGTAACGGATCATGCTTCCCTGGTTTGGCTGCAAAACCTGAAAGATCCCACTGGCAGATTAGCCGGATGGGTTATGCGTCTCCAGCAGTACGACTTCGTTATAACCCACCGAAAAGGAAAAGAACACCTCTTACCGGACTGGTTGTCTCGCTCAGTCCCAGTGGTTGATTGTTTAAGCCTCAATGAGGAGAGCGGAGATAAATGGTTGTCTAATATGTTTAAAAGGGTAAAAGCTAATCCAACTAAATATCCTGACTGGCGCATCAAAAACAATGTGTTATAACGGCACTGCGCTCAGAAATATCCGGACTTAGCCTTAGAGAATGAGAATTGGTTGCAAGTAGTCTCCAAAAAGGAAAGGAAGGACATCATTTCCAAGGCGCACGATTTACCCACTTGCGTACATGGCGGAGTTGCGAAAACCTACCATCGAGTTGCTCAACATTACTATTGGCCAAAAATGTAGGCCGACGTGAAATCATATGTAAAAAGGTGTACCATATGTCAGACGATAAAGCACGAACGCAAAAAACCAGCAGGTCTGATGGCTACGCGTTCTATCCCTAGCAAGCCATGGGAATGTATAAACATTGACCTGATTGGTCCTTTACCCCGCTCGACTCGTGGCTATAAGTATATACTGACCGTAGTTGACCAATTTACCAAATTTCCCATGCTCTTTCCCTTACGTTCAGCCAGCGTTACTTCTATTTGTAGGCTTTTAGAAGACTTCGTGTTTTTACTGTTCGGTATTCCAAAGACTTTAGTTTGCGACAATGGCGCACAATTTAAAAGTTAAGATTTCAAAGCGCTTTGTACTGAATATGGGTCAGATATTTCATTCACGGCATTTTACCACCCCCAAGCGAACCCAGCTGAAAGGACTAACCAGGTTGTTAAATCAATGCTCCGAGCTTACGTAGCGGAAAACCACCGAGTGTGGGATTCATATCTTGCTAAAATAGCATGCGCAATCCGTACGTCAGTGCACGATGTATTGAAATTAACACCATATTTTGTAAACTTCGGGAAAGAAATGGTAACACATGGTAGTGAATATAAAAGTTTGGGGAACGGCATAAAATTTGACGCTGATATTAGGTCAAAAGTGCTAGAAGACGTCAGGAGAGATGTGAGAATGAGGCTAATGAAGGCTCGTGATTCTTCTAAGCTCCGGTACGACCTGCGTAGGAGGGATCAGCAATTCTTTATCAATGATTTAGTTTTGAGAAAGAATTATGTTCTATCCGACGCTGCTAAATATTTTAATGCCAAACTAGCGCCCAAATACATTCCTTAAAGATAGATTTTATCATTCTTCCCCTTCTGTTAGCACAACATTCCGAGCGCGTAATCTTACACTTCTCTTGTTCAATACTATATTTTATAGTTTTTTCCAGTTTTGTTATTGCAAACTTATAAAGCCTTATTATTCCGATAAGAATCGTTGGGAGTAGACTCTGTACAGGTTGGCGTCTTTCATGAAGTTTGAATAATAAGCCTTCTTATTAAGGGATCAATCGAATGAAGTGTATGTTAATAAATTCTAATAGATCATATTTTGAATTTTGTTTTGTGAGAGATCAGAAACCGCTAGAGTTTAGAATAATTTAAGTATTAGTGTAAAATCCTATGTTCGAGATTTGATGCTCTGAATATACTTTCGCTGAAATTAAGCAATTTTGATACAAGGTGTAAATATTCAAGTAGACTATTTCTAGTAGCTATTAAGAGTTTCTTGCAGGACACAGGAGCTTGAATTAAATCGGTGCCTTTCTGTATTAGCATAGATCAGAGGAAACTAGAGAGGAATATACGAATTGGAAGTAGTGTGTTCGATTTTTTTTTGCCCCTTTAGTAATGCTAGGGTAAATAGAGAGCTTAAAAGGTTCCGATCCCCTTGTCAATATATACATATACTATATGCAATTATGTAAATATATACATAGGTATGTGTAAAACTTTCCTTTTAATGTGCTAGCAGTGACATGGCTACAAATATACATGCATATAGTTACGTACGTAAACAAAGAAAGAATCCAATAAATGAAATGTCCTACTTACACTTCCTGAACGTTAAACGTAATATCTGAGTTTCCAAAGTATGAAAAAAAATGAATTGCTTAATAAGGAAGGACGTATGCACTTATATTATGGGGTTAAACCAGTGAGTATCTTCGACGAAGCACCAAAAACACTTGGCTTAATCGAACTTTTAAGACCCGAGAGTCAATGATGCATAGAGTAGCTCCGAAGAACCTGCGCTAGGTTCCCTTCCTTTTCCAGTCAACACGAACTCACACACCCGTTTTAGCCGGAATTCCGAGTCGGTGATGTGTAATGAGTACAGTTGATAGTTGGAATAAGGATTATAATGCCGAATACATCCAAATTATTAACGTAGTTCATGCAAAATTCACCTTCAAGTAAGCTATATGCAGAAACATTCAGGAAGGCGGGCTCAGCAATCTTAGGTTGATTTTCCAGTTGGTCTAGCCAATGAGCATTATATTTGTGGCTTAGTGGCTGGTAGACAATGCGTCATTTTCAAAATAACTATTCTAAATTCATTCTTTGTAGAAAATATGTATATATGTGCATATGTGTGTAGGTGTATGCGAGAACAAGGGATTTATTCGACCGGAAATAAGCTAATAATCTGTGTATAACATAGCCAATGACTGATGATGTGCAAGGGTTCTCTTTTTCGTTAAGCATTCACTCCAAATTTTTGTATTATTGAATTCATATAAACCTTAGTTAGTTAGTTAATGAGATTTTGAGGAAAATCTCCCGGAGGAAGAGGAGGTAATGTTACATGTTCATCACGCTGTGACCTAAAATGAGAAGGATTAGTGAACGAAAGGAAAATAATATTGATAATTTATACTTACCTGCAAAATGTGTTGTCCGTATTAGAATCTGCTATAAGATTGATGCTGTAGAAAAAAAATTTTATTTTTATTTTAGAAATTGAAACTACCGAGTATTTGGTTAGTCGAGCACGATCCGTTCTTATGTTGATTGGAGTCTTACGCAAAAATTTGGATTTGAAGGATACAAATTAACATTCATCTGCCAGTCGTATCCACGCATGTTGGAGTACATGAGGAGAAGGAAACACAAAACTGAGGAACGATCGCGAGCAAGATGAACCATTCTGGAGACCTGCAAGAAACAAAAACTAGAATTTGTAATAAGAATAGGGATTAATAAAAAATGTACTTACTTGAAATGTAATTGGGTAAAGGCGATGCACTGAAGTCACCGTATCGATTTTATCTAGAAAGATTGAGTGGTGCTTATTTCATATAAATGTACATTAGGTTGAGTAAATACTTACATGGTTTGCATTTCGTTCCCTCGGGGATTTTTGAAGCACTTAAGACACTTGCACTTAACCTGCAAACACACCTCACGAAAATTGGATTTTCGACGTGTTCTTCATTTTACCGAAACAAACGCGGCACGGAATTGGATTATTCGTAACCCAGGGCATATCTTTTAAAAATAATTACGCCCCAAAATCGGATTATTTAGAATAAATATTAACGTAAAGTCACCTGTCAAATTTTTCCTATCCGATGGAATTTCTAGGCAATTACGCATCTTTAGATACAAATAATTATACCAAAAAGAAGCTAAAGATATGGGGAAGATTTTTAGAATAAAAACCAGAAAATAATATTAAATAAATTAAAACCGATTTAAATTTTTGAGCCGATTGGAAAATTAGCCTGGAATTTCCACAGAAAATCCAAATACTGGGCAAAAATACATAAATGTCATGTCATATAGAGACCAAAAGGTCAGTCGAGTGAAAGTTTTCAGGAGGAAAGTTAGTGAAAGTAGTTAAAAAGAAAAAAAGGGAACAAAGGAAGAGTTGACAGTGAGGAAGCACTTAGAAGAATCTGGAGCACGGAAAAGATAAGTACCACTTTGATACAAGTTCAATTGCTTTGCTCTTTTGCATTTTAATAAAAATTCTTTTTGGTAATTTTCTGTGCACTGCCTTGCCCGCGTTTAAACTTTATTGGTGTTGTGTAAATAAAGAAAACCGAATTCATGTTATTAATTTGCGTAATCAATTTTGAAGAATTAAATCAACATAGTTACTTTCGTCAGGAGTTTTTGTTTACAAAATAAGAGTTCGTGGACTCAGCAGAAAAACCACGTGGTGCCCACGACTGTTCTGCGTCGACACCTGACCCACACCTTAGCTAGCCGGCGAAATACGCGCATTAAAAGGTGCGTGTAACATGTAACCCCAGCACAACCAGGACCCAGTTCACAACAACTCACCCTCAGGAGCGGCACCGTCCTCCGGCGAATAAATCAAAACCAAGTAAGCTTTAAATATAATAATTTTAATAATTTGTACGAGTCTGCGCGAGAATCCGAACGCCTAGCAACTCTCTATTCTAACCTCCTCGAAAACCGCACTCTTTCAAGCCAAGCTAGACGGATTCTCGCGCATACTCCCTCCTGAAGAAAATATTGAAAATAATTTAGAGAGCACAAGTGAGGAAAACCTCATACAATCCCTACAAGACTCCCTGCGAGAGATTACCTTAAAGCAAGGTCTAAATCGATTTCTCGCACAAGACTCGCCCGCCACCGACTCGAACCAGAGCTCCACTATGGCGACCGATTATACAAAAATTGTTAAGTTAACTTCGCAAATGGTGCCTATTTTTTCAGGATCAGAGTTGCACACATTCCTGGGTTGCTGCCGCCAGGCCAAACAGTGTCTCTCTGAAGGGGAGCAAGGCGCTTTCCTCAAAATCCTTCCCACAAGACTTCGTGGAGGAGCATATCAACTGTTGGCCTCTGATGTACCGACAACATTTCAAGAATTCGAAGCAAGGTTAAACGCGGCATACCTTCCCAGAGAAATTTACCAGGAACTGGTAAACAGGCTCATAACAGCTCACCAAAACCCCTGCGAAACACTCACCGCCTTCACGGCTAGAGTGAAACAGTTGCTGGCCCTCTGTAAAGAGGCCGCACAATACGGAGCTGCGGCCACCCCAGCTGTAACAACGCAGCTGGAGGACTTTGCGAAAAACGCAGTCCGCAGCGGGGTTACGAATCCGCACCTTTGCCAATACCTCCTCATCGTCACCGACGGCACGCTCGAGGCGCTGATCCATACAGCACTCGACTTGGAGAAACTACAGCAGGGCGCCCAGTTCACGCAAACCACAACAACCCAAGGCTTCCCTGCCCCGGTTGTTGTAGAACAAGGCTCAAACATGCCGGTCGCTATGGACCCAACTGCCAGAATACGGGCATTCCATAGAACCCCATATACACCTGTTCGCAATTTTCCGCAGCAAACGTTATACAGACCGCCGCCACCACAGAACTTCCGCCGACAGACTCCGCCATATACGGCTCCTCCTCAACGCTCGTCTCCCCCACAAATCGACTACCGCCACCAGAACCTATGGGACGCTAAGAGCCAGGGAAACGACGAGCAGTCGACCGAAAAGACCCCGGATCGACACTAAAAAGTAAAAATTTTAACAAAGGGTCACTTCAGCCGCCCGAAACCTGTATCTCTACAGTTAGTCTTCCGTTGGATATTAGCCTGAGCGGTAATACCAAACTTGTAGTAGATACTGGCGCTGAGGTTAGTATTATAAAAAAGAAAGCAATTAAGAATCTCGAAGATATAAATACCCGAGAAACATATATTTTACAAACACCATTTGGTACCGGAAAGACGCTGGGAACATGCCAGGGCAATTTTACATTAAAAAATAACATTCCCTGCAATTTTCAGGTAATAAAAACCTACCCGGCCTTTCCGACGACGGCTTGCTAGGAAACGACTTCCTAGCAAAGAATTGTAACGTTGAGGGCCCGAATAAGGCATTGCGATTCCCTCAAACGGAAAATAACCCTGAGGAGTTTGCTGTTCCATAAACAGCTGCTTTGGATAACCTGTGTTCTGAAAAAGGGGTCAAAATGAATACCCGAACGGATAGCGTAGAGCCCAGAAAGGCCGATCTGACAATCTGTGGTACTTCAAAAGTTTCTCAAGAGGAGAACAATGACCGCCGAACACTGGAAAGCGAGATGGACAAACCGACTGAGAGTGATTTGACCTGCGAAATGAGGCAACAACAAATACAGTTGAAAGAGCCTATATGCATACCTGCTAGGTCACAGATCATAGTCGAGGTTCCCTTGCAGCTGCAGGAGGAGATGCTCTATCTGTCGAGAGAGATAGACCAAGGAGTCTTCCTAGCGAATGGCATACTCCCCACTGGTTTGAAAGCAGTTTCTGTTGGAGTTCTCAACAGACACAATTCACAAGTAGTTCTGACTACCATTAGTCTGCATCTAGTCCCTGTCCACAACTACACCGTCGTCCAACTGAAACAGGATTATGAGGAAATATACAATCAGGCAACCCCGAAAAACACCTGCAAAAACTTTGTATAGTAAGGATGACTTGGAAAATTATCAAGCTATCTTAAAAGAAACTAACGCCTATAAAAGAGATCATAAAGCGGCTGGTCAAATAAAAGGAAGTAGAGCTTTCAAGTACTTAGAAATTATAAGTAAACTGGTTTCTCATGAAGGCAAGGGTTTGATGCATATACCCAGCATCCACGCACAAAGGAAATATAAGGAAACACAGGAACCAAAGGAAAGGAAAACAAAATAAAACAAATGTCGACGGAGCTCACCTAGACAGAAGGAATTACGATGGCAAAAACCCATCAGCTCCCACCTCCTCTCAAAATAAAACTTCGAAACACGTCGACATTGGAAGCGAGCTCACCACAGGGACGGTATTTTCAAAAGCTCCAAAATCATCCTTCACAGGAAGTAAACAACAGCGAAAGAGCCTATTAGAAGACGAAAGCGAGTTCGCCTTCAACATGGCAATTTACGGCGGTTCAGAAACCCCAACTCCATCGTCATTTAGTATTAAGAGTGATTTAAATAAAATAAAGTGGGGTGAAAATTTAAATAAAGATAAAAATATTTCTGATTTCAGTAAAATAAGTAAATTAAAACATAAAAATAAAGAAACAAATATTTCTAGCGCCGAAAAAATGGCCACTTTACAGCATGTTAAATATTTATTCCAGGAATATGAAGAATCGGAAGACCAAAGTAATAACCCGCGTCTCGTCAGGTTAGACCAAGAGCTCAGCCTGGACGTAAATCTGAGCGCGGAGGAAAAACAAGCGATATCAGAACTCTGTTACGAGTATAACGATATCTTTTTCCTCAAAGGTGATCGGCTAACTTTCACTAACGCCATCACTCATGATATACCATTGGTGCAGAACCAAGCACCAATCAACCAGAAAATGTATCGCTTGCCAGAGACGCAGCGAAATGTAATAAACGAACAGCTTCGCGAATTGCTAGAGAACGACAAAGTGCAGCCAAGTATGGTAAAAGCCCTTGGAATTCACCTCTCCTAGTCGTCCCCAAGAAGGCGGGACCAGACGGTGAAAAAAGGTGGTGCGTCGTTGTCGACTTTCGTAAATTAAACGAAAAGACAATTGGTGACGCCTTTCCGCTACCTCGGATCGAGGATATTCTCGACCAACTAGGTCATTCTCGGTACTTTACCACCCTCGATCTTGCCAACGGCTATCACCAGGTGCTCCTAACCTCCTAACAGGATTACAGGGCTTGGAATGTTTCGTCTACCTAGACGACATAGTCATCTACGGTAAAAACCTTGCGGACCACAATAATAAGCTCCGCAAAGTCTTCAATCGTTTGAGAGAGAACAACCTCAAACTGCAGCCGGAAAAGTGCCAGTTTCTGAGAAAAGAGGTTGTTTATCTAGGCCACAAGTGTTCCAGTGAAGGAGCACTTCCAGACCCCAGTAAAAGGGCCTGCGTCCAAACTTTCCCAGTTCCAAGAACTGTACGCCAAGTTCAATCCTTTATTGGACTTGCCAATTATTATCGAAAATTCATCCCCGACTTCTCCAAAATTGTGCGTCCGATAACGAATTTGCTCCGCAAGGATGTCAAATTCACATGGACCGAGAAGTGCCAGGAGGCATTCGAAAGAATCAAAACTTCATTAATCTCTCCTCCACTACTTATATATCCCGATTTCTCGAAACCGTTCAATTAAACCACGGACGCCAGCAGCGAGGCATTAGGAGCCGTCCTCTCGCAAGGAGAAGTAGGACATGATCAGCCCATTGCCTACGCCAGCCGTACACTGAACAAGGCGGAACGCAACTACTCAACTATTGAAAAAGAGTTGCTCGCCATAGTCTGGGCTACGCGTAACTTTAGATGTTACTTGCAAGGCCGAAAATTTACGGTCTATACAGACCATAAGCCTCTCAAAGGAGTCTTTAACGTAAAAGACCCCACTTCCCGTCTGGTGAGATTTCACCATAAACTTTCCGAATTTGATTATCAAATCGAATACAAGCCAGGAAAGTACAATACGAATGCCGACGCGTTAAGCCGCATTCCACGGGAAGTCAGCGAAGACTCAAATTGCCAACACATAATAGTAAAAGCGCAAGTCCACCATAAAATGGATTCGGACTAGGAGGATGAAATAACCTCCATTCGCAAAAATCGCCTAAAATGCAACGCTGTGACCCGGACTCAAGCGAAAAACGCTCAAACAGAGTCTAAAAGCCCCGAAATACGGGATCACACGCCTCGCGAAAACGATATAATTCCAAATATAGAAGAGGTCACTACAGAAAACCCGCCAGATACTAATCCGCTAGTTGACGATAAACCCAAGCCCCCTGAAATAATCACAAGCCCCAAGGAGATACAAACTATCTTACATGATTATCACGACTCTCCTTTTGGCGGCCATCAGGGCGTAATTAAAACATGTAAGCGGATTCGAAGGAAGTACTGGTGAAGGCACATGCTTGGCGATATTAAGAAATACGTTAAGCGTTGCAGAAAATGCAAAAAAATGAAGGCATCACCTCAGTATAAAATGCCGATGGTCATCACGGACATCGCAGAACAACCCTTCGACAAAGTTTATCTCGACATTGTTGGTCCACTCGAGGAAATTGACTCCGGAAACAAGTACATCTTGACTTTCCAGGATAACCTCAGTAAATTTGTCGATTGGTGCGCCATACCTAACGGGGAAGCCGTCACTGTAGCGCAAATCTTTTTCGACGAAATCGTCGCGCGCTACCGCATCCCTAAGCGAATAGTCACTGATCAAGGAAGCAACTTCCTTAGTGACCTGTTCAAAAAGGTATGTAAATTGCTACGGGTGAAGAAATTACAAACCTTTGCCTACCACCCACAGTCAAACGGCGCACTTGAACGTGCACACAGGCCGTTAATTAAATACTTGCGTACCATAGTGGACGAGAATCCCAAATCATGGGATCAATATCTGCGAACCGCTGCATTCGTGTACAACAACAGTATACACGAAGGGACGAAATTGACTCCCATGGACTTCCTTTACGGCTTCACAGCGGATGTTCCGTCTAATTTGAAACGAGACCCTGAACCCGTGTATAACCACGAGAGCTATTTTCAGATCCTAAGATATAATCTCCAAAGGTCTTATGCCATGGCACGAAAAAATCTGCTCGCTAGCAAGCAACGATCGAAATTATACTACGACAAAGCTGTTCGACCCTTATCAAGCTCTCTCAAATCTGGGTAGGACCATATCTGGTAATCGGTATACCATCATCAGTGAAAACCAACCCTAAAAATGGACAAGCGTACAGTTACGGTTCACAACAACCGTCTTAAGCCAAATTCGCCATACCTCCACTGAAGGCATGTACCACGCGGCGTAATCAAACGCCCATGCCCGAAATCCCCTTAGAAGAGGCAGTCTCAGAACCAAAAGAGCGGCTTCAACGGCCACAAACACTGCCCAGGGCACGGTCCATACAACTGGTCTAAACAATAGACACAAATAAATTTGAAGGAGGTCAAGAGAAAATTATTATAGACCCCTAGATAATGTACACAAGATAAAGTAAAAATTTTTACGCGCCGTGAAGTACTACCACAATCGTCGGTCGAAAAAATACCGAAGCGCAATGCAAGTACTAACCACTGTACTAACCAGGGATAAAAATACTATAAAAAGTAGAGAATATTAAGAAATAAAAGTAAAATGTTACGCGCCGTGGAATACTACCACAATCGACGGTCAAGAGACCGTAGCGCATAGTAAGTACAAACAAAAATAAAGGAAATAAAATTTGAATAAAATAAATAATAAAGTGAACAACAAAACGCTCCGTGGAGTACTACCACCATCTACGGTCGAAAAGGGACCGTAGCGCAAAGCAAGTACCAACAAACAAATAATATATATATAAATAAATATTTAAACATGACATATTTGGTCTCAGTATCCCCTAAGGGTACAGACAATAACGGCCAAGGGTAAGAACATAAAAGAAAATATATATATATATATATATATATATATATATATATATATATATCCAAATTCCCTCTACTCCCCTCTGTGATCTGTTCCTCTCCCAAGAACAGCTCACTTTTTCTAAGGGGGGAAGGATTGTTAAGTAGCTAAAAATGGTCATGAAATAAAATATTATTATTCATTCAAATTGAATATAATAATGAAAATGAAATATTCAATCATTAAAAAATGAAATATTCAAACATTGAAATATTATTTCAGTTGCATCAAACGGATGTAATTAAATTCGCCTAAACGGCATAAATTATTTCAATTCGCGACAAACCAATCGCTCAAGTTACCGCGCATTCCTTTCCCAGGAAATTTGTAGCGCATTGGTAACTTAAAAATGCTAATAAGGCATTCAAGCAGATATAGTACCGAACGAAATTAAATTCGTTCCCAGATAAAGGTGCCTATCTCAGCGATTTCTTAACATACATCGTATCTTTCTCAGGCATTCACGAGTAAGATACAAAACGAAGAAAAATCTCTGGGAGCTTTCTTAATGTGTGTCGTTTTGATCGCGATCTCCCGCTACATCGTCTTCGGCCTGTAAAAGAGGGACCGAAGAATAAACGAAATGAAAGCTCAAAGCTTTCTTTTCATGTAGATACGGTTGATCAAAAGAATCAACCGAGAGATTCGGAGAGTTTAGTTTTAACCGTCTAAGTAGTCGCGCGTAATAAAATTGCCGTCGGGCTGGATCGCCTCGGATCCAGCCCGATCAAAAAGAGAGTTTTGTTCTGGTCGCGATCGTGGCGAGTCGCGAAGAGTTGGAGTTTGATTTAAAACGTAGTCGAGTGTGAGTCGAGTCTGGTATAATCGGCGGAGCAATAAAGTCGCGTTTTTTTCTATACGTAAAGCAAAAAGAAAGTTTTTTTAATAGTAATTAAGGGAAATGTTATTAAAGTATTTAAGATCTCTATAGTTCAATTTTCAATTGTGAGTGAAAAGAAAACAAACAAAAGTTATAAATTTTACGGAAGTGTTCGAGACCTTATCATTTCAATTATAATTAAAAGAAAATTTGCAAAAGTGTTCAAGGTCTAAAGATAAGTAAAGTGCCAATTGTAAACTAGATTAAGGCATCTAGACGATAAGTAATAATAACTGTAATAGTGAGAAAACCTATAAAGGTAATTAAAATCTATCAACGTAGAGTATTGTTATTATTGTGTGAGATTGAATACGGACGGAACCCATAACCTAACATCCGGAGTAAGGACCTAGAAGGGAAGTAAAATCCCCTTTCTAGTATATGCACATTAAAGGAGACTTCACGTTTTCCTTGATAGCTTCGGCAGGTTGTTCGGACCAAATTCCCAAGGTAGAAGAGTTGATAGTTCATCTTTACGGCTTTCACGGCTAATAAACTTCTACTCCCCCTGGGCATGATCCTGAACGGATAGACCTCTACGTATTTCATATTGATCTTCCTTAACGGACCTGTTAGTAGTCATACACCTAGTATGCTACCTAGTTGCCTTCACGGCCTGCCTGAAATTATTTTCTCAATTTTCTTTTCTTTCCCTATCCCTCATCGACTAGAGGTTGACAGTGCGATGGATGAATCCAGTTCAGTGGACTCCGAAGTTGGAACACTCCAGAGAGAGATATCCTTTTGGCTGGGATATTAGCCAATGGAATGTCTCTGGAGATCGTCTCCAAGTTTCTGAGCAACCATCTGTTCCTGGTTCCCTCTCCTTGGACTGGCAATCCTAGTCGATTGATTCCCATCCTTATAGCCAGCCTTATTCGAAGGACGATCGACTCGAGTGCTCAGACTATTCCGGAGTTTACGAGCTTTCGCTTGATAGCTAGTGGTCTTGTCCGGAATAGTTCTGTGCGCTCATAGACGTCGGTCGAAATTCGGGTAAGTGCCTGACTTACAGCTTCATCCTTTCCCAACTAACTTCTTACCACCTGTTCCTGGCGAGGAGGCAAATCATCGGCAGCTGCCCGACGAGTAGAGAGAGCGGTCAGAGAGGGGGCTGACCACCTATATCTTTATTTAAGTGTATAAATTTTTTCCAAATTATAAAACTTCTTAGTTTTGGCCAATCAGTATCCACCAACTTTAACAAATCGTCGGCGGTTGGGTTCAAGCCCCAACAGTTTTTTTTCCACTTGGGGGGTACTGAATAGCATTGGTCGTGGCTAGTAGTTCTATATATATTTTTCTTTCTCTCTTTTTGTTGAAATTTTTTCTTTTGTGCAATAACCCATTTCTAAAGCTTTTTTTTTAATACAAATTTTTTTTGGGTCTTCAACTTTTAAACGTATCTGATTGTCCAGTCATTTCACCATGTTTCGCTCGCCACCAGATCAAGCAGCAGGAACTGCCGCTGCTCCAATCTGTACGGTGTGCCAAAGCAGCGACTTCGGTCCCAGCACGATGCCGCTGATCACCACCTGTGCGCACACATTTCATAAGACATGTTTGGCACAATGGTTGGAGCGACAACCCGACTGCCCAATATGTCGGAGAGAGTGTTCGATGGTGGAGAGTAGGGCGTATAATCCTAACAGCGGAGTCATCCCACGCACAAACACCAGAGGCGTGGTGACAAGGTCGCAAGCTAATCAGCGACCTCAAACACCGACAGTATCTCCAACTCCTCCGCTCGACCGAACTCAAACTCTAGAGCTACCACAGCCAAGGACACAGGAGTCGAGCCCAACCGAGGCTATTAGGTCAAGTTCGCCAAGCGTGCAAGCTCTGCTGGCCGGTCTAATAGGATAGTTATCCGATTTGATAACTCAACAGATCAGCCAACAGATTCAGAACCTGCACCTTCAGCCACCTGAAGCCACTGCATCTACGCACCGACCGCTCAATCAGAAGCAGAACGCACAACTGCCACAACCTGAGACGCTGCCACCAAGTTATCGACCACCTAATCAGAGGCATGCTCGCTACGGTGAGAGATATGCACCCAGACCAGACACCACGAGGTACCAGAGAAGGTCACCCAGTCCCATGAGGCACCGGAATTTAATCTACAACGGGAACAATTGGAACTTACGGGCCGAGGAATTTATCTTCAAGTCAGAAGTCATGGCGAGGAACACCTTGGCCGGAGACTTCAACCTAATGGCTGAGAACTTCGCCACTCTCTTAAGAGACCGACCATTAGATTGGTATTGGCAGTATCTTAGAAACCATCCCGAGCCAAGGTGGGACGACCTGAAACAGGCTTTTAGTAGGGACTGGACGCCGCCAGTGCATGACTCCGATACACTTTGACAGATGCTCTCCCGGAGACAACGCCCAGGAGAATCGTTTCAATTTTATCTACAGGATTTATTGTCCCTCAGACAGAGACTCCGACTACCAATGCTCGAGTCGGAATTTGTGGAAATTGTCAAGGATAATTTATTGCCTGCTACCCAACAGTAAATATGCCTCCACCCTGCATACAGCATTGCCCAATTACAAGCTATAGTCATGCCCATAGAAGGAGTCCTTCATAGGACAAGAGCTATGAGGCATCATAACGTCAGAAGGCTGGAGGAAGTAGACGTAGCACCACCTACAAGTTGGCAGACAGACTCGCCTGTCACGACACAGGCTGAAGAATGTTCGGCGATAGCTCGCGAAAACCCTTGCTGGAACTGCGGTGAATATAGAGTTTCGGGACGGCAGACATATTATTCGGTTATATGTCATACCGAGTCTGTCACAAGACCTATATCTGGGTGCAGATTTCTGGAAAGCTTTCCAGCTGGCCCCAGACATCATTAGCTCTCTCGAACTGTCCGCCGTGAATGGAACACCCATTGATGAAAACACCCACTGTCTGTCAAGCGAGGACAGAGCTCGACTTGAACTTGTGAAAGGTCTCTTTCCCTCGTACACAAAACAAGGCTTAAGGAAGACCCAATTATTGCAGCGTGCTATCGA
Organism: Leptarthrus brevirostris; assembly: GCA_964036015.1. NCBI lineage: Eukaryota > Metazoa > Arthropoda > Insecta > Diptera > Asilidae > Leptarthrus > Leptarthrus brevirostris. The sequence goes on from OZ038373.1 coordinate 47,799,076, forward strand.
TGTTGGAGAAGCAATACCAATTAAACAGCAACACTATCCCGTATCTCCAGCTGTACGGGCACTGATGGACGTAGAGCTCAAACGAATTAAGGACCTAGGCGTTATAGAGGAGAGCCAGAGCCCGTGGAGTTCTCCGGTCGGACTAGTGCGGAAGCCAGGGAAGATCAGGCTGTGCTTTGACGCGAGGAGAGTCAACGCAGTAACGAAAAAGGATGCATACCCGTTGCCGCATATCGACGGCATCCTTAGCAGACTCCCTCTCGCCAAGTTCATTTCCAGCCGATCTAAAGGACGCGCTTTGGCATATCCCTCTAGACGAGAGCTCCCGGGAAAAGACCGCTTTTACTATACGTGGTTACGTGGCTGGTATCGTAAGTTCATACCTAATTACGTTGACTTGTCAGCCCCCATAACAGACACGCTAAAGAAATCCTCCAAGTTTGAGTGGACTAGTGAGGCACAAACCGCTTTCAACCTTGTCAAGAAGAAGTTGACCTCTTCTCCGTTGTTGGTGAGCCTCGACTTCTCCAAGCCTTTTATTATCCAGTGCGATGCCAGCAATCAAGGCATAGGAGGAGTTCTGCTACAGCTGGATGACTTTAACCAAGAGAGACCTATCGCGTTTGTGTCGCAGAAACTAAACTCGGCCCAGCGTAATTGCACCGAAACCGAACTAGAGTGCCTAACCGCGATTATTAGCATTCAGAAGTTCCGACCGTATGTGGAACTCATGCAATTCAAGGTAGTGACGGATCATGCGAGCCTGCAGTGGCTAATGTTCCAAAAGGACATTAATGGGCGTTTGGCCAGGTGGAGTCTAAAGCTTCAAGGCTTCAACTTCACTATTGAACACAGGAAGGGCAGTTTAAACGTAGTACCTGATGCGTTATCCCGTACACACTGCGACGAACTTTCCGCTATTGAACAGTTAACTGTTCAGGAACAAGGCCCGCAAGTGGACTTAGACGCACCGGAATTCGACTCACGAGAATACCAGGACCTTCGGGACCGAGTCGAAAAGCACTAGTCCTCCTTGACGGACCTAACGATTTGCGATGGATATGTGTACATAAGAACACAGCCCAGAACAGGTAACCCAGTTCAGGAAGAGGAAGGCTGGAAGCTCTGGATTCCGCGGGGCCTGGTACCCGACGTCATTGCGAGAGCGCATGATCCGCCACTGTCTTCGCATGGTGGCATTGGAAAGACCTTAGAACAAATACGGCGACACTTGTATTGGCCCAAAATGACCTCTGATGTTCGCGCATACGTATTAGCCTGTGACATTTGTAAAGAAACAAAAGCTCCAAACTTCACTTTAAGACCACCTATGCGAGCTCAGGTGTCAACAGAAAGGCCATGGCAGCGAGTATATATGGACTTACCGGGACCATATCCATGCACGAAAGGAGACCACGTATGTATCTTGATCGCTCTGGACCACTTCTCCAAATACACTTTGTTACGCCCACTGCTGAAAGCGAGCACTTCGCTCATTTGTAGTTTCACCAAGGAAGAAATTTTTCATAAATTTGGCGTCCCAGAGAACATGGTTACGGACAACGGTCCACAATTTCGGTCAGCGCAGTTTGGTCATCTTCTGGATAGATATGGCATTCAAAACGCACGGTAGTACACTCGCCACGAGCAAACGCCTCAGAAAGGGTAAGCCGCTCAGTCCTGGCAGCTATAAGAGCGTACGTAAAGGACGAACACGATAGATGGGATGAGAAATTAAGTTCCATAGCGAGCTCCCTACGGAGTTCCTTCCATCAAGCTATTGGTTTCTCTCCGTACAAGGTCTTGTTCGGCCAACAAATGATCGAACATGGTTCCACGTATGCACCGCTAAGACGGCTGCAGGCCGTAAACGAGCCAATTGACGTAGATTCTACCGATAAACTAAATCTGATTCGCGAACAGGCAAGGAAGAATTTAGACAAAGCCTTTGAACAAGGTGAACGGACGTATAACATACGGTCTAAGCCAGTGAGCTTCCGAGTTGGTCAGGAAGTGTACCGTCGAAATTTTGGTCAAAGCAGCTTTGATAAAAAAACTAGCGCCAAATTAAACAAAAAATTCATAAAATGTCGAGTTCGATCTAAAAAGAGCAGCTCCTTGTATGAGCTGGAAGATCTGAAGGGGAATTTGGTAGGAACTTACCACGCGAAGGATATACGGCCCTGAAGCGCGGCACCATGGCCTGGGAGAGTTTCGCGATGATAGCCCTACTGGAGTGCGTGTCCTCCTCTGATGATGATAGCTGTCCACACAATCGAGTCTTCATGGAGAACCTGACAATGTACAGACATGAGCTGATGGAGGAGGGTAAACACCACGCCAAGGTCCAGAGCAGGGCAAGAATCGCGATTCTCAATCTGGTCGTCGGCGTAATCATCCGGTTACTCGTGGGAGAATCACGGGGATTCATTTGACTCTCATTAGGACAACATGTATATCCCTGTGAGACAACCACCGAGGTTGTCTGACTTCTCTCTCATTAGGAATAAGCCCGGGGTAGTCTGAGTTCTGTCGAGCCGTGATGACGAACCAGCAGCGAACCATCCGATATCTGCGACCGGTCTGTTCCATATCTACCCTCCACCAAACCTAAATTTGGTCAGAATGGCACCGAGCCCTCAGCATATCTTACCGGAGCAAACACTTTGTTAGCACCTCATGTTAAAGCATGTTATTATGCATCCTTTAATACTCTCACAAACTGACTTTTACTTTCAGTCTAGCAGATGCCCACAGTATAGCTTCGTTATCTAATCTCCACGTTTGTCAGTATATCACCGAGCCTGCTGCACTCTACCAACACAAAACTATTTTGTGTCTGAGCCATATTTTATGCTTTAGCTATTCCTTTAACCCTTATTTTTGTAAGTGAAACGAATATACTTGCTTCGTGGAGTAGCTCCTCTCGTCAAGTTACTCCACGCAAAAATCAGCACGTCTACATACCGAATGGCCAATAGGATGAAAGCAGATCTCTCGACGTCTCACAACCTCTATCCTTATCCATGTTATCGCTTCCTATAGTATCACTTCCACCCACTTCCCCCCCCCCCTTCCCTTTCAAAGGTATTTAACTAATTTTAATTTTATTAATCTTGAGCTACTGAGTCGAATTGTCTCGTATGTCATGCATTTCTAGCGTAAAGTGCTGCAGCCTTGAGTTGTGGTTCTGTACTTACTAGTGTTCGACGTTCTCTTCTTTCCCTTTTGTGCAACCATTAAGTAAACTAACGTCATCGAGGTCAGGTATGATACAAATAGACAAATAAAAAAATTACTTAATACCACTTTCACAAACCAATCAAATTAGCTAGCGCATAGTCTTTATTGTTATGAATATATGTAAATATGAATGTGGTAGATGCGGGTGGAGATACTGTAGGTCAATTACGAGTCAGTTAAACTAGACAGTTGGATAGTCGGGCTCCTCAGTGTTATCTCATCTCCCCCTTAAATTCCTCTAACATCCCAATTATTTAATATTATTATTATGATTTTAGTCTCGTTATTATTTTGTAAATTTATCTTTTTATAAGTTTCTTAAAGCCTACTTTTCTTACATTTTATTATAGTTTTTTTGTCTTGAACTTTATTATTATAATTTAATACTATTATTACTTTCTTTGTTATGCACTCCACTGTTATGATTTCTCTTTTCTTATACTTTATTATAGTTTTTCGGTATGAATTCTATTATAATTTCTCTAGTTTCTAATTCTCATCCTTTATAACGTTTTGTTTGAAAGAAAAGAAAAAAAAGAAAGAAAAATAAAAATTTGAAAAAAAAATATTGGAAAAAACAAATTTTTTATGTAGATAATTTTTTTTCTCTTTCTCTTGAAGAAGACACTGCAAATATTGGGACCGGTGACATGTCGAAAGGTCTTCGTCTGAAATAATCAAAACACGTACTTCGATACGGTGGTCTGGATGGATTTCTCTTCTGGTTCAAATGTGTATTCTGGGAATGTCGAATCAGTTCATGTACTCCATAATGGTGCTCATACTCATCTGCGATGAGGTGGACCGAAGGAAAATCTAAGTTCGTAGACTAAGGGAACGCATTTTGGAAAATACAGTGTCCAGAGTTATAAATGACTAATGATGAACTCACAGCAAGGCGAAGCGACCGACCTCCGCTCGTTGCTACCTCTAGTCTAATGTAGGTAGGTTTAGTTCACCCCGAGCGGGCTGTACATGGACCAAAACCAAACAGTCAATGTGGCAACTCCTGATGTAGACACCCCTTGATGACCTTAACTAATCTGACTTTCGGGGATGGAAATAAAAAAGCTTTCTATACGCAACCAAATAAGTTAAGGAAGCTCCTGTTGCTTTTAGCTCCAGATGACCTTTTTCAAGTTACAGCAATCTTTCGCGAAACCTATCGTGAAGGGCTGACAACAGTATGAAAAATATTTTAAACCAAATCGGTACAGTTTCAGTTTTGATGAAAAGGAACCGAGATAAAACACTTTAAAGGCCATATCGTCCGTCTTAGGGATATCAACACATTATATATTATGGGATGTGTCTAATCAAAGTTATTGCGCCAGCGAAATTGTTTGGGAATACTAAGGCCGCAGTTGAAACCCGGAGGCATTGACTTCTCCAAGAGTTGAATTTCTCAGGTGGAAGCTGAAGAAAATACAATCCTCAAATATAACCAAAGCAGCTATAGTAATTAAATGCACAAGTCGGGATTCAGTAATTCCAGTTAAGATAGACTCCATCTATGAAAGCTTCAATTGAACCGTTAAGCCTAAATCCTTGGAGATAAGATAAAGACAATTAACAACAGATTGGATTTAAGATCAAATTCGGATCCAAGATGGAAGACAGAACGAGCATTGGGGTCTATGGACCAAGAATAAGGCGCTCGGTTCTACACCAACCATCTTTCAAGCAGAGATACATGCTATCGAAATCTGCGCACGTGAAATTACCAAGAGAGGAATACGCGGTGCTAAAATATATATCATGTCCGACAGTCAGGCGGTACTTAAGGCTCTGGGATCCTACACCTTTGAGTCTAAAATCGTCTGGGACTGTCTCACTGCTCTTAAAGAACTGGCCCAGAGCAACAGCATCACGCTAGCATGGGTACCAGGGCACGAGGGCATTGAAGGCAACGAGAAGGCGGATTTTCTAGCAAAAGAGGGCACGGATTCTCAGAAGCCATTCTGTGGCTACTCAAAAAGCCGAATAGCAATGCGCATCCGGTCATGGGAGGACGAATGTAAGCACTCACACTGGGCAAATATCCCAGGGTCAAGGCAAGCAAAGAGGTTTATAACCTACTCAAAACAGAAAACGAAGGAGCTGCTCTCACTCAGCAGACCAGATTTAAGGCTGATAACTGGACTTCTAACTGGTCACTGTCACCTGGGCTACCACCTAAAAAAGTTGGGGCTGGCTGATGATGACACCTGTCGATTCTGTCTAGAAGAGGAAGAGACAGCGGAACATATCCTCTGTCACTGTGAGGCCCTCGGCCGTATTAGGCTCAGACACCTTGGTGAGGCTTCCTCATCAACATCAGATATAGCCAAGCCAGTCCCCAGAAAAATTTTAGGTCTGATAAGGGAACTAAAGATTGACGGGGCTTCCTAATACTGAACCTAGATCAGGTCACAAAAGATCAAATTGGTCGCAGTGACTAAGGATGCGGTTAGTCCTTGATCCAATCCTTAATAATAATAATAATAATGATGAGCGACTAACTGAGGAGATTAAAAGGAGGACTCAGGGTAAAGACGAGTCCATTGGCATTTACGTAGCCATGATGGCGAATATATTTAAACGGCTCACAGATCCACTGAATGAGGGGCAACAATTGAAGATCTTGAAACGCAATATCTTCCCATTTTACCAAACACAACTGGGCCTTACTGAGATCTGAACTATCGACGACCTCGTAAAATTGGGTAGACAACTGGAGTCCGTACGAACCTCAGTGGAATCCTTTATCCCGCCACCTTCACACAGGTGAAAATTCCGCTGGAATAAGACAAAAATGTTTTAACTGTGGCCTCCCAGGTCATATTGCACGATTCTGTAGGCGCAATTTTAGTTGTTTTGGATGTGGTGCACCTGGAGTAATTCGGTCAAGGTGTTCGAATTGTAATAAATCGAACTCGGAGCAAATACAATCGGGAAACGGAGCCGGAGCTCGGAATTTAGTGGCGAGTCGAGTAATCCTCATAAAGCCGCTAAAGTTTTGGTAAATAGGGATATGGAAGGACATGGATTTGTGAGAGGAGGGAATGTATTGCACGACTTAGTGGATTATATCTTTGCATCAGTAGAAAATGATGTACGTCCTCATTTAAAAGTATCCGTTTTTTGAATAGAACTCCAGGGGTTGCTCGATTCTGGCGCATCTCGAACTATAATAGGCAGATCCGGTTTAGAATTACTAGAAAAGCTCAAACTGAAAATTAGAGAAACGGATTCGAGGAAATTTAGGTTAGCAAACGGTGGCGCGATAAATGTAATGGGGGAAGTAAGTATTGCGATCATGTTACAAGGACAGGTGAAATTGTGTGAAGTATTAGTTATACCGGAACTTCCCCAAACACTTATTCTAGGTATTGATTTTTGGCGAGTCATGCGAATCCACGCGCGTTTCAAAGAGAACTCCTGGAACTTTGGAGGTGACGAAACCAATCACGCCATCAGTTCATTGCAAAGCCAATCGGAATAAACACCTTCGCAAAAAGAAGAACTAGACTTAATTGTGGGTGAGGCTAAAGCGAAGATGGTTACAGGACTCGGATGTACGAACCGAGTATATCACAAGATTGAGACGGACTCCATACCTATCAAGCAGCGCTACTACCCAGTGTCACCGGCGATCCAAAAGATAATTAATAAGGAGCTTGATGAAATGTTGGAAGCTGATATAGTAGAACCGTCCAATAGCGCTTGGGCATCGCCTGTGGTTATGGAGGACGGGTCTTATCGATTCTGCGTCGACTTTCGGAAACTAAACAAAGTCACAAAGAAGGACGCGTACCCATTACCCTACGTGTCTACCACTCTGAACAAGTTAAGGGACGCCAAATACATGACTTCGTTAGATATAAAATCTGCATTCTGGCAGGTACCCTTAGAGCAGAATTCGAAACAGAACACCGCTTTTACAGTCCCGGGCAGGGGCCTGTTTCAATTCAAAAGAATTCCCTTCGGCTTATCTAATTCTCCTGCAACTTGGCAGAGATTGATTGACCGTGCATTATCGGGTGAGCTCGAAAGCAAGGTCTGTGTATATTTAGATGACGTGATAATTGTGACCCAAACCTTTGATGAGCACAAACTGGTACTAAAGGCTGTTCTCGATAAGCTACATGACGCGAATTACGTTATTCGCCAAATATTTGAATAAAAAAAAAAATAATAATTTAACTTCAAATAAAAGAGTTATTAAATGGTTATAACTTTATTCAACTGAACTTTACAGAAATCGCTAATAAACTGACTTTTCTAGCTTAATTAAGTTTACAAAGAAAGATCTTTTTGCTGACGCTATGTCTGGAAATTTATGTGAAAATGCATTTTACAGGTGGATAACCTGAAGCTCTAATTAAGCTTGAGGTGAGGCTATGCCACGTGACTTATGTTGCATGCTGATGGGAAGGTGTTGTTCGGTGTGACGTAACTCCTCCCTCCTTGGTGTAGCGATGGCCAGAGAAAAATGGCCCTATGGGTTCCTTCTGTAGGGATATCTGGAAGGTCCGTGGATGCTGCGTTGATTTCAACTTGTTGTATAGTTTGGCGTTTGTAGTTCTTTTTAATTAAATATACTGTGGCTGCTGCGAAGATCCCGAAGATGATCGTAGACGTACTCAAATTTAAGTATTCTAGTTTTCCAGATTTTGTTACTAAGAGATCGATGGCTTCCTTATTCTCGATGTGGTAAGACTTTAATTTCTGTAGGCTTAGATGTTCGGTTACGGATGAAGTGGTAATATTACTGAAAATTGCAGGGAGAATGTGAATCTCATCCCAATGTATGCTGGTCTTTGCTGAATATGTGATGCCATTGATTTTTACGTCGCAATTGTTGAAGTATATCAAAACGGTTCCTTTTAGTCCTTGGTGATTGAAGTTGCAAGATGAATTTATTTCCGTCTCTGGAGTGTTGACGAGAAGGATAAAGTTGGGTTCTGGTTCTAGGATTTCTGTTGTAATTGTAGTATCGATAAGGTTACACTTTGCTGGCTCGTTCTGAAGAAGTCTTCCGATGCATTCTGAATTGTTGGTTTTTTCTTGTTGGGTTGTTCCTTCTATTTCCGGGCACCTTTCGTCGAAGTATTGAATATTTTGGGGGTTGTGGATAATATAGGGTTTTGTGGATATTTTCTTTGTGTTATTGATTGGTAATGGGATTATGTGTAACGGAATAGTTTTCTTCGGAAAGTATTGGGATTCGGATGTTGAAAATTATGTTAGTGTTATTGTAGTATGCTTGTAGACTTAATAGCTCGTATATATGTTGGTCTGATTTTATTTTAATTGATTGTTTTTCAAAAATTTGAAAGATTTCTGATATTTCATCTGGGTTTAGGATTTGTTTGGGTATAATGTTTAAGCGGGCAAGGACCAATGTTTCTGCTAGACCAGTCAAGTGAGAATTTAATAGGTCAATATTATAATTTATTACATTTAGGTATTGCATATATTTTAAGGAATCTTTTTCGGCTCTGATTTTATTTTTAGTTTGCTCATGATAGTGGTTCAAATATTCTTCAATAATTGTTTGTTGGTTATTGATGTGTTCAGTTATGTTTTCAAATCGTTTTATCATTGCGTTATTTATACTCGTTTGTCTATTTAAATCGGATTTTATTAAAGATTGATTAGCTATTAAATTATTTATTTCTTCGTTAAGGCGGCGGGCATCCTCTGCATCCATATTACCCGTTATAAATTTTATTGCCGTACCTAACCCATCGATTAATCCTCTTCTATTCCTAATTCTAGGCATAAGTGTTGTTAATTTCTGTTTTAGTTCGTTAAGTTATATTTGTGTAATTTTAAAAGTATCTTGTAATTCCTTGATATTTTCGAAAGTTTCTAACGATTTTGATATCTTTTCTATATTCCGTTCATAATGACTTAAATTAACTATATGTAGGAGGTTATTATAACTTTTAATAGTTCTTGCTTGTCCAAGTCTTATAGGTAGTAGTCCTTGTACGTTTGTAAGGTCTCGTAATTCTAGTCGTTGTCCTTTAATCAATCCTGTCATTATTAACCTGAAATTTTAATTTTTTATCTTGATTTTTGATTTGTGAATTTTTTGATTTTTATCGTTTATAATTTTAACTAACTTATCTCGCTTAATTCTAGTTTTAGTAAACCTAGGCGTAAGCTTATTCCTTCTATTCTCTTTCCTATAAACTAAGAGACCTGTTCTTAGTTTCTTTGGAGGAACTCTTTTTTCATTTACCTTGCTAATATTTTTACTTACTATCTCTTGCACTCTATTTTTAATTGATGGATAAAGCTCTGTTTGAAATTTGCTCAATTTTTCTAAGTATTCATGTACGTTATTATGTTGTAAATTGTTCTCGAATTTATACGTTCTACCGTAAAATAATTCATAAGGTGTGAGCTTAGTAGTGGAATGGATGGCATTATTGTAGGTGATAATGGTCTCATTCAGGATTTCATCGTGATCCTTTTCTTTATGTTGGTTGTGGATAATTCTGTATATTTCTGTTAGCGTGGAGTGCATTCTTTCTACCGGGGAATTACTAGTAGTTTGTTGAAAAGAAGTTATGTGGTGGATTATATTGTATTGTCTACAAAAATCTTTGAAAATTATCGCGGCGAATTCCGCTCCTTGGTCTGAAACTAACTTTTTAGGGATGCCGTGAAGGCTCATAAAATGTTTTAATGATTTTATAATTGTTAAACTGTTTCTAGTACCAAGTGTATATGCTGCGGCAAATTTGGAAAATTTGTCGATTATCGTTAAAATCTGTTTGTTGTTTATGCTGTATATATCCGTGTGTAGGATATCCAGAGGTTTGTTTGGGGTTTCTGGGACTTGAAATTGTAATTTAGGCGGGTTTCTATCATATTTAAGTGTTTGACATGGTTCGCAATTATTAATGACTTGTGTGATTTTATTTTTCATAAATGGGAAGTAATATTCACGTTTTAAATGGTTAAGTGTTTCGCTAATTCCGCGATGGTTGCTTTTCGTATGATAGTCGTTGATTATTTGATCTTGTTCATCACTATTTACTATGTCTTTTAAAATATCGGTACAGCGGATAACTTTGAAGATTTTGGACTGCGAAAAGTATTTCGAATAGACGTTTTGCACAATTCTGAAAGTATCATTATCGGCATATATAGCATTAAGTCGGTTTGGAGCTAAATATTGTTTAAAGAGACTAGTTATATTCTCTTCTGTAAACTCTGGTAATCGAAAAGTTCGACGAAGTTGATTTTTGAATGGGACCTTTAATGAAATTGGGGGTCGTTTGTTGGATTTCTCTAAGATTATTTGAAGGTTGAATTCATTGAGCGGACGCTCAGATATTGGGATTCCGTCGTCGAGATTTTCCTCTGCTGAGTGTACTGTAGAACCAGAGGTGCCTTGTACTGAAAGGTTTTCATTTTCGTTAGCATTAAGTTCTATATTTCCAGAGTTTTCTGGTTTAATGCGGCTTAAAGCATCGGCGTTCGAATTTTGAACTCCTTTTTTATAGACTATCTCGTAGTCAAACTCTTCGAGTTTTAAGCGCCAACGAATCAATTTAGAGTTGGGGTCTTTTAAATTCATAAGCCAGAGGAGAGGCTTGTGATCAGTGACAATTTTGAATTTATTTCCAAATAAATACGGACGAAAATATTTTGTCGCCCAAACAATTGCCAATAACTCTTTTTCTATTGTAGAGTATTTTGTCTCTGTTGTCGTTAGAGTTCTGCTGGCGTAGCAGATAGGTCGATCGCTACCGATAGGTCCTTGTGATAGGATAGCCCCGATTGCATAATTACTCGCATCAGTGGTTAATACAAAGGGTTTAGAAAAATCAGGATAGGCTAGTATTGGATCATTTGTTAAAATATCTTTACAGGTTTGGAATGCTTTAACATAATTGTCATTGAAGTCGATTTTACTTCCCTTTTTTAAACACGCTGTAAGTGGTTTCGTCATTTTTGCGAAATCTTTTATAAATTTCCTGTAGTACCCAACTAGACCTAGAAATGATTTAATGTCTTTTGGGTTTCGAGGTATAGGAAAATTTTGGATAGCGGAAATTTTATCAGGGTTTGGTTTAACCCCCTTTTCGGTGACTATTTGTCCTAGGAAGTTTATTTCCTTTTTCAAGAACTCTGATTTGTCTAATTGTACCTTTAAATTGGCTTCTCTTAGTTTATCGAATATTTTTTTAAGACTTTCCAAATGTTCTTGGAGGGATGTGGAGAATATTATAATATCGTCGAGGTACACTAAACAAATTTTCCCTTGGAGATCTTTTAGGACGTTGTCCATTACGCGTTGAAAGGTCGATGGGGCATTTTTCAGCCCGAAAGGCATTCTATGGTATTCGTAGTGACCTCCTTCAACGGTGAAAGCTGTTTTTTGTATATCCCTTGGATCCATCTCTATCTGATGGAATCCACTAGCTAGATCGAGAGTGGAGAAATACATGCACTTCCCAAGTTTATCAAGTATTTCATTGATATTTGGAAGCGGATAACGGTCGCTGATTGTTTTCTCGTTTAATTTGCGATAGTCTATGACTAATCGCCACTTAACTTTACCGCTAGCATCTCGCTTTTTCGGAACTATCCAGACAGGAGAGCTCCACGGTGAATAGCTATGTCTAATTATGTTTTGTTCCAGCATCTCGCTAATTTGTTTTTTTACTTCTTCCTTGCGCACGTAAGGGTATCTGTAAGATTTTGTGTAAATAAGGATCTCATCGGTGGTAAGAATCCGATGTTTTACTTTATTCGTAAAGCTTAATTTTTGCCCTTGTTTAAAGAATATATCTTCGTAATTTTTACAAAGTTTTAAAATCGATTTCTTTTCTTCTTGGTTTAAGTGGGTTGTTCTAATTAAATTGTTAATGTCGTCGGTGCTGATCGTATTTGTCCTTTCGTTTTTAAATTGGACATTAAAGTTGTGGAGTTCGTGAAATTCTGAAGATGGTAAGTAATTAGGGCTTCACGATACTCGAGATAAATCTCGCTGCCGGTATCGGTCTCGACACGATACCGAGACCGGCAGCGAGACCAATATCATTGGTAACAGTACGATACCGAGAGCGAGATTGAGGTGACGAGAGTGGACGAGATATTAGTTTTTATTATTTTATTGTGGAAAATTTTTTTTAGTTGTTTCAGCTTTTATGTCGCTCCGAAAAATTCCAATTGTGTGATTTATGGGGCATATAAGTATACACTGCTCTCCCCAATCGCTTCTTTCTACATTATTTCCTTCTTCAGATATTTGCGCTTTATCCCCAATAGCAAACAAGAGCCTTTGCTACCTTATTTTGACGATGGAAATATGAAGAAAATGCATATATACATAGATATATCACTTATCCTCGCTCCCCGTTATTCCACCGAAATATCCTTTTTTTATCTTGCCGAGAGCGAGATCGCACCGAGACTGGCCTTTTCTCGCCGAGATCGAGATCGAGAGCGAGATCGTCTTCACCTTGACGAGACCAAGACCGAGATCTGCCAAAGTCTCGGTCTTGTCTCGGTGCCGTGAAGCCCTATAAGTAATCGACTTTTATGGGTTGTTCTAGGAATAAATCTAGGTCAGAGTCTGTCTCATTAACAACTAACACTGAACTAAACAAGTTTTCGGCTACGTAAAGTCCTTCGGATATCATTAAGCCGGGCTTTATTTCAGTAGTTTTAATAAATATGTTACCATTTTCAACATCTACTGGCAACTGGGTTATGGATTTAGATTTCGGGGGAATAACGTATCTTTTCGAGATAAAATTTGGCTTGAAATGCAAGGGTATTACGGCGTTCTTTGTTGCTTATACTTGGTCTGCTAAATCAACTTTAGCGTGTAATAAGGTTAAGGCATCGAGTCCTAAAAGGCCGTCAAAATAACCATGAAATTTAAATATTAAAAACTTTGTTTTACCAGGCTGGTTAAATTCTACGAAGTTCGGCAGGGTAACTTGCTTATCGATTCTATGTTTGCTAAGTGCAGTAGTTATATTGATGGGGTTAATTAATTGGACATCTTGGGGATGAACGAATTCTGGATTAATGAATGATGATGAAGCGCCGGTATCTATCAAGAATCTTAGACGTCGACCAAAAGGGGATGATATTTGAATGTACGGAAGAATAAACCCGTGTTTATTGACGTCTATGTAACCGATTGGTTCGTCGAGGCGGGAAATTGAAAATTTGAGTCATCTTTTTGGATAACATCTTTATCGTATTGATCAGCATTATAAAATCTATCTAATTCTTGAATATGATTAGGCGTCCTGACATCTGGTTGGGAGGCATTCGGATTAGAGATATTAAATAATTCTTCACTAATTATTCTGGTTGGTCCAGTCTGTCTAAAATAGTTACTTTGCGGTTGTCTATTTTGATGCTGATTTGGTCGAGTAATTCTACGGTAGGTATGACCTGAACTAACATCCATTAGTTCTGGGACTGGTAACGTTTGTTGTTGCGTTAGAGGAAATGAAGGACGTATGTTAAAAGATTGCTGATTAACTGGTCGGTTATTAAATGATCGTTGATTGAATGTGTTATTTCTACCAAAATTGTTATTAGCTGATGAAGTTTGGTTAAAGGGATTAGAATGATATGATGTATGTTGATTAGGAAATGACCTTACGTGTGGATTAAATGGTCTATGAAGTGTTGAGTACGCGTTGAGTCGAGAATTATTTTGAGAAGGGTTTCGCTTATTGTTATTACTCTTATTAGCTCCAACGTGGTATGGAGATCTCAGGTAGGAAATATTTTGTTCTTTTACGCAATATGAAAATGCGATTGGTAGAGTTTCGGGCCGCATCGCGCGAACTGTTGAGCCAAGGGGTTCTTTTAATCCTGTTAGGAACGCGTTTAAGCACATTTCAGAATATAAATCTCTCTTAGCTCTAATTACGTTTGGGTTATTTTCGTGAATTTGAACGTGATTAAATATCGTTGCTTGCACTTCAATAACTTCACTATAAAATCTCTCAACGGTACTGTTTCCTTGTCTTAGGTTATGTAAATCTCTAATAAGAGAGGTTTCATTTCTCTTATCAGAGTAATGCAAGATTAAGTTTGCTTTTATCTGTTCCCAGTTTAGTGAGGTGCCATACATGTTTAGGACCTCATTAGCTTGTCCTTCTATTTTATTTCTAATTGCCCGTAATAATATTTGGGCATATGGCGTGCCATCTGCTATTGTCAGTAGGGATAAAATTTCCTCTACATTGTTAATAAAATCGTAAAGGAGTCTATGATTCCCGTCAAATCTAGGGAGATCCTTAATCGCGTCTGGGACTCTCAAGGAGTCGAAAACGTTTCTTACAGCGAATATTTGGTTTTGGATTTGAGGATTTACCGCGGGTTCTACGTTATTGGAAGCATTAGCCATTCCGCGAATTTGTACTTGAGGATTTAATGCCGGTTCAATATTAACATTCGTTAGCAATTCCGCGAATTTGAATTTGAGGGTTTGCTACTAATTCAATATTATTATTAACGTTAGCCATTTCGCTATACTTTAAATAGTTTAATCGATTATTTGAACCACTATTCAATAATAATTCTCTATTAACACTTTCACTATCACTTTCTTCACTTATCTGGTCTAAGGGGATATTTATTAGGGTACGAGGGGACCAAAATTTTTTATTATACGGAGTTGATTTTGGTCTACCAGTTTTAAAGCCGTTAGTAAACATATAAGGGAAAAAATTTAAGGAGAGAAAGGAAAAAAAAATATTCAAATACTTGACTTACATGTATCCCAAAACGATGACTGTTATGATGATTATCTTCATTTTCAGCACGATATTCCTTCGATATGAGGTCCGATGTCTTTGAATGATGGATAGGCGTCTATGAGTAGAAACTCTCCGGTCCTGTTGGTGCCACTGCTACTGATGTCCTCTCAGTATTGGAGCAACTTGCGATATTCCTTCGCACTTTACTTCACAGCACTTTTATCCTTATATTAGTTTTGTATTCATTCGGTAGTGAGATGTCAACTTAATATCACTACACTCGATAATTATCACGGTAAACCGCCGTTTGTTTTATCGAAGATCAATAAAATATTTTCTATCTCACTAGACTGTTGGTTATTTTCTCGATAATTATCACGGTAAACTGCCGTTTGTTTTATCGAAGATCAACAAAATAATTTCTTTTACGAATGAATTAAGGATAGGACCGTTCGCCTATCCTACCGACTGCGCCAATTACGTTATTCGCCAAATATTTGAATAAAAAAAAAAAAATTTAACTTCAAATAAAAGAGTTATTAAATGGTTATAACTTTATTCAACTGAACTTTACAGAAATCGCTAATAAACTGACTTTTCTAGCTTAATTAAGTTTACAAAGAAAGATCTTTTTGCTGACGCTATGTCTGGAAATTTATGTGAAAATGCATTTTACAGGTGGATAACCTGAAGCTCTAATTAAGCTTGAGGTGAGGCTATGCCACGTGACTTATGTTGCATGCTGATGGGAAGGTGTTGTTCGGTGTGACGTAACTCGCGCGCTTAATTATAAATTACGACAAATGTGAGTTTTGCCGGCCGGAATTGAAATACTTGGGATATGTAGTGGGTGAGTTTGGACTTCAAGTAGATCCGGAGAAAATTCGCTGCATCTTGAAGATAGCAAGCACGAGGAATGTATCCGAGGTTCGAAGGTTGGTAGGGACAGTGGTGTGGTACAGAAGATTCGTACCAAATTTTTCGACGATGATCGCCTTAATCACGGATTTACTAAAAAAGAAGAGGACCTTTACGTGGACTAATGAGTGCGAAGAGGCTTTCAGGAAAGTGAAAAGTAGTTTGGTACGTGCTCCAATGCTTAACTGCCCAGATTTTGATAACCCTTTTGTAATCCATACGGATGTCTCCGGTTATGGTTTGGGAGCTGTTCTGACCCAGCAGATTAAGGGCGAGGAAAAGATAATTACTTACTTAAGTCGATCGCTTAACCGATGTGAACGCAATTACTCAACGACGGAACGCGACTGTCTTGCGGCATTGTGGGTCGTAGAAAAGCTGCACACACACACACAGTCATTACAGACCACGCTTCCCTAGTTTGATTAAATAACTTGAAAGATCCAGCAGGACGGCTAGCAAGGTGGGCGATGCGTCTTCAGCAATTTGACTACCAGATAATCTATCGTAAGGGGAAAGAACATCTCTTACCAGATTTGTTGTCTAGGTCTGTACCAGTAATCGATTGTGTAGGGAGTGTTCTTAAGGAGGATAAATGGTACAAGAAGTTGGTGCTTGAAGTTAAAAACACTCCTTCTAAGTACCTGAACTGGAAATTTGAAGATGGAGGGTTATGGAAACGTTTTAGGCCTAAGTATGGGGGGTTAGCCATGTCAAATGATTCCTGGAAACAGGTGATACCGAAGCACGGAAGGAGGAGTTTAATTTCAGACGCTCACGATCTGCCTACTTCAGGCCATCAAGGGGTTCGAAGAACATACCAACGTTTGATGCAGAAATATTACTGGCCCAAGATGAAGGCCGACGTTAAAACATACGTCAAATGTTGTGTAATCTGTCAAGCTATCAAACCCGAATTGAAGAAACCAGCAGGTCTCATGGCTTCGCGAGCAGTTTTCTTAAAACCTTGGGAGTCTATAAACGTAGACCTAATAGGACCACTGCCTCGTTCTTCCAAAGGATATAAATATTTTTTAACTGTCATGGATGAGTTCAGCAAATTCCCCATGCTTTTCCCTTTGCGTCCGGCTAGTGCCGTTTCTATGTTTACCTCCCTAGAAGATTGGGTTTTCTTGTTATTCGGTGTCCCTAAGACGGTAGTTTGCGACAATGGTACCGAATTTAAGTCGAAAGAATTTAAAAAACTTTGCGAAGGATATGGTATCGAAATTAGACATACTGCGTTATATCACCCCCAAGCAAATCCCGTCGAGCGCATGAATCAGGTAGTGAAGTCCATGTTGCGTGCGTTCCTAGCCGATAATCACAAAAACTGGGATCAGTACTTACCCAAAGTGGCATGTGCTATTCGGACTTCGATCCACGAAGCTACGAATTTTTCACCTTATTTTGTAAATTTCGGTAAGGAGAATGGTAGTAAATGGTGTAGATCATACGAGTGTAAGATCCGAAAACGCATACAGTGCTACGACACGGGCACAAACATTGCAAGAGATAAGAAATACGGTGAGGCAAAGATTGTTGAAGGCGGCTGAATCAACTAAGCGTAGTAATAACCTTCGCCGGCGTGACCAGAAGTTTCTGGTGAACGATTTAGTCTGGCGCAAGAACTACGTCTTGCCGGATGCCTCTCAATTCTGCCAAACTAGCGCCGAAATATGTTGGTCCTTTTAAAGTTGCGAAAGTTGTTTCACCTTGGGTTTATGAGTTGGTCGACAGTAGAGGAAAGGCTTCAGGTACCTGGCATACTAAGGACCTAAAGATGTATTAGGGTTATTCCCCGATAGCGAATTATAGATCTTTATCTTTTTTTTAGATCGATTTAGTTTTGATATTAAGCTGCAGATACGCTAGATAAATAATAGAGTCAGTGATATATATTAGAGAGTTGATAAGGCAGATTTCAAGGAAATCTCCCGAAGGAAGGGGAGGCAATTTTACGTTATTTTTTTTTACATATAAGTATTATCCTCGGCTCCGTCCTGAAAGTAGAACATATGAGCAGGGAACAAGGAACCAAAAGTTATTCTGACTTACCTGTACAGTGTGTTGTCCTGAAATCCAATATAGAAGTGGTGCTGCAAAAGATTTTTGTTTAATTACAGATTAATAAGGAAATCACTGATTTCTTATCTGGCGCTAGTTGCGCTGGCCCAGATTGCGCTTCGAAGTCGCTGCATCCACACCCATTTCGGTTATTTACGACCGTTCACCTGCAGGAAACATTGCACGTCAACTGCAAAAATAAAATACTCAAAATATTGTACTCACCAATGTGGATTATAGCACTAACCGGCATGGATTAACTTTAGACTCCGTCTAGTAGTAGTTTCCATCATGTGGTATACCTCGAAGGTGTCCTGAGAAGAAAATGTTAAATACATGTTTATGAAGAAGGTATGACATTAATTTACTTACGAACGTTCCCTGGATCTCTCGGATGACGGATTAGATTCTGCAAGTATAGAGAGTTTTAGCATTAGTTAATTTCAATTTCAATAATTAGCAAAGCTAGGTTGAATATTTATGTAATTTTAGGAATATCAAAAAAATAAATAAGTTCTAAGATTTAGCTAAAGTGAACAGAAACTAAATGAAGATTAAAGCTTATATTTGGTTTAGTCTAATGAAATAAAATCATAAAATAGGATTAGTGTTAGGTTTAGGAAATTTATCTTAAGCTATTTGAATTAAGGATAGGAAGAACAATTTAATGAAGTATATAAATTTCGAAAAATTTTTACCTCAAAGTATGATGTCAAGCCAAAAAGGGTCAGCGCAAGCAATTTTTCGTTTAGTCTGAAATAAAAAGTATAATTAGAAATTTTCACCAACAAATTAATTATAAGTGTAATTAGAATGATTTTGAAGTACTTACCTGTCCTGGGCTTCCTCACAACACTTCAAAAACACATAAAAGGCGATCACTTAACCTTAAAATAAACTGACCGGATTTACATGCGAAACTTTATTTCCCGAAAGTAAACGAATGACTTATAGTGCTGTTCGTAACCCAAAGTTTGAGGTGGTTTTTTATTAAAAACACGGAACGATAAAGTAAAGATATTCCGAAGCACGTGAAACCGGATGTCATCTTCCGACAAAAACACAGATTTAGTGGACTTCCTGCCGGAATAGAATTTTTCCAATTTTACAAAAATGATCCGAAATTCATGGAGATCATTTTTATTGGAAAATATAGAATTTAATTTTATTAAATTTATACGATTTCCCAGTATTTGAAGAACATCCCCGGAAATCGGCATAATAGGGGCGATTAATTTATAAAACCACCCACTTTGGTAGGTGAAGCGAGCAGTCCGGTGACAGATTTTGGCAGAAGAAAATGAGTGGAAGTGAAGATTTAAAAGTCAGTGTAATATAAGCAGGTAAAAGGCCCAACAGAAAAAAGGAAAAGCTACTGGAAGAAAAGAAGAGTTATAGTGGAGAAAATAAGTGCGAAGACGTCGAAGGAAGGAATTCAGGACATGTTGAAGCTAAGTAGTTTTTTTATATATGAGTGAAGATTTCTAGTTTTGTTTCCTTGTTCTTTCCTTTTATTTTGATTATCTTTTGTTTGCTTTGCGCGAAATTATTTTGGGGGGTTTAGTTGTTGCCTGAAAAGTTATTTTGTAGATGGTGAATTAAATTAAAGTCAAAACTATTATTGAAATTTATTAGATGGTGAATTAAATTAAAGTCAAAACTATTATTGAAATTTATTAAGTGGTGAATTAAATTAAAGTCAAATATATTGTTAAAATTTATTAAGTTTACTATTTTTTTTTAATTTTCGAGTCACTTATTGAACTTAGTTACTTATTGTAAATATACGTATAAGTTTTGTTCAATTTTGTTGTTGCGTTACATAATTTTGCTCTAGCCACATTCGAGTTTGCGGACTCTAAAACCGCGTGGCGCCCAAGAAAACAATCCCACCTTCGACCCTTCCTCCACTAGTTAGGATAATTTATATGCTTAAGGGGAGCATATAACAACTTCCATCCCTAATGAGAGGAAGGAGGATAGTCGGTCACTTCCACCTCGAACAGAGAGTCAGATCTTTCCCTCTCCAAGCTCTAATGAGAAGCTGGAGAGTTTAGATCTTCCTCGCTGCTCAATCAAAACAACGTGTGGCACGACCACGGCCCTGAGAGTAAGTCTGATGCTCTACCGACTGAGCCGGGCATTCCTGTCTAGGACGGCGGACGGACGGACTAACAATGAAATTCGGAACATTTTTATATGGTCGGTCGGACGGACGGCAGACGCTTCAAGACGTGCTCGCGCAAATGACCGGGAATTATTTTATCCATTAGACGACACATTCGTTGTGGGGCATTGCACAACCCAAAAGGCATAACAGTGTATTGGTAGAGCGGCCTGCCGGGCACTGTAAACGCTGTCTTCTCCCTTGACTGCTTCTCTAAAGGGATTTGCCAAAACGCATCTTTCAAATCGATGGACGAAAAGAAGTGCGTATCCTGCAGTCGCCCACGCAATTCGTCGATGTGCGGCAAGGAATATTCGTCCTGCCTAGTGACCATGTTCACCTTGCGCGAGTTCAAACAGAGCCTGACCTTCCCAGGTTTACGTACAAGTACAACTGGGGAATTCCATGGACTGTTGGGCTCTTCAATTACCCCTAACTCCAACATACGGTCGAGTTCTTCGTACATCAGCTTTTGGATTGCTAGAGAAATGGGGTAGTGCTTCTACTTTATGGGCAAAGCATCGCCGGTATCAATGACATGCTCTTCTAGGTGGGTCTTTCCCAAACCTAGAGCTGTAAATGAAGGGAATTGAGCGATGACTGTGTCTAGTTTAGTTCTGTCTGAGTTATTCAGGGAGTGAAAGTTCGTCTTGGCCGAAGAAGAAGGCTGTACTTCGAGAGAGGTGATGATGTTTGGTGCGAGTTGAAAGGCTCGCCAGAAGTCTACGCCTAGATATAATTGCTGGCGTAGGCCAGGAACTATAAACAGGGTGAGGATTTCAGTCTGTCCTCGAAAGGTAACTGCAGTTCTTATTGTGCCGGGGACGGACTGGCTAGTACCGGCAGCTTCAGGGGTGCGCCGCACTTCCTCCACTCCAGCCTCAGGAAAACCAGAGAAATCCTCTGCCTCCTGGGCTGAGTCAAAATCGAGTTCGTGAACATCTGGTCTCGTAGATCGCCTATACAGGTCGCGTCGTTGTAGCCAACGTTCAGCCATACGGCATAAGTTTTGCAAATGGTCCATTGACCTAACGGCGACAGTGGAAAATTGTTGCCCTAAGTGGACGGAGTTCCATTAGAGTCCGCATCAGGTCGAGGTCTGTTTCAGCAGAGCCGAACTCTTGCCTGATGCGAGCTCTGAGTAACTGCCAGTCAAAGTTCGTCAGAAACTAGGTAGCTGAAGGCTAGTCGCTCTATACGAAACAGAAAATCGTCTATGGTGAAAGCAGGGTTACGGCTCGAGAAATGAATACCCCAGGACGCTAAGATGAAAGGGCGTCAGGGTTGGTAACCTGCCGTTCTAGTTGCGGGCCTCTGGCTAGGTGGGGGTGGCTGAGGAGGGGCGTACTCGTAAGCCGGGGCTTGCCAACGTGGGCTTACTTCAGCATGCAGGTGGTGGGCAGCTGGGCCTATAGAAGGGGCAACGACATCACCTTCTGCGGGGTTATTGACGGAACCGGACCTCTCCAGAAGGGATTACGCTAAGTTCGTCCTAAGCAAGCCTAACATCTCCCTTTTAAAATTGGCCATGTCTGTGGGTAGCTGATCGGCCGTGATCACTGCTGTCTTCGAATTGCTAGGAGCTCGAGCTTGGCGAGGGGAAAGCCGAAGCTGGTGTAAATCTTCGAGCTGTTGAACCTGTTCTGGAGTAGGAAACGCCTAAGCCCCGTCTAATGACTCAAAGACAGGCTGCGCAGGATTGTTATTCAGGCTAGGTAATGTTCTGGATGACTCGCTTGGTGGCCTACTAACGTTATACTCAGGTGGGGGTTTAGAGAAATCGGACTTTGACGCCTGTACAACACCAGTGGCAGAGTCAGTCGACAGTCTCTCCTGTGCAAAAGTTTGGTTAAGAGGCTTCTGGTAACCGGAGGAGAGGAGAGAACTGTTGCCTGTTTTTCCTTGCACCACTACAGTCCGAGTCAGTCCCTGGCTGTACCACGGGTGAACGAAACATCATAAAAAAAATTTCTTTTCAAGGAAACTACTTAGCTAAAGTCCGCCAGCTAGCTGCTTATCCCGAAGGAATAATAAGAAAAATATATATTTGCGATACTGAGGGTCTCTGCCAAATGTGCGGGGGGTACCAACTCCTAAAGTTTTTATAAAAAAATCCAAGTTGAAACAGAAGGTCTCGCTAATAGTGCGGGAGTCCAACTCCTAAGGTCGTAGCAGAAAACCAAGTTTGAAGGCAAACAAAAAAAATCAAAGAAGTCGCAGCACAAAATTAAGTTTGAAGTCAAAAAAAAAAAAGAATTCAGAGAAAGAAATAAAAGAACAAAAAAAATCAGAGTTATGATAAATCAGAAAAAATGTGTATAAGAACAAAAATTCCGAAACGGTCCCACTGACAAAAAAACATAAGCAAAACTGCATAAAAAATTAATTAAGCCAAAATCAGAATTAAAAAAAAATTAATTTAAAAAAAATCAAAATTCAAAAAATATGTCAACTCATCCAAAAAAACGAAAATATTTTTGAAAGAAAAACCAAAGAAATCAACCAAAATAATTTCAGGTTCCCCCAGAAGCTTCTTCTCCATCTTGCATAAGGATGGGGAGGGTGTGAGGGAAAGAAGGAAGGAATCAAACAAAAAACAAAATTCAAAACAGAAAAAAAAAATCAAGTAAAGTAAAAAAAGGAAAAGGGGGTTTAAAAAAAAATAAAAAGAATTTACGGTATTCACCAAAGAATATATAAAAATTTAAAGGAAGAGGAAAAAGAAAAAAAATTGGAATGTGAGAACCTTGATGAGGTTCCCAAAACCCACAACGCCTGTCCTGCCTGTGGAGCTGGAGCTATCCTGAACCTATACAAGCTAACTGAGCACTTCCACTAGCTATACCAGTACAGCATCGAGGTCGTACAAGGTACTCGACTAGTGGAGTGACTCGGCAGCCATTGCCTAAGACAGGCCTTCGTCTGACTCCACAGCTCCCAACAGCATGAGATGCCGATGATCTGGTAGTTAGTCATACCTAGAGCGACATCGGACATCGCTCAAGGTACCCGAACTAACACCTAGCACTGGTCATCTCATACTGAGGACAGGGCATAGTGGGATACTGTGTCCTATTTGCAAAAGCTGGCATGCCTACGGACACTTTTAGGCATGCCAGGATAGAGGTATTAAGCCTCGAAAGTGCTTTACAAAAATACGGGAAGAGGCAACAGCCGTTCAGGCCACAATCGCCTAGGTCCGAGAAGGACTAGCGGATCAGCGTATGCTGACATGCCATCTCTTTTGAGGCACGAAGCGCATCAGAAGATGCTGATGTGTCTACCCTAGGGAAGAAAGGCTTCGCGTTAGCCGCCATGTTTATGTAATGTGTGCGAGTGATTAGCAACGTGAAGTTGTTGCGGGATGTCCAAGTGGCACGCGCTAGCTGGCAGTACGTCCTAGCTCGTCGGTATGGGGTCAGGGTTCTTGAACATCCTATCACACATCGCAAACAGCAGTTCGGGTGCCTGTGGCAACCGAAGGTTGTGGACTACCTCTGTCAGGTCTGCCACGAAATAGAAGAAAACCAAAAGAACAGATAAAGAAGGAAGAACAACAGGTCTGGTGTCACCTGTTGTTCCTAGCCGCGCTGAACTGTCATGAGAATTGTACAAAAAGAAAATTTACCCCCTAGACTGACAGTTCAGGTCACTAACCCACGCCATCCCTACACCTGGGTAGGGTGCAGGCCCAATCTATAAGAAATGCTGAAACAAAAGAACAAACAAAAATTAAATCAAAAGCATTGCGATTAAATATTGTTGTGACTACGCACAACAAAGGGGGTTTAACCCTGAACGAGATAATGTCATGCCAGTAAATGACTTTAAAAACTTAAGACTTTAGATTTTTTACTTTTGAACAAGAGGCCTTCTCCCTTCCAAAATTATTTGACAATAATCGCAATTAGACAGTTTTGCCTAAAAATTCACAACAGGCGGTTTTTCGTAAAATTGAAAAACAAAATTGACACCCGCATCCTAAATGCATTATCAGTTTTTCATTCAATGAAGAAAACAATAAATTGCATAAGGCACCTGCACGCTCATAAAGTACAGGTGTCATCTTCGCTTTGTTTTGAGGTGATTCCGTATGACCACACAAAGTATGTTTGGAATCACCTAAGTCCAAAGGTCTCCCGCTGTGGCGTACGCTGTGTGTGAAAATTTACCCAGCATAGCCGTGAACAGCGGAGACGATTTGTAAATCGTGATAACACCTGAGTTATATGACGGGTGAACGTTCTAGTGGAATTTGATGCTCGTCACTTGCCCATGTTGTAAACGTGAAATGTTTATCGTTTTGGGACTTGTAGTGATATCTGAGCATTTTTGGTGCTGGGTGGTCTGCAGTTGTGAATCTGCGATTTGAGGTGTTATGTTATGAATGCTAGTTAATGGAATAGGAAAGGTTGATACCTTTAGCAGATTCATAACAACTCCTCCCAAAAAAAAAAATTTTATATTCTTGAAGAGAATAGAAAATTTGTAGAGGGTGATTGAGGTATCGACTTCAAATGTTTTAAGGTAGTTACTTACATCTTAGATAACAATCTGATTTATATAAAAATGTAGTTAATTTCTTATGCCTAAATATGCGTAAGTTAATTAAGCCTAGGTAAGATGACATTTTGAATTTAATTGTGTAATAATAAACTTTTCTGATTTTCAGATAAAATTTCATTATTTTTATTATAGAGAAAATTATTAAAATTATTACTATTATGTATGTATATAAATGAATAATGGTGTATATCATGGGGTGATACGCCAGTTAACTTTGCTTCTTCTCTGTTTTCTAAAGATTCTATATCTTGACTTAGCTCGAGGAGTGCTTGGTGATCTCTATTGTGTACCATAATAGTTTTTGATAAATGAAGATCAGTGATTTTAGATGTTACTCTTTGAACAGTTTTAAGTAGTTATTATGAATTTTCTTATTACGTTTTTTGTTTTTGTTGCTTATTCTAACCACTGAATTTTCAGGTGAAGGTGTTTCCTCCGCATAGGGGACTCAGTTTATTTTTTCTAGCGTGTACTTTTATTAGTACTTTATCATCGATTATAAATGGCTTTGGTTTCGTTTCTTTGTCGTAGTAAGCCTTCGATTTTTCATTGCTTTCAATTAAATTTTCTCTTGCTTTCTTGTGCGAGTATTGATATCGAGCCTTTAGTTCACTAACGTAATCGTCGTAATTATACGTTACTTCGGGGTCCTTTTTTAAGGATTTCGGAATTTCTACCGGAAATCCGTAAAGAAGAGTTCGCGTGGCGTGAAGCCAGTACTAGAGTGAACCGAATTATTAAAAGTGAACACGGCGTATGGGATCCAAGTGTCCCATGTAAGAGGGTCAGTTGACACATAGTGTCTAAGATACTCCGCTAGAGTGCGATGCCTTCGATCTAAAGCTCCATTCGTTTCTGGATGATATGGGGTTGTATGTAATTTTTTGATTTTCAACAATTTGCATGTTTCCATGAATAAGGAACTTAAAAAGTTCGATCCTTGATCGGTTAGGATCGCTTCTGGTAGGTCGTGTTTACAGATGATGTTTATAATAAATTCTTCAGCCACAGTTCTTGTTTCCGCATTCTGTAGTGGAATGGCTTCGGAGTATTTTGTTAAATCATCTTGAAATGTCAAGAGATACTTGTTGTTAGTATAACTTGACGGTAAAGGTCCTACTATATCCAGAAATATTTTTTCAAATGGTTTACTACTAGTGGTAGTAATTTTCATGGGTATCTTTATTGTTTGAACCCAATTTGTTAAGTTGGCAGAAAGAACATTTCTTTATGTGTTCTTTGACGTCTTTGGTCACTTCTTGCCAACTATAAACCCTTTTTATCTTTCCCAGGGTTTTTGTTTTTCCCTGGTGACCGCCAAAAGGAGTGATATGGTAATCTCTTATAACCTGTTCAATGTCCCTGGGGTCAGATAAGTTTAGAGTTTAAATTCGCAATATGACGCGTTGTGGAGGATAGGTAAACCAATTGAAATGGTTTCCTCCCTAGGGGATAATTCTTTGGATTTTCGAAGAACATTTCTAATGATGTTTTCGTCTGGTTTCCCTTTGAAAATTAGAGGAGCTCGTCCTATGATGTATGTCGTTCCTTTCTTTTTATATTCCCTTGATTCTGCTAAGGGGATTATGCAGTCTTTAGGCATATACGTTTTCAATAAATTTTCCAGAGCAGTGTCTGCGATTGGTATGATAAAATGTTTTCTTTTAACACCTCTGGCTTCTAGAAGGCTATTTGTATTTTCATTGATTATTTTATTGTTATCCTGGGCTCTGCTTTGGCTCCTAGTGATAACTTGGATATTGTTCCTTTCTGGAACTATGCGACTAAGTGCGTCTGCATTCAGATTTGCCTTCCCAGATTTGTGTATGATTTTATACTCTTCTAATTTAATTCTCCACCTCATCATTCGGGAAGTGGGATCTTTGAGATTGCTTCTTCGTCGATTTTCGAGCGGCATTTGATACCATCAATAGGTAGGCACTGTTCTACAAGCTGCAAAATTTGGGTGTCTCTTCAAAGTTTGTAAGAGTCCTGAGAAGTCTTTATTCTGGCACTAGGACGGCCGTATGGAATGGAGAAGAGATCTCAGATTGGTTTGACACGGAGTGTGGTCTTAAACAGGGATGTCCAGGTAGTCCCACTCTTTTTTCGTTCTATATCAACGATATCCATGATGCTGTTGGGGGAGGGATCGCGATCGAAGGGATAGTGGTGCTCTTGGCACATAATCCAAGAACTTTGCAGGAAATGATTAATAATCTAAGCGAGTACTGCAAAACGTGGAGCCTGCAGATAAACCTCTCTAAATCCAAAGTCATGATTTTTCAGAAGGGGGGAAGAAGGAATGGTGACGAATGCTGGGACCTTGACGGGAAGACTCTTGAGATTGTTGGCTCGTACCGCTATCTGGGAATCACATTTACGCCGCGGCTTCAGGAAGCATCTGGGTGAAAAATTGAATGTTGAATGCTCAATCAACGCTACCTGGAAACAGGTCTTGCAGAATAGGGATGTGCCGCTGTCAGCAAAGGTAGAAATCTTTAACGCCGTTTCGAGATCGATACTTTGTTATGCGAGCCAGGTATGGGGTTTCAGATACTATGAGGAGGTTGAAAAACTCCAACGATTTTTCCTGAAGAAGCTCTTTGGGCTCCCACAAACAACCCACAATTATAGGCTGCCGATTGACCTCTCTATAAGTTTACATTGGGGTGCCATTTTAATTATATCCAGAGGGTGTTATGATCCTCACTCCGTGGCAGTATCTGCTAGCTCAAGAGAAGGGCGTAGGGTTTACAGGTGACCGTGTACTGACACTGACCTTCAAAGAAATTGGGGCGCCACGTGATCTTTTTCACGCGTAGAAGGGTAGATCACGAAACCTGTACCTAAATAACACAAAAAAAACACAAAAGAAAACAACATCGATTTTTCTTAAACACTTATATATATATATTGACTAAGGTAATATAAAGAAAAGATTCCAAAAGGGAACAACTGGGATCGCCGTCGCCACAAAGTCACACAAACTAAATCAGAATCAAAGGGAAAAATACTCAAATCGTCTACTTATCTGGAAAAGGAAGAAGCCACCTTTCCTCGAACAATCCTTGGTTCCTCCTAAACTACGTAATCCGGTCCATTTAACCTATCTCTTCCCTTGTAATGTCCCTTGTCTGCGTCAATTAATTTTCTCCATGCTGTTGGTTTTTTTTATATACTTTGTTTTTTTACTTTTCACTTGAACTTCTTAATTTCACTTCTCTGACTTTTACGAGTTTTAGCAAAACTTTCACTGTAGGCTAGTTCCAGAGGAAAAAAGAGTTAATCGCTGCCTCATGGCGTTTTTATCAACTTCGCCAATCTTCGCCGTGCGTCAGTACTTAATATGTCGCTGCACATATCCGGCTTGTTTTGAATATTTTCAGTGGCTTCCGATGAACAATTGATAGATTTACCACTATTTCCGATCAAAGTCTTTATAAATGCACTATGCATTACACTGTTAAATTGTCCACAGTATATCAATACTTGCTTTTTTTTTATATTGTAATGTTTATTTGTATTTAGAGTTGTACTTATTATTTTATTATCTTTGTTTTTGTTTGTTTGTTAGTTATTGTCGTCATTGTCCTGAGGAAACCTGGACCATATCTTTTAAACATTCGATATTTAACTAATATTAGAACTCGGGGAAAGACGACCTTTTGACAAATGCGAATACTTACTATCTGTGAGTTATGTGGCTTTGTGGTTCTGCGAGTACAATTGTATATATTGTAATAGTATATACTCAAAATGTTTATAATAAAATGAGAATATCTTCTTGAAATTGTAATATTGTTTCATAAATTTAAATTTCTACATTATTTGTAGAGATTTCAATGAGCTATTGTATATTTTGATTTTCTACCTTTTTAATTCATTCTACATTTTAATTCATTTCATTCTTTAAGTCTTCTACAGTTAGATTGAACAATAAGGAGCATTATCTAATTATTATTCTCTATACTTTTCAAGAATTCTTTAATAAATTTCATTCCACCAGAAATATAATAACAATCAGAATTTTAGTAGTTGTAAGTCGAAATTACTTCAATAAAGCTGAAATTACCTACTTATAAATGTTAAAAACTAAATCTGAATATACTTATAAATAATTGTTGAGTCCGTAGGAAGAATTACTAACAAAGAATATCTGACGAAAGTAAAGTATATACAGTTCCTTTTTTTTTTATGTGTTCTTTGGTTGCTCTTGCATTCTTTGTTCTTGTAATGTGTCAATAGTTCAATGCTGATATTTGGATTGGCCATAGATTTGATAGACGGCATTTCCTCTGTTTAGTTGCTATTTAAAACAGCTGAATCAGTGTGCTGGTACGATGGGAGTATGAAATGGCATATTTGCAACAACCATAAAATATTAAAAGACTCCTAGAGCCCAAACACCAAGAGGTTCTCCAGTGTTGTGGTCATCCCTGAATATTTCCGGGGCGACATAATGCTTTGGTCCACAATGTTTAATCCAGTTTTGATTGTGTCCACTAATACGTTCAGTGCTAAATCCAAAATCCTCGGGCCTCAGTCTAGATTCTGAAAATATAAGATCGGAGCAGCATCAACTATTCGGGAGAAAAGGACAACGATTGGACAATCCGACACCACATACTTTCGAGAACATAACAAGGGTGCTGGGAATGCCAGATGAAAGACTTCTAAAAATACTGGCAAAAAAAACTTTGGAGAAAGGGGTATTCTGGTGCGAAAAATGGAATGAGTTTTCTGATATCTTTGAGATCCCCCTTGACTTCGGCAATCTTTGCCAATGTCTGTGTACTATCTCTGACAAGGAAGCACAATCTCTTTGGGAGCGCAAACTTGAGAGGGGGCGGCAAAGCACGAGACACGGCGTATATAATGTCCTACAATACGATATGGGTGAAACCGTATACATTACAAATAACAACACTACCGAGATGATCGGATATATTTTCAAAAGTAGAGGAGGCTTATTCTGGCTAAATGGAAGCCCTTGGAGAAGAACTGGTAGTCCGCTATGCTCCATGTGCAACAGGAATGAGGAAAGGAACATAATTCATTTCTTGGCCATCTGTCCGATTCTGTCAGAGTTTCGCTGTGGCTATTTTAACAAAAGTGCACTTACCTACGACGAAACAATCGCTTTATTAAATGGGAAAGATTGGAAAGCACTATATTTATATACAAAGTCGGCTTTAAGATACAGATCTTACTTGATTGAAAATTATAATGCTTAATGGTATTCATTTCTTACAGCTCAAGCCAGCCCATGTTGCATTTATCCTAATTACAATAGTTTCACGCTGTTGTTATTATCGGGAATGAATTTTAATTATTCTTATAACATTGCACGCAAGATTTTGACTAAGTGATTATTTACAAAGGCGTAGTAGATTTGAAGCTTTATACCAACCCAGACAGACGACTAGTTCATTGTCTTAGTTTATTTGATAGATTTTATTACGGTCTTTTTTATTTTTGTGCTTAGATGATATGTAGGCTAGTTCACAGTACAGCACCTTGTTTTATATTATTTTTCTAATTGATTTGTTTTTATTTTTTATTTTTTTCATGTAGTAGAATTTTCTTTAAATCCATTTATCTTTTATTTTTTCCTATAAATTTATATTTTGCTTCCATTTGGAATTGGTTATGAAATATTTTAAGCATAAATATGTACATGATTGAGAGAATATTATCATTATTATTATTATTATGTGCCAGAGTGTCGTGGACGTGAATTTTAATAAGTGCCGAAAAAAGTGATAAAAAGAACGATTTTAAGACAAAAAACGGAAAAAATAAGTATTGTGCCTGGGAAAATAAGTAGAAGTGAGATTTTGTGCAATTTATTAAAAATATTGAAAGGGACAAAAAAACTGAAAAACTAAAGTTGTAGAAGTAAATTTCTAATTGTTATACTGTGTTCCGTTTTATTGTGTTCCGTTTAATTGTTTTCTGTTTTCGTGTTTTATACCGTTTAAAAAAAAAACTTTTTTCTAACTCTTTTTGAGCATTTTTGACATTTCTGGCATTTGTGCATTTTAATTAATTAATTTTTGAACTGTCAGTGTTTTCACCAAGTCTTCCTAGTTCTTTTAAAACGACACTAGATTTGCTACTGCCCTCAGTATGAGTGGCAGTAGCGAAAGGGAGGAAGAAAAAACCCCCAAATACTAGAAAAAAACGTGAGCGAGGTCAAAAGGTAGACCTCGGCTCTTTTATAAAAATCAAAGAGCCCACTGAAGAGGCTAATTCTTTTTCACTAAAGGATGCAACAACAGCAGCAGCGACCAGCAGCAACCAGCCAAACGCCATTACCGCAATGGTACCGACCATGGAAAAGCAGGAGGCATTAGCCTCGAAGTTCGCCGTATCGTCCGG
The DNA here is from genome assembly GCA_964036015.1 of Leptarthrus brevirostris. Lineage (NCBI taxonomy): Eukaryota > Metazoa > Arthropoda > Insecta > Diptera > Asilidae > Leptarthrus > Leptarthrus brevirostris. The sequence goes on from OZ038373.1 coordinate 47,830,159, forward strand.
AAACAATAAAAAATCATCAGCATCCGCTGATAACGTGCTTGTGAAGCCCAATACAATGGAAAACGTTCCAAAATTAAGGGACGTAGTGCAAGCTGCTTCGAAAGTAGCACCAATTTCAAGACCCGCAACAATGCGACCCAGTCTCTCTGGTGACAAGAAAGCCAAACGTACCAAGCCAGCCATAGAAAGAGCAACAACATCATCTAGCGTAGTGGTAGCATCAGGGATAAGCTACGCCCAACAGGTGAGTGGTAGCTCTAGAAAAAGTTCATCTAATATTGTGATTCAGGGCAGCTATGTGACTCCACGTAACTTGGGGGGGGGGGGGCAGTTGCGGGGCTTCAAGGTCTTTTTGACTATCAGTGGCAGGACGAACGGTATGGTATGCACTTTGAGCATCTTCGAGGGTGCACCCAAAGTGCATACCTTAAGGCCTTGTCACTGGTGGTCCCGTTGGAGAATATTTTCTCTTTCGGACTGGTTGGCCGCGGTATGGTGGAGGTCTATACCACTACCATCGACGCAGCCACTAAGCTGATGCTTGAGGGCATCGACGTGGGTGGTAGGAAACTCCAGCCTTACCCGGTTTCAGTGAAGCCGACGAGAGTCTGCTTTTCTCGGGCCCCCCTCCGGGCCAGGTCTGAGGATCTTGAGGTCTTCTTAGGAAGGTTCGGAAAGATCCACGGCAAGGTCCGGGCAGTGCCACTTAGAATCGGAGACGAGGGACTCGGCTGCGGTATCTTAAGTTTAAGCCGTGAAGCACACGTCACTTTGAACCAGGGATGCGTGCTTCCAGACGGCTTTTACTGGAGTGTTGCCGGGTCGATGAGTTGGATTGAGGTAAGCACCGAAGCGAAATGCCATGCTTGCCATCAGGCAGCACACTTTATTGCGGAGTGTCCTAAGAGGCTCAGGAAAGTGGCTGAGGCCACTGTGGAGGAAACGCCTGCTCTAGCAGAAGCTCCGAAAACAGTGACCTCGCCCGGTGCTTCGCCTGCTCTCTTGGAGCAACCTGCAATTAAGGTGTCTGACGCCGGCTATAAACTGTGCTACCCGAACACGGGAAAAGGCAGACACTTCGGACGAGGAGGTCACAAGTGGAAGCCAGAAGAAACAGAAAAAGAGGATGAAGAGGAAGACGAAGGGAAAGCCTGACCAGGAGGTGATGCCACCACCAAAGAAGGCAGTGACCACTGGGAGGGTCTCGGGAAAAGATGCTACACCTTGCGCTCCGAGTGCACCTTCAGTGACTCCACAGGATGTCACTGAAGTTCTCTCGGACGTAGAGGTTGTCTCTGCTCTCGAGACGGCCGGTCCAACCCAAAGTGGCTATGAATCGTGTGGAAGTTCCATATCGATTAATAGCCGCTTTGAAGTGGATCCTGCTTTGGTGGAGGTTCCGAGGGAGAAGCTGCGCTCGCTCCTCGACAGACTTCACTACAAGAAGAGAAGAAGAGAGAAGAAGAACACGTCATGTGTGAATAAGTCACTGTCAATGTGCTGCCGGTTTTTTTGCTTTTTTAACTAGTTTGAGCGGTTTTCTTGTTAAATTAATATATTTACCTGATTATTTACTGCGCCAGCTGTATTAGTTGCGCCAAATTTCACCCGGGGAGGCTGCATATTTACGGATCTTTCAATTGAATTTTTTTTTCACTTGCGGAAAAATGTCCTCACCAACACGGACATCAAGTGCTAAACACGGCCCGTCTACACGTAGCAAACACACCAAAGGGAGCTCTGCTGAAATGTCAACTCCAAAAATCAATCCATCCGTCAATTCAGCAGATTTACTTTCATCATTATCTGCTAGAATGGATGCGATGGAAAAATTGTTCATCAGTAAGCTGGAGGAAGTCAGGGCAGATTTTTGCAATCACATCGCGGACCTGGAACACAGAATATACAAACGCTTAGCGGATAACACCTCACTCATCGAGAAGAAATTGCAGCAGACCTTTGGTACTGTGTCGAACTTGGAAATGCAAATTGACTTGCTTGAACGTAATTTGCACTCGCAGGACATAATTTTGCACGGCATACCGAAAACAGAAAATGAGGATCTATACAAAATCTACACTAATCTTTGTGATTCAGTAACAATTGATTCACATCCTCCACCTAAGCAGATTCTCCGCATGAACAGTCAAAATAACAACACTGTAAGTACTTCTGTTCTAATCAAATTTTGCAGCACACGCGATAGAAATATCATCTTGAAAGCGGTATCACACAAAAGTAAACAGTCCCAGCTAAGTTTACGTGACGTCGGTTTGCAGTCCAATTGGAAAATATTTGTTCACGAAAGCCTCAATAAAACGAATTACGCTATCTTCAAAGAAGCTAAAAGACTCAAACGCCGGAAAATATTACATACCGTTTTCACCAGAAATGTACAGGTCTTCATACGTCAAAGAGGTGATGCCCCCGCTGAGAAGGTACCTAGCCTTGATTATCTCATGAAAACCGGATCGCACAACAACCAGCAATGACATTAATATTAAAATTTTTCTTTTCTTTTCTTTTCCTTGTTATTACAATTATCTGTTTATATTTACTTGAATTTAATCGACCAGTTAATTTGGAACTTGTTATTGCTTATTTTTATTCAATATCTTTCCTTATTTGCTATTTACTACATTGCTTGCTTTGTTATTTCTGCCTGCTGCTGTGTCTTTTGTTTGTTATGTATTATTTTATTTTACTTGATTATGGATAATTTAGATTCTAGTGCTTCCATCTCTGGTTGTCTGAATAACACACGGATTTTGCTGAGGATCTTATCTGAGCAACAGACTGGATTTAAGGTCTGCCATCTCAATGCGTAGAGTCGTTATCCGAAGATTAATGAATTTCGACACACCTCTGATGACAATTCATTAGACATTATCTGTGTCTCTGAGTCCTGGCTTAAGCCACATATTAATGATAGTTTGATTTCACTGCCTTGTTATGAGGTTTTTCGGATTGATCGTTTGAGTAGGGCTGGTGGTGGTGTTGCCATGTTTCTGAGGAGCGGCTTGCGTACTCGTGTTGTTGCTTCATCTGGGGTAAATGCCTCAATCAAATACATACTCGTTGAAATTTGCATAGGGAACAATAGGTGTCTTGTCGGATCGGTTTACAAGCCACCCAATGTCAATGATTTTCTTGATCTTGAGGAAGATCTTTCTTGCATCTGCCATCTATATGAACACATTATTATTGCAGGTGATTTTAACACTAACATCTTAGTCAACAATACGTTGACGAATTCTCTACGTTCTATGCTTGGCACATTATCTCTAAGTGTCGTAAACTCATCACCCACTCACTTCACGGACGGTTCGGCTACACTTTTAGACCTTTTTATTGTGGCTGATTCTGACTCAGTTCTTTTCCATAACCAAATCGATCTTTCTGCTTCCTCTAGACACGATCTTATCTACATGACATATAACCTCGGAAACTATAATAACTCTCCATTTTCGTTTACATACAGAGATTTTCGGGCAATTAACGTTGAGCAACTCATTTCAGATGCAGAAACGGTTGACTGAGAGCATATCTACTTATTTGGCAGTGCAGATGATCAGATTGAGTATTTTCATAATCGGGTGGAATATATTTTTGATACACATGTTCCAGTAAGGACTAAGTTTAGCCCCGTTTCCGATGTACCCTGGCTTACTGCCGATATACTCTCTTTAATTCACAAACGCAACAAAGCATACAAATATTGGAAACGTTTTAAAATCCCTGAAATGTGGCACAGCTATCGTGTTTTGAGAAACAGAGTTACTATGAAAGTTCGGAAATCCAAGGCGTCGTTTTATAAATCTAAACTTGACATCAGGCTTCCAGCCGAACGGCTTTGGAATAATTTGACGAGTATCGGAATTGGTAAACGTAACAAATCCACCATTGATGAGAATCCTGACGCACTTTATGAAACATTTATAAATTTTAACACACCTTTTAATTTCTTCGGTGATCCTTGCGAATCTATAACCGGCGGTAACTTTTCTTTTGTTAATGTTAATGAGGAACAGGTTGCCAACGCTATTTTCTCAATCAAATCTAAAGCTGCTGGCCTTGACACATTCACCAAGATTTCATTAAACTTATCCTGCCTATCGCTTTACGATATATCACACATATTTTTAATACTATTATAACAACTTCCGCTGTGTGATCTACTCACAAAATAAGGGGGTGCCGGAATCAGAACAGCCTTAAGTTTTATTCAAAAATGATTTTATTCAATAATCAAAAATCTTAAAACTAATATCACAATGATAATTCAAAAATCACAGAAGTTCAGTATATAAAATTCAACCAATAAATTCAATAAAAATATAAATAAATTCAAAATTCAATAAATAAAAATTCAATCACAATAAAATTTCCTCCTGCTTTCCACTTAGGTGGAATATCTCAACGGTGCAGTTTCCCCTACTGTCCACTAGGTGGCACCTGTAACAAATAATAGTAAATTAATGATTGCACTATAATTAACTTTCGTGCAATGATTGGTGGGTGAGATATTCAGATTAAACTCTAAATATAGCAGGTGAATATAATTGCAGATTAAACTCTGCCTGAGGATAGGAGCGTTCAGATTAAACTCTGATCGAGGAATGGATGGAAATTCAGATAAAACTCTGAATATATCGGGTGGAGAATTGCGGATTAGACTCTGCTTAGGTAAGTATAAAATATTCAGATTAAACTCTGCGTATGCGTACAGGAATAATTCAGATTAAACTCTGAGTGATGGATTGCAGATTAAATTCTGCCTGGGTGATGGGATGTGTCTAGATTAAACTCTAAACGAGGAATGGGTGCTATTCGCCTTGTTCGCCGGCCTTTTATACAAATTTTTTCTATGGCCATCTTATTTCGTCTTTTGGCGAGCGTATGTGGCATCATTGTTTTGCCAATTCGCCTTATGGCAAGTGACGTGCCAACTGTCAATTTTTATTTAAGTGACAGGAAAGTGACAGACGATTAAGTTCTAAAGAAATGTTTTGGTAAGTTATTTAATTGAAATTTTATATAATTTTAATGATTTTCAATATTTTCAGGGGGAGAAATTAGTTGCAGAGATACTAGGGAAGGATGGGGATAATAAAATGCACTTCCCGTGCATTATTTAGATAAGTATTTTTGTATTTATTTAAAGTGTTGATACTTTGTGTTTGTTTATTTAGGATTGAGGATTGGAGAATTTGGCTGGGATTTACCACAAGAGGAAACACAAAAAAGGGAATAAGTATTAGTATCGAATATATTTTTATTTTTGCTAATTCCTTTTGTTTTTTCAGGAGTTCTGAATGGAACGAACATCCGCCTTTTCTTCTAAGCGGAAATTGGCTAAAGTTATTCCAGTTCGTAAAACCTCTCGGTCTACAACACATGAATATAGACCAATATCTCCTCTACCATTTTTGTCAAAAGCCTTTGAGTGGATACTTTCCTTACAAATCAACGAACACCTAAAGGCTCACTCCATGTTGATTGACTTTCAATCTGGTTTCCGCGCTCAGCATAGCTGTATCACGGCCTTGCTTAAAATAACCGAGGTTGACCATTATCTCTTAATAGACAAACTTTGTCGTAAGATGTGCCAGTAGGCTTATTTGGTCCTACTTAAGGGGGAGATCTCAATCTGTTGTGTGTGGTGATTCTGTGTCGGGGCTGCTTCCTGTTTCCAGTGGCGTGCCGCAGGGGTCGATACTTGGACCTTCGCTTTTTGTGTGTTTTATTAATGATCTACCTATGGTTATTAAAAATTGTAAGTATCATATTTATACCGATGACGTTCAAATATACCTCTCCCGTCCTCTAGAGCTTGTTGATGACCTAGTAGATAGATTATGTGAGGACCTTACAGCAATATTAGGTTGATCTGATAGAAACAAACTTGTACTAAATGCGTCGAAATCTAATGCTATTGCTATTTACAAGCGGAACTTTGATAGTTCTTGCTTACCTCCCATAGTTATCGATAATATAGTCATCCCTTACATGAAAGTTGTTAAAGATCTGGGAATTCTGATCAATAGTGAGTTATCTTGGAATAGTCACATTGACAGTCTTGTTGCCAAAATTTATGGGACCCTACGCAACTGTCTTTATCGGCTTATTTTATACCTCGCGAAACACGTCTATATCTTGTAAAGACACTTATTGCACCCATTCTAACTTATGGAAGTGAGATTTTTAGCAAGACGGATTCCGTATCCTTTAGGAAGTTACAAGTCGCTCACAATTCCTCTGTACGATATATATTTGGACTTCGGAGACATGATCACATTTCTCAGCATGCCAACTCTATTTTCAGTTGCTCTCTTAAGACTTATTTTCAATATCGCTCGATATGTTTTTTAAATAATCTTCTTATTACCCGATTTCCCGTTTACCTCAGTGACAGGGTTGTTTCTCTGCGATCATCTAGAAATCTTTCGATAATGACTCCGCATTTTAATTGTATTACTACCGAGAGACAATTTTTTGTTCAGGCGATCAGAATGTGGAATGCGCTACCGCTAAATATAAAAAGGTCATACAACAGCAGCAGGTTCAAAGACATTTTGTTTTCTTATCTCTTAAATGAAGTTGAATAGATAAATAAGCTCTTTTTACTTTTTATTTTTTATTTTCTTCTCAATGTATTCTACAACTTTCTTGTTTAATTGAATTATTTTATATCTTTGTTATTTACATTCTTTCTTACTACTTGTTAATTTTTATTTTATACTAATGTTACTCTTATTTGCCTACACTTCGAAAAGACTTCTATCTTAAGGATGTTTCTGGACCAGAATTTAAAGGAGGTCATAATAATCCAACTTAATCCACTTTAGCAAAAAAAAGTAAAAAGAAAATGTCACTGTCTGTAGGATTCGAACCCAAGTCAACAGAAGCACACTCCAATGTTTTAAGCCACTACGCTAATATTCACTGAATCAAGTTGTTATTTAAAGAGAAGAAATATAAATTCACTATTTATTGTCACCTCCAATTTCACACAATTCAAAGTTTAATTAATATAACCATGTCCAATTCAAATTTCCGAAATACAACAATTAATTTTCAATATAATTCACAAGTTCCAAACTAAAACTCACACGACGAGGAAAATGATTTCAAAAATGGTTTAAATTCAAATTTAGATTTCAAAGATAACTTTAGATTTCGAAAGAACAATTTCAAAGGTTCGCGACGTCGATTTCTACTTGACTCTGTCGAGATGTCGAAACGAGAATCCCTTTAGCTTCTCGGATTAAACCAAGATTACCATATTTGGTAATGTAAAGGGAAAAGTTACTTTATGTTCTAGAAATATTACCATTTATGGTAATGTTTCCTTTCAAATTTCCCCAACTATACTTTCTTTTATATATGTTGTCCCTTTCCAATCTTGAATTCGCCCAAAGTTATCGACAGATTTCGGCTTTCATTAATTTACAATGTTGGCGTCAATGGTTAACAATATAAGTCAAATAAATGTCAAGTGGACGAGATGATTGGATTAAAGGTAAGTTTGTGATTATTTAACAAATGTTTTGTGTTTTGTGTTATTGGTGATATTGGTTTTATGTATATTCATTAATATTTCTTTTTCAATATTTAATGTATGCTCTTGTGTCGTGAAATCATTTTCGTCATTGGTAAGTGTTGTCTAACTAGTTTGTTTACATTTTGCAACCCAAGTTTGTTCACATTTTGCTATCTGCCCTATCAAATCAATTCCACTAATTTTATTTATATTTTTCTAGGAAACTAATTTACTACGATGGACTGGAAATGATTCTTTTGAGGAAACAAATCTTTAAGATAAGTATTATAAATGAGTTTGGTAAGGCATGAGTCTTTGTGGTTAATTTTTAGGTACTCCAGCGATCATGGTTTCTAGGCCCAAACATACTCCCCGCCTTGGAACGACCAGTTTCAACAAATTCAACGTCTGCTGGGATTGTCCATTGATGATCACACCGTTTGCAACAACAACAGAACAACAGAATCAGAACACTAGATTCTGTAAGAATACAAACAAAATGGGAAATGGGGTTATAGCGCCCCGACTCGCTTTTAGGAATGCACAGGAATTGGAAATAAGGGAAATGTAACACATAGAAAGGAAGTTGGGGGAAAATACGTGAATATTAATAGATAGTTGTGTAACAAATCTGTGGGTACTTAGTTTAGTCTCCGTATCCGTATCCGTAAAGCATTGTGATGGGGTCCTTCACCTTCCAAAAAAGGGGCCTTGAGAGGACAGAACTCCAAGGGGGTTTCGAGAGGGCAGAACTCCAAAAGTAGTTATTAAAAAAAATTGAAATTAATTTAATTTATTTTTTATTTTATAATATTTTAAACAATATTCTCAGAGACTGACTGAAAGACTAAACCTATGGAACAATTTTTTGACTTTATATACACAATTTATTTAAACGAAATTGTTCCGACCTACTAAGTTAGCATTTACAACAAGTAATTTGAATGTACGAACGGAGCCAAAAATACTAAAACGTTACAATTGTTAAAGTGGTTTTGGCACTATAATTGTACTGTCACCACAGTACTCCCCCGCCAGCGAATCCTTAGGATTGGGCGAAACGTGATGGAGGTTTTGTGGTGCGTCCAACTCTTGTCTTTCTGATAGGGAAATATGTGTTTCCACCTGGTGAAAATCTGATTTTTGGATCGAATCTTACGGTTCGTTTTATAATACTTTTGTCATTAACTGTCTGGGGTTGTCTTATGTGTGATTTGTTAGTATTTGCCAATGTTCCTGAGTTCTTGAGCACTGGCTGAAAAGACACCCTTTGGTTTATTCGGCTATTTTGTGGTAGATTATCATTCACTGGCTCTAATGTTCTCTGTGTTGGAGTGTTATCACTTAAGTCTTGTGAGTTGTGTAATGGATTATGACTCGACCTTTGGTTGTTTACCAAATTTACTGGGCTCTTAAGCGCTGGCTGTAAAGACGCCCTTGAAGTACTTTGGTCGTTAGGTGAATGGTCGTTTGACACTGGCAACTGCGACCTATGTATAACTTCTGGTAAATTTGCATTTCCAAAACGTGAAATTTCCTCAGAGTCTTTTAAATAAGAATTTGTAAAACAAGGTTTCAATTTAATAGAAACGTTAACTTCTTTTCCTCTAATCAGAATTTTGTAAAATTTTTCGTTTCTTAATATTACCTCGTAAGGTCCTTCGTAAGGAGGTTGTAAACTAGGTCGAGTGCTATCAACTCTCATAAAAACGAAAGGACAATTTTTCAAATCTTTGAAAATAAAAACCTTTTGAAGTGTGTGCCGAGATGCCGGTGACGGTTGTATATTTCGAAATTGATGTTCGAGTTGTTTAACGAATTCATCTTGGTTATTTAAAGAATTCGTGCTGTAATGATTTTTGATGGAATGCCAAATCTAGATATCCAGTTCTTGAATAATGTAGAAGCTACTGTTTTTGCGCTAATGTTTTCGATTGGAATTGCCTCTGGCCAGCGAGTATATCGGTCGATGATTGTTAGACAATATTTGAATCCTTCTGAATTTGGCATAGGGCCTATTAAATCTATATGAATTGTGTTAAATCTTTCTGTTTCATGTTGAAAATCAGCGATGGGAGGATTAAAATGTCTTGAGATTTTAGTTCTTTGACATGGTAAACAACTTCTGCTCCGTTCTTTAACATCTTTCTTTATTGAAGACCAAATAACTCTATTGACCATAAGTTTAATTGATGCTTTTATCCCTGGATGGCTTAAGTTGTGAATAATTGAAAATATTTCCTTTCGAAAATTGATGGGGATATAAAGACGCATGTTTTTGGTTGAGGTATCACACAAAATTTCTTTTTCTGAATTGACTAATTTTACTTTAATCATTTTCAAAGAAGCATTTTGAATTAAATGTTGAAGTTCTGTGTTATCCACCTGTGCGTCTGCCACAGCTTCAAAATCTATTGCACCGACGATATTGATTTCATTAAGCCTTGATAACGTGTCAGCAACTACATTCTCTTTACCGGATATATGTCTGATATCCGTTGAAAATTGACCGATGAGGTCGAGGTGTCTGAACTGTCTGGGTGAGGCTTTCTCAGGATTTTGTTGAAATGCAAAGACTAATGGTTTATGGTCGGTGTAAATTGTGAATTTTCTTCCTTCTAGAAGAAATCTAAAGTGTTTAATACCATTATAGATTGCTAACAGCTCTCGGTCGTAAGTGCTGTATTTCATCTGAGCGACTGATAATTTTGCAGAAAAGAAGCCTAATGGTTGCCAATCGTTGTTGCATTTTTGTTGTACAACTGCTCCGATGCCATAATCCGAAGCGTCGACCACTAAAGCTAATGGTGCGTCTGTAGAATGAAATGCTATTAATGTAGCTTTGCATAATTGAGTTTTGGTTTCCTCGAATGCATTTATTGCATCTTTTGACCAGGCAATTTTTTTCTTACCATCTTTTTTGTCACCCTTTAAGAATTTGTTTAATGGCATTTGAATCATTGCGGCATTTTTCAAAAATTTTCGATAAAAATTGATCATACCTAAATAACGTCGTAATTCTTTTACTGTCTCAGGAAGTTTTATAGAGTTGATTATTTCAACACGCTCTGATAAAGGTTTGATACCTTTACTTGAAACTGAGTGTCCTAGAAATTTCACTTCTTCTGTCATAAAATTACATTTGTCTAAATTGATGACGAGACCATATTTTTCAAATTTAACAAAGATTTGATTAAGATGGTCTAGGTGTTCAATATCAGATTTAGAAGCTATTAATATGTCATCGAGGTAAACGTAACAAAAGGGTAAATCGCGCAATACTGAGTGAATAAATCTTTCACGTTCCACAAGACTAGCTATTTCGGCATCAATCCCATTTACCACTTGTTGTCTTTGGCGAGTCAAAATTTTTTATCCTCCATCAAAGTTCGACCCACAATCGCAGTATACATCACTTGGTAGCCCTCTTCTTGAACTAAAGCGTCGGAAGGCTGCAATAAGACCTTGTGCGGTCAAATCCGTAACGACTTCGATGTGGATTGCCTTTACTGCCATGCACACAAATATCGCGACGTAGCCCTTGTACGTTTTTGATCCTCTGCCCCTATATCTTCGTAGTTCAAATGGCCCGCAGTAGTCAATGCCAACGTGTGAGAATGGGCGAGATATTGTTACTCGAGGACGTGGAAGATTACCCATGAGCTGAGTTTGGAGTTGTGCTCTTTGCTTGCAACAAAAAACACATTTATGTACGTATTGTCTAATAGTATTCCTAGCATTCAGCAGCCAAATTTTTTTGAAATAAATCGCATCATAAGTTGCGGTCCCCCGTGGAGCGTGTCTTTGTGGGTTTTATCGAGAATAAGCTGCGTTAGGTGACACTTATCAGGCAAAATGACAGGATACTTCTCATTGAACGTTAAGTCAGCATGTCGCAATCGCCCACCTACACGTAGTAGTCCATCCGAATGCATAACTGGAGTTAATTTTAATATACGACTACTATTTTTCAATGGTTTCTTTAGTTTTAAAAGTGAGAGTTCTTCGGAGAAATGTTCAGCTTGAATTCTCTTCAGCCAGATAATTAGTGCAGCTTCTGTTTCCTTTGCCGTTATATAGCCCTTTTGTTTTGTTTTAAAACGATAGAAGTATGCTGTGATCCTTAATAATCTAGTCAGTGATGAATACTTTTCTTCGATCCTTTCCGTTTCAAGAACTTGTAAGCAATTGATTTTTGGTTTTATGATTTCCATATTAGTATCAGGAACGTCTTGTTGACAAGGCCAATGTGCTTTTGGTTGCTCCAGCCATGTTGGTCCCTTCCACCACAGATCGAACGATAGTAGATCACACGGCATTACACCCCTACTAGCACAATCGGCAGGATTTTCCTTCGAAGGTACATGACGCCAGTTTGCTTCTTCTATTAGTTCATGCACATGTGAAACTCGATTCGCGATGAATGTCTTCCACTTTGATGGATGACCTCTCAGCCATGCCAATACAATTTGAGAATCAGTCCAGGCATATATTGGAGTGTTCGGTATTTTAAGTGAGTTCCCAACGTATTTTAACAGTTTAGCAAGTAGCACGGCCCCACATTACTCTAACCTAGGCAGGGAGATTGTCTTCACAGGTGCAACATTCGTCTTGGCTATCAAAATGTTGCTATGTCTATGGCCATTAGAGTCTGTCACACAAATGTAAATTACTGCCCCGTATGCTTGCTGAGATGAGTCGCAAAATCCATGCACCTCGATTCCATGATTGGCCTCAGTAAAACGAATCCATCGAGGTAATGTTATAGCTCTCAATCCTATCATGGCCTGACGAAAAGTTAGCCATTCCCGCTTCAGACTGTCCGGTATGTCTTCATCCCATTCCAGTTTTGCCAACCACAACTTCTGAATGAAGATCTTCGCAGTAACGATAATAGGAGCTACCCAACCCAACGGATCGAACAGTTTTGCGACGTCTGATAGAACAGTCCTTTTGGTGTACACACTTTGGTCGTCACTCAACTTGACGGAATAATATAATGAATCCTGGGATGGGTTCCAACATAGGCCCAAGGCCTTGATCTGCTCTGTTCCTTCAACATTCAACATGACTGTCTGTTCGCGCTGTTCTTCTGGTATCCTTTTCAACAAAGACGGATGACTGGATGCCCATTTGCGTAAAATGAATCCACCTGATTTCAAAAGTTCCATTAATTCTGCCTGTTTTTTTATTGCAATTTCCAAAGTATCAGCTCCTGACAGCAAATCATCAACGTAGAATTCTAACAAAGTGGCCTCTGCCCCAAGCGGGTATTTGTCTTTCTCATCTATGGCTAGCTGGTTTAAGACTCTCGTTGCCAGATATGGAGTACTTTTTGTGCCAAATGTCACAGTCAGAAGCTTATAATGATGAATCGGGTCATTCAAAGATTTTCTCCAAACTATTCCTTGGAACTGTGCATGGTCAGGCCTCACGCGAATACGCCGGTACATCTTTTCGATGTCCGCTGTAAAGGCAAATTGGTTTTTTCTCCATCGTAACAATAAACAAGCCAGTTCATCTTGCGTTGTTGGACCCTTAAGTAGAATGTCATTTAATGAGACTCCACTGGCTGTTTTTCTCGATGCCTCAAACACTATCCTTAATTTTGTTGTAGAACTTTGCTCCTTTAGCACTGCATGATGTGGTAAATAACAGTGAATTTGTGATCTTTCCTGTAGTGGTGTTATAATTTCTGTAAAGCTATTGCGTAGAGTCATTTATTCGTAACTACACAAAACGGTTATTAATACACTTCTCATGGTTACTATAATTAAATACTTTAATCTTATTTCATATAATTTTCTTTATTCACTAAATCTGAGGGTAAAATAATTCCCTTCTTGCATTTAAACAATAAAGTAGATAATACAATTTACTTGGTTACAACTTTCTTTAAACACCAAATCTGATTGTATAATAATTTTTTTTCTCGCACTTAAACAATAAAGTAGTAAATCCAATTCACTTGATTACAATATTCTTTAAACAACAAATCTGATTGTACTATAATTTCTTTCTTGAACTTAAACAATAAAGTAGTTAATACCATTTACTTGGTCACAATTTTCTTTAAACACCAAATCTTTATATAATAATTTCTTTCTTGCACTTAATAATTAAATCATGAAGTTGTTAATACCATTTACTTGGTCACAATTATCTTTAAAGACCAAATCTTTATTGTATAATAATTTCTTTCTTACACTTAATAATTAAATCATGAAGTTGTTAATACCATTTACTTGGTCAAAATTTTCTTTAGACACCTATTCTTTATCACTCTTACGAGGCGGCCGACTCCGACGACTTTTATTATCAGACTCCTTTGAAACGCGACTTGTCGCGATTGCGATTAGAACAAAAACTCTACGCGTCTTACCGTGAACGTAATTAAAACAGAACTCGCTAATTCTTTCTTTTCGATCAACTTACTAGCGATCTACATGAAGAAAAGCTTTCGTGCTTTTTCTTCGTTTTTTAGCTTTGCCCTTGATGTACTTAGTTGTCATTGGGCAAAGCCGCTGTAGATCGTTGTTTGTCGCGCTGATTAAGCAAATTTCTTTTGCTTATCGTGTACTGGGCTACCGTGTGAAAGGAATTTCGACGGTAACCCGAGCGCGTTGTTTGTCATGGGTTAGATTTGAGTACATTGCAACTTTGTTGCAATGCGCTCGGTTGTAGGAAATCCAACCCATTAAATATTTATCGGTTTTTTATTTTTAGGTGCTCCTGAGTTGGATTTGAATATGCGATACTTGAAATCCAACTCATGAGACTTTTTACGATTTGTTTTTAAATGTCAGATTGGATTCGTAAGAATTCGGCTTATCTTAAAATAAGCGAATCCAATCTGCAACATTTCCTTCCCCGCGCGAAAAAGATGATTATTCTTTGGAGAGGAATAATCATCGAATAATTGATGTGTAAGGGATTCTGTTTTGTTTAAATGAGCCGTGATTGACTGTTTCCGTCACAGTCAATTTTAAGTCATGGCTCTAGTTCTCGCGCACGCAGTTAGTTTGGATAATCGTCGTTACCGAGCTCCCGACCGTAAGGTGTTTTACCTGCGGATGATCCGGGTTGCTCATGTTGACCCCGACGGTGATGGCTGCGTCCGCCTATGGTGGAACCGTCGCGGACAGCGATCAATTTGTATTTGGTCGAGCCGGGGGGGCATCGACAGCAGCCATCTTGTGGACTTATCTCTAAGCTGCCACGAGGAAACTTTCAATGCCTTTGGTGAGTATACTATTTATATTTTATATTTCGTTTATAACTATTCTTTTGTAAACTTTCAGGTGGACGCTTGGTGTTATGGGGTTACACAGCCCCGTGTGCCCACTGTGTGCCTGAGGGGCCGCCCCCGCCTTACCGGTCCCCGTTTTTAACTTTTATATTTCTTATACCTGTAAATTTTTTTTTTTTTTTCATATTTGTAACGATTTGTATTTTTATAGATTTAAGTTTTGTATCATTTTTCCTTTTTTTTTTTTTTTTTAAACTTTAATAAAACAAAAAAAAAATTTTTTAAAACCCAACTTTCAAGACTTTTTATTTGTAGTTTTTCTCCTTTTCCCTTTTTCACTGGGGTTTTTACTATTTTCATATTGGTTTCGGGTTCCTTTTAGTCACTGATAATTTCTCTTTTTTTTTTTTTTTTTTGTTTTTACCCCCGGTCATTAAAAAAAAATCATTAAAGCGGTCAGTACTTGCCTTGCGCTTCGGTATCTTTTCGACCGACGATTGTGGTAGTACTCCACGGCGCGTTTTTGTAGTTGGCTTATTATTTAGTTTATTTGTGTCTATTGTTTAGACAAGCTGGATGGACCGTGCCCTGGGCAGTGTTTGTGGCCGTTGAGGCCGCTCTTTTGGTCGTGAGACTGCCTCTTCTAGGGGGATTTCGGGCATGGGCGTCTGATTACGCCGCGTAGTCCAAGCCTTTAGTGGAGGTATGGCGTATTTGGCCGTCATGTAAATGACGATGAACAGCAGTATTAGCCCCGTAAGTGACAACGAAGTTGCCGAGAGTAGGTGGGGTGTTTTCACCCGGGAGTGTAGATTTAACTCCCGTATTTTGGCCTGTATTTGGTCCAATGATTGCGTACTCTCGTGCAACTTTTCGTTAGTGTTGTCACCCAGTAGCAGCTTTGTATATGGCACCTCCGTCACAGAATGCTGCTCGTATTTGGCCATGAAGGAATCTAATTCCTTTGCCGTTTCGTTTGTTTTAGGAAAGTATGCTGGTTGCGTGAAAAGTAGTGGATGAGTATTTTCAGCCTCATAATATAGGGTATGCGGTCCTATTTGTAAGTGGCAGGGTTGGTTAATTACCAAGATTCCCTGTCCAGAGAGGCGATGCGTGAGCAATTGTTGGGTGCATGTAATATGCACAATGGTTGTTGTCTTCAATGCATATAGCCAGGAATTGGGCCTATTTAATTTAATTAAAATGTCCCTGAAAGGTATCTGCACTTTTAGCGAACACCTAGGGTTTTCGTTCAGGGGGTTGAAGAGCAACTTGATCACGCATTCATCCGATTGTGTTGCCTTTGTTATCGGCGTATTTAGCAAACCAGCGTAAGTATCCTCCTCGACATCTCGAGTGACTTTCCGATATGCTTTCATATTCTCCGGCTTAAGCAATAGAAATTCCTGAGTCGAAAGTTGACTCGCTATATGCGAATATTCTATTTCCGGGACCAATGAATGATTCGCTTCCGTGCATATTGGGAAGCACCTGATTCGTTGCAACTTCATTTTTGGAAGACTGAAAATTGGTAATGTAATTTTGATTACCAGTTTTTGTTGCAATAGGTGGGTCCGTAATTCAGCCGTCTGATAGAGAATTGATAGACAATTCTGGGCCTTTGAACACGTGGCGTGAGATTTGTGATAAATCTCAAGGAGTGAATCAGGGGCGATCAGCAGGGGATGAATTTGGTTATTTCGGCTAGAGGTTATTATATCCAGTAGCGCCTGCTGTCGGAACTCAATTTCTACCATTTGTAGCAGTAGACTCGAGACTATTTCCTGTCTCATTTGTCTTGCTACGAGTTTGTCAGTAGAATTATATAAATCATTCATCTGGTAGGCTATTTGCCGTTGTCTTTCGACCAGTGAATTTAAAGGCTTTTGAATCGCATTAAGCGCAGTCTTGACTACACTGATTTGTTGTTTTTCCAAATCAGCGAGTACCTGATGGTTAGTTTCCAACTCATCCAGGCGACTATAGACTTCGCGTTCATTTGCACTATCCATGGTACCGAAAAGGTAGTGCATGGCGTTTCCGATGCCGTCAAAAATAGATCTCGTTTTGCGAGATTTGGGAACAGCTTGTTTAATTACCTTAGTGCGTTGTTTGATATTTTCCATCAACGCGTGCATGTGTTTTTGCTGGAGCTCGCAGAGGTCTTCCACGGTATTGTTTCCGCATAGTTGATGCACGTAGTGTTCGGCTCGTTCCGCAATTGTTGTCTGGTTGTCCAACTCGGTCAGGTCCAATTCCGTGAGGATATTCCATGTGGAGTGGTAAACCATGAGGCTTCCTAAATCCTCGAATAGCACTCCTGTATTGCTGAGTGGGTTTACCGAGTATGTCTCCGACGTACTACTTCCCATAGCGGACATTATTAGTCCGAGGATGATAGCGTTTTGTATCATACCTGGGGAGAGGAATATGGTTAGTGGGGGTTCTAAATTAATTTTCTTATTTACTAAGCGTAGATTTTCCCTAAAGTGATGTCATGCTTGTCTTGCATTCTCACCGGTATAATAGTTGGTTACCTTTGGGTAGTCGCTTTGATGTTTACTGTTGAATACAGTATTTCGAAAGTAGTTGAGGGGGACCTCAAGACAAGGAACTACCAGGAAGGATTTTAGTGTTTTTGTGCTGTAGAAATTGGGCAGTCTCTGACGGGATTGTAATTGCACAAAAGTTGGTTTGATTTATTAATTCTGGGAATCGAATCGGACAGCCGGCAACGTTTTATTTTCACAAGAGGTGTTTAGAGTGCTGTAGAAAATATGACTAAGTGGGAGTGAGACCTCAAGGCACGGAACTGTCAGGAAGAACTGCTAGATATAGCATTAAAGAGAGGGATTTTTGGTGGTTCAATCTCTGACGAAATTTCGCAAGAGTTGGTTTGACTTTGTTGTTTCGAGGTTCGACGTTTAGTAGAAGTCGTTCTTTTAATTATGAGTTGTCGTGCAAAAAAAAATTAGTGAAGTCCTGTTGCTGGGTACTTCGTTGTTTTAGGCACGTCTAATAGGCGGAATGTGGGGTTTTACATTAATTGATTTGAGATTACTTAGAAAGATTATAAGAAATAAAAGGAATTTTAATTAGGGTTGGTTTGGACCCGATTGGACCGAGTTGTTAAGGGACTTTTCGTTTTGCCTTTCTTGGTTTTGTGCTGACTTTGCGTTACGATCTTCATCTCGACCGTAGATTGTGGTAGCACGCCACGACGCGTAAAGATAATATTTACGATCTTCATTATCTATTCATAGAATGGCTTAAGACGGTTGTTGTGAACCGTAACTGTACGTTTGCCCATTTTTAGGGTTGTATTCACTGATGATGGTATACCGATTACCAGATAGGGTCCTACCCAGATTTGAGAGAGCTTATGCTTTCGACTTTCGCTCTTGAGTAGGACTTTGTCACCTATGTGAAACGATAGGGGTCGAACAGCTTTATCGTAGTATAATTTCGATCGTTGCTTGCTAGCGAGCAGATTTTTACGTGCCGTGGCATAAGACCTTTGGAGCTTGTATCTTAAGATTTGATAGTAGCTCTCGTGATTATACACGGGTTCAGGGTCTCGCTTCAAATTTGACGGAACATCCGCTGTGAAGCCGTAAAGGCAGTCCATGGGAGTTAATTTTGTCCCTTCGTGTACACTGTTGTTGTACACGAATGCAGCGGTTCGCAGATATTGATCCCATGATTTGGGATTCTCGTCCACTATGGTACGTAAGTATTCAATTAACGGCCTGTGTGCACGTTCAAGTGCGCCGTTTGACTGTGGGTGGTAGGCAGAGGTTTGTAACTTCTTCACCCGTAACAGTTTACATACCTTTTTAAACAGGTCACTAAGGAAGTTGCTTCCTTGATCAGTGACTATTCGTTTAGGGATGCGGTAGCGCGCGACGATTTCGTCGAAGAAGATTTGCGCTACCGTGACGGCTTCCCCGTTAGGTATGGCGTACCAATCGACAAATTTAGTGAGGTTATCCTGGAAAGTCAAGATATACTTGTTTCCGGAGTCAGTTTCCTCGAGTGGACCAACAATGTCGAGATAGACTTTGTCGAAGGGTTGTTCTGCGATGTCCGTGATGACCATCGGCATTTTATACTGAGGTGATGCCTTCATTTTTTGGCATTTTGAGCAACGCTTAACGTATTTCTTGATATCGCTAAGCATGTGCCTCCACCAGTACTTCCTTCGAATCCGCTTGTATGTTTTAATTACGCCCTGATGGCCGCCAAAAGGAGAGTCGTGATAATCATGTAAGATAGTTTGTATCTCCTTGGGGCTTGTGATTATCTCAGGGGGCTTAGGTTTATCGTCGATTAGCGGATTAGTATCTGGCAGGTTTTCTGTAGTGACCTCTTCTATGTTTGGAATTATTTCATTGTTCTGAGGCGTGTGATCCCGTATTTCGGGGCTTTTAGACTCTGTTTGAGCGTTTTTCGCTTGAGCCCGGGTCACAGCGTTACATTTTAGGCGATTTTCGCGAATGGAGGTTATTTCTTCCTCCGAGTCCGAGTCCATTTTATGGTGGACTTGCGCTTTGACTATTATGTTTTGGCCATTTGAGTCTTCGCTGACTTCCCGTGGAATGCGGCTTAACGCGTCGGCATTCGTATTGTACTTTCCTGGCTTGTATTCGATTTGATAATCGAATTCGGAAAGTTTGTGATGAAATCTCACCAGACGGGAAGTAGGGTCCTTAACATTAAAGACGCCTTTGAGAGGCTTATGGTCTGTATAGACCGTAAATTTTCGGCCTTGCAAGTAACATCTAAAGTTACGCGTAGCCCAGACTATAGCGAGCAACTCTTTTTCAATAGTTGAATAGTTGCGTTCCGCCTTGTTCAGTGTACGGCTGGCGTAGGCAATGGGCTGATCGTGTCCTACTGCTCCTTGTGAGAGGACGGCTCCTAATGCCTCGCTGCTGGCGTCCGTGGTTAAATTGAATGGTTTCGAGAAATCGGGATATATAAGTAAGGGAGGAGAGATTAATGAAGTTTTGATTTTCTCGAATGCCTCCTGACACTTCTCGGTCCATGTGAATTTGACATCCTTGCGGAGCAAATTCGTTATAGGACGCACAATTTTGGAGAAGTCGGGGATGAATTTTCGATAATAATTGGCAAGTCCAATGAAAGATTGAACTTGTCGTACAGTTCTGGGAACTGGGAAAGTTTGGACGCAAGCCGTTTTACTGGGGTCTGGAAGTGCTCCCTCACTAGAACACTTGTGGCCTAGGTAAACAACCTCTTTTCTCAGAAACTGGCACTTTTCTGGCTGCAGTTTGAGGTTGTTCTCTCTCAAACGATTGAAGACTTTGCGGAGCTTACTATTATGGTCCGCAAGGTTTTTACCGTAGATGACTATGTCGTCTAGGTAGACAAAACATTCCAAGCCTTGTAATCCTGTTAGGACGAAGTTCATTAAGCGTTGGAACGTGGCCGGGGCTCCTTTGAGCCCAAATGGCATACGCCTAAATTCATAGTGACCATAATTGGTGCTAAACGCCGTTTTGGGTCGATCTTGAGGATCGACGAGCACCTGGTGATAGCCGTTGGCGAGATCGAGGGTGGTAAAATACCGAGAATGACCTAATTGGTCGAGAATATCCTCGATCCGAGGTAGCGGAAAGGCGTCTCCAATTGTCTTTTCGTTTAATTTACGAAAGTCGACAACGACGCGCCACCTTTTTTCACCGTCTGGTCCCGCCTTCTTGGGGACGACTAGGAGAGGTGAATTCCAAGGGCTTTTACTGGGCTGCACTATGTCGTTTTCTAGCATTTCGCGAAGCTGTTCGTTTATCACATTTCGCTGCGTCTCTGGCAAGCGATACATTTTCTGGTTGATTGGTGCTTGGTCCTGCACCAATGGTATATCATGAGTGATGGCGTTTGTGAAAGTTAGCCGATCACCTTTGAGGAAAAAGATATCGTTATACTCGTAACAGAGTTGTGATATCGCTTGTTTTTCCTCCGCGCTCAGGTTTACGTCTAGGCTGAGCTCCTGGTCTAACCTGACGAGACGCGGGTTATTGTTTGGGTTTTCTGGTTCTTCATACTCCTGGAATAAATATTTAATATGTTGTAAAGTGGCCATTTTTTCGGCGCTTGAAATATTTGTTTCTTTCTTTTTATTTTTTCTTTCACTTATTTTACGGAAACCTGAAATATTTTTACTTTTATTTAAATTTTCACCCCACTTTATTTTATTTGAATCACTCTTAATACTAAATGACGATGGAGTTGGGGTTTCTGAACCGCCGTAAATTGCCATATTTGAGGCGAACTCGCTTTCGTCTTCTAATAGGCTCTTTCGCCGTTGTTTACTTACTGTGTATGTTGATTTTGGAGCTTTTGAAAATACCGTCCCTGTGGTGAGCTCGCTTCCAATGTCGACGTGTTCCGAAATTTTATTTTGTGTGGGCGTGGGAGCTGATGGAATTTGTCCATCGTAATTCCTTTTATCTAGGTGAGCTCCGTCGACATTTGTTTTGTAAGGTTTTCCTTTCCTTTGGTTCCGTTTTTTCTTAGTATTTGATTTGTGCGTGGGTGCTGGTGGTTTCGAGTCACCGTAATTCCTGATTTTCAGGTGAGCATCCTCAGCGCGTTCTCCGTTTTTCGGGGTTTCCTGATTGTTTCTTTCCTGGTAATCCTGTTTCAGTTGGACGACGGTGTAGTTGTGGGCAGGGACTAGATGCAGACTAATGTTAGTCAGAACTACTTGTGAATTGTGTGTGTTGAGAACTCCAACAGACACTGCTTTTACACCAGCGGGGAGTAAGCCATTCGCTAGGAAGACTCCTTGATCTATTTCTCTTGATAGACAGAGCATCTCTTCCTGCAGCTGCAAGGGAACCTCGACGATGATTTGTGACCTAGCAGGTATGCGTACAGGCTCTTTCAGCTGTATTTGTTGCTGCCTCATTTCGCAGGTCAAATCACTTTCAGTCGGTTTGTCCACCTCGCATTCCCGTGTTCGCCGGTCATCGTTCTCCTCTTGAGAAACTTTTGAAGTACCACAGATTGTCAGATCGGCCTTTCTTGGCTCTGCTCTATCTGTTCGGGTATTCGTTTTGACCACTTTTTCGGAATACGGGTTATCCAATGCAGCTGTTAATGGAACAGCAAACTCCTCCGGGTTGTTTTCCGTTCGAGGAAATCGCAATGCCTTATTCGGGCCCTCAACGTTACAATTCTTTGCTAGAAAGTCATTTCCTAGCAAGCCGTCGTCGGAAAGGCCGGGTAGGTTTTTTATTACCTGAAAATTGCAGGGAATTTTATTCTTTAATGTAAAATTGCCCTGACACGTTCCCAGCGTCTTTCCGGTACCAAATGGTGTTTGTAAAGTATATGTTTCTCCGGTATTTATATCTTCGGGATTTTTAATAACTTTCTTTTTTATAATACTAACCTCAGCGCCAGTATCTACTACAAGTTTGGTATTGCCGCTCAGGCTAATATCCAACGGAAGGCTAACTGTAGAGATACAGAGTTCGGGCGGCTGAGATGACCCTTTATTGAAGTTTTTTGTTTTTAGTGTCGATCCGGGGTCTTTTCGGTCGACTGCTCGTCGTTTCCCTGGCTCTTAGAGTCCCATTTTTGTTTTTGGCGGCATTCCTCTATGGAATGGCCGCGACGGTTGCAGAATTTGCATTTGAGCTTTATATTAAAAACTCGAGGACCAGCAGAAGGCTGCTGATCCTGAATCCGTCGTTCGGGGAGCCTTGTCTGGTTACTCGGGCCCGGAACCTGGCGATTGTTTCTACAATCGCGAACATCATGCCCATATATTTTGCAGTTAGAGCAGAAGGGTGTGTTTTTACGCTTCATGCAGTCGGCGTAAGTGTGACCTCTTCGTTGACAAAAGTTGCATGTGATGTTTGACCTTAACTGGTCGAGGTTCTGGCGGCGGTAGTCGATTTGAGGGGGTGACGAGCGTTGAGGTGGAGTCGTATATTGTGGAGTCTGTCGGCGAAAGTTTTGTGGTGGCGGCGGTCTGTATAACGTTTGTTGTGGAAAATTGCGAGCAGGTGTATATGGGGTTCTATGGAATGCCCGTATTCTGGCAGTTGGGTCCATAGCAACCGGCATGGTTGAGCCTTGTTCTACAACAACCGGAGCAGGGAAGCCTTGGGTTGTTGTGGTTTGCGTGAACTGGGCGCCCTGCTGTAGTTTCTCCATGTCGAGTGCTTTATTGATCAGCGCCTCGAGCGTGCCGTCGGTGACGGTGAGGAGATATTGGCAAAGGTGCGGATTCGTAACCCCGCTGCGGACTGCGTTTTTCGCGAAGTCCTCCAGCTGCGTTGTTACAGCTGGAGTGGCCGCAGCTCCGTATTTAGTTTGTGCGGCCTCTTTACAGAGGGCCAGCAATTGTTTTACTCTAGCCGTGAAGGCAGTGAGCGTTTCGCAGGGGTTTTGGTGAGCTGTTATGAGCCTATTTACCAGTTCCTGGTAAGTTTCTCTGGGAAGATATGCCGCGTTTAATCTCGCTTCGACTTCTTGAAATGTTGTCGGTACATCCGAGGCCAACAGTTGATATGCTCCTCCACGAAGTCTTGTGGGAAGGATCTTGAGGAAAGCCTCTTGCTCCCCTTCGGAGAGACACTGTTTGGCCTGGCGGCAGCAACCCAGGAATGTTTGCAACTCTGATCCGAGATGCGGGCCTGGCTCACCTGAAAAAATGGGCACCATTTGCGCCGTCAACTTAACAATTTTTCCGTAATCGGTCGCCATAGTGGAGTTCTGATTCGAGTCGGTGTCGGGCGAGTCTTGTGCGAGAAATCGATTTAGACCCTGTTTCAGGTTAATTTCTCGCAGGGAGTCTTGTAGGGATTGAATGAGGTTTTCCTCAGTTGTGCCTTGTAAATTATTCTCAATATTTTCTTCAGAGGGGAGTATGCGCGAGAATCCGTCTAGCTTGGCTTGAAAGAGTGCGGCTTCCTTTTGAAAGCGCTCTAAGTCTTCCAGTCTCTCTTCGCTGGACTTTGTATTTCTATTTTCGAGGAGGTTAGAATAGAGAGTTGCTAGGCGTTCGGATTCTCGCGCGGACTCGTACAAATTATTAAAATTATTGTATTTAAATCTTACTTGGTTTTGATTTATTCGTTGCAGGACGGTCCCGCTCCTGAGTGTGAGTCCTTCGGAACTGGGTCCTGGTTGTGCTGCGGTTATCTGGCGTTCACTGACCTGCGTTTGGTCGGTGAATACTGGTGACTGGGAACCCTGGCGTGGTTCTTCCGCGTCGATCTCCAGGTCCAGGGAGGTTATGAGGAGGTCCTCTGTCTTCTCCTCTGTTGGTGAGTGAGCGGGAGTAGAGTGGGTGTCCTTGGACATCAACTCCTGCTCTTCAGCGTTGCAAGGGGGGCTTTTGGCCTGCTTTTCCGTTCCCTTGATAACAGTACTAGAGTTGTGTTGGGGAAAAGGGGGGCTTGTGCCGTCTTCAACGATTCCCTTTTCCACTCTGATACTGGTGCTGCGTTGATTGCTGGTGTTGATTGGTGTCGTCTTCTTCGGGCTGGGACGAAGCCCACACAATTCCACCGGTGGTGCTGGCTTACACTTTGCGGAAACGTTGGGGGTGACTCCTCAGGGCGATTGACTACCCGGGAGTGCTTAGAGATACCCCTTTTGGTTTGGTCTTGGATCAAGGCTTTTCAAGCTGTTACGGTAATTTTGTTTTACCACGCTTCCTTGATCCTACCGGCTGCGCCAATTTTTGTTATAATTTCTGTAAAGCTATTGCGTAGAGTCATTTATTCGTAACTACACAAAACGGTTATTAATACACTTCTCATGGTTACTATAATTAAATACTTTAATCTTATTTCATATAATTTTCTTTATTCACTAAATCTGAGGGTAAAATAATTCCCTTCTTGCATTTAAACAATAAAGTAGATAATACAATTTACTTGGTTACAACTTTCTTTAAACACCAAATCTGATTGTATAATAATTTTTTTTCTCGCACTTAAACAATAAAGTAGTAAATCCAATTCACTTGATTACAATATTCTTTAAACAACAAATCTGATTGTACTATAATTTCTTTCTTGAACTTAAACAATAAAGTAGTTAATACCATTTACTTGGTCACAATTTTCTTTAAACACCAAATCTTTATATAATAATTTCTTTCTTGCACTTAATAATTAAATCATGAAGTTGTTAATACCATTTACTTGGTCACAATTATCTTTAAAGACCAAATCTTTATTGTATAATAATTTCTTTCTTACACTTAATAATTAAATCATGAAGTTGTTAATACCATTTACTTGGTCAAAATTTTCTTTAGACACCTATTCTTTATCACTCTTACGAGGCGGCCGACTCCGACGACTTTTATTATCAGACTCCTTTGAAACGCGACTTGTCGCGATTGCGATTAGAACAAAAACTCTACGCGTCTTACCGTGAACGTAATTAAAACAGAACTCGCTAATTCTTTCTTTTCGATCAACTTACTAGCGATCTACATGAAGAAAAGCTTTCGTGCTTTTTCTTCGTTTTTTAGCTTTGCCCTTGATGTACTTAGTTGTCATTGGGCAAAGCCGCTGTAGATCGTTGTTTGTCGCGCTGATTAAGCAAATTTCTTTTGCTTATCGTGTACTGGGCTACCGTGTGAAAGGAATTTCGACGGTAACCCGAGCGCGTTGTTTGTCATGGGTTAGATTTGAGTACATTGCAACTTTGTTGCAATGCGCTCGGTTGTAGGAAATCCAACCCATTAAATATTTATCGGTTTTTTATTTTTAGGTGCTCCTGAGTTGGATTTGAATATGCGATACTTGAAATCCAACTCATGAGACTTTTTACGATTTGTTTTTAAATGTCAGATTGGATTCGTAAGAATTCGGCTTATCTTAAAATAAGCGAATCCAATCTGCAACAGTGGTACTGATTCTATATGTTTTAACGATAAATATTCTTCCATGCATTTAACATATGAGAGTCTAAGATCAGGATCCCTATCAAATCGTTTTTCCATTTGGTATAATCTGGATATAGCAATTGATTGCGATCCGCCAAGCTGCATAATCACATTCTCGTCTTTAAATGGTAGAGCTACTTCATATTTTCGATCCTTTAAACGACGATGGGTGGTTTCGAATATGGATTCACATTGTTTTTCTTCTTCCGTTAAATGTTTTTCTATTTGCATCTCCTCTAATTGCCAAAATTTTTTCAATTGTTGATCCAAATCAGTCAAAATATGAAAGTTGTTGACCGTGACTCCAATATTGTGAGTATCATTAACCTCTCCAGACAATATCCAACCAAAAATTGTATTTTGTGCAATCGGCGTTCCATGTGGTCCTTTAATAAGTCCAACTTGTATGATTTTTGCGTAAACATCTGCGCCAAGCAACAAATCTATCCTTCCTGGTTTATAATAAATGGGATCAGCTAACTTAAGTTCCTTAATATGCCGCCAATTTTGAACAGAGACTTTGCGAGGAGGTAAAATATGTGTTAGCTTTTTTAGGACTAACCCTTCCACTTTTAATTGCACGTTATCATCATTCAATGGTGTTACGAGTAAGTTAACTTTATGACTTGTCCGGCGTTTGACTGACCTATTCCTTGGACGTTAGCATGAATGCACTCCTTTGGTAACTGCAGGGATTGTATAGCTGACTCGGTCACAAAAGAGGCTTGAGACCCTTGATCAATCAAAGCTCGCAGAATTAATTCCTTTCCTGTAGGGGCTACGATACGTACTAAAGCGGTTGCTAATAAAACTTCTCTGTGCGTGTTAATTTCATTAATAAAAAATGAACCTATGTTTGAGGAGTTATGGTCATTGCTTTCGAAATTGAATGGTCGTGCTGATGCTGATAGTGAAGAATGAGAATTTACTTGCGAGATTTCTGGGTTGACGGCAGTTGACGATGTCGATGGAACTGCTTTGGATGATGCAAATTGAATATTTTGACTGGGTTGTGGCATCGACATGTCAAAAATTATGTAATCTCCTCGATGTAAAGAAGTATGATGTCGTCGTTTACAATGAAAACACTTATGAGAACTAGGACATCTAGCAAGTAAGTGCCCTCCACCAAGACAGTTCATACATAAACCCTTTGCCTTGACAAATTCCAGCTTCTTAGGAAAATCTAAACCACTAAATTTCAAGCATTGTCTAAGATGATGTTGATTTCCGCAAAGAGCACACATATGAGAAGGAGCTGCATGAAACGCTTGTGTAGTTCGATTTGGCTGTAAAGTAAAAGATTTGTTTTTATTTAGCGTAGAATTCGGGTTTAGAGAAACTGCTTCCAATGCTCGAAATCTGCTTTCCAAAAAATCTCTTAGCTGATTCCATGTAGGTAATTCTTTTTCCTTTGCAATGCTTTGTTCCCACAATGAATGCGATTCTGACGACATCTTTTGCACCGTGATGATGAAACATTTAAATTCTCTAATGCTTGCAGACATTCGGTCGTAGTGTCCAGTAAATTTGTTATTCCATTAGCTGTGTCTTGAGATAAAGTACTCTGAGAAAGAAGAATTTTTAAATGTGCATTTACCAGCACTCGATCTCTTAATAACTTCCATGCAGCTTCATAATTGTTTTCAGTTACTTGAAAATGCCGCAATAAACTTTCTGCTTCGCCGCCTAAATGCATTTTTAAGTATTGAAGCTTCTGTACTGCTGGTAGCGAATTGTTTTCATGTACCAAAGTACGAAAAAGATCAAAAAAAGCAGGCCACCTTTTATACTCTCCCATGAATTTATCCAATGAAATTTTAGGAAGCCTTATTGAGCTTTCACATTTCACGAGCTTTTCACAATTGGTACGATCTATTTCACTTTTATTTTCAACATGTGCAATCAAACTATTCGATGTAGGATATTCGTTTTCATATCTTTCTTCAATAGTAGTGTAGCTATTAATAAAAAATGTTTCCATTTGAGAAAATATACCATCATCGATGTATGAAACTGATTTATTTTTGTACTCTGGATCACTTGTATATTTCAATAATATCGCGTGATGTTGAGTTTTTGCTTGATTCCACATTTCTTGAAATTCTTTTAATCTTTTCATGTAGTACGCGGGATTTCTACGATCTTTGCCGTCTTTATTATAATTTTTAAAAAATCGCTCCATTTCAAATTTATTAACTAACTGACTTTGCATTAAATTTTCCATAGCCACTCTTTTATAATGAAAACGTCAAATTCAAAGGAATAAATTGGATTGACTTACCGCAGATCGTATTTGGCTGTGTTCTTCGACGTTTTTGATGATTTTTTCCGTTTGAATCCTTTAAATTCCTGAGATCCGGCTCGAAGGACCAAATGTTCGATGTCAAAGGATGTTTTCAGGACCAGAATTTAAAGGAGGTCAAAATAATCCAACTTAATCCACTTTAGCAAAGAAAAGTAAAAAGAAAATGTCACTGTCTGTATGATCCGAACCCAAGTCAACAGAAGCACACTCCAATGTTTTAAGCCACTACGCCAATATTCACTGAATAAAAGTGTTATTTAAAGAGAAGAAATATAAATTCACTATTTATTGTCACCTCCAATTTCACACAATTCAAAGTTTAATTAATATAACCATGTCCAATTCAAAATTTCCGAAATACAACAATTAATTTTCAATATAATACACAAGTTCAAAACTAAAACTCACATGACGAAGAAAATGATTTCAAAAATGGTTTAAATTCAAATTTAGATTTCAAAGATTACTTTATATTTCGAAAGAACGATTTCAAAGGTTCGCGACGTCGATTTCTACTTGACTGTGTCAAGATGTCGAAACGAGAATCCCTTTAGCTTCTCGGATTAAACCAAGATTACCATATTTGGTAATGTAAAGGGAAAAGTTACTTTATGTTCTAGAAATATTACCATTTATGGTTATGTTTCCTTTCACATTTCGCCAACTATACTTTCTTTTATATATGTTGTCCCTTTCCAATCTTGAATTCGCCCAAAGTTATCGACAGATTTCGGCTTTCATTAATTTACAATGTTGGCGTCAATGATTAACAATATATGTCAAATAAATGTCAAGTGGACGAGATGATTGGTGTTAAATCAAGAACTATTTTGCTCTTGTCGAAGTTCAAAAGGTTGAAGTACAAACTACAACCTTGTTGGGGCGTATTCGGTTCTGGTACCGAGTACGCTTGAATCTGAAAGAAAACTTGTTAATGGAATAAAAACACTCGCATCCACTGTTGACTGACGAAAATTTTATTGACAACTGAACTGCTATAATTCTATCTCTTAATATTTAAGCAAAATTATAACTACCAAAAAACAAACAAATATTCTTTGGTTCACCCGTTAGATTCTTAATAATTCTCACACAATTTGCACCGCAAGCTCGTTCCCAGACCTTGAAAGATTTCGCTGCCTGTGACGTTTCGGGTTGCGTCTGGCAATTGTGAGAAAATTATTGTTATGAAATGTAATATGACTACCTCATGATAAGTACATTGAGTGACAGTGGAATTTAAATTATGAAATGAGATTTGACTTAAATTTAAACATTCTCCCCACCTTGAGCTGGGCTTAACATTTAAAGAACTATTTATCTACTGTCGAAAAAAGCTTAAATTGGGAGCGCAAGATTTATTATATTTGCGGTTGGAAAAAATTATAACAAAAGACGACTGTTGCGATTAATGAATGACTTTTAATGAATTTCTAGAACATCGAAAATTTCAAGGGTTACTTAACTAATTATTTTAGAATTAATACAATGCAATGTGATGCAATACAAAGTTGTTTAGAAATGCAAATGTAGGTTTTCAAAGAGTTAATTCAATTTTCAACATCTTCCGGCCCGGAATGAGAGTGCAACCCCACCGATAGTTCCAAGGGGTAAAGTAGTTGTACTGGACGTCGCATTCTTGTACCATTGTTGAATCGCACCTCACAAGCTCGTGTCCTACCGTCACGTCCAGGAAAGGTCTGCTCAAACACCGCTAGTTTCCAAAGTACACGTGGCATAGATTGGTCATGAACGAGGACAATGTCTCCCTGCTCAACGTTGAAAATGCATCCGTTTTTTGAATGGTGCACTGATCTCAACTGCTGGATGTAATCCGTTTTCCATCTCTTCCAAAAAATTTTAATTAATCGTAATCGATCATTCCATATTTTGCGAAGGGTTTGGCCTTGTGAAATAGCTGTTTCCTCCGCTAAAGTAACAGGAAACGTAGTATTCAGAAAATGGTTGGGCGTTAATGGCAGTAAATCCAAAGGATCCTCACTAATGTAGGTCAGTGGTCGGGAGTTAATTATATTCTCAACTTCAGTAAGTAGCGTCTGGAATTCCTCTAAATTAAGTATATTACGCCCAATAGTTAATCTGAGTGCATCCTTGATACTGCGAATCATCCTCTCCCAAAAACCACCCCACCAAGGGGCTCTTTCAACTATAAACTGCCAATCAATGTGCCGGTTACTAATGAAACCATGAAATTCATCTGAATTTAAAATTTCATTAAATGCTTTCAATTCTAGCATTATCTGATAAAATTCGTTTTGGTACTCCTCTGCGGGCGACAAATCTCCTTAAAGCCATTAGAAAGTTTTCGGTTGTTAAATTAGGAACAACTTCGATGTGAACGGCTCGTATTACAGAACATGTAAAGAGTACAATATATACCTTCCTAGTACATTCTTCTGAGGGTAACATTTTAACGAAAAGTGGTCCAGCAAAATCGATGCCAGTAGTCTCAAATGCCTTAGATGCTGATAACCTAGATCGTGGCAATGGGGCGAAGGGTTGTGAAGCTGCTTTCCCTTTCAAACGTCGGCAAATAAGGCATGACCGAGTCAACGATTTTATAAGTTGCCTCCCACGAGGAACCCAAAATCTCTTTCTTACCTCCGATAAAATAAGATTTACCCCACCATGAAATGTTTTCCTGTGTAAATCTTCGATAATGAGCTTTGTTAAATAACTCGATCTGGGTAGAATAATTGGGAACGGACTGTCAACATCTTCGTCGCTTTCTATTTGCAAAAAACGTAACCTGCTTCTAACTCGAATTATCCCTTGGTCATCTAGTGTTGGATTCAAACTTAAAAGAGAAGAATTCCCTGGGATAGGTTTTTTCTTTAACATCTCTACTAGCTCAGCCCTGTATTCTATTGCCTGAACTAGCTTTACCCAATAAATCTCTGCTTCTTGCAATTCAGAACCTGTTAAAAATTTGTTAACTACATATCTTGAATCTCTAACCTTCTTAACGAAACGTCTTACTAGCGCTGTCACTCGTAACATCTTTAATAAATTACTATAATTATCCAGCTTAAAGATCGGTTCGTTAACTGTGGTCTCTTCTGTAAGTAAACAAGAAGTTGTAAAAAACGTTTTTTGATTTAATAAATTGGATTGCGGCCAATTATCTTCATTAATTTCTTGTAACCAAGAGGGTCCTTTTAGCCAAAGCTCCGAAGATTTTAACTGCCTTCCAGATAAAACTCTTGTTAAGAGATCTGCAGGGTTTTGCTCTCCAGGACAATGTCGCCAATCGGACTTATTCGTGCAATCGTTAATTTACTTTACTCTACGGGATATGTACGTTGGCAGCTTGTACACGTTTCCTTTTATCCATGAAAGCGTAATCTTCGAATCAGACCAATAAAAGATCGAGTTACAGCATGTTTTTAGCCGTGTCTTCAAATAGGGCGGCGGTAAGTTCGAGTCTTGGCAAAGTCAATTCATTGGTACCATTGTCCTTAAGAGGTGCAATCCTACTCTTTGAATAGAAATATTGTACTTGAGTATCTCCTTTCTTATCAATATTCCTTAGATAAATCACGACTCCGTAAGCCTGTGGACTAGCATCGCCGAAGAAATGAATCTGCCAATCCTTTGTGTCCATTAAGTTGATAACACAGCGGGGAACAGTAATATTCTTTATCTGAGGTAGATCTGAGAGACAACCATTCCACAACGTTTGCAATTCTCTTGGCAGTGTCTCGTCCCATTCCAGCTTTAACCTCCAAGTGTTCTGAAAAAGAAGCTTCAGTTTAACGGTGCAAGGATTCAAGATACCCAGAGGATCAAAGATTCTAGAAATTAATTGCAGAATATTACGCTTAGTTCCAATTAGTAGAGTCTGCGTAAAATCAAGTACAGAATTAATGTCTACAGCCAATTCATCACTTTTTATGAACCACAATATACCCAACACCTTTTGTTTTTCTACATATTCACAACTAGATGGAAAGCTAACATGTACATCTGCATCGTTGCTGTTCCCACTTGCGAAGATTCATACACGCTCTCTGCATAATTTCATAGGATTCTTTGATTGTTGAAACAGCCGAGTATTTATCATCAGCACTGAAGATTAAATCATCCATATAAAACGATTTTTCAATAACAGCACAAGTTTCTGGGAAATTTCCACATTCCGAGTTAAGATGCTTCCGAATTGTTGCTCCTAGTGTAAAAGGGCTACATGTTATACCAAAGGTGACTCTTGTCATTCTGTACGCTTGCCTAGGTGGGAGGTTATTAATAGACTCTACTTTATTGCTAAACCAAAAAAAACGATGAGCATCACGGTCGTTATCATCTAATAATATTTGTAGAAATGCCTTCTCTATATCTGCTATTACTCCTATTTTCCCGAGGCGAAAATTTAATAAAATTTGCAACACGTCTGGTAGCAAATTTGGACCGGAACTTAGAAGATCATTTAATGAAGCATTATTGCCGGAATGCGATGAACCGTCGAAGACTATTCTTAATTTCGATGTTGTCTTATCATTGCGGTATACTGGGCGATGTGGCAAGTAGAACAGTCTTGAAACGTTAAGGCAATGCTCATTAACTTTCTCTGCAATACCACTCAAAATAAGTTCTTGCATAGCCGCATCATATTCTAACAATTTCGACGAGTCCCGCGATAATTTTTTGACCAAATTACAAAATCTTACCATTGCACCATCACGATTACTATTTATCTTCGTTTCTCTATTTATCCATTGCAATTGGGCCTCATATCGTTCGCCTTTTCGTCTGATAATATTGGCAATTTCCGCATCCGTCCACTTATTCTTATCTATTTCTGAATCCTTAATCCCTAATAGCTCTAGATCCCAGAATATTTTTTCATTGAAACCGCCAAATAAGTCATAATCTTGAAAAGCAGAAAATAGACATGTGTTTTGCTCACAAAATTCGTTTACTACTGGTCCTTGGATTGTCCATCCAAATAATGTATTAACTGCGGCAAGCGATTGCGTTAGTCTGTTAAATTCACCTGTAACAACACTCCAATAGTGGTCGGAACCTATTAATACTCCAATGCCTTCCTCAACTTTATCCTTTACAGAGCAGGCATCAGCTAAAATGAAGTTACGAATATCAGGTATATTTGCATCAGGGGGTTTTAACACATCCAGACAGATCTCTTCTACTTCTACAGCAATCGCAGTAACACAGGTATCATCATATTGACTTTTTAGCTGAAGTCTTACAAGGTTAAAATCTTGCTTAGGTGTCAGAACTTTATCACCAAAAGTTGAAATATGAAGACTTTGTGTGCCCACTACTGGTAGTTTAAGCCTACGTGAAATGCTTTGTTTAACGTAAGTTCTTTGGCTGCCTCCATCTAAGACGATTCGTATAAATAATTCAGGAGTACTGTGGAGAGATGAAATGAACACACAGGCCGTCTGCAAATATACATTTGTTAATAAATAATTTGTAGAATGTAAATTAACTATTTGCTGGCTTTGTTTTGAAAAGTTACCACTAATATCATTTGAAGCAGTTAAACTGTTTGTGTTTTCAAATACTTTATTCTTGTAATCTGGATCACACAATGATGAAGCATGTCTACCACTACATTTAGTACAGCGAAGAAATTTATTTTTACACATCTTAGCATTATGGCCCCTTTTCGTGCACTTAAAACAGCGTCTATCAGCTTTCAAAAGAGCTTTCCTTTGAAGGAGCGAATGTGAATCATTGCAATGCGCAGTAGTATGCTGTACTGATTTGCAAAAAAACATGGTTCGCTTACACTAGCAGTAAATAAACCAGCAGCGGTTTTTGTTATTTTCTGTCTTGATGATATAGATGATTGCTTGCAGTCGGAGTTTTCTAACGCCTCCACTTCTCGTTTCAAAAAACTTAAGAGCTTTCTAACCTCTTTATCGCCGAAATTATTACATATAGTTGACTCGCTTTCTCCTGAAGACACCGTATCGTCCTGACCAGATTTATCATCGGTATTGCTACTAGCCTTGTATACACGAAAAAATTCTACTCGCAATTCACTAGGCATGCACTTTAGCAGGACAGACTTCAACATAATATTGTAGTTTGTTGATGAGACTCCGAGAGCGGTTAACGATCTCGTACTGGATATAACAAAGTTATAAAAGCGTCTTAATCCGAAAACGTCATGCCGGGATGTAATGGGCTGCAGAGAAAGGAGCCTTTGTATGTTTTTATCAATGACTTTATCAGTTTGTCCATATTCTTCTTGAAGAAGAGCGATGGCAGCGTCGTAACAATTTTGGCTTGCAGTAAAACCTGAAATAGTACCTATTGCTGATTGCTGATTGGAGATAATTAAATTTATCACTTCCAGATAAGTTGGAATTTTCGTGTATTGCAGACTTGAATTGCTCCCAGAAGGGCAGCCATTCACTGATATCACCAGAGAATCTTTTAAGCTGGAGCTTCGGTAGCTTAACAGAGTTATACTTTTCCGTTACGTTAGATAGAAGCGTTACGTCGGCTGTATCTGATCGCTTCTGAATTTCACGAATTTTTGATAAGCGTTGATTAATTCGCGCTATAACACTAATTGCCTTGTCCTCATATTCAGCCACCGCTTCCTCTTCGCGTTCCTGATCTTCAGGCCTTATATTGCAGCGGGCATCTTCATTTGCTTTATTCAGATTATCCCGAGCCGCCATTATACGCTGGAGAAACACCACCAAATCTTCCTCAATAGAATCAAATTCTTCTATATTTATTTTCTTAGCCTGGGATTCCGCCAATTCTAAATATTCGTTTGCGGATTTTGCCAGCTTGGTTACTTGACCTCGATATACGCCTCTTTTCGATGACTCCATAGTTTTCGTTACAATAAAAGCCAATTAGCAATTGTGACTCGATTTTCGTCTTTGCGATAAGTAAATTTTTTCTTTACCCGCCCGATACCTATATTGCAAATTATTCCCGGGTTTCGGCACCAATGTCGAAAAAAGCTTGAATTGGGAGCGCAAGATTTATTATATTTGCGGTTGGAAAAAATTATAACAAAAGACGACTGTTGCGATTAATGAATGACTTTTAATGAATTTCTAGAACATCGAAAATTTCAAGGGTTACTTAACTAATTGTTTTAGAATGAATACAATGCAATGTGATGCAATACAAAGTTGTTTAGAAATGCAAAGTAGGTTTTCAAAGAGTTAATTCAATTTTCAACATCTACTAACAAAAAAAAAAACAAAAACTTAAGGTAAACTATACAAAACATTCAAATGCTGGCTGTGATCTGGTTCTGGATAATTGATCGTTGTCGATCCGACCGGTAATTAGGTTCCTCGGCCTTGGGATGGGTGGTGGTGGCTGGTTTTCAGGGATGGCAGCAGGGCTGACTCTGATGCGTCTGATCCAATAATATATTACGGCAATGATGATCGCAATTAAACAGGTATACGCAATTGTGTATTGATGGACATCATGCGTTGTTGTGTGTGACGATTTCATAACGTTTTCGTTAAAATTTTTGATTTTTGCTCGGAGGTCTTTAATCTCGTTGCTCATATTTTGGACTGCGGGCGGTTGGTAAATTATTGGCTTGACTGTAGTATTAAAATTTATGAAGTCGATCAGCCGCCTTGATCCTTTAACTTGGTGGAAAATACATTATGCCCGTGGATGGTTGTGTATTCGTCCTTGATTGCGCAGTTCGGTGGCAACGTAATGATTCCGAAGCCATATATCGTCCTCTGTTCGACCTTACCATTGCAGACTACGTTAATTGTGGCAGGATTTGGTCTTATGTAGATCCATTTATTTGGATTTAACAATGAAATCCATCGTGGTGAGTTATCAATGACGGTAGAGGAACATATTGTTTCGAATGGTCCATGACTAAGTACGCTTAGCTCGCACACACTGATGTTGGCTCCCTTGCTATATATAGGATGTTGTTGTTTGCAGATGTAGGCATCGTCAAAGGTAAGACAACCCCTTAGGTCGTGTTCGGATAAGGGGTAGTACTGGTCTCGATGTAGACTGATGATTAGAAACTTATCTGTTGTTTTTGTTGTCATAAGCGTGTCGTTCATAAGAAACGGTACTGGTACTATGTGTAATAATTCAAATTCTTCGTGCGAAAAAAGAGAGAGTTTTAGGCGGAATATCATCTGATCGGTGCTTATTCGGCCTTCCACGCTCATCAAGCTATATATCTTTAGTAAATTATCCGGCCTGGATGGTAGCCGAAGAGTTGTGGGGATGTTTTATTGTATTAGTGTGAGTTGTTTAGCTAATTGGTTTTGGTTTAGTAGCTGCGGATTGATTTTGCCATGGTGGGTATCAATAATCACGTCCAACAAGCTGGATTGAAGTCTTTGAAAATTACTTAGGATTAGTATCAGTTGCAACGCCAGCGCCATAAAGGATTGTAAGGATTGTTGTTTATGTAATTCTGAGCCCATGGTATGGATTTGAGCAATGGATAGGTTTAGGTATCTATCAAACTGTCTAAGTTGGGCATCTGTATTTTCCTGTGAGCGTTGTACGAGGTTGACGGTGGAATCTACAATAGATGTATGATTTTTCATTAGCTCTAGAATGTGTGCATCATTCTCCTTCAGATTCTGTATGATGTTTGACATGTGATCGGCATATTCAGAATCTAATACCCCGAATAACGCG
This sequence comes from Leptarthrus brevirostris, assembly GCA_964036015.1. NCBI lineage: Eukaryota > Metazoa > Arthropoda > Insecta > Diptera > Asilidae > Leptarthrus > Leptarthrus brevirostris. The sequence goes on from OZ038373.1 coordinate 47,866,862, forward strand.
TTAGCGACATTGCCAACAATATTTAAGGCGTCTCTTTTGCTCCGTGTTTTGTTGTGTTGTAGTAGTAATTCATTATTATTTGTTATTTCCTGAACCACACTCGCAAATTGTGCCATTATGGGTCCACACGGGTCCCAGTCCTTCATCAAATTACAGGCATCTTGGAGTTTTTCTACCCCGTGCTTAAGAGTACTCATTTCGTTCCACAGCGTACTAGTGTTGTAATATATTACTAGGTTCCATTCATTCGACACAAGATGGGTGTTTCCCATAGTTTCAAAATATAGTCCTGGCGGAGTGTCAAAGGGTTTAACCTCAATCTGTCCCATTATTGGCATAATTAAACACGTGAGTAGGGTCATGAGAATTGTTGTACTCATATTACCACGAAACGGTTTTTTGATTGAAGTCGATGATCCTGATTCTCCTTGATGCCACGCTTGTTTGAAGATGTGCTCGCTGTCTCCCCTTCTTTCGCCTTTGGTACTGTTGGTTCTTCTTCCTTTTCTGTTTCTGGTTCTATAGGTAAGGGGGCCAGCTTGTGTATGGGCCTTCTAAGGATTCCCCTGGATGTTCTGATATCTGCTACTCGCGCCAGACCATCCTCACCCTTTATCACCTTTAATATTCTGCCTAAATGCCACGCACAAGCGGGAAGGTTGTCTTCTTTCACTACTACCATCATTCCTGGTTCAGCATTGTTGCATTGCTGCTTCCATTTGTAGCGATGTTGTAATTCACTCAGATATTCCTTGGCCCATCGCTACCAGAACTGGTTTTTTAACTGGGAGACACTTTTCCATCTCTGTAATAGCCCCATTCTTAACTCACGAGATTGAGGATCAGTGGGTGTGGTCGTGGGTTCTCCAATCAGCAAATGCCCTGGTAAAAGTTGCGAGAAATCCTCCGGGTTTGAAGACAATGGTGTTAAAGGCCGGGAATTTAGAATCGCTTCAATCTCTACCATTAACGTTTCGAGTTCTTCATAGGTTAGAGTAGCTGTTTCTAGACTTGGCTGTAATAGATGTTTAGCTGATTTAACGGTTGCTTCCCAAAGCCCACCAAAGTGTGGAGCTCTTGGTGGCATGAAATGAAATTTGATAGCCTTTGAACTGCAGAATTTTAAGATTTTCTCTTGTGATTTGTCGCTATATATGGTTTGAGTTAGTTCCTCGAGTTTGTTTCTGGTGCCGACAAAGTTTGTCGCATTATCGCAATAAAGGTCGCGGCAGCTACCTCTTCTTCCAATAAATCGTCTAAGCGCTCCTAGAAAGGCCTCTGTAGTCAAATCTGATACTACTTCAAAATGCGTGGCCTTTGTGGCGAAGCAGCAAAATACTGCTACGTAAGCCTTAGTTGGGCGTTTTCCTCTGAGCTTATAGTGAATCCAACACGGTCCAAAAAAGTCTACTCCAGAATTTATAAAGGGACGAGCTGGTTGGACGCGATGTTCAGGAAGATTTCCCATAAGTTGGGATAACAGCTTTGGTTTAGCTCGGGCACAGCGAACGCACTTCTGAACCACAGACCTTGCTATCGTTTTACCCTTGATCGGCCAAAATCGTTGGCGCGTGATGGCTAGAAGGGCTTGCGGTGCTACATGAAGGTATTTGACGTGCAGATCAGTCATCAGGAGTCTCGTAACGTTATGTGCGTATGGTAGTAGGATCAGGTGCTTGGCATTATACGGTAGATTTGAAGCCTCTAGTCTTCCGCCAACTCGCAACACTCCCCTTCCATCGCGAAATGGGCTAAGACTACTTAGCGAACTACTTGGGCTGATGTGGGCGGAGTGCTCTAGTTCTCGTAACTCCGGTTGAAATTCTTCTCGTTGAGCTTGTCTTATCATTATCATAAGCGCTTCATCTAATTCAATCGGAGTAGGACTTGTATTGTTGCATCGGTTGGCCCTTATTGTGCGAGCGTTTGTAATAAACCTCCATACATATGCGATAATCCTTTTCCATCTTTCGAAATTGTTCTGATGATCTATCATATACATTAAGTGCGGAGTATTGCTTGATGCTGTTAAAATTGTTTTTACATCCTTTTTTTCTACACTAGTATGGGTCTTCTTGTAGGGTACTGGATATTTGTCCTCAGCACCATGTAAAAATAGTGGTCCGTAAAACCAAAATGTGTTCGTAGCTAGTTTTTCGGGCAGAAGTCCTCGTGACACGATATCAGCTGGATTATGCCCTACATGTCGCCATTGTTCTTGTGTAGTTAACTCTTGAATTGCTGCAATGCGGTTTGCGACAAAAGTATGATACGATGCCGCCTCGGAGTTAATCCATGCCAGCACTATTTCGGAGTCCGTCCAGTAAAAGGTTTTTAACTCTTGGATTTGTAGGTCCTTTACCACTCGATGGACCAGCTCCGCCGTCAATTTTGCTGCGCACAGTTCTAGTCTTGGAAGAGTGATGGTCTTCAAAGGTGCCACCTTGGATTTTGAACACAAGAGATTCACTATAATTATTCCATCCTTATTAATGGATCGTAAATAAACTGCGGCTCCGTAGGCCTTCTCCGACGCATCCGCGAAGGCATGCAGTTGTACTGATTTTGGAATTTTCCCCTTGAACATATGTCGAGGTATTCTTATATCTTTCAGGGTCTTGAGATTTTTTCGAAAATTGATCCACTGGGTGTGCAGTTCCTGTGGTAGTGCAGCATCCCAGTCTAATTTCAATTGCCATAACTGCTGTAGGAAGATTTTAGCATTTACCACCACGGGGCTCATAAATCCCAACGGATCAAAAAGGTGCGCAATATCTGACAGAACTGTTCTTTTGGTTACTCTCTTGTTTTCTAGCCAAGATGTTTTTATTCTGAACTCGTCTTGTTGGGGTGTCCAACTCAGGCCTAAGGTGCTGACCTGCTCTTCACCGTTGTCGAAAATATCCAGCTGAATTGACCGATCTTCGGAAGGCACTTTATTTAGTAGATTCTTATTATTGGAGCACCATTTTCTCAACCTAAACCCCGCTGTTTGGAGTAGGGTGCTTAATTGAACTTGAGCTTCTAATGCTTCATGCATGTTGTCACGTCCTGTCATCAAGTCATCCATATAAAAATCACGCATCAGTATCGAGGATCCAAGAGGGAACTGCTCCGATCCTTGTGTGGCGAGACGCTGCAGACATTTGGTGGCGAGACAGGGTGCCGACGTCGTACCATACGTAACTGTATTTAACCGATAGCATTTGATCGGCTCACTAGTCTTTTCTCGCCAAAGCACTAATTGATATTTTCGATCTTCTTCGTCGACTAAGATTTGTCGGTACATCTTCTTAATATCCGCGGTAAAGACGTATCGTGGCAACCGAAACCTTAGTAAGATGGTGAACAGGTCATCCTGAATTGTGGGACCGGCCGCTAGTAGATCGTTTAGCGCAATATTTGAGGAGGTCTTGGTTGAGGCGTCAACAACTACTCTCAGCTTAGTAGTTGTACTAGTAGGCTTTAAGATGCAGTGGCGCGGTAGAAAATATTTAGGTTTTGACATCTTGGTGGGATCGACCTCGGTCATATGGTTCAACTGGATGTATTCTCTCATGAACTGGACATACTGCGACCTTAATTGAGGATCCTTAACGAGTCTTCGCTCTATGGATATGAGACGTCGGATCGCAATGTCACTCGACTCTCCCAATTTATTCGGTTTGTCTACAAAAGGTAGTTTGACAATAAAACGACCGTCGGCGGCTCTTTTTATCGTCTGATTGAAGAATGACTCACACTTTATCTCTTGGAGCGACAATTTTGAGCGATCTGAATCTAGTTCCTGTACCTTCCAAAACCGCTCGACCGCTTTATCAATGTCTTCTTCCTCGGAGCATATGCCGCAAGTTGCCCGTTCTGTATTTGATTGTTCTGTCCTTCCCGACACCACCCATCCAAGCATGGTGTTCTGCAATGTTGGGAGGTTTTGGCCTAGTTTTATTTGACCTATGGACATTAACTGGAAGAAGTATTCCGCTCCAATGAGGAGATCAATTCGGTCTGGTCTATTGAAGGTAGGATCAGCCAATTGGAGATTGTTTGGTATAGCCCAATAAGACACCTCCAGCCGTTGATTCGGTTGAGGAGCGATGATATGCCCAAGAACAAAGGCTTCCAGCCTCGTTGAGAACCCATTGATCCTGGATTGTAGTTGAATGTTCACTCTCCTTTTTGTTTGTTGACGGCCATCACCAATTCCCCTAATTTCTAATGCTGTACACTTAGGAACAACCCCGATCCTTTTAACTATTTTCTCCGTTATTAGATTCACCTGGGAGCCGGAATCGAGGATGGCTCGGCATACCACAATCTTACCGTCTTCATTTATTAAATTAACTAACGCAGTTCCCAGTATGACAGTATGACTGTTCTGGATCAAGGCCGGCCGCCAGGCTCAGTGGAGTCTCTTCTGTCCTCGTACCGGTTGCTGTTAAATTGGAATGTGCTTCTTCCTTAGGCGACGGTTTGTCCAGGACGTTCTGCAGCTTCAGTTGGGGTTCTAAGTGTACCAAGGAATTATGCCTCTTGCTACATTTACTGCAACCCCTAAGTGTACATCGCGAAACACTATGCCCACCTTTCAAACAGTTAGGACATAAGCTTTGTTTATTCACAAAGTTCAGCCTGTGGCTGGGCGTCATCTTCAAGAAGGTTCTGCATCGGTATAGCGGATGAGTATCTTGACACGCCACACACCTTGGATTTGAAGTTGTAACGGCGGTTTGGTTTGATGAGGATTTAAAGAATCCTTGTCTCTTAGTTCCTTCTTCTGGTCTTCTAGTTTTACTTCCCAATGCTTCTAGTGATTGAAAGCGTGTTTCCAGAAACTTTAGGAAATTCGTCACTGTCTGTAGTTCTTTAGGATTAGACAGACCTTGTTCGTAGAGTGAATGGGTAGTTTTGTCAAGTTTTTTGTACAAAATGTGTAACAAAAGAGGATCCCAATAGTCGGTTTTTAACCCCAGATTTTGTAATCCGAGTAAACATTCCTTGGTGGTGTCATGCATTGACTTTATAGATGTGGCCGATGGTGCCTCTGTTGTATGCGATGGTTGAGTCAGCAGTTTGTTGATTAATGATGCAGCTAGGAGCCTCGGATTCTCTTACCGATCTTGCAGCATTGTCCATGCCGCCACGTAGTTGTCTTCTGACAGCGTAAAATGCCGCAATAATTTTTCTGCTTCTCCGACCAAATAGGTTTTGAGGTACCACATTCGTTGGCAGTTCGCCATAGGTTGGTTGTGGATCATCTGTGTAAATAAGTCACAGAATTGCCGCCATTTGGTATAATCCCCATCGAATTTAGGGAGTGTTATTTTTGGAAGATTCAGCATTGATGCGGTAGGGTTGGCTAGGGTCGGTGATTGTGTTGGTGTAGCCATGGATTGTTGCACCTCTTCTAATTTTGTCGAAAGCTGTATCACGGTCTGCTGCACCTCTTCTTCTAATCGTACGTATTCTGCCAGGTCATATCCCAACAAGGTTGGATCCGCTGACGTTTCCCACAAATCGCTATTGTAGCTCTCAATTTGATGCCAATATTGATGTATGGTATTTATTTTAATCTCATAGAAAGCCTTGGGCTCGCTGGTGAGATCTCTTCCTGCGAGATTGTTAAGAAGGCGTCGTAACGCTTGGCTAACAGCTCGTTGTCTTCGCCAAATTTTAGTGGTTTCTGTATCATTTGACTGGGAACTGATGGGATAGTTTGTCAATTGGTGTGTCTTGGGTATGGCCCCTTTAATAGATTTCTTATTCGCAGACTCTATCGATTTATCCTTCAATGATGCATCTGAGTCTTGTAAACCACCAATTGCTTCCATCTGAGCTGTCCGTATGCCGATATTCTCGTCTCGTTCTTGAGACTCTGCATCTAGAGCATCGATTCGTAACAATGGAAACGTTAGATTATCGGTTTCCTTAAGCTGGATCATTTGGCGGGTTAATTATTGCCTAAACTCCTCGTAAACGGCCGTTATCTTATGGTAGTAGTCCTTGGCAAAATACGGGTGATCTAGCTGCGGAGATGGTAGCTCTCGGATGGCTTCATCAGTAGATTCAAACAGGGACCACGCCGCTTCCAAGCGTCTTAGTCTTTCTTCACAGTAACTAAATGTCTTTCGGTCCTGTAAATCCTTTCGGTAATTGGTGATGATTCGTTGAATCTCTTGACCGTGGCTATCTTGATCTCCTGAAAATTCTTCCATGGATTTAGAGCTGGGCTCTTTGTCGGCCTTGGGTGGCATGACCAGCTGTCGAAGTAATTAACCGTTTATCGAACAGTAATGACTTCTAATAAACAAAACTGCTTCTCTTGTCGTCGCTGGATTAACACAATTCGAAGTTTTCCTTCAACCGTAATTAAGCGCTACGCTTAATCACGTCGGGGTCACCAATGTCAAATCAAGAACTATTTTGCTCTTGTCGAAGTTCAAAAGGTTGAAGTACAAACTACAACCTTGTTGGGGCGTATTCGGTTCTGGTACCGAGTACGCTTGAATCTGAAAGAAAACTTGTTAATGGAATAAAAACACTCGCGTCCACTGTTGACTGACGAAAATTTTATTGACAACTGAACTGCTATAATTCTATCTCTTAATATTTAAGCAAAATTATAACTACCAAAAAACAAACAAATATTCTTTGGTTCACAAGTTAGATTCTTAATAATTCTCACACAATTTGCACCGCAAGCTCGTTCCCAGACCTTGAAAGATTTCGCTGCCTGTGACGTTTCGGGTTGCGTCTGGCAATTGTGAGAAAATTATTGTTATGAAATGTAATATGACTACCTCATGATAAGTACATTGAGTGTAAACAGTGGAATTTAAATTATGAAATGAGATTTGACTTAAATTTAAACAATTGGATTAAAGGTAAGTTTGTGATTATTTAACAAATGTTTTGTGTTTTGTGTTATTGGTGATATTGGTTTTATGTATATTCATTAATATTTGTTTTTCAATATTTAATGTATGCTCTTGTGTCGTGAAATCATTTTCGTCATTGGTAAGTGTTGTCTAACTAGTTTTTTTACATTTTGGAACCAAAGTTTGCTTACATTTTGCTATCTGCCCTATCAAATCAATTCCACTAATTTTATTTATATTTTTCTAGGAAACTAATTTACTACGATGGACTGGAAATGATTCTTTAGAGGAAACAAATCTTTAAGATAAGTATTATAAATGAATTTAGTAAAGCATAATTCTTTGTGGTTAATTTTTAGGTACTCCAGCGATCATGGTTTCTAGGCCCAAACAGTAAGGTCTGAAATATAATAAATGAAATGAAAAGAGTTCGGACAGGATCCTGACCATTCTCAGGTGTGAGCTTGGAGATCCAGCCAGGATCCTGCCCCAACTGAAACTGCTTATGGCAGAGGCCAGAAAGAAGGCTAAATATAATAAGATGTCGAGGTGCGAGCGCCTCTTCAATAAAGTCTCGGGAATCCTTGAGAATCTCGAACTGGACAGGACTCTTCATCGTTAGAGTCGTACAGTCTTTGTCTGAGTTCTTGCGATTTCTTGAATGTGTAGGATAACATCGATAAATGCAGGGGGCTTGAGTGCACCCACTAGACTTCACAGTATTTTCGAAGACATAAAACAATGGAACACGGACATTGCACTTATACAAGAGACCAATTTTACACAAGCCACATTTACACGTCTAGAACAAAATTCAAATCTACACACGGGTTATACAGTTTTTGCCACAGAAACACCCCGTAGAGGTTCCGGTGTGGCAATTGCTGTGTCCCACAGCTTTACACTGATGTCTCCTGTATACACAGACATCTTCCCAGGTTTCGCGTCTTCCTTGGATTTCGTCTTGGCGGACAAAACGCTAAGGGTAGTAAACGTGTACCTACCGCATGACCAGGATACTGCAAGACAGGTGTTGGACTCAATCCTGTCGCATATTACGAACTTCGGTGGTGAGGTTATCCTTGGTGATGACTTCAACTACACATTATATTCTTCAATCGATCGCCATTCTAGAGTTGAAGTCAACTCGTTGAACGCCGCACGATTATCGAGCCTAGTCAGACATAGCAACCTTGTGGATTTTTACCGTTGGCTTAATCCAACGACTAGGTCATACGCAAGGGTTTCCCGAAATGTCCAGGGTAGCTTTTCGGGTTCGAGGATAGACAGACTTTCGTCTAGCCTTCTTAACTTTTTCGTTAGTGTCACTCATGAAGTGTGTTCATTAAGTGATCACCTTCTTGTTGTGGCGACTGGCACATTGGTCGAAAAGCGAACTGCTTACTGGATTTTCAACAATAACTTGTTGAATTCAGAGCAGTTCATCGAAGAATTCATTCAGTTTTGGCACCAATGGCGTGATAACAAGAATATTTATTCAAACCTTAGCCGTTGGTGGGATGTTGGAAAGCTTCAGATTCGCTCATTTATCGAGACGAGATTCAATCGGAGCAGATATCATGCATCGAGTATGACGGCCGAAGTCACCCGGATTCGTACGCTTCTGCCCACAACATTCTCGTCCAACGATCAATTCTTTCATCATGTTCCTACTTTCTCTGATTAAAGTAGAGAATTCCTGGACAGAACGCTTACTCTCGATGATATGCTTACCGCAACGAAGGATCTTCGACGTCATACTTCTCCTGGCTATGATGGTCTAACTCCAGAATTCTTTGTTCGTTTTAGGAATCTTTTGATTCCGGACCTTTCGGATGTCTCTAATTCTGCAGTGGTTGCACATACCGAATTTCCCTCAAGTTGGCGGAGATCTGTTATGCGTCTAATACCTAAGAAGGGGGATCTTCAGAGGATGGGAAACTGGAGGCCAGTTACTCTGTGTAATGTCGACTATAAAATAGTTTGCAAAACACTGGGAACTCAACTTCGCTCAGTGATTGCCTGAGTAATACACCCGTCACAGTCCTACTGCATTCCAGGTCGTAGTATCTACGACAACATCGCCGTAGCAAAGCATCTTTTCGCCTACCATGAAAAAACTGGTTTGCAAATGGCCATGATCTCTTTGTATCAAGAAAAGGCGTTTGATAGCGTCTCGCATGAGTATCTACTGAGAGTGCTCGATAAATTTGGGCTTCCGTCCAGATGGATTGAGATCATCAGTGGTCTGTATAGAGATTCAGTGATTCTTATAAAGCATAATGGGCATATATTGTCTCCTATTCCGTTTCGTCGGGGTAGCAGGCAGGGATGCCCTTTGTCAGGAATGCTTTATGACTTTTCACTGGAGCCGCTGTTAGTAAATCTTCGTCAATCGTTGAGACAATATTCAATTCACTTACCATACACTACTATAAGGCCACTTATTCTAGCGTATGCGGACGACCTGTCTACATTTGTAACGAAAGATGATGCCTCGTCCATCGTGCACCTATTAAAATCGGAGTGCTTCAATGAAGCCTTCGTGAAACTTTTAAAGGCGAAGGTCGTTGACGCCTTCTGGAGGGGGTGGGGGGGGGGGGAGACGATGCGTCGCTGAAAGCGCGCTCTGCCGACCAGTTGCGGAGGGTGGTTTGGGTCTTACAGACATGGTCGTGATATTTCGTTGTCTTCAGGTACGGGTATTCCAACGAGTGTTCTGTCAAAGAGATAACTTAATTTCGCAGCTGTGGGTAAGTTCTATGGGGGGTAGCGGCGCAGGGGAGCACTACTATCTGCTCTTGGTTCGCCCACCATATCCGCATGAGTGGTCCCAGGATATGATCTCCACGATTACAACCTGGGCAGAATAAGACCAACATTTCATTTGCGATGGAATGAACTTGGGTACGGGATTTCTCAGCAATTCCGATCAGGTTTAGCCCTGAGTTAGTAGATTCGGTGTTCAGTAATGCTTGAGGTGTAACGGCCGATACAGGACAACTCACAGTTCTTGGAGACATCATTGATGCTTCTGGGAACACACTTATACACCCCCACACAACACAATTAAACGAATTGGTGGATACAGCACGAGAGCGCTTTAGTCGTCTCTCTACTAGGGAACCTAGCACTGAGGTGATAAACGCGCGAGCTCTTCGTAAGAGTAAATCCTACGGATACCTTAGGGGTTAATCGATGGCGCGCACATCTTGGGGTAGACTTGGGAGTAATGGGGACTATAACTACCAGAGTCATCTATAGTTATCCGTCCAATTACAGAGACTCTGATGTGGCATTCAAACTGCTCCATCACAGCCTCGTGCATCCAAAGCAGCTGCCGCATATCGATTAGGGATGTGCATATTCGTTACTTTAGAATAACTAAAAATACTCGTTACTTTTAAAACAGGTACTCGTTACTAAATACTCGTTACTGATTACTTTTCATAAAAATAAAGAAACCCGCAAATACGTTAATAAATCCACTACATACTCTACACATTTATATATTTCTTATTCTATTGAAAACTAACTCGCTCATATTCGCATGGTTACAGTTTATCATCATCAACAACTATTTTAAATTGTGATTGTATTTACTTGCCTGAAAATACATGCATCCATCCTCTGACATGAATCTGATTTCGGAGAGCAAGAAAAATCGGCACCCACATTGGCTACGTTCCCTGCATCCATCAACCACTGCTCAAAAGTAGAGCACAGCCACTTATTAGTTTGCTTTTCATGAAGCGGAGAGCATAGCTTCAAATTCTCATTCTCAAGTAAAGAGAGCAAAATGCAGCTGGATTTGTAGATTTTACAAAGATTCGCTGCAAAAACGTAGCTACGACTCAATTGTACTTTAAGGCTGGAACACAATGTGGCGCTGGCGCTCGTAGCTGGCGCTGTAGCTAACTCGGAAATGTCAAATTTGGCGCGCGCCAAAAGTTAAAAATATTGAACTTTGCGCTACAGCGCCAGCTACGCATTGGACCGCCATCTCTTAATTTCCATATTTTGAACTTTTGACAGGTCTGGCTACCGCGCCAGCTACGAGAGCCAGCACCACATTGTGTTCCGCACTTTAATGCTAGGCAGATATCCGAAGAATTCCCAACTTATGAGTAGCCGGTACAGAAGTGCCAGTTTTATTCTGTACCAATTGGGAATTATTAAAGGGCAAAGTAACGAGTACTTCTGAAAACTGGGTATCGTTACTTCGGACATCACGCAGTAACGAGTATCGAAGTAACGAGTAGGTACTTTTCGCACATGCCTAATATCGATTGGCGAATTCAAAGAGCCTGCACGGTTTGTGGTGGTGAAGGAACCCTGTTTCACAGATACGTCACATGCCCGACCTTGTGCGACATTAATATTCTTGTTCGCGATATGTGCCAGCATATCTGCCCGACATTCAGTATTACAAGAACGTCGTTTTTACTGGGGCCAAGGACATGTAACCAGGTAAATTGCTTGATAAGCTTTATCTTAACACTTGCTAAATCGACAATTCATCTGTACTGCATGCGGATCGAACCTGGGCAACAGCCCACTAACCCACAGTTTCACACACATGCACTTAAGAACCACTTCATTGCCAGATTGAAGAGGCGATTACGTCTAGAGTTCATGGCAACGAAGGCCGACACATTCAACTGCACCTGGCAACCTTTATCGTCGGTGCGGAACGGAAGCCTCGTTTTTCACTGGGAATAACAGGCCGCAGACTTGCAGCAGCTTGTCCACGAAGTTTCTATTCGCTTTGGTATTGTTGCAAGTGCTGCGGGAAGGACAAGTCTCACGTTGGAATCGTAGAATTGGGAGGATGATGGGAGCAGTTTGCAGACGTCAATGACTGTCTACAGACTGGTCCCGCGGGACTCTAATCGATTAGAAATTTTTATGCGTTCGTTTAGAACATGTTTGGATGAGTGCTCCCGGAGGACTATAAAAGTGGCGAACGGCTCTACGGAGAGGGCATTTGCTTGGGAACAGAGGTTTTCGAACTAGGAACTTTATTTTGATCCTAGCTACCATTTGAGTGCGAGCCGGTAATTTTATAATTTCGGCTTCACTTTTCTTAATGTTGTTTTTGAGACCGTTTTTAGGTTCTCTGTTTTTATTTTTGGGCTCACCTCTTTGCGAGGAGGCCTTCTTTTTTAATGTCAGTTTGTCAAGGCTTGGGTCTTTTAAACTTCCATACCTGACTTTAGTCTTAACATGTGGTAATTCGTCGTGGGTTGGGTCTTTCAAACCTCCATACCTGACTTCGGATTTTACCTCCATGTTTGCCTTATAGCTTCGTTTTGGTTGTATGCCTTTATCTGGCTGTTTATTTACTTGTAGTGTTAGACGTTTATGCTTGTAGTCTATAAAGCAAAGAAATTTGTCTAGGAAATCATGTCCTAGTATTCCATCATATTTGAGTTGAAGATTGCCTTCAACCATGTGGATTTCGTGAGAAAAGGGTATTTCTCCTACTTGGAATTCACATTTGGATGTTCCAAGTGTTTTGAGGGGTTTTCCTGCTAATGAGGAAATGTCTATACTTTTGGTCTGGTTGACCATAGTATTGCCTAGCGCCATTATGGCTTTATGGACAAAGATCCAGTATCGATTAAAAATGTGCTAGTCTGGTAAGCCGTAATTGCATTTCTGATCGTTAACACTAGCGATTGGCAATCAGTTTCTAGATGGAGTTTTAATTTTCCATTTAGTGGTTGGGATGTGTATGAACATCCACTGTTACAGTCAGCTTGTTTAGACGAGACAGAACGTCTGTAACTGCATTCTTGTCTCGCCGCAGGGCGTTTTCCAATTGCTGCTGTTGGTCTGAATTTTGTCTCTTGTTTTTTTGAGGTCTTTGTGGTTGAAGCGGCTCTTATGTTTGGCGGTTGCCTTTGAGGACCTGTATTAGGAATTGGAGGCCGCTGAAATTGATTAGGGTTTGTTTGTTGGTGCCACAGATATTGAGGTCTATTCGTTTCATTCCCTCTGAACTGTGGACCATTACTTGGCATTTGCCTATTATTTAAAGGTCTAGATGCATGTTGTTGGAATAATCTTTTTCAACATTCCCAGTAGTGGTGGTTTGTAATTTTGCAATATGCGCAAATAAGCTTTGGTTTGTTTTCAGTCTTCACTCTATTAGAGTAACAAACTTCAGCTGTGTGTCCCTTTCGGTTGCATTTGGTGCATGAGGTGACATGCACGTTGAAAACAGACTTTCTCTGATTGTTCAACGGCAAATTTAATGGAAGCATCCAGGTCATCGCAACCTTTCGCTTTGGTTAATAACCTAATGTGGTCGTCTTTGAGACCATCTTCAAAGGCTCGAAGAACCATTTTTTTGCTTTCTCCGGCTAACGAGTTTTTTACATTCGTGTTGTTTGTGAGGACTGACGTTGCATCGTCATACAATGCTAATAATTTCCGAGCACGAAAAGCGTAATCTTTTGTGCTTTCCCGAGGTGATTGTTTGAGACTGAGTATTTCGTTCTGTATACTAAGCCTAGAACGAGTTTCAGGAAACTGTTCCTGAAGAGCTGCTTGGAGTTCTTTCCAAGAATTAATATCGTTATATTTAACAATATCATAAGCTCTTCCTATAAGTCTGGTTTCTATAATTTGTAGGAACAGAGCTTTTTCATCTTCAGGGGTCTCTGTTTTTTGAAACATTCCACATATGTTTATAAAACGGTGGACGTGTTCCGAATTCAAGTCAAGTTTAGAAACATATAAGTTTTTTTTAGAGGGGGCAAATATTCACAAATATAATCAATTTAAGATAATATAATTTTATAAAAAATAAGAAATTACTTAATTAATCGACTTACGAAGTTACTTATAAATTGACTTTTGTTGATTGATGTCGATATCCATACGTGTTCCTCGTTGTCGTCGGAGTTGAGATCCTCAGTAATTACTTTGACTACAGATGATTAACGGGTCGAATAGTACATACAGCTGTTTTTCTTCTCTTCGAGAGGGTTTCTCTTCGTTTCTCTTTTCCTTTTATGTTGGGGTGCCTATTATTTCAGGACAACCCTTCGTTGACCAAACCCCTGGCTGCGGCTTGATTTTGACTTTGTAGTAGTTTTGTTTTTTGTGTTGGGAAATTGCAGGTCTTACTAACCTTCGCAATATCCCACCGCTGCCACCAAATTTTATGTTGTGACTACGCACAACACGTGATAATGTCAGTCCGTTTGAGTGATGAACTAAAACACTGAAGTTACTTTACTTGTAATTTTTATTTTTCACAAAAGTTTCTTCTGAAACTTAACCAGTAAATGATTTTAAAAACTTAAGACTTTAGATTTTTTACTTTTGAACTAGAGGCCTTACCGTGGGTCGGGGGACTCTCTAGTTGTCGGTTCAAGAATACTTTCTGCAAGTCTTACCTCGATAACCTTCTTTTTATATAAAATTATCAATATGGAAGCAATTCTCCTTTCCAAAATTATTTAACAATAATCGCAATTAGACAGTTTTGCCTAAAAATTCACAATAGGCGGTTTTCCATAAAATTGAAAAACAAAATTGAAACCCGCATAGCCGTGAACAGCGGAGACGATTTGTAAATCGTGATAACACCTGAGTTATATGACGGGTGAACGTTCTAATGGAATTTGATGCTCGTCACTTGCCCATGTTGTAAACGTGAAATGTTTATCGTTTTGGGACTTGTAGTGATATCTGAGCATTTTTGGTGCTGGGTGGTCTGCAGTTGTGAATCTGCGATTTGAGGTGTTATGTTATGAATGCTAGTTAATTGAATAGGAAAGGTTGATACCTCTAGCAGATTCATAATAATATTATTTATATAAAGCTATTACGAGACTTAAATATACTTTGATAAAAACAAAATTAAGGTTCGACTTATTATTAAGCTTTGTTTGTTAATATTTCCTCTCATATTATATACGAATATTATTCAATCTTGAATAACATAATAAAACTATTTTCAAAAGCTTCTAGATATTGAAGTATTACAACTCATTATTATATGTAGTCACTTACTGCATTCACGACAACCGATTTAAAAAACTTTAATAATTGACTTTTATCCCCTTGTAATTAAATTACATCTTTTAGATGTCGGGCTGCAATTCTATACTAATGTTTGTGCTCAAACAAAATAACATTCACCAATTAAAGGATCTAAAATCAATTATTTCTATCTAGATGTACTTTACAGTTTTATTGTTTAATACGGTCATGAATGGAAAATTAACTTGTAATAGCATCCATATATAGTGGATTGCCAATAAATCCAAGAATCAAAGAACTTCAAATTTTCACTTTAACAAAAAAATGGCCTGCACGGGTTGAATATTGTAACAAATATGACTTTTTTATTTGAAAATAACGTAATTTAAACAATCGAAAAAAGTTAACTTTTAAAGTAGCGAAAGATGTTTTGAAAGAAAATCCGGGAACTGCACACTTTAAAAATACGGTAAAATCCTAATCGAATTCGAAGTTTTGGCTAATATTAAAGATATGCTGAATTATTTCGGTATAGATGTGGAGCCGAATGTTTGTCTTTATAGTATCTCATTTGCAGTAATCATTATCTTATCACATCTGAGATTCAGTACAATCTTTTACCTCATAAATAAGATACAATTTGGGATAATGGAACAAAATAAAATCTGTACAAAGATTTACAACGTGCTTGTGATATCGCTTACCTAGCAACTTTTCTAATAGGCTGACTTACAGGAATTGCACAATAAGAATAGAACTGAGTACTTATCTGCCTGTCCTATTTAGTGGCGCTTACTGGAGTTCTTTTTGTATATGTGGGTAGGGTGAAATTTGACGGGCCCCTGCTGGAATTTGCGCTTGTCTTTCAATTTTCCTAATTCAACCCTTTTCTCGTTGCTGGTGCGAGTATACAACCTAATGGGGCAAACCAAATGAAATTCTTTAGATTTCTCCCACGCTTACAATAATCAGAAAATTTACCATATAATAAAGATTAGAAGATCCCGTGTACGCTGGAAGGAGAACGCCTTGTGGAACGCTTACTCTCTTATATTTTAATTTTTTAATTCTTGGGCGTGAAAGGCAGCTTTGGAGCAATACTTGGGGCCGCTGGGGAACAAATGTTCCTCACTATTGTGATAACGCCGACATAAAAGTTGAGCCAGCACGCTGGGCTTCACTTCAAATTGCCACTGTCTGCGGAGTTCAGAGCGGGATATATGTACGTTACACAGTAAAACAGCCGCCTCCCGTATGTTTCCTTGATCTGAGTTCAGATGCCTTCTGAAGTATTAGTCTGCCGTAAGAAGCAATCCCTTCTCCGTGAATATTCGGTTCACATTGAGAAGACAAATTTCCGGTTGCAATTTTTTTTGTCCAAATCGTATATATAGTCCGGGCGCAATGGGGGGTCATGTATGCAATTTGGGGTCCCCTCGGTAACTTGTCATATTTTTATGTTTTTCGGCACGGAGAATCGATTTTTCGAGGTTACCATGCTCAAAAATGTGTCGTTTTCGAGATATAGCCCGATTTTAGTTAAAATTTGTGGTTTTTTTGAATTCTCCAAAAAAATTAAAAAAATTAAAATTATTAACCAACTTTATGTGAAAGATCTTTTGATTTTAAACAATTTATGTCTGTAGCATTTTTTTAACTAAAGTCCTTGGTTTAGCTGTAATTTGCAAAAAATGCCTAACATTTCTTATAGAGTATTTTAAATGGCATAACTTATATGGGGCAAAATTCCTCAAGTGTACCAGGTGAAGAAATTCGATGTCTCCGATTTTGTTCAAACTTCACCAAAATATAGTTACTGGTATAAGTAATTATCGTGCTAAAGGATTTACAAAAAAAAATTTGTGCAAAAGTTATAGGGTTGTAAACTTTTGCATTTTTGCACTTTTTCTCGTGATCATACCTTCTTTTAAAAATCATAACTATCGCCACCATTGCAGTAGAACGGTGATCTTTAGTGATTTGTAAAGGTCGTTACATGCCGTTCCGAATAAAAATAAAAGTTTCCAAAAAACAAAATATTTAAAAAACAATTTTGACTTTGAAAAATATTTTTTGGTTTTTTACACCTAGCAGTGCAAAAAACAGTCCTGGCCGCGACCAGGCAGCGAAAAGGGCATTTAACCAGTCCGCCCGGTACAGTGGCTGCAGCTCAAGGCCTGTCTGGCCTCACATAAGCGTAAATACAGGAAGCAAGAGAGCAAAACTGTGCTGATCAGTGGCAGTGCACTTCATACTTCCCCAGTAAGCTCCTCGGAAAAGAAGGTAATTTATATTAGGGTAGACCTAGTAAGGAACATATCATCGCTATTCACGAGACTGCAGTCAATCATACGAAGCACCAACAGTAGATTACAGTGCTCCACCCCACAGCAAATATAAGATGTAGGTCGTACAAAAATTATGATATTCGCAAGGCTAATCAAGTCCAGCAGCAACAGTAGGCTACTATTAAGTCGTGAAAGTTTTATTGGTTAGAATATATAAGAATTAAACAAGTAGTTTTCAAAAATAATTTAGTAGATATAGGCTTTAACATTTTAATTTAATCTAAAAGAGATGAAAATAAGACACTTTTATAAAGGATAATAACTAACAGTTAGTTATTCCTTCGTTTATGCTTACAGTCAAGGTTGCTGAAACTCTACCAATAATTAAAAGTTCAAAAAAATTAAGTTCAAAATCATGAAAGCGTGCAAAGAAAAGAAAAAGTTACAGTCGACTAAATTTCAGAAACAAATCATTGATTTAACGCACTAGAGAAATGTTTAAGTATAGCTTATGTATACTGATAGTTTGGTAGTGTATTTTTGACTTTCATATAACATAAATATTTATACATACTGACAGCACTATAGTTACATAATTGTGACTTATTGACTTTACTCAAGCAAAATATAGTACAGACGAAAATTCTAGTCTGTATTCAAAACTATCTATATCTTTTTTTTACGTTAAGACAATTATTAAATATTTAATAATAACATTTAAACAAAATAAAATAAAAGGAAGCTTTCCTTTTTCCTTGTCGTTCAAGTTTACAAAAAAAAAGAAAATGTTGAGAAATGAGAAATGTTTTACGTTTTTTATTGAATATTTCTCTAAGCGTAACATAAATTACTTTACTAATCCTACGATACAAGATTTTGTGAATAATACCAAATGTTAATTGAGTTAATTGAGTTAGGCTGATACGGTTGAATGTTAGATCGCGATAAATTTTTGTTGTTGTGAGGTATTCAGGCGAAAGGAAACAAGTGTATACACGCCTTGATGGAATTTTTTGTCATCAATTAACTTAATAATTCTCGCGGCATTGTGCACTTCCAGAAGTTCCTCGATGATTATCGGTTTTAAGTCAGCACTCACCATAAAAAAAAATATATAACCACGACGATATCTAGCTAGATACCGACGCAAAATTTTCTTGTGCACACAATAACGTGCGAAATCTCCTTTTTGGTAATGATATTTCTTCTTATTGAAGTTCATAAAAATCTAATTGACGTCTTTATATACTATTGAGTCTTTAAGGAAATTCCATCTCAAGAGCTTCTATTAACGTATGTACGTAAAATTAGCAATGTTAATAGCCAATAAGTCTAAACCATAAACGTATTTTCATTGCATAAGGTAAGGTAGGATTTAGTGATTATAAAAGTATCTCAATTAATTACTTAAGTCGCAACTTATCGAATTACCTTGAGCACAAAAAAGTAATTGTACTTTTTTTTGTGAATTTAAATTTTTTTAATGAATAATATATATGTAGAAATTATGTATTGAAATTCGAATTTTGATTTCAGGAGCCCGTGAATCTTCTTCATCCCCTTGCTTCCCTCTCCCCTCATCACTTCTCATTATTTCCTATTGTTTTTGATGTAATTTTATTTTGATTTTGTTTCAGCACCCTTAATAGGTTGGGCCTACACCCTAGCCAGGTGTAGAAATAGTGGTGCTGTAGTACCTGAACCATCGCATACGGGGGTAGTTTTTTTCTTGCTTTTGCTAATTTCAAGAACTCACACCCCATACCGGCGAGCTAGGACGTGCAGCTAGCTCGTGCCACTTGAACATTCTGCGGCAACTTCACGTTGCTCATTCCACACACATACATTATAAAATGGCGCCCAACGCGAAGCCTGTCTTCCCTAGGGAAGACACATCAGCATCTTCTGATGCGCTTCGTGCCTCTTAAGAGATGGCATGTCAGCTTAGGCTGATCCTCTAGTCCTTCTCGGACTTAGGCGATGTTGGCCTGAACGGCTGTTGTCTCTTCCATTTTTATCGAGCACCTTCGAGGTCTAGTGCCTCTGTCCTGACATGTCTAATAGTGTCCATAGGCATGTCAGTTTTAGCAATATTGACACATTTTATTCAACTCTGCCTTGTCCTCGACATGGGAGGACTGATGTTTGGGATTAGTGCCTGTGTCTTTAGCGATGTCCGATGTTGCTCCTGAAATGTTGTGGGTTTTGGGAACCTCATCAAGGTTCTCACATTCCATTTTTTTTTTGGGAATTTTTTTTTTTCTTTTTGCTGAATACTATAAATTCCTTTTAAATTTCTTTAAACCCCCTTTCTTTTTTTCAGTCTATCGCTGATGCATCGAAATTCATTCAGGACCCTGCCATTATACATATGTCTCACCAAGCCCAGCCGAACTTCGGTTCGAACTTGTCACTGGCTATATGGTGCCTATACCCCGGCTAAGTACAGATAATCAGCTGGATTATATATACATACGGCGTTCCCTGTCTCCAATAAAAATCCCTCAACAAGAAGCAGAGGTGGTCAGGGCTGACCAGCTGGCCACCTAAATGAAGGCTCTGACAGAGGAGATGCTAAGTCTATTAAGGACGAACTTGGCCCAGTCCATTTTGGAGAGGTCAGGTTCTGTCAACAGCCCAGTTAGAGCTGACGAGGTGAGGCCTGCACCCCGAATGGCAAGGTACCAAAATAGACGCCCCTCCATCATAGCGTTTTGGGGATTGCATTTCACTGGACGAAACCCTTCCTTTTCCATCGACGACTTCCTGTTCAGAGTAGAGCGATTAGCTGTGAGCTCACATGCGTCTGATACTGAACTGTGCGCCAACATTCACTTGCTTCTCAAAGACGATGCAGAGTAGTGCTTTTGGAATCAACTTTGCCGAACCTCTCCGGATTTTGACTGGGAGATATTCGGAGCTCACATCAGACAAGAATTCGGCTCGGCTAAAACAGACCTCGATCTGATGCAGACTCTGATGGGATTCCGTCAGGGTTCGGAGAGCTGCGACAGTTACAGTGCTTTTCAATCCCTTTTTCTAGTATTCTAGCGGGACGAATTTAAATTTTGGGGCACGTTTACCTTAAATTTGCTGAATTGATGATGCTCTACCAGTGAGCAATTTAGGGGCTAAAATGTGATGCCTGGTGGTAAAGTTGATACTCCTGTAGACAGGTTTTCGTATTGTGATGACAAGTAGGTGCTTCTGAAAGTTGATTCCTAATGGGGAGCAGACCCTACAAGGGCGTCCTCTTGGGTAGTTTGTCGTAAATGGCTTGAAATTTACTCGCCTCAGCAGATGGGAGCGAGGATGTTATTTCACCTGACCACTCTTAGGTCTGGTTACAGGCAGCTAATTTGGATTTTCAGCAAGATTTTGCCGCAATTAGTCCCTCCAGCATGAGGCAAGCAGTGAATATGCACTTGCCACCCGTAAATATTCGGCTAAGTGTCTCCAAAAAAAGAAATTTGATTCCCCGCTTTGTAATTTGCGAAGGATTTCTGACAATCAATATTGCCAATTTTTGATACTCGTTTAGAGCTTTTTTGAGGTTGCCAATCCGCCAGCTGCCAGAGTTTTGACACTATCACAAATGGATGAGTGAAGTTAGTGGCAGTTGCAGGGTTGGCAATCTCAAAAGTACGTGGGCCCGTTCCTGATTTGATCAGATAGGTGTCTTAAGTTACTGACACCTAGGTGGCACTGACTAAATTATCAGGGTTATTTAAGTCTCACATTACAACACAGGTCTCTCTCTCAAGGCCTGTAGCTCTAGCGATCCGATGAGAGAGGAGCTGAAAAGAGTGAGACAGGGGATACTCGAGTTCAATGGAGACATAAGATCATCCCAGGATCTGCCGCTGGCACGCTGCCGTGGTAGTCCCTGGTACCACTTCCTAATGAGAGGAAGAAGGATAGCCGGTAACTTCCACCTCAAACAGAGAGTCAGATCTTTCCCCTCCAAGCTCTAATGAGCAGCTGGAGAGTTCAGATCCTCCTCACTGTTCGATTAAAACAACGTGTGGCACGACCACGACCC
Organism: Leptarthrus brevirostris; assembly: GCA_964036015.1. NCBI lineage: Eukaryota > Metazoa > Arthropoda > Insecta > Diptera > Asilidae > Leptarthrus > Leptarthrus brevirostris. The sequence goes on from OZ038373.1 coordinate 47,888,065, forward strand.
TGAACGTAAGTGTCATACTCTACCGACTGAGCCGGGCATTCCTGTTTAGGACGCGGACGGACGGACTAACAAAAAAAAATCGGGCGGACGGACGATTAAAATTTCGACTGTCTAAAATGTTAAGGACTTTTACTGCCGGATGTCTTTGGCATGGATTGTTCCCAATGACTTGCCTTGCGTGTCCTCCAGCTTATATAAACTTTGTCCCACGCGCTTAACTATTCTGGCCTTGGCAAACTTATTTGCCAGTTTAGCGCTAAAGCCCTTCGGCATGTCGCTTTGTACGAATACTCTATAGTACACTTCCTGACCGGGGGTGTACGTGACGTCGCGACAGCGCGTATTGTAGGCCTTTACGTGCTTTTCATGCGCGCTCTGTAGGTGTTCTCGCATGCGTGAGCGGACTAACTGGAGTCGATCAGTAGCGGGCAAGACTGCTATATCGCCAGACTTCAACTGGTCGAGTTGTCGCAGTAATGGATAAGAGGAGCCATGCAGGACCATGTGATGGCCAAACAGAGCATAGTATGGGTTGACGCCAGTTGACTGGTGTACTGAAGAGCGAAGAGCACTTCCGATGGCTGGAAGATGTAAGTCCCACGAACTATGGTCGTCCTGCAGGTAGGCTCGAATGGCTGCTAATATGGACCTGTTCATACGTTCGGAAGCATTAGGGTGCGGCGAGTACTTGGCAGTGTTGTCGTGCTTTATGCTATATTCGCTCAGCAGTTTTTTAAAAATAGTAGAAACAAACTGCCGGCCATTGTCGGAGAAGATGGTTTCAGGTACCCCAAAAATAGAGAAGACATCTTCCTCGAGGAAGCGACATACTAAGCCTGATCGCTCTGCTCGCATGGGCTTGATTAAGACGAATTTGGTGAAGGCATCTAATACAACAAATATGACAGTATTTCCTTGGATGGTGCGTGGGTAAGGACCGAGAAAATCTATATACAAGAATTGAAATGGACGTTGTGCTTCCATAGGCTTGCCCATGGGTGGTCGCAGTATAGTGTTCGGTGCTTTCGTCTCTTTGCAAACCTGAAAACTTGTTACATATGCACGTACATGTGTTACCATGTAGGACCAGTAATATTTTTCACGGAGTCTGGATAGAGTTTTGTGAAAGCCTCCATGCGCTGACTGAGGTGACTCATGAGCCTCACGGATTAAACCCTCCACCAGTCCCGATGGTACCCAAAGCTTCCAGGCTAGGTCCTCCTGCATCGAGTCACCACTTCGGGGTTGAGTCCTCTTATAAACGTACCCGTCCGAGACACAGAGATCAGGGAGTTGTGTTGGGTTAGCAAGCATAGCCGATTTCAAGTGCTCGTACTCTTCCATAGAGAAGTATGGCGAGTTTAAGTCTACGTCGACTGCACTGACTTTCAATTCCTCTGCCGTTTCAGTGTGTGCTCGAGACAGAGTGTCAGGGACCACGTTCTGCGAACCTTTGCGATGCTCGATCAGGAAGTCAAAAGCCTGCAGCTTTAAACTCCATCGAGCCAGTCGTCCGGAGAGATCCGAGTGACTCATCAGCCACTTCAGACTAGCATGATCAGTAATGATGGTAAATGGATGTCCTTCTACATAAGCTCTAAATTTTTTCACGCTTAGCACTGCCGCATAACATTCGAGTTCAGTAATGCTATAGTTGCGCTGTGCTGGATTGAGCTTCTTGGACATATAAGCAATAGGTCTTTCAGCGCCTGACTCATCAACTTGAAAGAGTACACTGCCTACACCAGATGTACTAGCATCACATTGAATATAAAACTTCTTTGAGAAGTCAGGTGTAGTTAGGATTGGTGCACTACACATAGCTCGTTTTAAGTTCTCGAACGATTGCTGCGCTTCGTCTGTCCATGAGAAACTTTTGCTCTTCTTTAAGCAGTCCGTAATTGGGGCTGCTAGGGTTGTATAATTGGGGATGAATCTCTGATACCAACCCGTCATTCCGAGGAATCTACGGATTTGTTTAGTAGAGCGACGTATAGGGAAATCCGCCACCGCAGCTACTTTCTCGGGGTCTGTTTTCAGAGTTCCATCTCCAATCATGAAACCCAAGTAGCGGACTTGCTTGACGCAAAAGCGACTTTTCTCGACGTTAATCGTTAATTTAGCGCTACGCAGACAATCAGCTACTTCTCGTAATACATTCAGAAGGGAAGTAAAGTCAGGTGATACGACGAGTAAATCGTCCAAGTATACAAAAACATGTGCGCGTAAACGACCAGGGATTATTTTGTCCATTAGTCGACACATTCTTTGAGGGGCATTGCACAACCCAAAAGGCATGACGGTGAATTGATAAAGCGGCCTGCCGGGCACTGTGAATGCTGTCTTCTCCCTTGACTGCTTTTCTAAGGGAATTTGCCAAAAGGCGTCCTTCAGGTCGATGGACGAAATGAAGTGAGTATCCTGCAGTCGTCCGAGCAATCCGTCGATGCGTGGTAAGGGGTAGGCGTCCTTTTTAGTGACTAGGTTCACCTTGCGAGAGTCCAAACAGAGCCTGACCTTCCCAGGTTTACGTACTAGTACAACTGGGGAATTCCAGGGACTGTTTGACTCTTCAATTACCCCTAACTCCAACATACGGTCGAGTTCGTCGTACATCAGTTTTTGGATTGCTGGAGAAATGGGATAGTGCTTCTGTTTTATTGGCAAAGCATCGCCGGTGTCAATGACATGCTCTTCTAGGTAGGTCTTTCCCAAGCCTAGAGCGGTAAACGAAGAGAATTGTACAATGACTGTATCTAGTTTTGTTCTGTCAGGGTTACTCAAGGAGTGAAAGTTTGTGTCAACCGAAGAAGACGACGGGACGTCGAGAGAGGAGATGATACTTGGAGCAAGTTGAAATGCTCGCCAGAAGTCTATGCCTAAGTACAATTGCTGGCTTAGGCCAGGCACTACAAACAGGGTGAGAATTTCAGTCCGTCCTCGAAATGTGACTGCAGTTCTTATTGTGCCGGGGACGGACTGGCTAGTACCGTCGGCGGTACGAACTGAGGCTGACAATGCGGAGAGTTTTAAGCCTGAGCGCTGGACAACCTCTAGGGCTCCTTGTCCCAAGCAACTCACGCTGGCACCGCTATCGAGCAAACCCAAAATGGATTCACTGCCTATGTGCACTCTTACGTAAGGAAGACCGTCATCTTGACTGTAAATCACTGTGGATATTAAAGATTGTTGTGTCTTTCTCCTTGCACGTTTTCTCTTTCGGAATTCTCTCCATCGTCGTCTTCTTCGATTGAGAGGAAGAGTCACTTCCTCAGCAAAAATACGAGCTCTTACTCTGTCATAGTTAAGTTGTCTCTCATGCAAGGACATTCCTCGCATGAGGTAAAAAGGATCTGTCTGGGTGGTACTCTCTTTATGAGTGGGGTCAGTCTGGGTATATTGTGACAAGGCCGGGTAATTCAGGGTGTCGTCGAAGTCGCCTTGCTGATCATTATCTTCGGAGACTGGGGTCCCCTGCTTCGACCACTCGCCCTGGCGTTTTCCGGGTTACACCTGGAGCACTTCGGTGACACTACTCCTGGTTGACCACAGGTGTAGCAAAAGAGTCTCCTGGTCTCGCTGGGACAGGAATGGAACGAGTGTCCCACTACGCCGCAGTTCCAACAATTCATGCGACCGGCAGCCTCAAGGGTGCGCCTCACTTCTTCCACTCCATGATGACCACTGGGGTGAGAAGTGCAGGTGCAAGTATCACTATCAGAGTGGAAGGAGCGTCCCGCAACGCCACAGTTCCTACAAGCCACACGACTTGCCGCGTCTGGGGTGCGCCTCACTTCTTCCATTCCCATCCCAGGGAAGACAGCGGGTTTCTCAGCCTCCTGGGCTATGTCAAAATTAAGTTCGTGTACGTCCGATCTGGTTGAGCGTCTATATAATTCGCGCCTCTGCAGCCAGCGTTCAGCCATACGGAAGAGAAGTAATTTCAAGCCGCCTATGGTCCTCCAACGGCTGATGCCGCTCGGTGGGAAGGAAAGCCCAAGCTCCGTCTAGGGACTGACTAGACCCAAAGATCTGCTGGGCGCGATCTACAGGCTGATCGGAAACTCTTCCGTTGCTAACCGACAGTCTGTCGGGGTTGAAGGCAGGTGGAGGCTTGGACATGTCCAGCTGCACTACAGATGTAGCACGGGACTGAGTCGGATGACAACCTTGGAAAGGCATAGGTTTGATCGAGAGCCTGTTTTGCCTTACTTCTCGTTCTGGGTGGTGTAGAGGGGGCTTGCGCCTGTTTAGGTCCTGCTCCTCGGTCCTCGAGTTCAGCCCCGGGCTTCACAACCGGAGAACGAAACATTATACAAACGTTCGCCTTAAATGAAAGCGTGCGCAATGAGCTAAAGTCGACCTGTAACCGTTTCTACAGAAAGTTTAGATGCGACGGAAGGTCTCGCAATTTATAAGGGAGTCCAACTCCTAAAGATTTCTTTCAAAAAAAAGGGAATTAAATGAATTTGAGACAGAAGGTCTCAGCCAAAGGTGCGGGAGATACAACTCCGAAGGTCGTAGCACGAAATCAGGTTCGATGACAGCAAAAAAAATAAAAAAAAAGTAGCAGCACAAAATCAAGTTTGGGCGCGGCAAACAAAAAAATCAAAAGAAAAAGTAGCCGCTCAAACTCAAGGTTGCAGGTAGCAAAAAAAAGGAAATCAGTGAAAAAAGAAAAAAAAGGACAAAAAAAATTGTTAGGGCTATGATAAATCAAAAATACTAATACAAATGTAAGAATAAAATTCAAAACAAATAAGCAAAACTGCATAAAAGCTAAATCAGCCAACAATCAGAAGTCAAAAAAAAATTAATTTGAAAAAAAAAATCAGAAACAATGTTCAACACATCCAAACAAAAAACAAAAGAAAATATTTTTGAAAAGAAAATTTAAAAAAATCAACCAAAATAATTTCAGGTCCCCCAGAAGCTTCTTCTCCATCTTGCTAGGGATGGGAAAGGGTATGAGGGAAAGGAGGTAAGGAATGAAACACAAAGACAAGATTGAAAAATTCAAAGAAAAAAGAATGGGGGGGGGGGTAAAAAAAATAAATAAAAGGAATTTACGGTATTCACCAAAAGGAAAGATTTTGAAAGCGGAAAAAAATGAAAACATTTTAGACTGTGATAACATAAGGTTCCCAAAACCCACAAAATCTGTCCTGCCTGTGGAGCTGGAGCTATCCTGAACCTATACAAGCTAACTGAGCACTTCCACTAGCCATACCAGGACAGCATCGAGGCCGTACAAGGTACTCGACTAGTGGAGTGACTCGGCAGCCATTGCCTAAGACAGACCTTCGTCAAACTCCACAGCTCCCAACATCCTGAGATGCCGATGATCTGGTAGTTAGTCATACCTAGAGCGACATCGAACATCGCTCAAGGTACCCGAACTAACACCTAGCACTGGTCATCTCATACTGAGGACAGGGCATAGTTGGATAAGGTGTGTCCCATTTGCTAAAACTGACATGCCTGTGGACACTAAAGACATGTCAGGACAGAGGCGCTAGACCTCGAAGGTGCTTTACAAAGAGGGAAGAGACAACAGCCGTTGGAAACAAAATAAACAAAAAAAGAAGAAATAAAATCAAATTAAACACATGAGGACGGAAGGAGAAGGGATGAGGGAAACAAAGATGGGGAAGATGCTTCCTGGGGTCTCCTGAAATACAAACAAATTAAATCATGCCAAGATAATTCATTTACATAATGATAGTGATATAATTGTTTCCTTAAAATTCAGGTACATACTTTAATACTATGACAAGTCTATCCAATCAACTAGGGATATCCTAGGGCTAAATTCCTTAATTACAATGCTTTCGTTTTACCCTGATCAATAACTAAAAATTTTTTTTTCTTTCGCTAATCCAATCTTATTCAGAAAAAACGTTTCATTGCGCAACCAAACATTCTAACAAGAATATTTTACTTATTAAATAAAATTAACCATATATATCTTTCACCAAGATTTCCTTACTTAGATGTTTCTTTGTGCAAAAATTAAGGAAAACGGAATTTACAAAGCAAAGTTTTCGAAGAGAAAACACACAAAAAAAATTTATTAGCTAGTTATAATTGGTACCTTTATCAACAAAATATCACCAAAGTTATTTACTTCATTTCGATTACTTTTAGTTTCGTTTCTTTGGTCATTATTACGAGGAATTTAAAATTAATAAAAAAATTTGTTATGGATTTAAGTACGATGAAATACCTGAAAAGCAAAAGAAATTATATAATATATAAACTAATGAAATGATATACCTGTCCTGTGTAGGTACATTGTAAATTGCCCCACTAACTTTACTGGTCCCTAAAAGTGCGACTCTGCAAGTAATTTTCTTTTATTTTAGATTAAGTCGGATCAAGATTGTGTTACCTGGATTATAATCTATGTCCTGAAGTCCGAGATGAAGATGCAACCTTTAATTTCTGCGTTGTTGCCCCATATCCATCGGCATCCTTAACGACTACCCGTTGATCGCGGAACAATACTGTCACGAAGAACTCCTGGAAATATAATATATTATTGTATTAGTTTAAGATATATTTAATTAAGTTAAAAGTGAAATGTAAAAATACTTACGTTGTCAAGAACAAGAGGAGGCACGAAATCATCACAGGTTTGCAGCTGAAATGAATCATTTTATTAACACTTGAAGAACAAATTATAAATAGAATATTTACCTGGTCCAGTTGTCGTCTGAGGCCTCTTTTAATGGCACGAAGTCACTTATAACTCGCGAAAACATAACCTCGACATTGAATTACAAAACCCGATTTTACGGCCTGTACTTTATAAACCAGGCTAAAGAAACTCACTAGGCAGATTGATCGCAACTCGATGTACATTCTGCTTATAATCTTGGCCCCGGAAAAGTCAATATTTCTTAAATTGAAGCACGAGTAATGACTTGTCAAAAAAAACGAAATTGCTGCTTATTTAGCCGATTTCTGGCGCCGTGGAATTTTTCCGGCACAACAGACGGGTTAATTATAAAATTATCCGTGTTTTTAATGTGAAATATTGAATTTATTATTTTTAAAATGACCCGATTCGAATCGGTACAACCCGGTCGGGAAAAATCGTGGAAATTTTGAAAATAGGGGTCCTTTTTCAATATAAGCGGTGTCATTGAGTATGCTCTCTCTCAGTTCCTGTCAGTTTTCTTCAGAACATATACGTGCACGTGTGGATTAAATTAAATCAAATACAATTGGTAGAGTGACAGTCAAGAAAGGGGTCGTAAGAACAAAAACAACAAAGGAAACGGCGGAAATCCAACAAAAACAAAAGATAAGTTAATGTTATTGATTTTTTTTTTAATCTTTTGAAGTCTTAAGTTGCTTCAATCTGGTAAAATAGTAAAAACTAAAAATAAAAACTAAAAATAAAATAGTAATCTAACTTCGGTTAACCTGTGACTTCGTGCTTCAGCTTTTGTTTCGAAGTGGAAGGATATATCATTGTATTTATTTTGAAATTGTGATAAATTGAGATAAAGCGTGAACATTGAATCTGGATTCTTTTAAATGATTAAAATTAAACATACTTTTAAATTTAGACAGTGTTTTGTTATCATTTCTGGTGATATCAGAGAGTTTTTCTTTAAGCGAGTTCGTGGACTCTCAAACCACGTGGCGCCCTAAAGGTACTCTGCTTGAACACCAACCCACACCTTTATGCTAGCCGGCGCATCATCGTGCTTTAAGTAAAAGGCACGTAACAAATTGCAAAATAAAATTTAAGAAGATCATTACATTTACTTTTCCTATCGTTTTGCCATCTGGCTATTACTTAACTTGATCTACCGGTCTACTTTAGGTAACTCCTTGTCAAAACTTATGCACTAACGCAGATGCAAAACGGATGAAAGTGTTATTACAAAATATATAAATTTTCAGGCCTTAATTAGCGAATTCAAATTAATAAAAAAATATATACGCTTATAATAGTACACTTTTACGGTCACGGTACACTGTAAAACACATTATCAAACTCTAGTAGTTCGAGGTACTTATAAAGAGCTAAACTAAGAAGTAATAATAAGCGCTCTTAAGGTTTGACTAAAGAAATTTTTTGTACAAACATGAAATATATTAAACAATTTGTTTACGATTATCAATTGTCTTGGCTTAAAGAATCGATCTCTTTTGAAACATGCCTAGTTCGTAAGCAAAACCTTTCCTTTTAAACAGATAAGGAGTATTGACATGCTCATTTGCGACACTTGTCATTACGTATATTAATGTAAGTTTTCCCATTACCTGACTATATCCTTGTTTTCTAGGCTTATGATATCTCCCTCGACCGCCGTTTATCAGTGCGTTTCAATTCCTTTTTAGTATTCTAGCGGGACGAATTTAAATTTGCTGAATTGACGATGCTCTACCAGTGAGCAATTTAGGGGCTAAAATGTGATGCCTGGTGGTAAAGTTGATACTCCTGTAGACAGGTTTTCGTATTTTGATGACAAGTAGGTGCTTCTGAAAGTTGATTCCTAATGGGGAACAGACCCTACAAGGGCGTCCTCTTGGGTAGTTTGTCGTAAATGGCTTAAAATTTACTCGCCTCAGCAGATGGGAGCGAGGATGTTATTTCACCTGACCACTCTTAGGTCTGGTTACAGGCAGCTAATTTGGATTTTCAGCAAGATTTTGCCGCAATTAGTCCCTCCAGCATGAGGCAAGCAGTGAATATGCACTTGCCACCCGTAAATATTCGGCTAAGTGTCTCCAAAAAAAGAAATTTGATTCCTCGCTTTGTAATTTGCGAAGGATTTCTGACAATCAATATTGCCAATTTTTGATACTCGTTAAGAGCTTTTTTGAGGTTGCCAATCCGCCAGCTGCCAGAGTTTTGACACTATCACAAATGGATGAGTGAAGTTAGTGGCAGTTGCAGGGTTGGCAATCTCAAAAGTACGTGGGCCCGTTCCTGATTTGATCAGATAGGTGTCTTAAGTTACTGACACCTAGGTGGCACTGACTAAATTATCAGGGTTATTTAAGTCTCACATTACACAGGAAACATACTCTACCTAACAGAAAAGGAATTATCGAAATCGGTTCACGCGTTACGAAGTTCGACTACCCCTCCCCCTCCACAAACGTAGATCAATTTTTACCCCTATTATCAATGCGGGATCACACTCTATACAGCAGAAAAAGAACCAACCAAATCGGTCCGCGCGTTACAAAGTTAGGTTTCACCCCCACCCAACCAAAAATTGTTGGGACATGGTACAATTGGTGAACATACTCTACCACACAAAGAAAGAATTATCAAAATCGGTCAACGCGTTACATAAAAAAACTAAATAAAAAAAATAAAAAATACGTGTCGAACTTAGAACCTCTTTGTTTTTGGGAAGTCGGTTAAAAATTAGTATTATCCTGTAGAAGTAGATTTAGTCGTGAACAATTCACAATATCCTCATGTATTATTTATATTTTTCCGTATTACTTTCATTAAAGTTATTTTAAACATTTAAAATTTTGATTATACAAATCATTTTCAATATCCTTCTATTTCCAAATCAAATCAAACTTTGCCCATTGATTATAAAAAAATGATCAAAAGAGACAATTCGAAAATTATTCAGAATAACCCGAATTCTGGGTTCGTGAACCCACAAGAACTATTCGAAGAAGATTGCGGGTAACGACATTTGACATTAATTTATTATAGCTTATAAACATATTCCCCACCGCCACAAAAGTTATGGTACGCATAATAGGCTCATGCATACCATAATATACATCTATGTCGTCTATTTAATAATCTTCTTCAATTTACTGATTTTCACTTGTCGAAAACTCAACAGGAGAATCAGCTTTGTTAGGGTTAGTTTTTCTAATTCTTATGTAATTATATTGATATTTTGATGTAGGTGTCAGTATTTGATAAATCTTAATAAATAAAATAAAATATTCAGATAGCACTTCATATTGCCACGCTTTTCTGAAATATATTATGACACCACATGAAAATTACCAAAGGAAGCAATGAATTACTGGTTTGGATTACATTTAGTTAGTTAATTCTGCTTATCGTCGGTCTTTTTAAAAAAATTCGATTCGAATTCCCCGGCAGGTCTGAGATTCAATTCATTTTTACGGTCATTCACTACACGTGTGTTTCAGAAAGTAACACTACATATTTTAGCTCAATTAATTAATTTTAATGTTAAACATTAAATTTAGAACCGTCATACTGACATTTACCATGTAATTAGTTGAGTTTTTCGTGCTTTCGCGTAAATGTTGTACCACAGCACTGCGCCATACTTAATTAAAGGGTAGAGCAGCCAACTTTAAAAAAACCGGATGAGGGAAGATTCTTCGTGCAGTTTAACGAACCTGGGCCATATTGGCGGTACTTTCTCTATATACCTTCTTTAGCATCAACTATCTGAAGTGAAAACATGCTGGAGGAATCTTTAAAAAAAATTTACCTCTCCTTTTTGCGAAATAAAAACTCTAGGAACAATATTTTGTTGACAATGTTTTCCAACAATTTCTGCCGCCAAAGGCAAAAAAGGCATTTACTCGTCGAGGACGCAGATAGAAGATAACATTTTTAATGTTGATTCACCATCCGATCGAACTTCAAAATGTATGAACTGAATTTGTGCATTGATTTCGAACAATTTGCGGCCGCTAATACATTTGGTTGGTTTCTCAAGTGGAAGCAAATCTAAGAGGGAATTGAGATAATTTAAAATAAGTCCAAAGAGGAGTTATTTAGCTTGTCTTTCTTTCTTTCTTTACATTCACAACATACATACCTTTATCCTTTTTCTGTCTTTTTTCTAATATCCTCCGGCTTGATCTAAAATATCATCGCATTTAACTCTTTCTTCCTGAAAAGGAAACATTTCATTCTGCTTCCGGCTTGATTTAAAAAATGTAGTATGAGGTCGTTCACAATACCATGTTTGTCCGTGATAACATTCATTTCAAGATCATCCTCTGAATCACAATTGGTTTCATCTAAATCCCGTTTAACTATGAGACTATTATGTTTTTACTCTTGTGTTCGAAGATATTCTTCTAATTCTGCCCCCTCTAGTTCTACACGTTTGTAAACATAAATTTCAAGAGCAAGTGTTCCCGGCGAGGTCCTGGAAATACCGTAAATTTCAAAAAGGCTTAAAATTTTTCAATAAATTACCTTGTTGTTAATATTATACTATTATTGATATTCCCAGCCAATTGTACAAAGATATCTTGGTCAGGTGTACTTGCTCAAACAACCTTAGGACTTGAGATGTTGCTTAATTCGATTAAATTGTGGCATAGCTGCAAATGCTTTAACTGAAATGGATTATTTCTGGCGCCTGCAAAAGTTTTCATCAGTTTATCGCTCATCCACTCAATTTGCGATTTGGCAAATTCTAAATGACATTCGTCAAGAAAGCTAGAGTGTAGGCAATTAGACCAAAATCCTTATTTTTCTACAACCCTTTCATCTCTAGCTCGTCTGTTCTGTGAGCTTGTTGATATTTTGCGTTTAGGCAATCCATTACCAAAAGAGATGGCATTTGCAAATGCTCCAGTTTATTAAAAATTTCGATGTCCCTTTTTTGTGATTGAAATTTGTGGCATAAATAAATAAAATATATTTCGCCAGATAGTTAACTCGCGTACTTTACCGGGGAGAAATCATACTTTCGCGTCATTTGTCATTTGGATTTGACAGCAAATTTGTAAATGTACATGGTGCGCGAAAGGGCACGAAAAATAGCGGAAATAGTGACCATATGGGAGGGAAGAAGTTTTTGTTTTCTTAATTTGGTATATCGAGTTGGCAGTACCAATGCCATCTTGATAACTACAGGCCGTAAGGTAGAAACGATGACGTCAGCTTATGAGGAAACAAAACCAGCGCCATCTATACGACCAAATGACAAGTTGGTATCAACTGTTCAAGTGACAGCTTAGAAAAAATCTTATCCAACTTTTCAATTGCATAATTTATTAATATATGTATCCCCATTTACCAAAAAACTATAACAATTGCAAATTTTCATTGCTATTTTCACATATTCTCCCAAATAAATTGTTATATCACATCACTTCATATTTATCGTACAATTTGTTGTATAATGCCAGCAATTAGAGAAAAATCTAAGCCAACTCTTCAAATGTAAAAGTTGTCAGTAGATTTGTCCCCATTTACCAACAAAACTCGAATCACTAGTACCACATATTCTCACAACATCACAAAACTATTATATTATCACTTATAATAAAGTTAAACGTAATTTCTTTCACTTTTTAATACAATTGAGAGTTGTTTACATCCGCTAGGTTAAAGAGCAGACGTCATTACTTCCCTCCATTTGACATTTCTTTTGGATATTGCCAATATATTTTGACCGGCGATAACTCACATATAATTAAATAGATCTAAACGAAACTTTTATCACGACATTATCTCACAAGTTAATTTTATCATACACTAATTATTTCACTTAAATGATGTCTGAAAGTCACACAATATTACTTAAAAGTCCAAGGCGAATTAGCCGAAATTTTCACTGTAACTAAAAAATATATACACTTCGCCACTTGAATGTAACAAAACTTTTACCGCAAATTGCTCTTTATACGATTCACTATTAATTTTTGGTTAGAACGATTTTAAAAGTTAATCACACTTCTTATAATTAAACAAAACTTCGAGTGACAGGATTTCGACTTTTTCACGTTTTTCCTCATAGTGTGATGTCACGGGTCAAAACTGGCTCTACCTTACGGCCTGTAGTTATCAAGATGGCGTTGGCAGTACTTTCTCTATATACCTTCTTTAGTCAAAGGGTGTTTTCGATTTTGCTTCGGTGTTAACACTTGTGCCTTGAAGAAGCAAATGCATGTTCGAGATTGCTGTGCCATGACTCGAGTTTTACTTCGGATTGTTCGTTTTTGCCACATTTTGCCCTTGGTGCTAGCACCGATTGCCCCTGGTTTGGACCAGGAACAGCTGTGACACTACTAACACAAATGAAGCAGATGAGTAAAGTAACTGGCATTGTGCTTGCGTGTTGCGATTTTTAATATTTAATTAATAATGTTTACTGTCCTGTTATAATAAAAATGAGAAAAAAACGAAAAATCTTTACTCTTTCCCAACCAACCAATAATTATAATAAATATAATTGCTGAAATTGCTGATTTTTTATTAACTCCACAATTTTCAATTGCAATTTGACAGCGGGTGGCACTAATAATGCGATCACGGAACGAAAAGTTAATTGAAAATCGACGCAAGACAGCCTTAGTGAAAAGGACTCAAGGATTTTACGAGGTCAAAAGTTCAGATCTAAGGAAACTGTGGAATGAATACAACACAGTAGACATGACAATTAAAATAAATTTGTCAAAATTAAACACCAAAAAAACACATAGTTATATAGAAGAAGACAATTTCAGCATTTTAGAAACAAAATATACGGATTATCTCAGCGAATTAGTTGAAGGCCTTCGCAAAATTTCAGCACTATTGTTACACCAACAAATAATTCAACGCCACAACAGGAAGCAATGTTGCCTAGAATCTCGTTACCGACATTTAATGGTGAATACGACATGTGGAGATCATTTCATGACATGTTCGTGTCAACATGAGAATCACTCCAGTACAGAAGCTACATCATCTGAAAGCGTGTCTAGTAGGTGATGCAGAAAGATTCTTAAGACATACACCAACAACAGACCAAGATTACGAGCCAGCATGGAATAAATTAAAGGAGCGATACGAGAACAAACCTATTCTAGTCAGCCATCAACTGAAAACACTTGTGAATCAACCCAAGTTAAACATGGAAACCAGCAAAGGGTTGAAGTCATTAATAGATGTCACTGAAGAAGTGCTACAACAATTGAAATGTTTGGAAGTCAATACAAGTTCTTGGGATGTATTATTGATATATTTGTTAGTACAAAAGCTGCCATTTATCACATTGAAACTATGGGAAGAAGAACAAGGCTCCAATCAAAAATTACCAGAGTTTCAACAATTCAGAACATGTTTAAATACTCCATTGAAAATGTTAGAGTCAATATCAGACACCATTGCATCCAAACCTAAGTAAGCAACATACTTCACAAAGGAGAAAACACTATCATACCACACTGCTAACAACAACAAATGTCCAGCATGTCAAGGCAAACACTTTGTTGCAAAATGTCCGACATACCAGAAGATGACTACAGCCAGTAAGCGCCAGACAATTACTTCTTCTGGAAGATGTTTGAACTGTTTCTCCAGCAATCACACAGTCACCAAATGTACGAGCAAATATAGATGCTTTAAATGTCAACAGAAATACCACACGTCACTTCACGAAGAAAATTCACTACAACAAGCTTCAAGGAACAATCCACACCAATCCAAGGTACAAGCGAATTATGCTAACAACCAAACAAGGCATGATTCCAACCTTCATTCAGAAGCATCAACTGTTAATGAGCACACACTACAAACCTTTGTCCCAAGACAAAATCAACATGCATTACTATCAACGGCGTTAGTAATGGCACAACACAAGCAAGGTAAACCAAGTTTACTTCGTTGCCTCATAGATCCAGGATCACAATCCTCATTCTTAACTAAGGCAGCTTGTCAAAAATTAGGTGCAACATGCACATCAACTTCTGTAACGATTACAGGATTGAGCACGAGCTATACATCGAGAGCACGTAAGCAAACATTTCTGAAACTAAAGGCGTGTCAAACGGACAGAGTCCTATTGGAAGAACACTTCCTCGTCCTGAAGAAAATCACGGATTTTTTGCCACAACGGGTGATGGAAGCAGAGCAGCTTCAACACATATCAGGACTTCAGTTAGCTGATCCAACATTTTGGAAGCCAGGGAAAATTGACGCATTACTAGGTGCTTCGGTCTACGCGCAAATAATACGAGAAGGTATTTGTAGAGGAGCAACAACAGATCCAGTAGCAATCAACACAAGTCTTGGTTGGATCTTACTAGGATCAGCAACACAAGCAGAAAAAGGGAATCTTCCTTTTCAGTCACAACAGTTGACTGTAACTTAAACGAACAAGTCAAGCGATTTTGGGAGACAGAAGAAATCCTCTCAGAGCCACGGCTCACTAAGGAAGAAGAAGATTGTCAACTATATTACAAACAAACGTACAAACGACTGGAAAATGGACAATACCAAGTCAAGCTGCCATTTTCAAGCAACAAGGCTCCCTTATTAGGACAATCAAGACAACAAGCAATGCCTAGGTTTCTAACACTCCAAAGGCAATTTTCTAGAAGGCCGGAACTAGAAAGGGAGTACACCAAGTGTCTAGACGAATACTTAGAACTTGGACACATGGAAGAAACGAGTCTTTCAACAGCAAACGAGCCACACTATTATATTCCTCATCATGCTGTCTTCAAAGAAAGTAGCACCACGAAGCTTCGCGTCGTCTTTGATGCATCTTGTTAGACGAGTAATCGAAAATCCCTTAAAGAATGTATGTTAACAGGACCAACATTACAACCCAAACTATTTGCTACATTGTTAAATTGGAGGAAATATAAGGTAGCTATGACCGCTGACATTGAGAAAATGTATAGAATGATTAGGATACATCCAGAACAGCAAACATATCAGCGTATAGTGTGGACTCATCTTGTAACCAAACAAATCAAGGATTACAAACTAAAGACAGTCACGTTTGGAACTTCATCTGCACCGTATCTGGCTATACGAACGTTGTTACATTTGGCAGAAGATGAAAAGGACAGATGGCCGTTAGCATCGAAGGCAAAGATGAACAACTTTTATGTCGACGATCTTCTAACAGGAGCAGACAACGTTTGAGATGCCAAAAGGTTACAAGCAGAGCTCATAGCCATGATGAAATCAGGAGGATTCAACTTGCGAAAGTAGGTTAGTAACGAAGACACAGTCCTACAGGACATCCCTTTAGAACATCAGGAATTATCATTTGCTGAGCAAGAATCCATCAAAACATTAGGAATCTTATGGCATCCAGTCGCAGATTACTTCACGTTCAAGGTACCTCAACGGCAAGATCCTGTGAAGTAAACAAAAAGGATCATATTGTCAGAAATTGCATCATTGTATGATCCTTTTGGCTGGTTAGCTCCAATTACAGTCGTAGCTAAGATGGTTATGCAGACGTTATGGATAACCGGGTATTCTTGGGACAGTCAAGTAACCGATGCCATAGCAACGCAATGGACAAACTTCATGCACGAGCTACAAAAATTGCCACAATTAAAAATTCCATGTTGGATCACAATGAAACCCAATTTCAACTGCATGGATTTTGTGACGCTTCAGCCAAGGCATATGCTGTTTCAGTATACATTCGAACAATCGATGAAGATGGCATAATTTCAGTAAACTTGCTGATAGCAAAAACTAGAGTTGCTCCAACAAAACCTATAACTATACCACGGTTGGAGTTAAATGGTGCGCTATTGTTAGCCAGACTACTCAAACAAACCATTCAGGACATGCAGTTAGAACCACTTCAAATATATGCATGGACCGATTCAACAATTGCACTACAATGGATAAGAGAACATCCATCACGTTGGAAAACATATGTGGCCAACAGAGTGGTCGAGATTCAAGACACAAAATACGACCACTTTCGACATGTTCCAACACAGTATAATCCGGCTGATTTAGCCTCAAGAGGACTTTCAGTGGAAGGATTGTTAAACAATCAACTTTGGTGGCACAGCCCACAATGGTTGGCATCTCAAGAAAAGGAATGGCCGACTATTAAAAGAATTAACGAACAGACTGATCTGGAAGCAAAAAAGAATGCTATCTCCAGCTTTGTTATTAAACCAACTGAGAACCTTTTATACAAATTTTCGTCATTTACTCGGTTGGTACGAGTTGTAGCTACGATACAACGATTTATATATAATTGCAAACATGCAAACAACAAGAAAATTGGCTTCTTGTCCGGCCTGGACTACCAACAAGCTGAAAGAACAGTCCTAGCTCAAGTGCAACAAGCAGCATTTCCAGACAAACACAAATGCTTGAGGAACAAACAAGCCATCAGTTCAAAAAGCAAACTATTCCAGCTTAATCCATTTTTAGACAGTGACAACTTGCTAAGAGTTGGCGGACGATTACAAAACGCAATGATTTCGTATGGACAAAAGCATCCTATCATACTTCCTAGAGATCATCCAGTAACAGCCCTGTTGATCGATAAATTACATTTAGAATGTTTGCATGGTGGACCGTCTTTAGTTCTGGCACACAGTCGCAGCCAATATTGGATCTTAGACGCCAGAAAAACAATAACAAGTAGGATACATAAATGTTGTCGATGTGCCAGATTTCGGAAGTCAAACACTACGCAGTTAATGGGAAATCTGCCAAGAGCACGGGTTAACATAACCAAACCTTTCAACAAGGTAGGCATAGACTACGCTGGGCCATTCACTGTCAAGACATCTCAACTGAGGAATGTTAAACGTGTCAAGGCCTACCTATGCATCCGTGTATGTATGGCAACACGAGCCAAACACATCGAACTAGTATCGTCACTAACGTCAGAAGCCTTTATCGCCGCACTAAAGAGATTTGTAGCAAGAAGAGGACTATGCACCGATATCTATTCAGATTGTGGTACAAATTTCGTAGGTGGTAAAGCAATCTTGGATAAGGATTTACAACGAGCAATCAAGGAATCAACAACTGATGCAGTACAATACTTTGCGTCCAAGGCCATTACCTGGAATTTTAACCCACCAGCTACGCCTCACTTCGGAGGAATCTGGGAAGCAGGCGTAAAATCAATTAAATTTCATCTGCGTCGAACATTAGGCAACGCAATTTTAACATTCGAGGAATTTGCCACCGTTCTTACGCAAAGTGAAGCCTGTTTGAATTCCAGACCACTGTACTACGTGACCAACTCTCCAGAAGATTCTAGCGTGTTGACACCAGCCCATTTTTTAATCGGACAGTCATTAGCAGCTATACCAGAAGCCAATACAGAAGGGATATCATATGCATTAAGATGGAGTTATGTGCAACAACAAGCTAGACATTTTTGGAAGAGATGGTCCAAAGACTACTTAAACCAGTTGCAACAGCGACCGAAATGGAATACCACTACTGAAAACATTCAGAAAGGAGATGTCGGTAGACATCTAGACATTACCAAAGTTCGATTTAACGGTGTCGGTACTTGGTGCATGTTGATGTTTTTATGTTGTGTTGTCCTCAGATTTACGACATCTCAGTAAGTCAAGCCAATTTTTTCAGATGTCGTCGTAGTCAAGCAATGAAGACTTCCTCAGGATTGACGAGGAAATATTTTTCACTCCACCGAGCAGCCCGGAGCCAATCGTGGCCGAAGAAAGTATGCCAAGGGAGACGACACAAGGTGTTCCAGAGGCGGGTCCTAGTGGATTCACCCAGTCCGCTGGGCCAGATCCTATGCGGACACCCCTTACACCGACACGAAGCTGTCTACACCATTGTACATCAACGGGCGGTATGTTGATACCCTGGAACGTCTCCGACCATCCCTTACTATCAAGAAAGTAATGTTAAGAATCTTCAATACTCATCAGAAGTTCGTCACCCGAGAAGGCCTAAGTATCTACTTGCCAAGCAGGTTGGCAACGTTGCTTTCAACTGTCAGACACGGTGATCAATATCTCTGTTAATTATTTCTTAAAAATCGAATAGTTTTTGTATACCTTTTTGGAAAACTAAGACAAATTACTGAGAAAGAGCCAGCAGTTGAAAAATCAAAGGGATTTTTGCATCACAGTAGGAAAAGCAGAAATAATTGAAGGAGTGATACATCAGTAGCGAGACTGCCAATACTACTAGTTAATAAAAGGCACATTAATCCTGTCCAGGTAAAAATTTTATGTTGCACATACTTGGTATATGCTTCTGCCGAAGTAAAATCACATTCTGAGGATACTTACATGTTTCTCTCTTCTCATATGGTACATTGGCGAAACACCTGTGGACTCCATTGAAAATTGCTGTTTGGATATATCTATCACGGACGAGCAACACTGATTTGCGGACACTAGTTACTTCACTCTTATAAACATCACAATTCTAGTATTGCGGTAACGACTAAAAAATTATTTAATTATAGCACACATGCAGAAAATACATTCCTAACCTATAATTCCACACAAAGATTTGCTAAACAAAATTAAACAAGTGACCACTAAACCTGTAAAAACACTAACGGAACTAGAGCTATTTTGTCTCAAATATCACACCTAATCACAGCACAAGAGTTTTATGAATATGCAAAGTGGCTGTTCATTTGGAAAAAGACGAATTGACCAAATTTCCCCCGACAACATGCCCGACCGCGCTCCAAAACAAACAAAATCCACTTCTCAAGAGAAGAAGATATTGCAACGGTCAGGGAAGATTTTGCAACAATTAAAAATGAATGTGCAAGACTGGAGTCAACTGTTCAATCACTTCTGAATAGGGAAAAAACGTTGATGAGTCGAATCGATCAACTGGAGCAGCGTTTGAAACGAAACAATGTAATCATCAAGGGAATAAAGGTCGAAAACGATGAAAAGCCGGCTGATGCGGTTCAAAAACTCTGTAAAAATGTTATGGGGAAGGAAAGGTACTCATATTCAAATTGACAGAGACTATCCACCTTCTGTAAGAAGCAAACGCCACGTTCTAAATAAAATTAGAAAAGACCTTCGGGCTATTCACACAAAGACGAAAGTTTGGGTAAGGGGCGATCGTTTAGCGGTAGAAGAAAATATTTTGATGCAGTAGAAGTAATTGGAGGAATCTATCGAGCCCCGGACAAAGTCCGCGAAATAATTAGAAACGCTGAGATGAGCTGCACGATTAGGAGGGACGGAATCGAAAATATAAATACTTTAGATTTGGGAAGCGAAGTCTGTCGAGTTTTAGAATTAAGTGATTATCAGGAATTAAATTACAATGATTTGAGATATAAAGATTCGGAATTATATGTTTTATCTTATAATGTAGCAGGATTAAAGAGTAAGTTATTATTTCCAGGTTTCTTTAAGTTTATTCATAGGTATGATGTCTTCTTTTTATATGAAACACACGTAGTTAAAGATGATTTCATTAATTATAAGAAGTACTTTATGGATTATGAGCTTTGCTGGGTAGGTGCGGTAAGAACGGCGTCTTATGGCCGAGCGAAAGGTGGCTGCCTGTATGGCTGGAAAAAAAATGGCAAACTCGGCAAGACTGCCAAATTCCAACAAATAAACAATAACATGGTGTTATATATTACATCTAATAGAGTGAATATGATTCTTCTTCCCACATACCTAAATTGCAATAACTGGGAGTCTGATTTTTCTACTTTAGCTGAATGCGTAGAGATGCTCGAAACTGCAAATATTATCATATTAGGCGATCGCAATGTGAGGATAGGTGAACAACAAAATATAATACCAGAGTCTGGGATAACGAATTATAACCTAACCTTAACTAGAAAATCAAAAGATAAGAATGTCAATGGTAGAGGAAGGAAGTTTATAGAATTCTGCGAGGATCAGGGTCTAATAATATTAAATGGACGAACACCAGGAGATCTTACTGGCGAGTACACATTTGTTAACACAATCGGAACTTCGGTTAATGATATAGTAGCCATTAGCCATACTTTGTGTTCATATGCAAAAAGGCTTGTTGTCAATAGCCAACCTTATTCAGATCACCTCCCAGTTGAGTTTGTCTGTACTTTAAGCATGGATATTAATGAAGCCCAGGCAGGTAAAATTATGAAGCTGTTGCCGAAACTTGAGTGGAAAAGACAAAATCCGAATAAATACTCCCATAAGTTGAAACGCTCGATAAAAGACCTCTCAATCGAAGCCTCAGTAAGCGATTTAGTCAATAAAATCATTGATTCGGCTAGTAAGACGGAAGGATTTAAACCTATGTCATATAAAAAGAAATGGTTTGATACGGCATGTTATAAAGCAAGAAAAAAATCCTTTAAGTGGCTTAACTTATTTAGAAAACATGGGACGGATTTCGAAAAACGTATGTATGTATCTAAGGGAAAATGCCTCTTTCAAAAATATGTGCAAAAGGAAAAAAATTACTTACTTCAAGGAACTAGCATGCAAGCGCCAACACACAAGATAGTAAGGAATTTTGGTCATTGGTAAAAGAACTACGTAACTACAGATTCACGACAGGAAACGATATCACTATAGACGACTTTAAAAGCTATTTTGAAGAACTGCTGAACCGCCTTTTTTATGCCAACGCAATTTCATATGCTGCACCATACACTATTGATGCAATATTGGACAGCGAAATTTCAGTAAGTGAACTACTAACTGTCCTCAGTAAAGTAAAAGGGAACAAGGCAGCAGGTCCTGATCGAGTACCATATGAATTTTTCAAACATGCACCAGAGGAATTTTTGAATAAACTTGTAAAAGCTTTCAACAACATAATCGAAAGTGAAGAAATGCCGCAAAGTTTCACCAACTCAATTATATTCCCCATTTATAAAAAAGGAGATCCGAACTTACCTGAAAATTATAGAGGACTCTCATTCATGAACGCAGTTGCAAAGCTTTTGACTGGTATTGTAAATAATCGACTAGTGTCATGGGAAGAAACCCATACTGTTCTTAAAGAATTTCAAGCCGGATTCAGAAAAGGGTACTCAACCATAGATAACATTTTTAACCTCACTAGCAGTGTAAAAATCAAACTGGCTAAGAAGGGAAGAAAAGTCTACGCATTCTTTGTAGACCTCAAAGCGGCATTTGATACGATAAATAGAGCTGCACTTTTTTATAAGCTTAATAACCTCGGAATATCTACGAAATTCATAAATTTCCTTCAAAAATTATACAGGAATACAAGTTCACAAGTGTGGAATGGGAGTGTTATATCGGAAAAATTCTTTACGAATTCTGGCCTTAGACAGGGATGTTTGCTAAGTCCACTCTTATTTGCATTATTTATTAATGACATAGATGATAATATGGAGGGAGGAATTAATGTGGACGGATTAGTCATAAAGAGTCTACTATACGCAGACGATCTGGTTTTGTTGGCAGAGGAACCAGCGGAACTACAGCGAATGGTTAATAACTTAGAAGAATATTGTCGAAATTGGAATTTGGTCCTCAATTTAAATAAGTCTCAGATCGTGATATTCCAAAAAGGAGGTGGCCGAAGAGCACAATCAGAAAAATGGACATATCAAGGAACAAATATTGAGGTTGTTAGTAAATATAAATATCTAGGAATAACTTTAAACTCAAAACTGTCCATGAAAGATCACTTGAGAGAACGTCTAAATGCGGCAAAGATTACTCTAAACAGCACTTGGGATGGTTTTATTAAAAATTCAAATATATGTCACTCCGATAAGTTTAAAATGTTTTTTGTAGTTACAAGATCGCTGATGTGCTATGGAGCACAAGTCTGGGGCTTTAATGAACACGAAGAAGTAGAGAAGTTACAGAGATTTTTCATTAACAAACTTTTCATGCTACCTCGAAAAACGCCCAACTACGCGCTGACACTAGAAACAGGTTTGTCAAATCTGTATATATAAACTCTGAAATGCCATTTTACCTATTTAATCAAAGTACTAAGTTCTTATCATGAAAGAAGACTGCCTTATATTTTAGCTAAGAAAGCTATAGAGAACAAATCTTACTGGTACGGGGAGTGGTTAAATTTAGCTGAAAAGCATGGAGTAGAGATTGGTTTATCTTGGCAGAACACTAAAATCTTAACACCTCTATTAATGGAAATTCTAGATAGGGAAAGTAAATGGTTATGGCTAAAGGCGCAGGATAGAGCAAGGCAGACAGTTCGTCATGAACTTTATGATAAATTGAATTATAGTTTGGGAGACATGACCTATTTTAGAGATGATTTTTCAGTAATGAAGATACGGACTATTTTCATGTACAGATGTGGAATGCTACATCTAAATGCTAGCCCTTGGCGAACAGAAGGCAGATCAGTGTGCTCGCTCTGTAATTTGCATGAAGACGAAAACGTGCTGCACTACTTGGCAATATGTCCGATCCTTAAAGAGTTTAGAGTTTTAGTATTTGGAAAGGCCTATCTAATCGAAAGCGAAGTCATCGCAACTCTGAATGGAAATAATTTCGAAGCTCTTTTTCAATATGCCAAGCTAGCCTGGAAATATCGGCAAATGTTGATTAAGGAGTTTAATGTTTAGGTACATACACACTTGATATTTCTGAATCCGATGTATAAAAATTTAAGTTCTTATATACTTATATACTTTATTCAGTAATTAATATGTTAGATATATTCTTATGAATTATGAATTGCCTTTTCCATTAAACTTTTAATTTTAATTATTTAGTCAGTTTTCCTGTATTTTTTATTTTTGCTTTTTCTTACTCGTGTTTTAATTTTCCCCTTCACCCTAGTATGTAGCACTTAGTTTGCTCTTGCTTACTCTTGTACATAGTTTAGATTAAAAATATTGAATGAATAGTTAATTTGTGTATTGCCAACTCGACAGACGACCTCAGGGTCATTGTTGACGTTTATTTAGTTACTGAATAGTTAATATTTATAAGAAGGATGAAATGTTTAAATAAACTTATTATTATTCGGTGTTGACTCGTGTCATCTCGGCTTTTAGCCGGCGCCAATGCCAAGACTTCGGGGATTTGTCATTCGTTCGTTTTGTCCTTATGTATTGTCTGCAGCGTCCTGTCCGTAATTAGGGAATTTGCGAACCGTTCGGCAAGTGTTAAGAACAACCGCTTTCTGTAGTGTGTGTGGAGTGTTTTTATGTAACTTTAGTGTTTGTATATTTGGGATTAGTGTTTTCGGTACAACGGCTGTGGAAGACAAGATGATTGGCACGATAGTCACTTTGTCCATTTTCCACATCCGCTGCACCTCGTGTGCCAAATCTGTATATTTCGTAATCTTCTCTCTAAAAGTATTTTGCACATTGTTGGTGTTGGGTACTGCAATGTCAATTAGGTATGTTGCTTTGCTGTGTTTATCTATGAGAGTAATATCCGGTCTATTGTGGTGTATTGTCCGATCAGTTATTATTGACCGGTCATAATACATTTTATGTGTGGAATTTTCAAGAACACTGTCTGGTGTATATTTGTAATATGGTGTGTATGTGGCGGGTGTAATAAGGTTGTGTTTTAGGGCTAACTGTTGGTGTATGACATTGCAGACCTGGTTGTGCCTATGCAAGTAATCTGTTTGAGTAAGGAGTTTGCATCCAGCCGTTATATGTTCTATTGTTTCAGAAGCTAAATGACAAAGTCTACACGTGTCGTCCTGAACTGCCGCATCCTTAAGGATGTGTTTCCTATAATTCCTCGTGCTAATGACTTTGTCTTGTATAGCAAGCATGAATCCCTCCGTCTCAGGGAATAAATCAACGCGACTGAGCCAAGCGTTCGACGCATCTTTGTCGACATGATTTTGGTTCAAGTCAGCGTAATGTCTTCCGTGTATGTTAAGGGTATTATCCAGCATTCTGTTGCGCAAATCAAGTGGTGTTTGTTTGTTGTCGGCTTTGATCACTGCTGCATGCAATGGAGAGTTATCTTCTTTGCTATAGAAGTATTCTCTGATAGATTTCACTTGTTTATAATGCAGTGACTTTATGTCTATCAGGCCGCGACCCCCCTCGCACCTCTGTAGCGTTAGTCGTTCGGTACAGGAGTTAGGATGGTGTGCCCTGTACCTTGTCAACATCGTTCGAGTTCTTCTGTCCATTGCTTCTAAGTCCGTCTGTGTCCATTTAATTACCCCAAAGGAATAAGTAAGGACTGGTGTTGCATACGTGTTTATAGCCTTAATGATATTTTTCCCATTAAGGCTAGTTTTAAGAAGACTGTTCAAGCGGCCTGTATATTTAGTCTCTAGCGCTCGCTTTATGTGAGGTATATCACATGATTGTTCGAATCCAAGATACTTGTAGAGTTCGCCCTCCCCCATTGGTTCAATAGTGTCCCCGGATGGGAGATCGAATCCCACAAGTTCATGTTTTCCCCTCGTCACGTGAAGCGTCCTACATTTGTCAACTCCGAACTCCATCCGGATGTCATTGGAAAAATCCAGAGTAGTCTGCAGCAGCTGTTGCAGATGAGGTTTCGAGGAAGCGTATAATTTGATGTGGTCCATATACATGAGGTGCGTGATTTTATGTATATTTTCCCTGTCGTGTCGTATATTATACCCATAACCTGTGGCATCCAAGGCACGTGATAGTGGATTCAGAGCGAGACAAAACCATAACGGACTCAAAGAGTCTCCCTGGAATATACTTCGCCTGATTGGTATTGGGGGTGTTGTAATCTGTTGGTTTGGTGTTTTTATGTTTATTTTTGTGTTCCAGTATTTCATTGAGTGTTGCAGAAAGTGGATGAGTGTTGGATGTATTTTGTATACATTCAGTATATCGGCCAGCCAAGAGTGCGGGACAGAGTCATACGCCTTCTTATAATCGATATATGCTGCATGTATATTCCGGCGAGCAGTTTTTGTTTGTCGCAAAAGTCTATGAGCAGTTGTTCTTTACAACCCAATGACCCTTGTCGGCATCCCTTTTGCTGCTCAGACAATATGTTATTTAGTTCTGTGTGTTTGTGGATTAGTTTACTGGTGCAAGAAGTCATAATCTTATAAAATGTCTGTAGGCAAGTGATCGGTCTATATTTGGATGGATCTGTGGTGTTATTATTGCCTTAAGGTATCATGTACGTGATTCCCTCCGTTAAAAACTTCGGGAGGGTTTCCGGGTTATTGAAAAAATTATTAATGTGGTGTAAGAGGTGCATATGTGTAGATGTAAGCTTCTTGAACCAATAATTTTGAATATTGTCTGTGCCTGGTGCTTTCCAATTATGGGTATTTTGAATGACATCCGTTAGTATCTCCATCGATATCTGTGGTTCTGGCATGTTGGGTATGTCTTGGACGCGTTGCATTTCTGCTTCAATCCACTCAGCATTGGGGTTATGATGGACTTCTTTTGACCAAATAGATGACCAAAAGTCGACCATATCTCTTTTGGAGGGTAGTTCACTTGCCGGGCTATTGTTTTGATTGTGTGTAAGTGATCTATAAAAGTTTTTTTCATTGCGAATGAATTGTTTGTTCTGCGGTTTTCTATCCGTACACTTTTTGTATCTTTTTAATTTAGTGGAAAGTACCAAAATTTTTTTTTCTATTAATTGTGTCTCTGTTTGTGTGTAATTTTTGTTTTTCTAAAATTTTGTGAACTTTTTTAACTACCCTCTTACTTCTGTTGCCCTGTTTATACTGGATAAGTCGGCCGAGATCACAACGGATCGCATCGATTCGCCTCTCCAGCCGTTTTTCCCAAGCCGGTTTTTTTCAGCGTCGCGTTGTTGATATTAGTTGGATTGCGCGTCTTTGAACCATTGCATCTGATAGCCGCAACAGCAGCACAATATATCGCTGTATGCACTTCAGTAAACGTTCTGTCGTGTGTTAAATACTCTGGCAGAACGTCCGTATTCAAGATGTCAAGAATGCTGGATAATTGTTTAGATGTGCCCTGTTTTGGTATTATGTGTCGTTGTGTTGCGTTTAAGTGTGCAAACTCTGTGAGTGCAGCCTCAAACGCTTGTTTGACCTTATTCCTAAGAACGAGATCAGAGCTATTGAGTATGGGTGGGGTGTTTGGGTGTTGGGTTTGTGTGATTGTGTGGATATGGGCTGGATGCAAAATTTCCCCAGTATTATTGTTGTTTGGAGAAGATATGTGTACAGTTTGGTGTGCAGGTGTGACGTGATGTGGCGGTGAGATATCGCGTGGGAGTGTGGTATTATGTGGTGACGCGGTGTGGTTTTGCGATGTGTTATAATACGGGGTTATGTTGGTGTTTGGTGCTATGTGTAATGTGTTGTTCTTCTGCAGATCTCTAGACACTTGGTCCTTAATCTCTTGCAGAATATTTGGTGCAAGTAGGTTGTTCCTAACTATTACTCGTCTTTGGTCGGCAATTCTCTGCTCTGTGACGTTTGTAGTAGGGTATTCCGTCATGAATGCCCTATGTAATTCCTGTCGTAGTGTAGTAGTATGTGCGCATGATGAAGGTATTCACTTCAGGTGTCCATTTCATGCGTACACGAGACATTCCCGCTCTGGTGGTCGCTGGCAACAATGGATTTGCTGTCTGCGAAACACTTTAAGCAGGGTCCGGGGACGTTCTTGTGGACGGCCTACCAACCCGTGAGCCAGTGCCACTCGCTCCACTGTCTAACACGGAGGACTGAGTTTCGGTGCGTCTGAGTCCAGTCCGACTCCTCAGCGCACCCCGATCCGAGGCAATTCTTTCATTGTTCTCCATAGAAAAATGGGTTGCATTTTATACCTACTACCAGGTTTAGTAAAACGGCCGCCCCTAACATGGAGAACAGACGCCGACCAGGGAGCCGCCCAATATGGGAACAGACTCTCCCTGGATTTAACTGGGGTCCGCGGGGTTGTCAAGCCCGTGACTTCCTGAATTTATTATTATTATTACTTGCCAAGCAAGGTAATACAGGCCTTGGACTTCGAAGACATTCGTAGACGACCACTGCATGAACAAACTTTGAATCTTCCGGGACGTTACCAAGTGCGAATGAGAGTAAGGGAGGATGGCACTTTGCTGTTCCACAGCTTTCATAAAAGGGGAATAAGACGAATTATGTTGAACCGAACGGTTCAACGGGGGGGGGGGGGGGGGGGGGAGAATGTTGAAGATACCTGAAAAATAAAAACACGATTAGAATTTGATTAATTTATATTTTCAATTATACTTACCTGATATGCCTGGGAAGTCTACAGGCAATCCTTCTTCTTCTCCTACTGTCCAGCATATCCTGAAAAAGAAACAAGAAATTATTAGAGACATTTTTATACACCAAAACAAGAAAGTTCCAAGAAGTTTACAACCTCACAAAAGGTAAACAAACTTCTTGGAACTTTACAGTAAACAAAAACATGCACATTTGGGGCATGCAAGGGCGTGCAAAAACATTACATGTGCTGATACCTGATGTTATAAAAACATAATACAAGTATCAGCAACAAGAATTTCATATGTTTTGAGGCCAAGTGCATCAGTTACAGGTGGTTATGTCGCAATTTATCACACCTGTGACCGCTGATGCACTTGGTTTCAAGTTCACAAAATTCGACAATTTTCACACAATTTTTACACGAATCACACATAACACAATGCAGACAAAAGTTTTTCACTACACTTACCTGTTTATTCGCTGTAAAACACCGGTAATTACCACAAAATATCGCGACCACGACACGAACTGAAAAACCGCGAACTGACGTTTCTTCAATTTCTGACAACAAACGTCACATGAAATCGAGGTAGCTTTTCACGGGGAAGATTTTAGTAATGCCCGAATCGCGGTGAATTACTTAATTTTTGAATAATTCGCGATTTAATTAATTTATATTTACCGCGAAAGAGATGCACAAGGTAAAAATGAGAATGGGTTTAGTTCGTTGTAATTATGAGCTTTTCTGCTGTCGCCACTTTATAGGAAATTTTTAATTTAATTAAATTTCTGCGTAAATCATACTTTTTATTTAATAAAGTTAGGTTAATAAATTCACAAAAATAGTAAGGAATCTAACAAAACCAGTTTGCAAAGGGGTTTTAGTTAGAAATACGCAAAATAATAGTAATATGTAATTTTTGGAGGGGAAATAGCGATAGCACAAAGCATAAAAGGGCATTGTAAATGTCAACTCACTCTCATTTTAGTAGTGATTTTTCAAAGGTGCAGTGATTTCAAGTCTTTTTTAATATTTTTGTTAAAGTTGAGTTTGGCAGACATTTTGTGGACAATCAAGAAACAAAGGTTTTGATCTCTTTTTTTTAAATTTGATTTGTCTGAAATTAATTTGAGCCACAATTAATATAATACAAACAGCCAAACAGCTGCAATTGTTGTATCTCTTTCAATCTTGTTCTTCATAGACCAAATTCGGCAGCTATCACTTTCTTCTCAATACATAGAAAAGGTTATACATGCTCAGGTTATAGTGTCCAAAGCAATTCGAAGGCCAATGGCATGTTGAAAGCTCAATGTTCCTAGTGCCAGGCCCCTGATTTGAGCGTCAAATTGTTAAACAAGTTTGTTTTAATTTAGTTTGAATTTTCATATATAGCCTTTTAGTGAACAATAATTCAGTTGAAGTTTTTTAAATTACATTTTATATTATTTTTCTTTTTTTTCGTGAATTTCACATATATTCCTTTAGTGAACGATAAGGTAGTCAAAACACATTTTTTGGTGACGGATTTTTTTTAATAATTATATGCAATCTTTCTTTGAACTTTTATATTTTACTTAACCATTTTATTTCAGCAGTGTAATTAAGATTCTTTTGAGTGAATTTTGAATTAAAGTGAATTATCATTGTATCTAAAAAGAATAAAGGTTTAAAATCAGTTAGGACCAACTATTGTGCAAATAGTCAATCTAATGAAATTTTCTTCTGAATAATTTATGCCTTTACGGTAATGCTATTCATGTATGAAATTCATTAACCGTTGATTATTTTCTTGCCAATATCATAACTGCATATTTTATTTTTACGACAGTTAGGTAACCGTGAAATTTAATTTACCGAGTCGTAAATAAACTTGTATAAGTGTGAATAAAAGTGAATTAACTAAATTTGTATGCGAGTTCCCATGTATATTTTTTCCTAAATTTAATTTCATTAAATTTTTGATTTCAGAGTTTGAGTAATTCTTTGAGGTTAATCAAATATTTCAAGTTGCTCTAGTTTTTTCTGAAAGCAGTCTTAGAGATTAAAATTTGTCTTCGTATAACTTTCTCTATTTCCTAGTAGACTCATTTTATTGACACTGTTGTTAATTTAAACACCTTGTTTAAATTTTCATCTTCTTTAGTAATATTAGTACATTACTAATACACAATTAACTCTTACGCTACTTGAATTCTTAATTAAATATTATTTATGAAATAAAATAAAATATTAAATATTATTTATGTTGCGAAACTTAAATATATTTTGATTAATAAAAAAATTAAGGTTCGATTTATTATTAAGATCTTGTTCGTTTATATATCCTGGATATTTATACGGCTGTCATATTATATACGAATAGTATTCAATCATAAATAAAATAATAAAACAATTTTCTACAGCTTCTAGATATTGAAATATCACATCTCATTATTATATGTAGTCACTTACTGCATTCACTACACCCGATTTAAAAACTTTAATAATTGACCTTTATAATTAAATTACATCTTTTAGATGTCGGGCTGCAATTCTATACTAATGTTTGTGCACAAACATAATAACATTCACCAATATAAAGGCTCTAAAGTAAATTATTTCTATCTAGATGTATTTCACAATTTTACTGTTTAAGTCTCATAAGAATACGGTCATGAATGGAAAGTTAACTTGTGACAGCATCCATATATGTAGATTGCCAATAAATCCAAGAATTAAAGAACTTCAAATTTTCACTCTAACAAAAAAATGGCCTGCACAGGTTGAATATTGTAACAAATATGACTTTTTGTTTTGAAAACAACGTAATTTAAACAATTGAAACAAACTTAACTTTAAAATAGCGAAAGATGTTGTATAAATACAAAAATTAAATAATTAAAATTATCTCAATTTAAGCAAGAGTCAACGAACGTAATTTCATACAAATCATGCAACCTGATTCACCTTTTTATGCTACTTAGCATTTTGGCAATTGCATGAAGTCGCGATGGAAATACGATACGATGACCTTGCAATCATTCAATTATTTCCTGAGTTCAATTGTTTTGTTATTTAACTGTTTTTGTATTTGATTGCTTTCCTTTGCATTTTTATAAAATTGTTAAATTTGTAAACTTTGCAATTTAGGTATAAGAAATTTGTATATATAATTGGTTCTTTTAATAAAGTTTTAATGTTTGTTATACCGTGATTAAGAGCGTTTCATTTTAACATTGGTCCTTCGAGCTTCGAGTTCTGTTGAACATAGTGTCTTCAGAACATTTAATTTTCTTTCTGTAGAACTTAGTGTCTGAAGAATTAACTTGTTTACCAGCACACAAAATTCCTGTCGAACACAGTGTCCTCAGGCAATTTATTCATTGTTAATTTAACACTTAAACACTTCTTTCAGCACTGGTGTAATAAATCATTCAAGAACTATATTGGCACTACACGGAGAAATTGATTCGATAAGCGAAAATCCCGATCATCTTAGCAATCCATCAGCCACTTGGTAATTATACGACAAGTACAACCGCTATGGAGCAGTTAATTAAGGCAAACAAGGCAGATGCCTTAAAACTACAGAAAGTGATAACGAACTATAAGAAAGATCCCAGCGAACGCAAAACAAGAGATTATTTAGAAACACGTTTGGTTAAAATAAGCAAGCTCTGGGAAAGCTTTGATAAAAGAAACGATGATATTGAACAATTCCGTCAAACTAATCCCGAGCAACCATACTTCAAAGAAGACTTTTATGATACCGTGGAGGCATTGTATGAAGATACGCGAAACATTTTAGAAAATCACTTGACGGATCTGATGTCAAGAACAAAAAGCACCGAAGTAGTGCAAGTGCAGCTGAAGGAAATTTCAAAGCAATATGCAATTGTCGCTACATTAGAAAAAGCAGTCGGTTCGATTGAAAAGGAAATTGAAACTCCAGTCTCATCGGCATACTGCACCCAAAAAATGAAATTAATTAATGATTACTGGGATCGCATAATAATTAACCACGCAGAAATCATGTCCATGGGTAAAATAAAACATGAATATATAGATAATGATATATTTACAGCCACTGAAACTAGATATCAGGCTATTATCATAAGACTCCAAGAATTGTTGGACAGAAACGAATTTCAAAATACAAGAGAGAAAAGCAACTCCGATAATAATGCTTCTGTAAAAAATAATAAGGTGAAATTGCCACAAGTTGATAAACCAGCATTTAACGGAGATTACTTGAAACGGCAATCATTTAAAAATCTATTTACGGAGCTAATCTACAAAGAAAAAAATCTATCAGGATCTCAGAAGCTATTTTACCTGAGATCGAATTTAACAAATGGAGCAAGCGAACTGATACAACACCTTCAAATAAACAACGAAAATTTTGAGACAGCTTGGGCTATTTTAGAGAGACGATACGACAACAAGAGAACTCTGCTGACAGCTCAGTTAAATATACTCTTAAAGCAACCCTCATTGCTCCAAGAATCATCTGAAGGCCTGAAAAAATTGCATGATGTGACAACTGAATGCCTTGAGGGCATCAAAAATCTAGGCATAGAAACGAAGAATTGGGATCCAATAATCATACATATATTGATTGCAAAACTTGACAAAGAGACCCACCGAATCTACGAGCAATCATTAACAGCACCAAGAGAAATTCAAGAGCTGACCTATTTTTTGGAGTTCTTAGAAAACCGATTCCGTGGTCTTGAAGCTATAGAGCCATCAAGAACTAGACAGCCGAAAGGAAGTTTGAAACATCCAAAAATATATTCAAGGCATTGTATTATTTGTGGAGAAAACCACAAAATATACCACTGTGAAAAGTTTAGTAAGCTAAACGTACAACAACGGTTGAAGGCTGCTAAAAGAGCAAATCTTTGCCAGAATTGTTTAGTTCCAGGCCACAACTCATCGCAATGTAAGAGTCACTACTCATGCAAAAACTGCTTTAAGAGACACCACACTCTTTTACATTTTCAAAACACACCGCCAGAAACTCCTCAGCAAAGCAATGTCAATACAAAAAAGGAAATAAGCCATGCTAATATCTCACCAAATGGGACTGTTGCGGCTCACTTTGCGAAAAAATCAAAGGGGTACGAAGTACTACTGGCAACCGCTCTTGTACGAGCTATTACCAAGTCAGGAGATACTATTTTACTAAGGGCACTGCTTGACCAGGGTTCTCAGGCAACGTTTATTACTGAAGCTGCAGCGCAATCATTAAGGCTACCGAGACGAAAAATTCAAGCGTCTGTTTCCGGACTAGGTTGTTCCAATCCAGGGACAACAAAATCAAGCATAGAGGTTACTCTAATACCACGATTCCAATCGCAATTTTCTGTCACAACTACAGCTCTCGTACTCAAAAATTTAACAAGAAATTTGCCGGCAAAGAAAATCATCCCAAACTGGAAGAATACAGAGAACCTAATTTTGGCTGATCCCACCTTCAATATGCCCGGAAAGATTGATATCATCCTAGGAGCAGAAGTGTTCGGCAAGTTAATACTAGGAAATATATTGCATGGCGGCGAAGAAACTCCTCTTGCTCAAGAAACCGAATTAGGATGAATACTCTCTGGTGGAATCAGTAACGCCAACAGTGAGGACACAATTCTATGTATGATATCAGAGATCGATATAACCACTGAATTACAAAAATTTTGGGAATGCGAAGAACTGTCATGCGAAACTATCACCACTCCAGAGGATATAGCCTGTGAAAGTTATTACCAACAAACTCTAAGAAGAGATGAGAATGGTCGATATATTGTACGAATTCCGTTTAAACAAGATCCTAAAGAAGTCAA
Source organism: Leptarthrus brevirostris (assembly GCA_964036015.1). Taxonomy (NCBI): domain Eukaryota; kingdom Metazoa; phylum Arthropoda; class Insecta; order Diptera; family Asilidae; genus Leptarthrus; species Leptarthrus brevirostris. Next base: position 47,921,723 of record OZ038373.1, read on the forward strand.
TCTGAGCGGATCAAGAGAACTAGCTCTCGCCCGACTATTTCAAATGGAGCGGAAGTTCAATACTAACAAAGTATTTGAGACAATGTATAAGGACTTCATGGCGGAATACCAACGATTAGGACACATGGTTCCAGTAAATGATAATGACGAGAAACACTATTACATCCCTCACCATGCTGTTTTGAAGCAAGATAGTACGACCACCAAATTACGAGTGGTGTTCGATGCGTCGGCCAAAAGAAATAATACAACATGTTTAAATGACATCATGCTAAAAGGTCCACAATTACAACAGAATTTAATCTCCATATTGCTACGATGGAGAAAACATAAGGTAGTATTCACTGCAGATATTGAGAAAATGTACCGCCAAATAAAAGTGGACGTTAGAGATCAACAGTATCAATGCATTCTCTGGAGAGAATCACCGGAACGGCCTATAAAGGAGTATAAACTAACGACTGTTACCTACGGAACAACATCAGCACCCTTTCTCGCAATACGCACATTGCAGCAACTTGCTAAAGACGAGGCAAAGTCCTATCCTAAGGCATCGACAATTATACTGAACGACACCTATGTTGATGACGTGGTGTCAGGAGGTGCTTCAGTGGATGAAGCAAGAGAATCCTGTAAACAACTAATGAACATGCTCAAGCAAGGAGGTTTTCAGCTTCGTAAATGGACGAGCAATAAATTTAAAGTCATTAAGGATATACCGTATGAATTTCGAGAACAACCAAGCTCTATAGATTTCCAGCATGAACAGACAACTAAAGCACTAGGAGTTCACTGGAATCCAATTACAGACACCTTCAAAATTCATGTATCGATAAACATGGACGACCATCCTACTACAAAACGAGATGTAGCATCAGAGGCAGCAAAGATCTTTGATCCTGTAGGACTACTATCACCGGTAGTTATGACAATAAAAATTCTCCTTCAGAACATTTGGCTAGAGAGTTCTTCATGGGATGAACCACTATCAAAAGCATTATTAAGTCAGTGGTTACAAATAAAGTCCGAAGTCCCAAAACTAGGTGAAATCAAGATCCCAAGATGAATTGGGTTTACAGGAAAGGATACTAGTTATGAATTACATGGATTCTCAGATGCCTCCGAAAAGGGTAATAGTGCGGCATTATATCTTCGAATTGTACGAAAAACGCTAGTGCACACAACCTTAATAACTGCAAAAACTAAGGTGGCACCATTAAAAGCAAAGCTTTCCATTCCCAGATTAGAATTATGTGGAGCAACACTTCTTGCTAATCTTATAAAGGAAACGAAAAAGAGTTTGTATATTGCTAATCTACAATGTTATGCCTGGACTGATTCAACAATCGTGCTATCTTGGTTACAGGAAGACGCGCATAAATGGCAAACATTTGTTGGTAATCGAGTTGCTCAAATACATGGCATTCTAGATCGAAAGTACTGGCATTATGTGAAATCCTGTGAAAATCCTGCGGATATTGCTTCTAGAGGTATTTTCCCATCACTACTGAAAGATCATATTCTCTGGTGGGAAGGACCTTTATGGCTAAAAGATAAAATAATTCACTATCCACCAATCCATGGAAAGCCGATTGATTTAGAAAAGAAAGTTATTACCGTACATTCCAGTACAAAAATTGAGTGCGAAAAACCGGAACAAACAGAAAAAAACGTATACGAAGATCTACTACAAAGATATTCATCATTAGGAAAACTCCAACGAACAATAGCATACATTAATAGATTCATACAAAATTGCAAACTGAGAAAGGAAAATTGTTTAATTGGCTACTTAACCGTAAAAGAAATTGAGGATGCTATCATTCCAATTATAAAAATCACTCAACAGCAATTCTTCTCTGAGGAGATATCTCAATGCTTATTAAAGCAAGAGCTAAACAAAAAAAGCAGATTAATTCCCCTGTCGCCCTTTACTGATTCCAAAGGAATATTACGAGTCGGTGGTAGACTAGATCAAGCAGAGCTACCATATGATCGCAAACATCCTATCATAATACCATATAAAAGCGCTCTGACTACACTAGTGCTTGATAAAATGCACAAGTCAACCTTGCACGGTGGAAACACACTAACCTTAGAAGCAGTAAGACAGCGTTTTTGGATACTAAACGGTCTAAAGGCAGTGAAGGGATTCATTCATCAATGTGTACAGTGCCATCGGAACAAGGCACAAATGACACAGCAAATGATGGGAAACCTACCTACGGCAAGAGTTGTCATGACTCAACCATTCAACCATTGTGGAGTAGACTATGCTGGACCATTTGATCTACTACTAGCAAAAGGAAGAGGATCCAAATCACATAAAGGATACATTTCAGTATTCATTTGCCTGAGTACTAAAGCTATTCACTTAGAAGTGGTAACGGAATTGACTTCGCAGGCATTTATAGCCGCATTCAAACGGTTGGTCGCCAGGAGAGGACCAGTTGCTCACATGTACAGCGATAACGCCACCAATTTTGTAGGTGCCAGCAAGATATTAAGTGACCTTCACAATCATCAAACTCATAAGAATGACGTATACAATGCATTACTTGAATTAGGTACCCAATGGCATTTTATCCCTCCTGCATCCCCTCATTTTGGAGGACTATGGGAAGCTGGTGTAAAAGCAATAAAGCATCATATGCGCCGTGTCATTGGCGACACGAAGTTAACATACGAAGAAATGTGTACATTGATGACCCAAATAGAAGCCTGCCTTAATTCGCACCTCTTTGCCCACTGACAGACAATCCTGAGAGTCTAGAAGTGTTAACACCAGGACATTTTCTGACGGGATCTCCACTACTCACTGTTCCTGAAAGAAATCATCTCGAAGATAATCCAAACATATTTGACAAATGGCAACGTGTCGGAAGGATGCATCAGGAATTTTGGAAAAAATGGTCCTCCGAGTATTTGTCAAGATTACAACAACGTCCCAAGTGGACTCAAAGGCAGCCGAATTTGAAAGTTGGAAATCTCGTATTGATAAAGGACGAACAACTTCCACCAACCAAATGGGCACTTGGCAGAGTAATCGAAACACATCCGGGGTCCGACGGTTTGACAAGAGTTGTCACTCTTCAAACAAAGGGATCTAAAATAAAGCGTCCAGTGACAAAGATCTCCCTGCTACCTATCATCGACAATCACATGAGCGAGTCTGCTGATCCAGAAAGAATAGTTGACGCAGCGAACGAAACAGTACGTGATGTCGAATTAAGAAAATCAGCTGAAGACGAAATGCGGACAAACGTGAAACGCACATGCTCAGAGCCTGTACAAGAGCCTATAAATCCTAAACGTAGAAGACAACAACGGACAGTACCTAACGTCAATAATGGATCATGGCTCTCCTTCATGACACTTGCTCTTCTAACTCTAGTAGTTACTGGACTTCAAGTGGACAAGCCGTATAGCATAACTAGGTTCAACCAACAGGATGGCATATATTTTGAAGACATATCGGAGATACGATTGTATTCAAGTGAATGGAACTTAATAGTTTACTATGACCTGTCATCCTATTGGAAGGAGTTCATCGGAATAAGAAAATCCATTCAGAAATTAAGTGAAATCTGTCAGAAACCTGGACAACTCACCATACCGCAAGAATTATGTAATGCAATGATACTACAATTGCAGCATCAATTCAGCGAATCGACTCACATAAATGAGGTCTTATACCAGCAGAATGAAAATCTTAAATTCAGAATGAAACGGGCTCCTCTTGAAATAATTGGTTCAATTGCAAATGGATTGTTTGGTATTCTAGATCAAGATTTTGCTGACAGATACGAAGAGCAAATAAAGAGTATCAAGGAAAACGAAGATCTATTGAAGAATCTCCTAATGAATCAAACGTCTATTGCAGAACATACAATCAACGTTATCAGGAAAAATAGCGAAACTGTGCATCACCAATTGGAGATTTTCGAAAATCATATGGAAACAATTGTAAGCGGAATCAATAAGGCCGAATAAGACATAAAATCAACACAAGCATTTACATCTGCAGTTGTCTCAGTTATGCTCAATCTTCTTAATTTCCAACACATGCAGAAAGGTCTGCTAAGTGTAGTAACAGATACCAAACATGGACGGTTGAATACATTGTTACTAACACCAAAACAAGTTCGTGAGCAATTGAGAATCATAAAGGAACATCTGCCACCAAATCTAAGAGTCCCAGGAAATGGCAGTTCAACATCATTATTATCTATATACAACTCAATGCATGTCAAAATGCGCATTACCATGAAAAATGTACTATTCGACATTCGGATCCCCTTGCTTAGTACAGAAACCTACCATCTGTATAAATTAATCCCAATTCCTGTACAACAAAATGGAACGTTTATCTACATCGAACCATCGACGCAATACCTGGCCGTCAATTTACATAAGGATCGCTTCACTCCTCAAGGACTGCATGCACTTAAACAACAATCAACTAATCTGCAATCTGAAACATCCAATATATAGCTTGCAATCCAATCAGAGCAGATGTGAGCTCGAGTTACTAAACCACCAGAAGAAATTATCACCCTTTTGCCAATTACGTAGTAGCCCTGCAACAAAGAAGTGGTACAAACTGCATACTCCAAGTACGTGGATCTTCACTATGGATGAAGATAGTCAGTTCGATATTGTCTGCAAATCAGCCACATATTCGGTAGTTCTGAACGGAAGTGGAATCATACAAGTACAGCCTAACTGCATGATAAAACATCCAACGTTGTTTATAAGTTCCAACAATCAACAACCAAGTTCGCTAAACGCATCATTTATTACACAAAATGAAGTCATCTCTAATCATATCAGTGATTTCTTTAGAAAGGAAAAGTCAAATAAATCAATCCCTCTGCTTATCACAGAAATTAAAACTAATGATCTCGACAAACTACATCTGGCAATCAAGGAGCAACAACATCAGATAAACAAACTTCCAAACCTAAACAAGCATGACCTACATCACTATGTTGGCGTATATTCTCTGATGGCAATTATAATTATTCTGGGATCTTATTACTTATGGCGGAAACGTAGAAGAAACATGATCATTAATCTACCTCAACCGGCACCAAGAAGACCAAGGTAGCAAGAACAAACCAGTGTAATGTTGGAGGTACCTGTATTGAACAATCCGAGGCGGGAGAATGTATAAATACAAAAATTAAATAATTAAAATTATCTCAATTTAAGCAAGAGTCAACGAACGTAATTTCATACAAATCATGCAACCTGATTCACCTTTTTATGCTACTTAGCATTTTGGCAATTGCATGAAGTCGCGATGGAAATACGATACGATGACCTTGCAATCATTCAATTATTTCCTGAGTTCAATTGTTTTGTTATTTAACTGTTTTTGTATTTGATTGCTTTCCTTTGCATTTTTATAAAATTGTTAAATTTGTAAACTTTGCAATTTAGGTATAAGAAATTTGTATATATAATTGGTTCTTTTAATAAAGTTTTAATGTTTGTTATACCGTGATTAAGAGCGTTTCATTTTAACAGATGTTTTGCAAGAAAATCCGGAAACTGCACACTTTAAAAATACGCTAAAATCCTAATCGAATTCGGAGTTTTGGCTAATATTAAAGATATGCTGAATTATTTCGGTATAGATTTGGAGCCGAATGCCTGTCTTTATAGTATCTCATTTGCAGTAATCATTATCTCAGCATATCTGAGATTCTGTACAATCTTCTATCTCATAAATAAAATACAATTTGGAATAATAGGACGAAATAAAATCTAGCAAAGATTTAAAACGTGCTTGTGATATCGCTTACCTAGCACTTTTTCTGATAGGCTGACTGATTTACAGGAATTTCACAATAAGAATAGAACCGAGTACGTATCTGACTGTCCTATTTAGTGGCGCTTACTGGAATCCTTTTTGTTTAGGTGGGTAGGATGAAATTTGACGAGGCCCCTGCTGGAATTTGAGCTTGTCTTTGAATTTTCCTAATTCAACCCTTTTCTCGTTGCTGGTGCGAGTATACAACCGTAAAATAAAGATTTGAAGAACCCGTGTACGCTAGAAGGAGAACGCTATGTGGAGCGCTTACTCTCTTATTTCTCCTTTGTTTTGTTTTTTTGGGAAAAGCCAATACTAGATCTGGGGTGTGAAAGGCAGCTATGGAGCAATATTTGGGGCCGCTGGAGAACAAATGTGCCTCACTATCGTGATGACGCCGACATAGAAAGTTGAGCCAGCACGCTGGGTGCTACTTCCGATGGCCACTGTCTGCGGAGTTCAGAGCGGGATATATGGTACACAGCAAAACAGCCGCCTCCCGTATCCAAGTTCAGATGCCTTCTGAAGCACTAATCTGCCGTAAGAAGCAATCCTTTCTCCGTGAATATTCGGTTCACGTTGACATGAAAATTTTTCGGTTGCAATTTTTGTCTAAATCGTATATATTTTCGCAGTGGTTTTAAATGTACTTAGTAAACAAATTTATCCAAGCTCGGATGGCTCAGATAAATTTGGAAAATATTGATAATAATTTTAGACTTACCTCTTGTCTTAGAATAAAGAACTAGAGTAAAGGACATCATTCGGAAAAATGTAAGCATTTTGCTAAATGTAGTAGAACCCAAGCGATGTGTGCGTTTCGACATGAAAGTAGTAAAATTATGCTTGTATACAGGAGGGGCCAACTCATTTTGATAATATTTTAAATTAGGTGTTTTTAAAATATATACTTATAACACTTTTAATATAAAATAACTTTGCCCGAACATATTTTATTAATTTACTTAATTTTACTATTTAAAAACACTTTGCTAATGCCCAAATATTTCAGTATTACGGAGACGACTTTGATTTCAAGGCGACATTCGGTCCAATTTGACATTTCAGGCGTTATTCCCCCTTAACCCACTCACCATTGGCTATGAAGCAAAAATGCTTATCACACGTACAGGGTTTTTACTTAAGATAGCCTTTCCTCTCGTTCTATATTCTATGCCTCTTGCTACGAGTAAGAAACTAAATGGAGTGGCCCTAGTGTGTAAAATCCGTGTACATGAGTCTGCCGATTTCTACGGTTTTTTGCTCTCATATTTCTTCACGTGTTGTCACTTGTTTGACATTTTTCTTTAACCGAGTGTTGTGGTTGAAAAAGTGCTAATTTTATCGTCCTGTAATGTTGAAGTAAGGATTAAAGTGATTGCGAAGGACAAAAATATAAAACTATTGCGTGTTGTGTTAAAACTATGTGAAAAAAATTCAAGTTTTAAACGATTAGTGATAATAAAGTGTGTAGTGCAATTTTGCAAAAATTCAAGTTCTTTAAAACACCCCGGGATTTAATTTCACAGATAAAGTAGAGAAAATAACTTTCTTTTGTGATAAGAATATTTCAAGCGGTGTTAAACACACTATTAACTTATAAAATACCCACTTTTTGCGTTAAGGTAGACTTTGTTTACCTTTGGCTCAGCAGCCATATTTTCTTGAGTTATCACTTACAAAGGCGGTGGTGTAATTAAATTTTGCAAGGAGTTAGTAAATGAAAACATTATTGAATTGTTTACGGATTTGCAAATTAATTAGTTAAATTTCTTGTCATGAAAAGCCGTAATAAAAATTACAAATTTTAGTGAAAAAGCTGCTTTTAAATTGCAATTTTAAACAGATTTCTCCAGAAGTTTAAAAATTGCACCAAAGCACCCCCATATAAAGGTTTTTTTTACAGCCTGTCCTGTACCGTTTTTCTTGTGTGCGTGTAAACTCAAACATTTTAGGCACAGGCTACGGAAATCTCTGCTATTGGGCCACTCCATTTAGTTACTTACATAGAACAGAAAACGAAAGGAAGTGCAATACCGTGTATAAACCGTGTACGTGTTTTCCGATTTTTTGTTCGTTGGAAAGGTGTGGGAAGGGAGCCTCAACTTCGCCTTAATGAAATGTCAATTTGACGTGAACTTTCTGAAGAGTGCAGATCCAAGTGTTTATTGAATAATTTTCAGTGTTTAGTTGTTAAAAGTGTTGTAATTTTACAAATAAAGACGATTAACATTTAAAAGACTGTTTTAGTTTAGTTTACTAAGAATCTGAGGTGCTTAATTTGAACATTTTTCGTGATGAAGTGTGCCGTATTTTGTTGTTACTATAATCGACTCATTGGGTGCGGAAAATCATTTGTCAGGAAAGTTAGATGATATAATAAGCAATTATACAGCATTTTCTTTGAAATATATGCAAAAGCTGTATAAATAAAAGCTAAATTACCAAAAAATATAACCATTTCTCTTGATGGCGCTCATTTGTTTACATTTGAGTTTGATCAGAGTTTTGGCTCGCTTTATTGTTTCAGCAACAGCTGACGGAAGTTTTTGCCTGGGGTCTCTAATAAAATTTTAAAAATATTAAAATATTTTCCTACTTTTTGGTATTTTAGGTTTCCAAAAGATGAAGACTTCAGAGAACTGTGGTTGAAATCCATCGGTAGAACTGATTATATACTATCCGATGATAGTAATATTTGCGAGGACCACTTCGAATGAGTCAAAAATTTACTACTTCCATGGTGAAAACTAACACATTCACACCTTTCAAACACATAGAGTGTTTTCGATTTTGCTTCTGGGTTAACCCTTGTCCCTTGAAGAAGCAAATGCGTGTTCGAGATTGCGGTGGCATGACCCGAGTTATGCTTCGGACTGTTCGTTTTTGGCACATTTCAACCTTGGTGCTAACACCGATTGCCCCTGGTTTGGACCAGGAACAGCTGTGACACTACTAACACAAATGAAGTAGATGAGTAAAGTAAACTGGTATTGTGCTTGCGTGCTGCGAGTTTTTATATTTAATTATTTATTTTTACTGTTCTGTTATAATAAGAATGAAAATAAACCGAAAAATCTTTGCAGCTTCCATTCTTGTTATTTTAAAGAGGAAAATTGTACTTTCGGATTCGTCATGTAGCCTTTCTTCTTCTTCAAAATACTCATTTTCATTAAATTAATGCTGCAGTAAACCAATAATTGCTGAAATTGCTGCTTTTTTATTAATCGCCATAATTTTCAGTTGGATTTGACAGCGGGTGACAATAATAAACTCGAACACAGGGTTTAACACTTGGAAGCAGATGACACTTCGGTGCAGGGTCACAGTAACTCCAGTTGTCCCCGGTGTTATGTCTCGGTGGCAAAATCGAAAACACTCATAAGGAAAATTCGGAAACTTTTTGAGCATTTTGCACTTCCTTTCGTTTTCTTCTTCTTCTTCTTCTACTGTTGATTTGGAAGACAGGATTTGTTCCTACATCATTAGTAGGTGAGTCTCAGTCTTTCATGGCTCAGCCAACGCCATCTTGATAACTACAGGCCGTAAGGTAGAGCCAGTTGTGACCCGTGACATCACACTATGAGGAAAAACGTGAAAAAGTCGAAATTCTGTCACTCGAAGTTTTGTTTAATTATAAGAAGTGTGATTAAGTTTTAAAATCGTTCTAACCAAAAACTAATAGTGAATCGTATAAAGAGCAATTTGCGGTAAAAGTTGTGTGACATTCAAGTGGCGAAGTGTATATATTTTTTAGTTAAAGTGAAAATTTCGGCTAATTCGCCTCGGACTTTAAATTAATATTGTGTGAGTTTCAGACATTATTTAAGTGAAATAACTAGTGTGTGATAAAATTAACTTGTAAGATAATATCGTGAGAAAGTTTCATTTAGATTTAATTAATTATGCGTGAGTTATCGTCGTTCAAAATATATGGGCAATACCCAAGAGAAATGTCAAATGACGTCCGCTCTTCAACCAAGCGGATGAAAACAACTCTCAATTGTATTAAAAAGTGAAAGAAATTACGTTTAACTATATTATAAGTGATAATATAATAGTTTTGTGATGTTGTGAAAATATGTGGTACTAGTGATTCGAGTTTTGTTGGTAAATGGGGACAAATCTATTGACAACTTTTACATTTGAAGAGTTGGCTTAGATTTTTCTCTAATTGCTGGCATTATACAACAAATTGTACGATAAATATGAAGTGATCTGATTTAAAAATGTATTCGGGAGAATATGTGAAAACAGTGATTTGCAATTCTTACAATTTGTTGGCAAATGGGGATACATATATTAATAAATTATGCAATTGAAAAGCTGGATAAGATTTTTTCTAAGCTGTCACTTGAACAGCTGATAACAACTTTTCATTTGGTCGTATAGACGGCGCTGGTGTTGTTTCCTCATAAGCTGACGTCATCGTTTCTACCTTACGGCCTGTAGTTATCAAGATGGCGTTGGCTCAGCCATACACGGCAAATCGCCATCGATTATTTTAAGTTGATATTAATGAGCGGCTGCTATGTTATTCAGTAGCTATAATAAGCGTATGTGTTATGTGGGAATAGAGGGAAGTGTAGGGGTGGAGTGGTGTGAGGGATTATGATAGTGGGTGAAGAGAAAAACTGTGGGTGGTGGTGAAAAAAGATCATGAAATGAAATAAATTATAATGAAGAATGATAATAAGTGTAATTAAAATCATATAGATAGCAGGTTTGCCTCTTTGATGAAGCCTAGAATGTCATATATAGTGCGTTTGTTAAAATTGGCAATAAAATTAGTGAGATTGGGATGGTTGCATTCATTAATAGTGCTATATTTACTTCTGATGTGTGTGTACGTATTACATGAGAAAATGATGTGCTCAATAGAGTTTAGGGTATTGCAAATTTCGCATAGTGCTTTCTCTGACTTCCCTATTTTTTGGAAGAATCTGCCATCATTTTTTTTTTTTGCGGGAGAGGTGAAAATCTTCCAAAAGACACCAGACAGCCCGTGCCCTCCGGTAGTGTGAGATTCTTACTCACTAAAAACACCTCTCTGGGGATTAGCCGAAACAGACCACATAAGCGGGTCCCTTTTCGTCCCCTCCCAGTCTCCCGTAGTGGGGGCAACTGAGTATCCAGTTATCCCACTGTCGCCATTAACCTCGGTTTCCTGGGTCACTGCTAGAATCCTAGCCTATCTGCATAAATCCATGATTTCCTACCGTCTCCAGTGTTTCTTCTTGGTCCATGCGTTAGTTACAGCATTTACCGCTTCACTGTCTACGACATTGAAGGGTTCCAGCCGTAACGCTTTAGTCCTGAGCCACGACAAGGAACTCCCTCCGGATTAACCGCAGCTAACCCTACGGAGGGCAGATCAACATAAATCCGTATTTTCCCACCGTTTCCAGTGTTCCTTTTTGGTCCATGCGTTAGTTACAACCTTCATATCTTCTCTGCCTACGGCATTGAAGGGTTCCAGGCCGTAACGCTTTAGTCCTGAGCCAGGACAAGAAACCCCCTGCGGATTAACCGCAGCTAACCCTTTGGAAGGCAGATCTGCATCTTCTCCTGGTGTGCGTATCGCGGAGATAGCCAACTCGTTAGAGTCTCCCGTCTCTGCACCGCCGCACCTGAAGAAGTGATAGTTGTTATTATGCCAATGGCACCCTTATCCAGGACTGCTACAGCAGTTTCAGCCGGTGGAAGCGAGCCAGCCTCCATAGCCGCCACAGTTCCTTCGAAAGGTAATTCTCCCAAAACTGCTACTGTTGTGTTGTGGGTACCGTGGGTATAGCCAACCTGTTGGGGTCTCCCATACAATCCACCTCCACTACCACAGAAGCGCCCGAGGAAAACGCCATTCGCGACCCAATTACCCCTGGGTCCTGCAGAGGGGACGCAACACTGCAGACTCCCTTGGAGTTAGGGGGATTTTTCAAGAGGTTATCTCCTCCCGCATTAGTTACTTGGCTACATTCTAGGATGCATTGCCCGGTTGCTACCACTTGGAGGTGTAACTAACACTTGAGAATATCCAGATGAGGATCACCGTATCCTAGAAGGCTTCAACTCGTCCGTCCATTCTCCAGCAACCTATCTGCCATCATAATTGCATCCTGAAAATAGTCTATTTAGAAATCTTATTTCTTTGGGGGGAAGGTTCCAGCTGAGCCAGGGGGGTTTACTGGGGGTAGGGAAACATTTTTAGAAGAAAGAGCCGGTGTTATTGTTTAGGTGTATGTATTCTTCTTCCCATTCTTTCTTCAGGGAAAATTTGATGTTGACAATTACGTCTTCCATTGATAGCTCGTGCGTTTCTGCCGTTTGTATTTGTAGGGCTGCTTTGGTGTATTTGTCTGTTTGTTCGTTGAGCGAGAGACCTCTGTGTCCTGGAATCCAGACTATCTTTACGATTGTGTTGGGATTCGACTTGATAGAGGCTAGAGCGTTTAGGGCATGAGAGTTGAGTTTAGGGTTTTTAAGGATTAAACATGCCGCCATGCTATCCGTAAGTATTAAGCATTTATTGGATGAAGAGTTTATGGCATAATTAATCGCTTTATGAATGGCAATAAGTTCACCCGAAGTGGATGATCCGAGCTTATCTATTTTGAAGCAATGGGGGTTTATGTCAGGGTGTTCGATAAAACTGACGCCTGTGTTAGGGAATTTGAAAGCAGCATCAGATGCTAGGATCTGCCATTCATGGTGATCGTGTAAAGTTTCCAGGTATATCTGCTTTAGTTGGGTCGGATTGATCGAATCTTTGGTTAGGTCTCTGGAAGATAGGATGTCCGTATTTATAGATAGGTTTCGTGGGGGAATTGTGATCTCTTGTGGGGATAGCCTGTTGAATAATTCTTGGTAGCAATGATAGATGTATGCATAGTTGGATATTTTCATGTCAAGCGTTGACAGCCGCCTGGGGCATAGTTCACCGGTTACGATGGACTTTGTTAATTCCTTTCCCAATAGCAGTTTTGTTCTGTATTTCGGTGGGAGTTCGTTTGCGATGACATATAAGGCTTGAATGGGAGTGGTAATCGGGAGTCCTAGAGAGCACCTTAGGGCAGCGTTGGTCTGGGTTCTGAGGGATTTTTCTGCGTAAGTTGGTCTATTCGGTAGAGTACTCGCTTTGGATTCGAGTTTAGCTCTGATAGTTGCTTTATATATGCTTAGTGCAGTGACCGGATGGAGAGGGAGTTTGTTATTGCAAAGCATCTTTAGTATGTTCACTTGCGGGGCTATAGTGCTCCTGACGTTCTTCAGTTGAGGTTTGACCGTGATGTGAGAGTTAATACTCTTTCCTAGGAAGGTGAGAATTTCCGTTTGTTTTATCGGACAATTACGAAGTGAGATGCCGATGTGGTCTTTTGAGTTTCGGTGTAGTGGTAGGAAGGCTACTTTTTTATTATTAAAGGGAAGGTTCAGTTGTTCTGCAGTGTATAGTAGTTTATCTAGAGCAATGTTTGCAGTGGTTGCTGCCTCTCCGAAAGATTGTCCGGAGGATGTGATGAGGAAGTCATCCGCATATTGAAGCAGATCTATATTTTCATTGGTAACCGAATGGAAGTCGAGGGTGTATAGATTGAAAAGCGTGGGGCTTAAGACGCTGCCCTGGGGGAGGCCATCTGTGATGGTCAGTGTTTGATTATTTAGGGATAGAGTTCTGCTTTTCAGAAATGTATGTAGCCATCCGGTAATTTCAGGAGGAGTTTTGTGTTTTGTAAGAAGAGAGAAGAGTGTTTGGAGGGATACGGATTCGAATGCGGATTCTAGGTCCACCGAGATTAGAATCGTTTTCTTTTTCCTTGTTTTGTTCTTCGCGATAATATTCAGCATTTTGTTAAGGCAGCCATAGACTGATTTGCCCTTTGTGAAAGCGAAAGAGTTAGGGTGTTTGAGGTTTTCCTTCTCGATGAAGTAGGTCAGTTTCGTATTGACTATAGAGTTGATGCATTTTACTATTGTGGGGATGAGGGCTATTGGTCTATAGTTGTGTAAGTCTTCGCCGGATTTTTTTGGTTTCCTAACCGGGACAATTTTGATGAGTCTTAGTTTCTCCGGGAGAGTTTGGTTGTATAGTAAGGAGTTGAGGTAACGCAGCAAGAAATTTAAGCAGTATTGGTTCAGATTTTTCAGGACTAGGTAGGATATGCCATCGGAACCAGGAGCTGAAAAATTAGACTTATTCCCTATTACGGTAAGTAGTTCATTTAATTCGATATGGATTGCGTGGGCAGTAGTATGAGGGGGGACTGAGTTTGTTCCGTTGAGGGGAGGCCTTGATTTGTTGCTGCGCTTGGCAATGTGTTCGAGGAAGGCTTTCGATCTCATTTCATCCCATTTGGAGAATCCTTCTTTGCTGGCGGTATTTGCAATAAGAGATTTGTAGATTTTGAATTTCTGTCTGGGGTTGTCTTCTTCTAAATTCTGGATGAGCGATAGTCTAGTTTTTTCTTTGGCTATAGGGATGAGTTTTTTGAGTCTAAATTCCGCCGCTTTAAGTCTTCTGAGGGAGACCTGGGATTTGTACTTGTTGTAGTCAATGAAGGCTGATGCTTTAATGTCGAACATTTTTTTGATGTTATCGTTCCACCAGGGTTTAGGATTGAATCGGCTGTGGGGCTTAGCGGTTCTACATTTGTTGACCAGGTTTGTCAGTTCGATATAGCAGTTTTCATTCGAAGAAAGATTTGATAGCTCCGTAGTACTTTTGATCAGTTTAATACGACTGATGAAATATGATTTGTTGGGGTATTTTAGATTGTTCTGTGAGGCGATAGAGAGCGGAAGATGGTGTGAACCTCCTATCGGCGCAGGTCCTACATTTAGGTTTAATGCAGGGAATGTGGAAAAGCATAGGTCCAAAATAGATCCTTTTTCTGGGTCGCGGTAGTTGGGGATGAATGTATTGTGAGGTAGAATGTAGTGGAGGTTGGAGGCAGTAATAAGCTCAGCAAGAATGTCTCCTTTTCTGGTGCTTGTGTCCGATCTATTAATGTTGTTATTCCATAGGCTGTGTTTTGCGTTAAAGTCGCCCGTCAGGATGCAGTTCGAGCAGTTGTTTAAAGATTGTAGTACATTTTCGCACCCAATTTTGAATTGTTCTATAGAAAGAGCAGGAGGGGTATAAGCAGTAGCTATTGTCAGAGTTCGGTTGAGGATTTTTATTTTGGCAATGGTGCAATCAAAAGTTGTGTCTAACGGGATTTTGGTGAATTCTAGATTTTTGTTGATAGCAATTAGTGTTCCACCATATCCATCATTACGGTCTGTTCTGAGGATGTGGTAGCCAAATAGGGAGGAGTGCTGGTCAGTTTTGAGCCAAGTTTCATTGAGTAGGATGATATCGAATTTGTTGTTGATTAGATATAGTTCCAGGTAATTTTTATTTGCTGCAAAGCTTTGAATGTTGTACTGGAGAATTCTTATATGTTAAGTTTGTTTGTGCTAGAGGTTTCAGAGTATTTCTTTATTAGATCGATGTCTGATTGGTTATCTATATCTTCGATTATTTTTTTGAGGTTTGTGATGAATTTGTTGCTATTTGACATACTGTTTGCGTCTGAGATACTTATTTTGATCCAATTTAGTAATTTTTCTAAAGCTGATACTTTTAGTAAGTCATTTTTTAGTGCTATACCATTCTCTTTGGATGTCCATTTGTTGGATAAGCTCTCGTAGTATTTGTTCATGGTGTTATCCGGGAGGATCTTTACTACTTTGGAATATAATTTCCTTGTAGTGATTTTGTTGACTTCAGAGATTGGGTCTCTGATTTTTCGGTTCGGTGTTTTCTTGTGTAACGGAGGGAAATGTTGGTCGTTGTCTTCTAGTATTGCGAAACTGTTTCTGTTGTCCATGTTGATCGACGAGTTGTTTAATAGGTTCGAAGCTTGCCTACGGTTAATGTTTTTAATAGCTATAATTTTTAGGATGTCTTTTTCTTTCTCTTTGGCAGGGCAGTCCATTGAGGAAGCTGGGTGAGTGCCTTTGCAATTTATACAGAATGGGTCCCTTGTGCAAGGGTGTGGGGCAGTCTTCTCCAGCGCAGTTTTTTGTGGGATTGCATTGAGGTTCCGTGTGACCCCATCTCACATTTCGTACAGCATCTCGGCTTTGGAGTATAATACTCCACTGTGCGGAGAGCGCCGTAAATGGAGACTTCAGTTGGTATACGGGACGTATTGAATGTCAGTTTTATGGACAACGTTGGAATTAGGGAGTCATTTTCACCTTTGCGTTGAAATCTGGTGGCTTCGAGTACTGGAATAGGGGATTTGATGTTGGCTATGATCTCAGCCTCTGTGAAGTCTAGTGGGACGTGACGTATTACACCTTTTTTCCTGATGTAGGCTTTCGGTATGAATGCCTCTAGTTGTCTTTCCTTAAGGTCCGTAAGTATAAGTCTGTTGGCTGAGTAGACGTCGTTAAAGAAAACTTTTAGGCTGTTAAAAGCGTGGCTTTTAATTTCAGTGTAGTTGATGTTTTTGGAGGTTAGTAGTCGTCCCAGTGATATGTCGCTGTGTCTTTTTTCGAACTGAATGGTGGTGTTACGTTTGACAATAACCCAATAAGGTCCCTCGTCATTGGAGTTGTAGAGGATGGTGTCCATCGAGGTTAGTTGGGGAGTGAGGTTAGCCTCGTTGATCACTTCGGATAGTTTAGGCGTAGCATTGATAATAGTTGTAGCTGCTGGAATAGCTGCTAGGGTATAATATTCTTTTAGAGCTCCTTTCGGGATAGATTTTTGCAGTGATTTTTTCTGATTTGCTGCTTTGAAGTGTGAAACTTTGATATCTTTAAGAACGGAGGCGTGTTCCTTTTCTTTTTTGCTTCCTTTGTTGATTTTTGTATTGATTTGGACCTCTATGCAGTTCTCAGAGTCATTAGAGTCCGGGTTAGGCGGGTCATTTGGAGGTGGCGGGAGGGGTGCCGTCCCACCCGGGGGCGGGCCTTCGTCTTCTACTTCCATGAGTGCTGCCTAGCAGCACCCCAAGGGGCTGAAGACCAAGTAGGTGGTTGTCTTGCAACTATGTAACTTTAAATTATATAGGGAAGCCTTGTTTGGTCAGAGAGGGGACTAGACCAGAGATTTTTGTTTCAAAAATTTAGGGAAGCCTTGTTGGGTCTGAGAGGGGGGACAAAGAAACCAGCGATAATTAAAACAGGATGAAATTTATTTGCTAATAATTGCACGATTAATGTTTACTTGGGTACTAAGAAGTCCAAAAAATAAGTTGAAAGAAGATATTCACGAGAGATTAGTAATATCAATTATGATGTAGATCGAGAAAGCACTTTGATTATGTTTGTAAGAATATATATTTCATTTGATTAAAATATAGGTAATAGCACTATGAAGATAAATCAAAAACTGATTTATGTTTGTAAGAATATATGTTTTATTTAATTATACTATAACTAATAGCACTATGAAAATAAATTCAGAGAATGAATGCAACTAACCTTGTTTTTCAAGATGGCGCCTCTTGGCGTCTTTTTAGATAATGGTCCAAAAAAATTTGTAATACGCTCGCAATACGTACTATATCTTCATCTCAAGCTTCATCGAAACTAAGCTATTTATCTATTTTTCCTTAGTTAAATTCGCGTGTAAAAATAATTACTGATCAGATCTTTAATCACTTATAGCATGAAAAAACACTTGGTTTGTACGGAAATTTGGTGGGAAAACACGTTTACGCTATCACGTTTCGAGTTAAAGTGCAGGCCAAAATAGATTTCGCCTCCTTTCGTTTTCTATTCTAAGGTTACTTACTCGTAGGCCTCTTGTCGTCGACAGTTCTCTGGCAGCTGTCACGGAATGCTTCTTCTTCTTCACCAGAAGATCACATCCGCGGCAGCTGACAGGGATGACAGCTACAGAGTATAAACTGGTATGTTCGTACCGAAAAAGTAAGGCATGGGCTCACATTACAGTGTACTGCTGCAGGTAGGTACATGCTAAAATTATAATGTCTAAGGTCTGTTTGCTTAAATTACTTCGATTATATTAAGCGACAGTCATTTATAATAGTAAATATTCACAATTTTTTTTGGCTATAGAACTTTGTTTACCTTTGTAATCTAGCCAAATATAGCTTTGCCCTTATAATCACTGTTGGCTCGCGGATAATTTTTCAGAAGGAGGCAGCACATATTTTTCGATTTAAAACTAAAAATATTTTAATTATAATTATATAGATTTCCCAAAAAAAACATCATTTTCTAAAACTCCTAATTGATTTACAACAGAGTTTTATTGTTAAACCACTTTTTGAAGATCAATGAAATAAATTGCAATAAACAAAAAACAAACCGCTGGGGACCAAAAAAGATACATAAGCTATAATAATATCATATTTTAACTTATTTATCTAAATCACCTATCTCAACCTCCTCGTGGTGGTCCCTGGAAACAAGTGAGCATTTTCTGTATTCAATAACAATGCTCACTTGGCTAAAAGAGAAGGTGGAACACTTTATATGCATAAATTATAGAAAATTTCAAAGCGTTTCGCAATTGTTTTTCAAAATTGTGTTAGATCTTATTATAATTAGGAAATCTATTTCATCTTCTTTGCGCACATTTTTAAATGTAATTTAATTATAAAATTTAAAATATAAATATTAGTTAATTTTGAATTAATGCAATTTGGAATTATTTTAAAGATATATCAGTCCCTCTTCAAAAAATCTCAAATTTGACTACTCTCATGGCCTACAAACACATAGACAACCCTCACTTCTACAGAAAGGTAAATGCCGACGTTTTCCTAGCTTACTGCCATTCTCAGATTCGTCGACTCGTCTGAACCTACGAGGAAGTAACTAAAGGAGGAGAAAGAAACTCAGGAAATCGTGGTAGTTTTAAGCTTGTGTGAGATTCCCATGCATACAATCTCAATTTCTCAAAGGCAGGCGATTAGAAAAGTATTTTATATTCGGGGGTTTTGACGCGTATTTTAAAATATTAAACAAATTAATAAATTGTGCCGACAGTGAAACTAAGTGACAGCTAAGACCCAAGGAACAGATAAGAAGCCTACTTCCTCGTAGCAAAAAAAAGCGAACAAATTTGACAGCACAGACCTTAGAAAAAGAACGAGAGGAAGTGTTTTTAAATAGTAAAATTAAGTAAATTAATAAAATATGGTCGGGCAAATTTATATTATATTAAAAGTGTTATAAGAATATATTTTAAAAACACCAAATTTAAAATATTATCAAAATGAGTTGGCCCCTCCTGTATCCAAGCATAATTTTACTATTTTCATGTTCGAAACGCACACATCGCACACAAAATGCTTACATTTTTCCGAATGATGTCCTTTCCTCTAGTTCTTTATTCTAAGGCACAGACCCAGCCGGCGAACAAAAACTTGCCATGCTCACACATGACATATTCACGATAGGGCACCTCCTTTAGTTATTTCTCGTAGGTCTGAACAGGCACTTTGTCTAAAAATCGCTGATTTCCGCTCCCTACGAGGAAGTAACTAAAGGAGAAGAAAAAAGCTCAGGAAATCGTCGCAATTTTAAGCTTGTATGAGATTCCCAAGCATACAATCAAGGCAGGCGATTAGAAGAGTATCTTATGTTCGGGGGTTTTGACGCGTATTTTAAAATAATGAACTTAATAATAAATTGTTTGCCGACAGTGACATTAAATGACAGCTAAGACCCAGGGAACAGATGAAAAGCCTACTTCCTCGTAGCAAAAAGCGAGCAAATTTGACAGCACAGACCCAGCCGCCGAACAAAAACTTGCCAAACTCAGGCAGTGCTTCCCCTTTAGTTACATCCTCGTAGCACACACGACATATCTTAGAACAGAAAACGAAAGGAAGTGCACTATGCTCAAAAAGTGTCCGAATTTTCCTTATGTGTTTGAAAGGTGTAAATGTGTTAGTTTTCACCATGGAAGTAGTAAATTTTTGACTCATTCGAAGTGGTCCTCGCAAATATTACTACCTTCGGATGGTATATAATCAATTCTACCGATGAATTTTAACCAGAGTTCTCTGAAGTCTTTATCTTTTGGAATCCTAAAATACCAAAAAGTAGAAAAATATTTTAATATTTTTCAAGTTTTATTAGAGCCCCTAGGCAAAAACTTCCGTCAGCTGTCGCTGAACCACCAAGGCGATCCAAAACCCTGATGAAGCTCAAATGTAAACAAACGAGCACCATCAAGAGAAATGTTTATATTCTTTGGTAATTTAGCTTTTATTTATACAGCTTTTGCACATATTTCAAAGAAAATGCTGTATAATTGCTTATAACATTATTTAACTTTCCTGAAAAATGATTTTCCACACCAATTGCGCCGATTATTTTTACAACAAAATACCGCACACTTCATCACGAAAAATGTTCAAATTAAGCACCTCAGATTCTTAGTAAACTAAACCAAAACAGTCTTTTAAATGTTAATTGTCTTTATTTGTAAAATTACACCACTTTTAATAATAGAACAGTGAAAATTATTCAATAAACACACTTTGAATGTGCACTCTTCAGATAGTCCACGTCAAATTGACATTTCGGAAGGCGTGCTCTGGGTTCCCTTCCCACACCTTTCCAATGAACAAAAAATCGGAAAACACGTACACGGCTTATAGACGGTATTGCACTTCCTTTCGTTTTCTGTTCTAAGCGACATATACACGATAGGGCTTCTCCTTTAAGGCCATTCTACATCCAAAAGTTCGACTTGGTCGTCGGCTTTGACTAGGTGGATTGGTCGTGGGCGTTGGCGTGGTCGTCAGGTAGCTTTGAGAAATTTCAAGGCCGACGCTGAAAAAGCAGGCGAGCCAACTTAATGACCCAAATCAATCTTACCAATTCCTTCATTTGAAAATTGTTTTGACAAGTGTTTCAAGTAAAACAAAGTAAAAATTGAGAATTATGTCTATATTTTCCATATTATTACTATACTTTCACAAATAAACGAATTTCAAACACAAAATGAAGTGACTTCAAATGACGTTTCAATCACATGTTTCCTGTCAAAAACCTCGCTGAACTTTTCCAAGGTAGAAATATGAGCGTTGAATTGAGCTGTGAAGCCGACGACCAAGTCGAACTTTTGGATGTAGAATTGCCTTTACTTCCTCGCAGTCCGCTCCCATCGAATCGATCGATGTAGAATCGACGATTAATCGCGATTTTCTTGTGTGAAAAGTTGTCGATCCACAAAAATCGATCTGAATCGTGAATTCCTACTTTATAGCATTGTTCGAAATGGCGTCTGAAAGTGGGAAGTTGCAAAGAGAAAGTGAAAAAGTATTTTCTGAATTTCAATCTTTGAGAAACGAGCAAAGGAATTTAGCAAATAATTTGAGCGCAATTGAAATCGACTTAAAGGAACACAAGTAAGTATATCCAAATATTGAGCTTGTAGTTCTGTATAGAAATCTTTCTGCCCCTTAAACGAGGCTCTTCTGCATAGTGGGGTGTCTCCTTTGGAGTAGGTAATCTCTGGCCTTCCGCACTAAATATTAAGAAAAGAGCAAACTTAGCACTTTTTATCACTGAAAATTTTCTCAGTGCTATTGAGTGCTTCGTGTTATGAATTGTCAATTGCATTGAATTGTCAGTTGACATTTCTCATTCTTGGCACTGAAAAGAACTCCGCGTTCCTCAACTTATAGCGTTTTCGATGGGACTCTTTCAGCACGTTTTCCGTGGCGCACTGTTTCTGACGTTTTCTTCTAGTGGCCCACTGATCAATGCTTAGAACAGAAAACGAAAGGAAGTGCAATACCGTCTATAAACCGTGTACTTGTTTTCCGATTTTTTGTTCATCAGAAAGGTGTGGGAAGGGAACCTAGAGCACGCCTTCTGAAATGTCAATTTGACGTGGGCTATCTGAAGAGTGCACATTCAAAGTGTTTATAGAGTGTTTATTGAATAATTTTCACTGTTCTATTATTAAAAGTGGTTTAATTTTACAAATAAAGACAATTAACATTTAAGAGACTGTTTTGGTTTAGTTTACTAAGAATCTGAGGTGCTTAATTTGAACATTTTTCGTGATGAAGTGTGCGGTATTTTGTTGTAAAAATAATCGGCGCAATTGGTGTGGAAAATCATTTTTCAGGAAAGTTAAATAATGTAATAAGCAATTATACAGCATTTTCTTTGAAATATGTGCAAAAGCTGTATAAATAAAAGCTAAATTACCAAAGAATATATACATTTCTCTTGATGGTGCTCGTTTGTTTTTCATTTGAGCTTCATCAGAGTTTTGGATCGCCTTGGTGGTTCAGCGACAGCTGACGGAAATTTTTGCCTAGGGGCTCTAATAAAACTTGAAAAATATTAAAATATTTTTCTACTTTTTGGTATTTTAGGTTTCCAAAAGATAAAGACTTCAGAGAACTCTGGTTAAAATTCATCGGTAGAATTGATTATATACCATCCGAAGGTAGTAATATTTGCGAGGACCACTTCGAATGAGTCAAAAATTTACTACTTCCATGGTGAAAACTAACACATTTACACCTTTCAAACACATAAGGAAAATTCGGACCTTAAGCGGGAAGTACAATGGTTGCTTCGCTTGGTGTGCTCACTTAAAACTTTATGTGCTTTGGATGCTTCAGATGTTTACGTGACCAAATGCCCGCTTGCTTTGACATTACGCGTTCTGTCTAGTTTTTGTGCGGGAAGCGTGTATATTTTATTGAAATTTAAAAATAAATAAAATTTCATATTATAATGAATTTAAAGAGTTTATTTATTTACTGTGTGACATATTTTATGCTAGCTAGCAGCTAGCATTTAATTTTAGAGGTTATGTTGACATGTCAAAGCGTCCGAAGCTTTCAAAAGTAGAAAGTTGGTCAACTTTCGCTTCAGAAGCTTTGCTTGTTTCGTTCGTTTGGTTTGCACTCATACAAAGTCTTTATTTCAATCATTTGTCAAAGCAAGCAAAGCAAATCAAGCGCGCATTGTACTTCCACCTTTAGAATAAAGAACTAGAGGAAAGGCAAAACCACCGTAAGCTACAAGCCATGAACTGGACTTTTACATGCGGTCGTAAATGGTCTGACTGAATGGTCATATTTACATTGTTTCTTATGGTAGCCAGGGGGACATTTTTCCTTAAACTCGCCCTAGCGCCAAAACTATTAGTTATATGAAAAAATTAGTCTTATATTAACTTAAAGCAGACTAAATGATCTTTCTAATAAAGTAAAAACATGTACACTTTATTAAGCAAAATAACAAGAAATCTTTGATTAAACATGAAATTTTAGTCGCAAACCAAATTTTCATACAAAACGCAAGCAGTAAGTCATGGTCCGACCATGCTCTGTCGCTTGTATTTTCTTTAAATTTCCACTTCCGCACTTTTAGGCTTAAAAATGTTTATTATTTTCTTAAGTAGGGTATGAATATTTTTACTTCATTCGAAAGATTGTTTTGTTTACTTCAAGTAGAACAAAAGAATTTTTTCATAGAAGTTATAGTTTAGGCATTAGGATGAGTTTAAAGAAAAATCACCCCCCGGATGCCATAAGAAGCAATGTAAACTTATCGAAAAACCAGACCATTTTGGCCCTAATGTGTGTGCGTGAAATTCGTCAGTTCATGGCTTGTAGTTTACGGAGGTTTTGGGAAAGGCCATCACTCGGAAAAATCTAAGCATTTTTCTTTATGTAGTAGAGTCTGAGCGATGTGTGCGTTTCGACATGAAAGTAGTAAAATTATGCTTGTATTCAGGAGGGGCCAACTCATTTTGATAATATTTTAAATTAGGTGTTTTTAAAATATATTCTTATAACACTTTTAATATAATATAACTTTGCCCGAACATATTTTATTAATTTACTTAATTTTACTATTTAAAAACACTTTGCTTATGCCCCAAATATTTCAGTATTACGGAGACGACTTTGATTTCAAGGCGACATTCGGTCCAATTTGACATTTCAGGCGTTATTCCCCCTTAACGCACTCGCCACTTGGCCATGAAGCAAAAATGCTTATCACACGTACAGGGTTTTTACTTGAGATAGCCTTTCCTCTCGTTCTATATTCTAAGATTAGGACACTTTTTGAGCATGGTGCACTTGCTTTCGTTTTCTGTTCTAAGGATCAATGGAACATTTCTTACCGACTTTGTCAATGTGTGCGCACCAATAAAAAATATTTTAATAAAACGACAGCGAATATCTATTATAAAACATTTTAAAATGTTGTTATATGAAATTATATCGCTTGGATAACGTTTTAAGCAGAGCTGGTCAACGAACCAATTTGTAAACCACTAATAAACCGTCTGACAATTCGAACTGTCAAAACATTTTACGTTTGTAGTTGTAAAACTGGCTCCACTGAAACCCTTAGAATATATAACAACAGGAAAGGCCCTCATCTGTGAAACCGTGTACGTGGGATCGGCATTTGGCTTTTAGGCGAAGTGAGGACGGAGAGCTCTTCTCCTTAGTTTGCGAACTGTCAAAGTAGATATCGTGAATTGTTTGATGGTTTAACAATTTTGTTTTGTAATTCCATATAAAGTTCCGAGTGTTTTTTACTCTTTATTTTAGTGCAATATATTAGAAAACTGTAAAGCTAATAGCTTTCAACCTTTTAAAGTATAGACAGTGTACTTTAATAGCGAAATTGTTGAAATGAAGTGCGAGGTTTTGTGTTGTGCAAACAATCGGAGTTGTACACGTGGAATATCGCTTTTAAGGGAAGCTTTTGATTAAAATAATGTTTTATTAGTTCTTAAGCTTAATATAATTTCATTGACACGTTAAAAACAGCAACGGACCGTAAAGAAAAGTGAAGTTTTCTTGGCGTTCTGAGTCTGTTTACATTTTCTGAGATCGAATTTTTTGCTTCTCCTTAGCTAACCCAGTGGCTCGTGATTTAACTTTTATAAAGGGACACTAAAAACTTAAATTCGTGATTAAAATGTTTAAAAGTTTTTATTTAATTTTGTGTTATATATTCGCTAAAAAAAAGAAAATCATTCGCAATTCCTTGAGGCAATTATAAAATGCGATTAAGCTCTAATTTCCAATTTATGTTGGCCCACCTCTAGAAATGTCGCTGTTTTACTACTGCCATGACGAAAACAAACACAACTCAATGATTCAACTACATCAAGAAAAGTGCCGAGGTTTTTTTGCTTTAGGGCCTCTCCTTATAGTTATATACTCTAAGCTGAAACCTTAGAATAAGGAACGAGAGGAAAGGCTATCTTAAGTAAAAACCTTAGAATTAAGAACGAGAGGAAAGGCTATCTTAAGTAAAAACCCTGTACGTGTGATAAGCACTTTTGCTTCATGACCAAGTGGCGAGTGGGTTAAGGGGGAATGACGCCTGAAATGTCAAATTGGACCGAATATATTTTAAAAATACCTAATTTAAAATATTATCAAAATGATTTGGCCCCTCCTGTATACAAGCATAATTTTACTACTTTCTTGTCGAAACGCACACATCGCTTGGGTTCTACTACATATAGCAAAATGCTTACATTTTTCCGAATGTTGTCCTTTCCTCTAGTTCTTTATTCTAAGACTGAAACCAAACCGCAGTGCCAGGAAGGGGAAATCAGTGGTCCACTGAGTCTAGCAGTTTTGCTGTCAAAAGTCCCATCGAACATTTTTTGACAGCGACACTGCTAGAATAAATCGAAACTCGTTGTGCACTGAAGTCCCATCGAAAACGCTATTAGTGAAGTGTTATCCCCATCAAAATCACTGCACTTTTTATCACTGAAAGTCGGAACAGACCTATTTTGTGTGACATGCTCACCAAACACAGCCACAAAATTTGAGACAGGTTTATTATTAGGTCAGTTCACGTACTTAGTTTTGTTTAAATGCACTATGATATTTTTACCCACACGTGTTCACGTACTCATGAAATGGGGGTTAAGGCCGAAACAGAACAGACGTCAGTGGCAGCGACAGCACAAAGCTGTCAATCTTGGCAGTGCAAGGGTTGTCAAACAGATCAAGAAGCAGCGCAGTGGCAGTGGCAGCTCTTTTGCAATTTAACTGACGTTTAAACATTTTTTTGGAAATTGTGTAGTGAAGGTTTGAACGAGTTGTAAATTCAGATTCTTGAAAATCTTCAAGACAAATCAGTTGTAAAACTCAGATTATCTTAAATGTCAACAGTTGTCAAATTCAGCTTCAAGAAAAATTCTTGAAGATTTATCCAGTGCGATTCGATTGCACTGAATTGCCTTGACATTTAATTTTGTGATATTGTTTGAAAAATGTCAAAATGAAATGCCATGCACTTATGTGAATTGGCAATCGTTGTAAAACACAGCCTCAATCAGATTCTGGCAAATTCATTAGACTTGCCTGATAGCTAGAAATTTTCTGAGCTTTACAATTCGCCCTTAATGGTTGAACTGAAATTCTGCTTATTCACTTATTTCAGTTGGTTGCACCGAGTCAGCGGCAGCTCATTTAGATTTTCAGACGACGAGTCTGCGCTGCCACTGCGCTTTTTCTGTATTACGTCATATAAAATTCGTGTGCCCTAATTTTTGAGCTGCCGCTGCTGTCTGTTCTTTTTCTGGCTTTAGTTCAAATTTACTCCAAGAAATATGTTGAGCACTTTTGTTATAAAGGCAGTAATTGTCACTTTGAGTGTTTTCGATTTTGCCACCGAGATATAACACCGGGGACAACTGGAGTTACTGTGACCCTGCACCAAAGTGTCATGTGCCTCCAAGTGCGAAACCCTGTGTCAAAATGACAAAATAAATTTATCAAACGAATTATGCCGAACGTTTTCTTCAATTAATCGCCTGTGCTTCTTCTTGTTTATATGTCATTTCCTTCGGGGTTCATGAGTGCCCCTGCTCATTAGCAGGGGACATTAGGTAGCAAACTAAAACACGAGTTTGATGACTACGGAGTCATGACTCTGTAAACTCGAATGCGACTTTGAAATTAATTGTCTCTGGAGTTAACTCCGAAGCAAACTCAAAAACACTCATTATATTAGTGCCACCCGCTGTCAAATTACAATAGGTCTGTCTGTTTACTCCTACGAGTAAGTAACTAAATGGAGTGGCCCAACAGCAGTGATTTCCGTAGCCTGTGCCTAAAATGTGTGAGTTTACACGCACACAAGAAAAACAGTACAGGACAGGCTGAAGAAAAAATCTTTATATGGGGGTGCTTTGGTGCAACTTTTAAACTTCTTTGCCACTAAAATTTGAAATTTTTATTACGGCTTTTCATCACAAGAAATTTAACTAATTAATTTGCAAATCAGTAAACACTTCAATAATACAGTTTTCATCTACTAACTCCTTGCAAAATTTAATTAAACCACCGCCCTTGCAAGTGGTAACTCAAGAAAATATGGCTGCTGAGCCAAAGGTAAACAAAGTCTACCTTAACGCAAAAAGTGTTTATTTTATAAGTAAACAGTGTGTTTAACACCGCCTGAAATATTCTTATCACAAAAGAAAGTTATTTTGTCTACTTTATCTGTGAAATGAAATCCCGGGGTGTTTTAAATAACTTGAATTTTTGCAAAATTGCACTACACCTTCATTATCACTAATCGTTTAAAACCTGAACTTTTCTCAAAAAGTTTTGACACAACATGCAATAGTTTTATATTTTTGTCCTTCGCAATCAATTTAATTCTTACTTCAACATTACAGGACGATAAAATTAGCACTTTTCCACCAACAACACTCGGTTAAAGAAAAATGTCAAAAAAGTGACAACATGAGAAGAAAAATGACAGCAAAAAAATCGTAGAAATCGACACACTCTTGTACACGGATTTTACACGCTAGGGCCACTCCATTTAGTTTCTTACTCGCAGGTTTACTCGAAAGTTTTTAGACAAAACCGAAAGTTTCCGTCCACGCTGCGTCTGTTTACTTTTGGACTTGAAGAAATTTGACAGAACGAGTAATTTCCCCTTCAGTCCAAATGTTACACACGCTGATGAGTGTGGACTAAATTTCGGCAGAGTTCTTCTTCTTTTATGGTTGAAAACTAACAGCTGATTGATTTTTGGCAAGTTAAAGCTTAGAAGTAAAAATTGAAATAACACGGGGAACTATTAACTTTTTCAGTAAATTGTTTTTCATTTTTATTTATTTTTACGATTTCTTGTAAACGCACTGATCTTTGCACTGAAAGTTACTTTTGACAGTTCTTCAGTTGCCATCAATTTACCCAGAGCGTCTGTTAACTTTCGCATTTTCATCCCCTCCACCAGAAGAACGATTTTTACTCACGTTTTACACCCAAAAGTAAACAGACCTAATTGGAAATTATGGCGATTAATAAAAAAGCAGCAATTTCAGCAATTATTGGTTTACTGCAGCGTTACAATAATGAAAATGAGTAGAGCAACGTAAGAAATAAAAGAATTTCTTAACACGACCGGCGTTTCTAATGAAGAAAAGTTAAGCTCCCTTGGCTCGTTATCAACAGCAGCACCAAAGGGTTAACTTTCCTTCAGCTGCTGGACGCCTTCGCGACAAAACGAAAACTAGATGAAAATCCAACAAAATTTAACACCGAACTAGACAGCTGTATCAATTTATGATCACTTTCGTTTTGTCGCGAAGGCGTCCAGCAGCTGAAGGAAAGTTAACCCTTTGGTGCTGCTGTTGATAACGAGCCAAGGGAGCTTAACTTTTCTTCATTAGAAACGCCGGTCGTGTTAAAAAATTCTTTTATTTCTTACGTTGCTCGAGTTAAACAAGTGTCGTTTTGATTTTTAGTTTAAAAATTCACTCGGGTCATGTGAAAATGAGTATTTTGAAGAAGAGGAAGGGCTACGTGAAGAATACAAAAGTGCAATTTTCCTCTTTAAAATAAAAAGAACGGAAAGAGTAAAGATTTTTCGTTTTTTCTCATTTTTATAACAGGACAGTAAAAATAATTAATTAAATATAAAAACTCGCAGCACGCAAGCACAATGCCAGTTACTTTTAATCATCTACTTCATTTGTGTTAGTAGTGTCACAGCTGTTCCTGGTGCAAACCAGGGGCAACCGGTGCTAGCACCAAGGGTAAAATGTGGCAAAAACGAACAATCCGGAGCAAAACGCGAGTCATGGCACCGCATTCTCGAACACGAATTTGCTGTGAAAAATTAGAATCCGTTATTTAGTTTTTTGCTCGAGATCAAGAAGTAACAAAACACGTCCGTTCGGTTTCAATTTCAGTGGTAGACTAACTTTATTTGCATTATGAATTCGTTTCCCCTATTCCTTGTACAACTGTAACATTCATTGTTTGTATGAAAATTTTGAACTATATCGAAAATAAGAGTGTCTACTCAACTACAATATTAATTTACAGGTATTAAAATTCCTCAGTTTTTTCTACATCCTCCCCGCGGCCTATTCTTAAGTTCTATCTAAATTCTATAAATTTTTTTTCCAAATTACAATTCAACAATTTCAATTCAATTCGAATATTATTTCATTTCTTACTTAAATTTAATCTAGTTCTAATGGACACAGGTGCTGTACGGCTCTCCTTAGTGCGGTACCGTCACCTAATTTTACCATGCCGGCTCGTACCTTACCATCTCTTCCTACGAATATTTCATTTATTCGAGCGAGTTTCCAGTCGATGCGATGTAAAGAATTATCTGCTAGCAATACAACATCATTTAATTTAAAGTTAGAAGATGAAGTAGGTTTAGTGTGATGTAGAGTTCTAAGGTTCAAAAGATATTCTTCTTTCCACCCTTTCCATAAATGGTTGGCGCGACTCATCCTATCTTTCCACATTAAACGTATTTCGTCGTTCGTCATAGAGGTTGAGGGTGTACTTCCTTCTTCGTTGGAAAGGGAGGACCCATTAAGGAAATAAATTTCCATCTTATTTGATTAGTTGAAAGAAAGTTGCTTATCTTCTCGTTTCTAGTAAAATTCTGCAATTCTTTGGCTGCTCTTTTAAAAGTACGAGCATTATCAGAATAAATAATGTAAGGTTTACCTCTGCGTGCCACAAATTTCCGCAATGCCATCAGAAAAGTCTCCGTACTCAAATCCTTGACCAATTCCAGGTGGACTGCTCGCACAGTTGCTCAGGTCAGTAACAAGATATACATCTGCCTGCTTTCACCGTCCCGTCCCGTAGTATGAAATGGTCTTGTAGTTCTCATTCGTTCAAGAGGAAAAGGTGCAAATGGCTGAGTTGCCGCTTTGGAAAACAACTGTCGACTGCTCTGCATTTATTTATAATCATCTTGGATATCTGTCTTGCACCTTGAATCCAATATCTACGTCGCAGCTCATTCAACATGGTATTAATTCCACTGTGAAGCGTTCTTTGATGTATGTCTAGTAGCAAAAGGTAACTAATATATGAATTTCTTGGTAGCAGTAAAGGGAAACGGTAATCTTCTTCTTCGACATATTCTAAACGGCTGCCAACTCTTAGAAGCCCTTTTTCGTCCAGCTTAGGGTTGAGTGTCAAAATCTTCGAATTACGAGCCAAACTTCTTCGTTCTCTAAGTGCCATTATTTCATTTTCGAAATAGCGCAGTTGTTCTTGTTTGACCCAGAAAATTTCCGCTAGTTGCATTTCCTCAGCCGATGGTTAATCTGTGAAAGGCTTCCTATGTCTCAGCTGCACAAAATGCAAAACATACGAGGTAATCCTGAAAACTTTTGCAAGCTACTGTATCTTTCCGGTAAGAATGTATCATTGACAAGAGGCAAGGCAGTACGTACCGCGACAGACAAAGTATTCTAAAGTACTTCTGTAGCTTCGTCGATTGAAATTTTCTCTGCAGCCCAATAATCTATACATTTACTTAGCCATTCCGGTGCTGTCAGCCATACGTTAGATTCTATTAATTTACGTACAGGTATTCCTCTGGTTAGCAGATCTGCGGGGGTTTCTTTCCCCGGACAATACTTCCAGTTCCATGAGGCAGATAATTCTTTGATCTCCTTTACTCGATGTGCCACGTATTGTTTCCATTTCTGCTCGGGGCCCTTTATCCATCCAAGTGTAATTTTTGAGTCACACCAAAGAAATATAGAAGAGAATGCAAACGATGCTTGAGCTTTCAAATAAGCAGCTAAGCTGGCTGCTATTAATGCTGCAGTCAGTTCCAGGCGTGGTAAGGTTAAGTTTTTTGAATTCTTATGCAAAGGGGCCACGCGATGCTTTGCACACAAGAAAGAAACCGAACTAACATTCTCCTCCGTTGACCTGACTTATGCTACGGTACCGTATCCCCTTGGGCTAGCATGTGTGAATGTGAATCTTGGGGTTCCGCAAGGGTCAATACTTGGAGTAACTTTATTTCTGCTGTACATTAATGATGTGTGTAGTGTCCTAAAAAATTGCAAAATAGCATTGTTTGCGGATGATGGGTTGTTATATGCAGTAGGTGAGAATGGTCCTGAGTGAGAGCGAATGATAAAGGAAGATGTAAAAGAGATATATAAGTAGTTGAATATGAATAAGCTCAAACTGAACGTGACAAAAACTAAATGTATGGTTATGAATACTAGTTTTAATGTGAATATTGAAATTGATGGAAACAGAATTGAATGTGTGGACAATATAAAGTACCTAGGTGTTATCATTGATAGGGAACTTAATTTTAAAGAACATGTGGCTTATGTGTGCAAAAAGGTGTCAAAAAAGACGTACTAGAAACAATTTATCTTTGAATGATTTGATACATGTGTACAATGTAATTGTGAAACCCCGTTTTGAATTCTGTCCAACGGTGTTATTTCTTGTCATTGGAGAAATGGTTGAAAGAATGCAAAAATTGCAAAATAGGGCCATGCGTATTATACTAAGATGTAATAGGTATACACCTGTGAGATGGATGCTGAATACTTTGAAGTGGATGACCGTGAAGCAGAGAATAATATTTAATGTTCTTTTGTATGTCTTTAAGATGAAATATGGAATGTTGCCTGATTATCTAAGAAGTAATTTAAGATTTGTGGGTGAGGTCCAACCATATAGATTGGGAAGTATGAATGATTTTAGGATTGAAAGATGTAGAACTTCTAGATGTCAGAATTCTCTTTTTTATAAGGGTTTACAAATGTTTAATAGTATGCCAAGTATGATAAAAAGTGAATCAAATTTGAATAGATTTAAGACTATGTTAGTAGAATATATAAAATTAAATTTTTAGAAAGCGAAGTACTGCTTATGTCTAAGAGTGAATGATATTTGGAAACAAAAAGAATGTATGATTGCGTTGTGTGGCATAAATATCTGCAAATAAATGTAATTCGAATTTTACGAATCTGGTTCCAACGTTTGTCACACATCTAGGAATTGCCCAATTCTCTAAATGATCAACATCTCTTTTGCATGAAGTCCATACTGCTAATAGTTCTTTAGATAGTGGTTCATCCCACGTTTGTTTGGTTCTCCACAGTTCTTGGAACAGTATTTTTAACCGCATCAGAAAGGGTCCTAGGTAACCCAAAGGATCATAAAATCGAGCTAGAACCTGTAGGACCGTCCGTTTAGTGGGTATATCGTTCAAAACTGCCTTAACTGGTCCAATATCAACTTGAAGTTCATCTGTTTGCGTATGCCATATGAGTCCGAGTACCTTCTATACTATAGGAGGGCTGGAAAATTGGCGGCGAACATTTTTATCGTTTGAATTCCATTTACGTAACGTCAGGGAAGCATTTTGTAGAATCTTGGTGACTTCTTCATGTAATTTAATAGCGGCCTGAACGTCATCGGTTGAGCAGACGAGGTCATCGACATAAAAACATTGACTTAGAACTGCAGCGGTGTCAGGGTATCTGGCCGTTTCATAGCTAAAATGCTTTTGTAAAGTTATATTTAACATAAATGGACTGCATGTCACTCTGAACGTAACTCTATTCATACGATACGTTGCAATTTTTGGCAAAGTCTCAGTGTTAGTAATGGGACTCGCGTATCAAAAAAATCTATGCGTGTCACGTTCACTTTCACTCAGCACAAGTTGCAAGAAAGCAAACCGATGGCACCTCTTCTAAAATTTAGCAAAATTCTGAAAATGTCTGGCAATAAACTTTGACCCGGGGATAATAAATCATTAATAGATGGATTAAGTCCTTCGAGAGCGGAGGCGTCAAATGCAATTCGGAGCCGAGTGGTGGTAGATTCTTCTCTATAAACTAGTATGTGCGGCAAATAATACTTAATGTCGAGTGGTTATTGTTTCTTCTTCATATTCACTTTTAATACCGATTAGTTGTAAGTCCCATAGGGATTGAGGATCTAATTCTTCCATTGCATAGGTGTAAAGGGTATATCCAACATTACTTTCTTTAGCAGGTATACGAGCGGAGCCTTGTATTGTCCAACCGAATACTGATTCCACTGCTGTTAATGAACCTTCCAAACGCTTGATATTTCCGGTAACAAAATTCCAATACCTGTCAGCTCCTATAAGAATTGAAAGACCTGCAATGGCATCAGGGTTATTTATTTTCGAGTCTGCTAAATTTAAATTAGGAAAATCATCTTGCGGTGGCACTGGTACAACATCTAAACAAATTTCGGGAACAACTATCGCAATTAAGGCGAACATTTCATTCGTATGTAGACTTCAGCAAAACACGAACAACATTGCATAAGCTTGACGGCACTGGCTCTGAACTTCCGAAGGGAATGACACTTAAACGTTTCACCCCGATAGACGGTAAATTTAAACTGTTTGCAAATCTTTCCGTTACATACGAGAGCTGGCTACCACCATCTAGAATATTGCGGCAAACCACCTTATTGCCTTTGTTCTTATTCATAGCAAAAACGCATGCGGTTTGGAGATAAACGTCAGTAACCTTTCGAGTGCATACAGACCCAGAGCAGAGACTCGTAGAATTTTCTGGGTTTTCTACGTTGTTTACCGGCGAAGTTGACGCGGATGTTCTTTCTAAGTTTTTGGGTTTGTAATTAGGATTACAAACACAACTGGCGTGGCGGCCATTACATTTTCTGCAAGAGTTATGCGGACCTTACAATTTTTTGCACTATGCCCACGTTTACAGCACTTAAAATACCGACCATCCTTTTGTAACATTGATTTCTTTTCCATAACGGACGTCGCACTATCGCACTCTTTGGTTTCGTGTTCGCAAGACTTGCATATAAAACAACAGTTGTCGCTTATGCCAACATGTAATCCAACGGCTGTCCGTGGTGGTGTGCGTCTTACCGTCGTTTCGTTGCTTGTATTGGTTTTGGCTTCGCCCGTCTTTTCCATATTCTACTTCTCTTTTTAGGAACTTAAGGAGGTCCTCTACTCTCAAGGCCTTAAATTGAGACGTTTTTTGGAGAATAAATTGCGAAGGATCTACTGTATACATTTAAAAAAATTTCTTTTTATTTCGACGATACATGTTTTGACTTTTCAATTTTAAGTGCGGAACACAATGTGGTGCTGGCGCTCGTAGCTGGCGCGGTAGAAAGACCTGTCAAAAGTTAAAAATATGGAAATTAGAGATGGCGGTCCAATGTGTAGCTGGCGCTGTAGCGCAAGGTTCAATATTTTTAATTTTTGGCGCGCGCCAAATTTGACATTTCCGAGTTAGCTACAGCGCCAGCTATGAGCGCCAGCGCCACATTGTGTTCCAGCCTTTACTTTTGAAGATAAAAAAAAAATAACTCTCGCGACCTTGAAACGTCATTGATGACATTGATGTCGAAACTGCATGGGTCCCGCTTAAGCAAAGCTGTGGCCAATTGGGTAATCTGTAATCCGAAAATTTATATTCTTTCATCATAGTTACGTTGGCTATGTTTTGCGCAGGCATATTTTTTTATTTTGCAATTTGTAAATGTTATGCAACAATTTGTAAAAATTTCCAATTTTTACGTAATATTTTGACCTATTAGAGGCTATAAAAATGGAACAAAATAAAATTTTGCAAATCTTACTCGGGAAAACAGCGGTGAGAAGTCTTACTCGGCAGCTAAAAAAGCACTACTTTCGGGAAAACGCGTTTAATGATAAATTACGGTGTATAACTTGATTGTAGTAACTTCGAGTTAATCTGCTATACCGGGGCCGTAGAGTTATCCTTCATCATCACGTTGATGTTCTTGGTTGTCCACATTCTTCTCAAGAACGGACCGGTAAATTCTTTCCCTCCCTAAAGGAGTTTGCATCGGATTTATTTGGTATCGATTGAAACTGTTCCCAGAACGAGATCCATTCTTTAAAATTTCCTGAAAATTTTCTTAGTTGAAGCTTTGATAGATGCAACGTGCTCGATTTAGGAACCGGTGGAGGTATAAATGACATAATTGGTGCGGTATTATTTTCTCTTGAAAAAGTTGTATAGTTTTTAAGCGTTGATTGATAAGAGATATAGCGGTAATTGCTTTATCGTTGTACTCTGCTGTAGATTCTTCTTCTTTTTCGAAGTCCTCAACCTTAATAATATTTCGTTCGGTTTCAATTTCAGTGGTAGACTACCTTTATTTGCATTATGAATTCGTTTCCTCTATTCCTTGTATAACTGTAACATTCATTGTTCGTACGAAAATTTTGAGCTATATCGAAAATAAGAGTGTCTACTCAACTACAATATTAATTTACAGCTATTAAAATTCCTCAGTTTTTTCTACATTTGCTTCTTCAAGGGACAAGTGTTAACCCCGAAGCAAAATCGAAAACACCCAGTTATTGCTTTATAGCGTTTTCGATGGGACTTCAGTGCGAACCGAGTTTCCATTTTTTCTAGCAGTGTCGCTTTCAAAACATGTTCGATGGGACTTTTGACAGCAAAACTGCTCGACGCAGTAGACCACCGATTTCCCCTTCTTGGAACTGCGATTTGGTTTCAGTTGGGTGTTTTCGAGCTTGCTTCGGAGTTAACTCCGGAGACAATTAATGTCAATTTCGTGTTCTCATGACTCCGGGGCAATCAAACTCGTGCTTT
Organism: Leptarthrus brevirostris; assembly: GCA_964036015.1. Taxonomy (NCBI): domain Eukaryota; kingdom Metazoa; phylum Arthropoda; class Insecta; order Diptera; family Asilidae; genus Leptarthrus; species Leptarthrus brevirostris. Next base: position 47,957,461 of record OZ038373.1, read on the forward strand.
AGTTTGCTACCTAATGTCCCCGATGCTAGCACCGATGGTCCCTGCTAATGAGCAGGGGCACTCATGATCCCGAAGGAAATGACATATAAACAAGAAGAAGCACATGCGATTAATTGAAGAAAACGTTCGGCATAATTCGTTTGACAAATTTATTTTGATAATTTTGCATTTTACTGCTTGAAAAGTCAAATAAATGCAGGCGAGGTAATAATTTTTTTATTAAAAGCAACAAATAAGCATAGAAATGTACTGAATATTTTTAGGTATATCAGTCATATTCGAGTTTGACGTTTCTTGACTCCGTCAAACAAAAACACGAACCGTGACCCTCGGAGTCAGGAGCTGTGTTGGAAGCAATTCACGCGGTTCTGACAAGTCCCTAATATCCCCGGAGTCATGCTTCGGTAGCAAACTCGAAAACACCCAGTGGAGTCAGTTTTACAACTACAAACGTGAAATGTTTTGACAGTTCGAATTGTCAGACGGTTTTTTAGTGGTTTACAAGTTGGTTTGTTGACCAGCTTTGCTTAAAATGTTATCCAAGCTATATATGTAATTATATATAATAATGTTTTATAATATATATTCGCTGTCGATTATTTGAAATTTTTTTTATTGGTGCGCACCCATTAACAAAGTCGGATAGAAATGGTTCATTGATCAGTGCGCCACTACAAGAAAATGTCAGAAACAGTGCTAGAAAACGCTATTAGTTTTTGTCCACGACTACTCAAACTTGTTCAAGTACTCTTGGTATTTGGTAATTTCTCCTATTTAACATTTTTACTCAGAATATTTCAGATAAAAACTACGTGAACAGACCTATTATTATTATCTTAAAACAAAAATGTCAGTCAGTTGTCAGTGTACAATGGATTCTGGTTTTGCTACTGGGAGTGGAACAGACCTCTGCGCTGCTATTTTATTTCCTGCTCTTTTTGGCTCCGAGCCGAGATCTACGCTACTCGGAGTGACGGTAAAGAACAGACCTATTGAGTGCTTCATGTTATGAATTGTCAGTTGACATTTCTCATTCTTGGCACTGAAAAGAACTCTGCGTTCCTCAACTCAGTGAAGTGCTTAGAAGAGAAAGCGAAAGGAAGTGCACCATGCTCAAAAAGTTCCCAAGTTGTCCTTATGGACAGCTCTGAGTGATTGATGACACATTCAACATCATTTATTGTATGGATGAAAATTAATGGACCGAGGTGACTGCCCTGGGGGACTCCGGAACGAGCTACGATAGGGTTAGAAATGGATGAGCTGAAAAAAACATTGTACCGACGGTTGTTGAGGTAGGATTGAATCCAGGAGATGAATCGGGAGGGGAAGCCTAGGCGATCAAGTTTAAACAAGATAACATTATGGGAGATTTTGTCGAAGGCTTTACTAAAATCGGTGGCGATAACATCAACATCTTTACCGTTTTCCAGGGCACATAGAGTTTTGGAGACGAAGTCAGTAAGGTTGGTGGTTGTAGATCTTCCTTTGAGGAAGCCATGCTGGGTGAGAGAGAAGATAGACTTACAGTGGAAGAACATGGAATCATAGACCAATTTTTCGAATAGTTTAGGTATGGATGATAATTTAGCGATGGGTCTGTAGTTGGACACATCGTTCTTGCAACCTTTTTTGAATATGGGAATAATATAGTAGTTTTTCCATAATTGAGAGAAAACCCCTTGAGTGACCGAGAGGCGGAAAAGCAAGGTGAGGGGTTGAATTAGATGCCTGGCACACTTTTTCAGAACGATGGTCGGAATGCCGTCAGGACCTGGGTTGAAGTCGTCCCCAAGCCCGTTGATACTGGCGGCGATTAGTTCGGGATCAAGGTCGAAAGACGTAAACGACGTTTGAGTGCGTTTGTCCAAGAATGAAAAGTAGTTAAGCTCAATTTGTAGGGAATTGTCGCTGAAAGATTTACTGAAGAAGTGTGCAAAGAGGTTGGCGATAACCTTAGGATCAGACGAAGAGGTATTCTCAAGTTTTAGGGTAGAGGGGTAACCATTGGATTTCTTCTTGGAAATAATAAAGTTATGAAAACGCTTGGGGTCGGATATGAGGCTAGTTTTCATCCGTTGGAGGTACTCATGGTAGAGGGTATCATAACGTTCAGAAAAAGAGGTGTAAGCAGACAAGTAGGAAGAATAGTCAGATTCAGTCTGGGTCGGAAGAAAAGTTTGCCAACGTTTATTTCTCCTGTTGCGGAGAGAGCGTAATTCTTTGTCGTACCAAACGGGGGAGGAGGAGCAGTTTTTACGAGGAAGAAGAGGGATAGATTGTGTTAGACAAGCGTGTATTTCCGAATAAAACGCCTCTACAGCAACGTCTATTGGAAGAAGTTGAGGGATAGTGCCAATGTTGGAGTTGAGGAGCAAGTGATTTAATTTTTCAAAGTCGCCTTTACGAAAATTGAAGGAAAGAGAAGACTCGGAGCTTGAAAGGGCGTGAGGGTGTTCGTAGGAGAAAACGAGGAACAGGGGAGGATGGTGACGATCGAGGGAGGAGAGGAGATGGTTGCTTTCCGCGACAGCCGAGTTAACTGGGTCTGAAGAAAAGATTAAGTCTAATTGTCTGTCCAGAAAGTTCCTGACTCCATTTATTTGAAAGAGACCAGAAACAGAGAGCTGATCGGTAAAAAAGGCTGTGAAAAAACGATAAATGAAAGACGCCCGGTTTGAAAATTCAGAAAACTTTATTCCACGGACAAGTTGATATTTCGAGCGGTACAATGGAACTAACTCTTAAAGTATAAAGTACAAATTCAAGCACGGATAAACTGTAAATTCATATCATTGAATACAATACAATGTTTTACAATACAATAGCAAGTAAATTATCGCTACAATACAAGTAAACTTCTTGGCTTTCTGTGTGTTTGTTAAGAAGCTGGTGTTAAAGGACACAAATCTGATGGATCTTCCGTCATATATGTAAGTGGCCGTGAGGTGATTACGTTTCCGCCTCTGCTAAGAGCATTTGTAGTTGTTCAACATTAAGTACTGATCTTTCAATTGTGGCCTTTAGTACGGTTTTGACACATTTAATAAGCCTCTCCCAAAATCCGCCCCACCATGGGGCTCTTTCGACTATAAATTTCCATTTAATTTTTCGGCTGGAAAGAAAAGTACTTACATTTTTTGCTGTTAATAAATTTACTTAAGTTAGACAACTCCTTTGAAGCGCGTTGGAAGGTCTTAGCGTTATCTGAGTAAATGACTGAAGGAACTCCACGCCGAGCAATAAATCTACGAAGCGCATTCAAACAATTCTCAGCAGTCATATCCGGAACCAACTCAAGATGAATAGTAGTGCCACAGGTCGATAACAAAATGTAGATTTTTCTTGAACCTTCTTCGTTCGGTTGCGTTACATACAGAGGGCCAGCAAAGTCAATTCCAGTTGTAGAAAATGGCCTAGTACCAATCATTCTATCCGGCGGTAATGGCGCAGTGGGTGCGAAGCGGGCTTAGAATAAAGACGCTTACATACAATACATCCTTTTATAACTTGTTTAATAAGCGGTCTACCTTTACAAATCCAATACTTTTTTCTAATATGGGCGAGAACGGTATTAACTCCACTATGCATCATTTGGGCATGAAGCTCTGCAATAATAAGTTTACTAATTTACGCACAACGAGGAAGAATGATTGGATGTAAAACACTATAAGGTGCATCGAAAAACTGAAGTCGCCCGCTCACTCGAACAATGCCCTTATCGTCTAAAATTGGCTTAAGAGTATATAAAGGAGAAGATCCAGGCATAGAACGATTGTTTAATAGGGCGTCAATTTCAACGCCATATTCCGTTTTTTGGAAGAACTTAATCCAGTACTCTTCGGCTTTACTTATTTCTTCCGTCGTAGGAAACTCAGAATTTGATACAGTTTTCTTTTGTGAACGAAGGCAATTACTGTAATCTTCACAATTTAGAAGCGGTTCTCTGCAGACTATGGACGGATCACTGACCTCCATGAGAAAGGATGTTACCTAGCATGGAACTTGTAGTGTGCTGTTGTCCATAGGCCAATTACTAACGTCGCGTCTGAGCCAATCTGGTCCATTCAGTCATAAGGAGTTTTCAACAAATTCTTTAGCTTTAATCCCCCTTGTCAAGAAGTCCGCAGGATTGCTAATTCCTAAGCAATGATTCCATTTTGATATTTCCGTAAGTTGTCTTATTTCCTCCACTCTATTCGACACGTAAGGGTTCCATCTTTTACCTTCACTCTTTATCCAGTAAAGTGCTATCTGGGAGTCTGACCATAGATTGTACTCATTTATATATATTTTTAGAGATTTTTTAAGATAAACGAGAAGCCGAGCGCCAATCAAAGCAGCGGTAAGCTCTAAACGTGGTAAAGTGAGCTCTTTACTTCCTCCTTCTTTAAGTGGAGCAACACGACTCTTTGCACAGAGGAACTTAACAGTAACAACTCGATCTCTGTTCACGGCTCGCAGATAAGCTACAGCTCCATAACCCTTTGGACTAGCCTCTGTAAAAACGTGCAGTTGTACGTTAATAAGTTCACCGCCACCAATTGCATTTCTGGGTAACGATATTTCTTTTAAGAAGGCTAAATCTCAGCAGCATCGATTCCATTCGTTCAAGAGATCTACTGGAAGGGCACCGTCCCAGTCTATACCAAGTTTCCAGCATTCCTGAAATAAGAGCTTCAGGCGAATAATATATGGACCTAAGGAACCAATCGGATCGAAGAATCTCGAAAGAGCACTGAGAATGTTGCGTTTGGTTCCAATAGGATGCGAACCTATAAAATCTTCTACAGCATCAATATCAACACCAAGCTCATCAATGCAAACATACCAGCGAACTCCCAAGACTTTCTGAACAACAGGACGATTATCTGTCAAACTGAATTGCTGGCGAACTTTATCAGAATTGCAATTCCACTTTCTCAATTTCATTGATGCTTTACTCATTACGTCAGTTGATTCTCGATACAGTTTAATTGCTTTATCTTCAGAGCTGATGCCGCAAACTAAATCGTCCATGTAAATACTTTCCCGTAAAATAGCACAAGTCTCCGGGTAATGTAAACTTTCTACCTTCAGATGTTTTTGAATTGTGGCACCTAGCAAAAAAGGACTACACGTTACACCAAACGTTAACCTCGTCATACGATAAGCTTGCACAGCTGGCATTCCTTCGCCATCCAAATCCTTTACAAACCAGTAAAAGCGATGAGAGTCACGATCCTCTTAATTTAGCGATATTTGCAGGAAAGCTTTCTCAATATCCGAGATAATACCAAAAGCACCCATGCGAAAATTCAATAAAACCTTTAGAATATCAGGCAGAAAATTTTGTCCAGCATATAAATTGTCATTTAAGGAAAGCTTACCTGGAGCATGAGCAGATGCATCAAAGGCAATACGAATTGTACTAGTCTCTTTATCTTCGCGGTAAACTGGCCGATGAGGCATATAATACACTCGTTCACCTAAGTTTTCATTAGGTACTATCTGAGCAAACCCAGTGTCAATAAACTCTCGCATTGCTCTACCATATTCAAATAATTTGGCAGGCTCTTTTGATAAGCGAGTCACTAACGATCTCAATCTATTAAAAGTGCCAATTCGATTACTGTCAAGTATAATTTGACGACTTTTCCATGGCAACGACGCTACGTAACGATCTTTTCCTTTGCTAACACAGCTCTTAAAATGCTCCTGCATCACGTCTTCCGACTGGTCCACTTCCGTTTTAATGCCTAGAATGTCTAAGTCCCAAAATGAGCTGAACTTGGCTTCTTCGATCGTGCACAGAGATAAATTACTCATCGCCACACCAGACTCTGCTAAAAGCAGCGAAGCAGAAGACGGACCTTGCAAGGTCCATCCCAAAGTAGTATTCACTGCTGTTAAATTAGCCGAAAGTCTTTTAATTTCTCCGGTCGCGAATAGCCAGTAATTGTCCGCACCAATTAACATTGATATTCCTTCTTCGGGTTGTGTATTTATAGGGCGCACGTCAGCTAAAACTATGTCCTTCAATTTAGAGTCATTTGCGTTAGGTATAGGTATCATATCAAGGCAAATCTCTGGCACTACTATAGCCTCAACCAACATAGCGCGTTGATCATGTTGACTTCGTACCAACACCTTTACTCGATTAAATATTCTCACCGGCTTTTGGGTCGCACATCCAAAAGGAATGACACTTAATTTCTTTATTCCAACAGTAGGCAATTCCAACTTCTTAGCTACGCTTTCTCTAATAAAAGTCATTTGACTCCCACCATCTAAAATGACACGACAATACGAGGTAGCCATTGAGCTCGATGCAGACAAAAAAACACATGCAGTTTGCAAATATACTTCTGAAATGATGTCATTTGAAGGTGTGCACAAATTTAATGTACTATGTGAAACATCGTTAACGGTGAAACTTGGGGAATTTACACTCATAGAGGCTTGAACTGACTGTCGATATTTGGGATCACACATTGAAGTTACATGATGTCCCTTGCATACTTTGCAAAACAAACGGCGATTCTTGCACACATTTGCATTATGGCCCAACTTAGTACAACGAAAGCACCTGTTAGCATGCTTTAAAATCTCTTTCTTTTGGTTAAGTGTAAGAGCACTATCGCAATTTTGAGTGGTATGTCGAGACGAATTACAAAATACACACGAATCGTTTGAATGCGTAGTTAATAATCCGGCTGCAGTACTAAACCTTTTGCTTGTGGATGTAGTAGATCGATTTTGTTTATCTTCGGTAGCTGTTTCCTGGGATTGCACTTCTCTCTTAAGAAATTTTAAAAGAGCGTTAACACTTTTATCACCTTGGAAAATACACGAGTTACCACTGTCATCTGATGTTGACGCAACGCTCTCCTCGCTTTCAGGCAAGTCATGTTGAAAGCTATGAAAATCCACTCTCAGTTCGCTTGGTAAACATTTTAAAATGATCGATTTCAACACGATCGAGTACTGGTCTACTGAAACTCCTAATGCTGTCAGTGAGCGTGTTGAGCCCATTACTGTATTGTATAGTCGCCTTAATCCCGCTATGTCTGCCTTTGTATGCACTGGAGCAGTAGACATTAGCTGGTTCATTGTTCTGTCTATTAACTTCGCGGTGTTTCCATACTCTTCTAGCAACAAAGCGATAGCACCGTCATAGCACGTCGCGCTCGGTGTAAAACCGATGATAGCTTCTGCCGCTTTTCCTACTAAAGACGAATGGAGGTAATTAAATTTATCACTTGCGCTTAAAGTTGGATTTTCATGAACCGATGAACGAAACTGTTCCCAAAAGGGCAACCATTCCTTGCTGTCTCCCGAAAATTTGCGTAAATTAAATTTAGGTAATTTTACAGCAATGCACTTATCACGAGGAGGGTTAGATTGCACCGTGTCGGACATATCCAAGGTCGATTTATTTAAAATCTGCCGCACTTTAGCAAGCCTTTGATTCAGTCTAGCGATAATACTGGTAGCCTTGTCTTCATACCCCATTACAGATTCAAACTCCTTAGCATTCTGTCTTTACTTGCCGTCGAATTTCATCGTTGGCCTTATTGAGACCTTCTTGAACGTTATTAATCCTCTGTAAGAAAATGAATAGATCCTCCTCAAGAGAGTCCAAGCTATCTATATTTTCGGGGTTAGGTTTCGAAGTCGGCGAATTTAGATAATCCGCGGCACTATTAGCTAAGCGCGTTAAGTGCGAACGATACGCGGCACGACTAGCCGATTCCATTTAAAAATTCGATTTAATCTTGTCTAATTATTTCGTCCCACCTTTATTTCGTCCCGGGTTTCGGCACCATGTGAAAAAACGATAAATGAAAGACGCCCGGTTTGAAAATTCAGAAAACTTTACTCCACGGACAAGTTGATATTTCGAGCGGTACAATGGAACTAACTCTTAAAGTATAAAGTAAAAATTCAAGCACGGATAAACTGTAAATTCATATCATTGAATACAATACAATGTTTTACAATACAATATTCTTGGCTTTCTGTGTGTTTTTTCTACAAAGGCTTCTTTGGCCGAAGATGCGTTAAGGGGGACAAAGTGAGAACAGTCCTCAGACAATGACCATTGAATACGGGGGAGATTAAAGTCACCCAATAAAATAAATTCATCGGAGGCGTTAGCGTTCTCAAGCAGGGTGTCGATCGCTTCAATTATGGGCTCGTTGGCATCTAGAGGTTGAGAGGGACGAATATAACAACAAATAATGTACACAAGACCCTTATTTAGTGCTAATTTGATAAATACAAATTCTGATATTGTAGAGTTGGAGGTCTTAAGCAGGGTGGCGTCATAACGGTTGTGAGCAGCTATCAGAACCCCGCGACCTGGTGGATCATTGGTGCCTACACAACCGTCGACACGGAAAATGGTATAGTTTGGAGGAAATAGTTCGTTGTCGAGAATTCCTGGTGTTAGATTGGTTTCAGTTAAGGGGACATTTACATCAAAAAATTCCTTTTTTTTTATTGGCTTAATCGATGGATATATCGATCAAAAATAATGTGCCGAAATTCCAAATTGATATCTTGAGTAGTTTCCGAGTTACAGGTCATTAAAGAGGCGTGCCTCCCGTCGCTTTCTAAGCAGTCGAAAGTCGACTGAAATGTTTAAGGTCAAATATCTCAGCTTGTCACATTTTTTCCTCTCGGCAGCGTTTCTGAGCAAACGGCTACTGCGATTTTTCACAAAAGCGTTATAATTATTCATTTGATATGTCATTGTGGTATAGGCCTTAAATTTTTTATTTTGATTGTTTTTTTCAAAAGTTAATAAAAAAATAGTACCAAAAAAATGACCAAAAAACGAGGTTTTTTTTCAAATGGCCGCCATTTTGTTTTTTATTGGAATTTTGGCTTGCCAAACGTCTATACCACGCATTATGGTATAAACTTTAAAAAAATGTTGACTTTTTTGTTTTTAGGTCACGTGTGTACCCAGGAAATCTGCCGAGAACACGACGTGTCCGCCGAGAACGGCAATCTTTGATGGCGCGGAGGGGGGGTTGGACTTGGGGGGGGGATGAATCGGCGACGTAGCAAATGTTACTTAAAAAATGTACAAAAAGAATAAAAAAAAGTTCAATTGATTAGCATTGTTCATTCACGAGATATACAGTCTCAAAAAAAGCATGAAATTTTGGTCCAACTGATGTAAATGTCCCCTTAAGGCAAAGATATCGTGCGGGAATTTGTGGGAGTTAAGAAAAATATTGGATGTTTTTGTGCGAAGTCCTCTTACGTTCTGGTAATAGACTGACAAGCTGCTGGGTTGGGGGGGGGGGGGGGTTAGGAGCGAAAGTAGTTTAAGGAGCCGTTGCGACTTTTTTGGAGATGGGAAATGCGGGGAGAACTGACGTACGCAGCATAGGTGGATAGATCTTCTGAAATCTTATGGGAAGGGATATTGAATGATTCATGGTACTTAGTGAAAAGTTGGTGTAAGACGGTTGAGTCGGTGGGTAGGCCTTCTTGGTGTATACTTAACATGACGTTGGTGCTGGTTTTACCATCAATACAGACGGAATTCGGTTTGTCGTGCAGATAAGCTAGAAATAGACGAACGTTTTCATAAATTCGGCGGTCCCGTAAACGGGACAAGAGGTATCATCCATCGTTGTTATCCGCAGAGCGCAAAGTCAATTTAACTGTAGGTGGAATTAGGAGATCGATAAATGAGTGATGTTGGGATGAAGTAGTTTTGGTTAGCGGAAGGGGCGAATTAGTAGAGGTTGAAGTAGTTTGAGATGGGGCGATAGTGAAGGAGGATGATGGCTTGTAATTAGGTGGGCATGCGGAGGAAGTAGCGGGAGCCAGGTTTGCTGTATACAGTGGAGGGGCGGGACAGACGGAAATCGAAGCAGAGGTGGTGGGGTGGTCGGAAAATGATGGCTTGTGGTTAGGTTAGGACACACGGAAGAAAATGGGAGTGCATGGTTAGGTGGATGCGCTGGATATACAGAGCTCAAAACAGTGGTGGTAGGGTTGACGGCTGGGATGGACGTGTTCGAGGGCTTCCGTGTAAGTGGAAGCGAGGGGTTAAGGGTGTGAGAATATATAAAGTTAGGATACTTGACTGGGGTACTTAGATTGAAGTTTGGAAATACTCCCATTTTGAGCTGCCAATTGGAGTTAGAATCACTAGGTTTAGGGCTAAAGGTGAGAGGTGCGGAAGAGTGATGAGAGATTATGTTATTAATAGTGCTAATGTTCTTACGATTAGGCTGAATACTAAATTTAGGTATGGGAGAAGAACGTTTGGAATTACCTTTGGGATAGTAAGTAGGATTTGGTTTATTAGTATTTAATTTAGGGTTAGATGCAGAGGGCTTAGGGTTTAACTTAACATACTTCCTAGTCCACTTGGAAATTTCGATAGTCCCGAGAGTGAAGATTTTGCTGGAGGGGTTATTGATGAGCCACACATATTTGTTCGGGATGAAGATATTGAAGTTGCTGAATTTCCTTGCGTCCAAGACTAACTTCAGGCAGCTAACGGGGATGGATGCAAAATCCCGGGAAAAAAGATTTGTACTCAGGAAACGTTGGCTTTATGCGGGGCACTCTTAAGAAGGAATGGAGTATGGTCGCTTGATGAAGATGAGTATTTACTGCCTAGTCTTTTTAGTCTTTGTTCCCATTCCGATACAGTCCAGGTGGTGCCAAATTTTTTAACCGTAGATGCGGTGGAAGTGGACTGGGATGACACTGGTGGACAGACATTGATTATAACACCAGCACCCGTCGCCATGTCGGGCTCGACCGGACCAACAGTAGCATCAACATCTGGAGCAGGCTGCACCAAGGAGGAATGCGGGTTTGTAGGAACCAATTTCTCGGTTGATCGAGGTGCAGCTGCAGATGAGGAATCCCGGAGAGTGGGACAGTTCCTATTCGGAGATGTAGTTCCTGAAGAAGCAGTGTCTAAACCAGAAGTAGCTATGGCGTCAGGCAGATGAGAAGAAGAAGAGCATTTTGAAGTTAAACTCCTGACATCAGAGGCAACTGAGCCAATGAGTTCAAAGTTTCTCCCAATGGCTGTAGAGCCTGAATCTAGGTCCTGCTTGATGTGCCGGACACCGCGCCGAATGTCATCTATGACAGGTATTATTGACTCAGCAGATTAGCCGATGAAGGGCGATGGTGAACCAGACGCAGTTTGCATTATGCGGAGGTCAACTGTGTCAATGTAAACAAACAACTGAACCGCACAAAAAAAGGTCACTGAGAAATAAGTGAACACGCAGAAACTGTGTAGGGTAAGTTTAATGATTAAATTAAAGGTAAATTAATGATTATTTGCTGAGATATGCACAAAACACAAGTATTGCAGAAAACTTGGACAAGGTGTGGAGCGATCACGCAACGCGTCCGCGTGAATAGTGTCCATTGGAATCCTTTCCCACTCATTATTCAACGCGTCAAGTAGCTCTGCTTTTGAAGACAAGGATTTTCCCGATTTCCCCGGCTCTTCAGAATGCCCCGTAGATTTTCTATGAGATTCAAGTCAGGGGATTGGGCCACTCCATCACATAAACTTTTTTGTCATTTAAACACTTTTTGACAATCTTTAATGCGTCGTTGTCGTGCTGAAAAACCAAACGGAGTGAAATGTTTTCTTCGGCATATGATAACATCGCATCTAGTATATCTCTATACTGGAAATGATCTACAATTCCCTTAACAACCCTGACCTGAAAAACACCCCATATCATGACCCCGCCGCCTCCATGCTTTTTTGATTCTGGTGATAACATGTTCTCTATACAGGCGAGTATTTTTCTCTCTTCGAACATGAAGAATCCCGTCCGAGAATTTTATGTTCATTTTACTCTTACCGTTGAAGAGTACCGTTTTCCACTTAAATATTTGTCATCCCAAATGATCTCCAGCAAATTTTAGTCTAAAATCAAATTAAGAAATAATGCCTGCAGTTAATTAAAAAACTATAAAAAAGTTTACCTCTTTTGGCGATGTTTAAAAGAAAGAATGGACCTTTTGGCAGGCCTATAAACACTCAGGCGTACTGTACTCGAATCAATAGGTTAATTAAGCTATTCTACAATTTCTTTTGAGGATATAAAAGGGTCCTTTTTACTGGTTCTTTTAATTAATCGGTCAGTGTCTTCATCCGTTTATCAAAGTTGAGTAGAGGTAATTCAAGGACTTCGATAATATTTTATCGGTTCCATTATTGGTACGCAGGTTGCTACTTAAGTTTTGAGATATGGCAACACCAGCGTGAATATGTCAAATCTGACATTGTCATCGTAAAGTTTGACATTTTTAATGGTAATCGTACTCAGAACGTTTTGTCATACGAGTGCTATTTGTGCTGTTTGACATTTTTGACGCTTGACGTTTTAAAAAAATTTTTTTGACAAAAGTTGTTCACGTTTACGCAAAGAATACGAATTTAAATTAAAAAATATGGGTTCCTATTTAAGTTTTTTATGGATCCAGACAAGGTATCCGCGATCGTGGAGTATCCCATCCCGAAGACCGTACTCCTAGTACGTCGCTTCTTGGGTATAGCGGGATGGTACCGAAAGTTCATCGTGAACTACGCTGCGGTAACATCGCCGATCACGGACACCTTAAGGTAGAGTGGTAAGTTCACCTGGACCGCTGAAGTCAAAGATGCATTCGTAGCACTCAAGCACAGGCTAACAACAGCCCCATTGCTCATCAGTCCTGATTTCCGCAAACCCTTCGTCAAGAGCGGGCATATGTCAACAACTGCCAGACTTGTGAGGAAAATAAAGCCCCAAACACGCCGCTTCGTCCACCCATGGGAACACAACCCAACGCAGAACGCGCTTGGCAACGCCTATATATGGATTTCCTTACTTCCTATCCCAGATCCAGGAAAGGCAACATTTCAATACTTATTGTGTTAGACCACTACTCTAAGTGCCCCTTACTCAAGCCTCTACGGAAAGCAAGTTCCATGTTCGTCAATAACGGACCTGAATTCAAATCTTTGTGTTTCAATAACTTACTTAAGCGCTACGCACAAATATACGGCGGTCTATTCCCCACAAGCTAATGCGGCAAAACGTCTCGACGGTTCTTTATTAGCCGACATTCGCGCTTACTTACAAGGCAACCATGATCGTTGGGACGAACACCTCAGCGTGGTTGCCAGCTCTTTGCGGAGTTCGGTTCATAAGGCTGTAGGATTCTCCCCATACCAGGTCACACATCCTTCGAGCTGTATGCTCCTACGTAAACTCGGTATAGGGATAGAATCGGACCTTCAAGTGATCCGCACTAATTCGAGAAAACTTTTAAGAAGTTTAGTGGCGCTATTTAAGTCGTAGTGAGTAATCAGAAATCTTCAAAAACTGCGTTACGTAATACTTGAACGGCCCTGATTCAGTTCCTTTGGATACTAAGAAGAAGTGAAGACGAGCTGAAGGGGGCAGAGTACACACACACACACACCAAGGTCCAGTCTGCACAGCAAGACTCTCGATCGGTATTCCCTTCGTGTGGGGAAGCATCTTGGCTACTCACGTGTCTCTCATTAGGACGTCGTGCCAGTCGTGGTGAAACCACCACCGAGGTTAAGCTCAGGTTCACCGGCTGCTCTCTCATTAGGAGTACGTCTGGAGGATTTGACTTGCTGAATCGAGATGATGAACTATTCGCGCCATTCTGACCAGCCGTAATCAGTGCTGATTTGGTTGTCCATGCATATCCTTTCTTTCGCCTACATTTTTCATTTTAGCTACGAGCCCTCAGCTCTTTTTACCTGCACAAAACTGTTTTGTGCCTGATTCTATAGCATGTTTTATGGCTCGTTTTTGAAGTTGCCTTCAGCGAATTATTTCACGCCAAAGATAACGACAATGCTGACATCAATGTCGTTACATATCAGGAGCAGGGATCTCGGTGATACAATATTCTCATCAAATTTTTTTCACTTTTCGCTCCTATTATCTTAATTTCAGTTACTTTAAATTTTACTGTTCTTTTCACACTATATAATTTAGTGAGCTGAACTGTCTCATGGTTCAGACTGACTGCATCATATATACAATTTAACATAATATTAAAATCGTTGGTTGTGGTTCTGTCTTTCCCGCATGCCTATTGCACTACGACAGGATGAAACAATAATAAGCCACGTAGTTTCTTTCCCTTTCGATACTACAGAAAGACAAGTCGTCGAGACCAGGCATTTGACTTGAAACTAATTTGACCAACTATCGTCGAATTTCCCTTTTTGGCATATAATAGTCAACCTATATAAATGCTTAGTAACATCTCGTATCGTAGGAACGATTTGGTATAGCTCGAAGAAAAAGGGGCGGCGCCCCTCCCTGTGCCATCTTTTCCTTGGCACGGCCTCTCGGAAGGCCCGGTGGATCAAAATCATTGTGGAGTCTACCATCCGGGCGGCTTGCTCGGTAGATAGCCGTCCTTCTGGGATCCCGTCAATGGCTCGCCGGCCGCGTACGATGGCTTCAGACAGCCTTTCGACGTCCATTCTGGTAACATCCCATCTGGGCGGGCCCTGCAGGCGTCGCACCCGCGCTGGCACCATATCACGCACGTGGAATGTGATATATTGGTGATCGCTGGCTGTATAGTCCTCGATCACCTGCCAGTCCTGCACCCGTGCAGCCAGGAGTTCCGTCATTGTCATCGATAATTGTTTCCCTGTACCCAGGACGCCGAAAGGTGGACGTCGAACCGGTGTTTAAAACTACCGGCCCCGCCCTAGACGCGAAGTCCAGGACTCGCTCTCCGCGGGAGTCAGGCATTGTCTCCCCCCCCCCCCCCCCCCCCCACTCCATGGCCTTTGCGTTGAAGCCTCCAGCCACCACCAACTCGCCATCCATGCCGCGGACCGCATCCTCCAGGCCATCAAACTTGGCCTGGAAATCCGCTATTGGCTCGTTTGGGGTGAAGTAGCAACTGACGTATGTAACGTCCCTGCTCCTCACCCAAACGAAGCCATGGTCCGCAACACTAAAGCGTCGCAGATCCGGGACCCAGATTGCCGCGGTACCAAGGGCATCATGTTGGCTCGCTCGATTTGAACCAACAGAGCGTGGGCCGTCCTACTATGCAGGTTGCCCTGGAGGACCACAACCATTATCTTTTTTTGGACTTATCTAGGGCCTTGCGGAAGATCCCGCATTGCCTCGACCCCGCCACATGTCGCCGTGAGCCAGGCTGAATTGTCACTTCCGAGCAGAGAAACCCGCGGAGCACGTCTTGGCTTTGTGTCCCTCCTTGCCGCATCGGAAGCCAGGCATTGTCCATGGCCATTATACCCCCCCCCCCCCAGATCGGTCCTGAGGGCTGCCGTGACCTCCTTGGTCATGCAGCCGTCAGTTCTTCTGACTTTCTGGACCACTTCCGTCCAGGTGGGCGCCGCTACTTGCTCCTTCTTTTTCTTCCTAGCTTCTCCCTCCGATTGGAGCGGAGGCCTCCCCTCGTCAATGTCATCGGCGAATCCCTACGCCAGCCATTCCGACAGGAGCAGTATGCGTGCTCAGCCGCACGACTACAATTATCCAGAAACTCCTGGCAGAGACATGACCGTACCAGGAGTCTGTTACCAGCCGCCACCACGAGGAGGTTGCAGTCGAACTGCCATCAGTGTACATAGTTACGGCACGTACACTAAAGTGTTACATGTTATTCCCCTATGTACCTGAAGGCTGACGGCCAAACTCACTATATGCAAGAGAAATCAATATTCAGTTGATGGTGAAAATATCAAGCTTATGTCTTCTACCATCTGGAAAACTATATCTAGTGCTGCAAAAAGGACTGAAAACTATTTTGTTTTCTATTTATTAATGGAAAACACAGCACTCTAACATTACTGTGAGATCTTTTACACGTTTTCTTTGAATAAGTGGACTATTTGAACAGGCAGGTATTTCATTTACCGATGAAGCAACTTTCCGCAGAGGTGGCATATGTATGAGGTTTACACGTCGATAAAAGTTGGGATTGTTAAAAATCAGATTCAAGCTATTGAAAACGGAACGACTACCGACTAATCAAATGATTACAAAGGAGGTAATAAAATACGCTGCATTGTTTTATTTGTTTAGAAGCAACAATGCAACGTCTCTCACTACAATTTAATCAGGGAGGTTTAAACACGAATAGGTAACCTTAGTTAGAACACTTGTCTGTTAGAATCTGAACCTAAATGGATAAATTCCTCAACTTGTTTAAATCTGTTACGACATTATAGCTGTTTGCGTATTCTGAAAATGAACGTTTATTGTCGAAATTGAAATTACATAGGTACCTTATTTTATTATTAATAGGATAACGTGAAGTTTGTTTAAAAGAATGGGAACTATTAGAGTAGAAAAAAATGTAAGTGGGGGTGGAACCTAACTTTGTAACGCGTACACTGATTTGGATGGTTCTTTTTTTGTTGTGTAGAGTATGATACCCCATTGCTAATAGGAGAAAAAACAATTTGTATAGGGTGGGGGAACTTTCTAACGCGTGGACTGCTTTGGATAATTCTTTTTGTGTTGGGTAGAGTATGTTCCCTGGTCGATACCACGAGAACAAAAATGTTGGTGGGATGGGGGTGGAATCTAACTTTGTAATGCGTGGACCGATTTGGATGGTTATTTTGCTGTTGTATAGTGTGATCCCCCAATTGCTAATAGGAGAATAATTTGGTCCTAAGGTGGGGGAGGGGAGGGGTAGTCTAACTTCGTAACGCGTGGACCGATTTCGATGATTCTTTTTCTGTTCTCTAGAGTATGTTCCCTGATTGATACCACGGGAAAAAAATTTTGGTGTGGTGGGGGTAGGGGTTGAACCTAACTTTTTAAAGCGTGGACCGATTTGGATGGTTCTTTTTTTGTTGTACAGGATAGAAGGCACTAAAAAGTGAAAAATAAAATAGTTAAAAAAAAGTTGACCGACTTCACAAAAAGCGCTAAAAAGCATTAAATAATTTTTAATTTTATATCTATTACGACATTTTGAAGTCGATGCAAATCAAACAAACCAAAAAACAACAACAAAAGTATTTAATCGTCCTTCCTTATGATCCCGTGAGATGAACGTTCAGGTAGTTTTATGTATTATCTTCAATTGTGGTTGGGTAGTTGTTTTGTTTGTTTAATTTGCACCGACTTCAAAATGTCGTAATATGCTTTTGAAGACAGCAACATAGAATATTAAGACACATATTCTATGTTGCTGTCTTCAAAAGCATAGTGCCATCTACATGGCAGATGATATTTGTGTTAATTGAGATGTATACTGCTTTGCGAAGTTGCCAACAAAGGCGTCGGTCAGGCTTTCCGGGCGACAAATCATAGCTCACATAATAAATTTCCTCTGCATATTTCTAGCAACAGTACTTATGATAGTCTAATCAATAGTTCAAACACTTTTCCCAAAAGAAAATCTATTCCTTGCTATTAATACAGTTAGCTGAATAGCATTCACCCACTATTTGAGGCGTACTTGAGACAATTCACACCACTTATTGGTCTTCCTGAATTAATTAAAACGTCGTTCGTATTGTTTCTCTATCACTTAAACCATAAACTAAAGTCACTAATTTTGGAATCCTTCCCAATCTTTTTCGTTTCTATACTACCTCTTTTTACTGCACTTGCTTCATTTATATTTCCTTCTATAAAAGACAATTTTTTTGCACTATTTCCCGCGGCTTTCCTTGTGAAAAGCAACAAACTCGAGTGTTTCGAATCCTTATGTTCCCGAATCCAATGTAGATTAAAATGTCTTTTCTAATATACCACAATTGCAACTTTCAATCATCCCACATTTTAAAATTTTAAACAATTCAATTTTTACAAGTTGATTACCATATAGAACTCTCTCACTTGACTACTTAGTTGATTGGTTCAGTAAATTCGATGCTAGATTCTTAAATAATTTTTTTTTACCTTGTTGTTTACCTTGTTTATGTTGTTTCGTTAAGATTCTGTGGTAGATTAAATGAAGCGATAATCCGGTTAGAAGATATCAATGAGTCGGGGCTAGATCCTCTATTCGTTAACATAATTCAGTCATCATTTAAAGTACTCGGGCCATTAATTCAGTGTTCATCCATTTGATATCTGCACAAAATCGTTAATAGCACTCCCAATCCCATATCTTGCGTTTCGGCTCCACTTGTTCCACTGTTCATGAAGCTTGTTCTAAAAAATTTTTTAGAGTTCTGCCGTTCTCACAGAGTTCTCACGTTCCATAGGCCGATCGTAGTCCGATTTTCATAGTCAAAGATCGACATCACAAAACCAGTCCAAGGTATCCAAGGCGTACTAGACGTTTCGTTTGTATGGTTGTTACTAACTTTTAAAGATACATATTTCTCTGTTTTTTTTAATGTTTCGAAAAAACTGTTCTAGTGCAAAAACAAATATTAAACAAACCCTCATATGTATGTATATGTAGTAGCTTACAACGTCTCAGGACTCAATCAATAAGCCTTTATGTTTTAATTTATATTTTATTATTTTCTTTCTAGGACTGTAATTGAAACATTAAGAACTATCGATGAGCAAAGAAGATGTTTCCGTCTCATTGGAGGAGTTCTCTGCGAGCGCAAAGTAAAAGATGTATTACCGCAGCTTTTAGAAAATCATTCATTTCTTCAGAAAACAATTGGAGTTGTTTCTGAACAGTTAGAGAAGAAAGGCTTTGAAATAAACAAATTCAAGGAAAAATATAACATAAAAGTTCGTGGGCAAGAATCATCATTAGCTGAGACCATTTCCGACTGTAAAAGTACAGAAAATCAAGCTAAGATACCTGCTTTTGTTGTATAACTATTAATTTATACATTATTAAAATTATAGTTTAATGATTTATCAACTTGTTGTTTTAAAAGTGACAATTTTATTTCATGAAGTGATAACACATAAATATGGTATGTTTAATTTTTGAATGCCCATTCTTAAGGTTCCATATCCGAAGGGAGCCCTATTTTTGTGGCAACGTTGTCTGTCTAAAGGAATTGAAATATCCAATTGAAATTTACACATAATATGTAAAGCAGTGGTCCAAAAACGGAAATGGTATTTAAAATTATAAAAGCTTCATTTAATTTAATTTTCCTTGGAAGAGCTTTGCTAGCAGAGCGCAAATATATTTTTTTATAGTTTTTCTCGACGTAAAAAAAGAAACTTTTTCTCCAATTGTTTTTGGTATGTTCTAAAGCTTACATTCAATTTATGGTATGTACATTTTTATTAAAAAAAAAAAAATTAAAATTAACAAATTCATTAAATTCTAAATCTTGAGAGTTCAAGTATACGAAGAAAAGTTTTGAGCAAAAATTATCTTGTAAGTTGTAGTAAACGACGTAAAAATAATCATAACCTAACTATAGCTACACCTAAAGATAATTAAGTTTTTTATTTTTCACATCATATGAGGCTTAACTGTATTACGAAATGAGTGCAAACAATCTAATAAGGTTTATATTAAAACATAGGAGGCCAGTGAATACTCATGATACGCCAGCAAGAAAAGAAAAGGAAGCGTCAATAATATTAACAATCAAGACGAGAAAAAATAAGGGCCGAAGCAATGCCATTAGGTCGAATTTAAGGGAAGAATACATGCCACAATGCAAACTGACTTTTCAAATATGTACCGCGATATGAAGGTTGTGACGGATTGTGCACAATCTATTCATTTTTGTATGCTGCCCACTTAACAAAAGAAAAATGAATTTTCGATTAACTATCAAGTAACTTCCAAGGTACTTTATTATGGGCTAACTTTCCCTTCTTTTCTCTTGGCATTTGTTTTTATTATCGACTAAGGTAAGTAATGTCAAAAGGTTTCCTGTTTTTCTTCTGTTTTTTTTATCTATAGGAACTACAACAGTTTATGACGAAGGATGAAGAATAATAATCATATCACTAAAAAAAATTCTTTTGAATGCAGGCCCTTATACCTTCAAATATAACCTTGAACAACTCCATTAACAACTTCTTTTTCTTTTTAAAATTAAGTGCAATATTAGCTTGACGTGTTTGCCTATTCTTGGTCACTGACGCTTATACATATATAGATATAAACCTAAAAATTTTATGACTATTTTCATCTTCCTAAATATTCAGTATTATATCACACTAATCTTACTTAACTACATATGCAAGAAAAGAAATACAAAGGACATACTATATTTTTTGTGGGGCGCTCCCGCGTTAGTGGAGAACAGTTTTATCCAAGTTACAAAGGTCTTCTTCTAAATAATATGGCCTCTTGAAAACAAAATGTAATTTCTCACTTCACCTGGGTTTACAACAGTTGTTTTACTAATAGCTGACTTTTTTGATAATTATAAAGGTGACTACGAGGTTGGATTACACAAAGCTTGACGGTTAAAATGCCTGATGAGGACTTTATAGTGCAGAAATTGCTCTTGTTTTTTTCAAGGTACTTACTTTATCTGTGCGTGTAATATAGTTTCACCACAAGCACCTGGTACTAACGTGTTCTTGTGGTTGGGGTGTTGTTCCTTGCGTTGCTCCTTACTGTCGGGTCTAGTCACGAAGACAAGGGAAAAAAGAACGCCCTCTTACGTTGTTAACGGTTATAAGGAAAGAATTCATGCGCACATGCTGACATCACGTGGTAGCATGTGGACATTAATTGAACAGGGTTGTAAGTACCACTAACTTAGTTGTGACTCACAACCAAGGGAAGTGGGAAGATTAGGAGAATTACTTGGGTGAGCGTAATAGTTGCCGCGCAGGCTTAGTCAGTGACCGCAGAGGTGAGGGGCCCGCCTAGCTAGCCGTAATTAGCTCGCCGGATCGGTGTGGGATCTTGCCTCACACCCCTCGGTACACTCACCCGAACATTGTTGTGGGCACTCCCTAAAGGACCAAGGAAAACAAAAACGGGAAAGCACAACTATGTATAGCACTCATACGATGACATAGTCCCTATTAACTCGGACAGTTGCCCGGGACTAGATGTTTTTTTTTTCTTTATTTTTTTTATGGGAGCGGGGAAATGCATTTAAGCTCCTAGGGTACTAGGGTCCCCCGTGAGGCAGACTCACCTGGCCAAAGGCCAGTAATACCGGCTAAAACCCTCCTCCCCCCTCCAGGAAGACATTACTTCGTGGTGGAGTCCTTTTAAATAGCCTCCAGCAAGGCACCTAAGCCAGCAGGTGCTCCCCTGAAAGCCCCTGCCTTCTCGCCACCCCAACAAATTAGCAGGTGCTCCCATTAGGGAGCCCCATTGTTGTTTCCTTCCTTTTGGTGACGGATCCCCCTCACGAAAAAGGCAATCCTTCGCCAGTGGTCCTCCCTCTGCAGCATGACCCCGACAATATTGTCCGAGGTTATGCTGCCCGTCTCCGCCTCCAGTTCAACCCTCTCCGCCCTCCAACGAACACATTCAAAGAATGTGTGGAGGGCGGAGTCCGATAGGGAGCCGCAGTATAGACAGCACGGCCTCGACGCCTTCCCTATACGGTAAAGGCCATTCTACATTCAAAAGTTCGGCTTGGTCGTGGGCTTTGACTACGTGTTAAATGAATTGTTCTTCTACATCCCGGCTTGGTCGTGGGCGTCGGCGTGGTCGTCAGTTCCAGCTTTGAGAAATTTTAAAGCCGACGCTCAAAAAGCAGGCGAGCCAACTTAATAACCCAAATCAATGTTACCAATTCCTTCACTTGAAAATTGTTTTGACAAGTATTTCATGTAAAAAAAAGTAAAAATTGAGAATTATGTCTATATTTTGCATATTATTACTATACTTTCAGAAATAAACGATTTCAAACACAAAATGAAGTGACTTTAAAGGCCGTTCCAATCATATGTTTCCTGTCAAAAATCACGCTGAACTTTTCCAATGTAGAAATATGAGCGTTGAATTGAGCTGTGAAGCCCACGACCACGCCGACGACCAAGCCGAACTTTTGGATGTAGAATGGCCTTAAAGGAAGGCCCGGAAATGCCCGTGCCCCGTCAGCATTTGGGTGAGGTAGTCCACCTCACCCTGCTGACGGTTTAGCCAAGTGTCCAGTTGAGGAATCACTCGGGCTGTCCACCGGCCCCGCGGCTCTCCATCCCATCTTTCTTGCCAGCACGCCACGGTCCTGGCCCGAGCTACCTTCGCGGCCTCCTCCCATTACGGGTTTCTCCCGGTAGACGAACTGTCGGTCCCTGGCTAAAAGGTCAATGGGTATGACCCCCGCGACCACTAGCACCGCCGGTTCCGAGACCACTAGCACCGCTGGTTCCGAGACCGTGTGGTAGGAGCTCACAATGCGTAGCGCCGCACGGCGTTGTACCGCAAGTATACGTTTGCGGTACCTTTTCCGTAGAGCATTATGGACTCGAGGGTGCGGAGCAACAGGCACCTCTTGCTGGGTCTGGGTCCTCCAATGTTGGCCATGACCCTGATCAACGCCGCCGTCACCGCAGCCGCCTTTTCAGCCCGGCCCTTGATCTCAGCCCAGAAGGAGAGCCTACAATCGAGGCTCACCCCCAGGTATTTGATCGCGGGCCGCGTCTGAACCGACATGTCCCCTACCCGGATTCCGATCAACAGCGGGATGCGCTTCTTCGTAAGAAGGACGATCTCGGTCTTGGCAAGCGCTAACTTACCCGTCGCATTACCTGGTTGAGTCTCATTTGTGCCGCCGCGATGTCGTCAGCGTACTCAACCAGGAAAGACCCTTCAGGCATCTCCATACGAAGGATCCCGTCATACGTAGAATTCCATATGTCGGGGCCCAATATGGAGCCCTGGGTCGCCCCTGCCGAAAGATCCCTCGTTTCGATTCCCTCCGTTTCAAAGGTGAGGGTGCGATCCTTCAGGTAGTCCCTCATCATTTGTAGAAGATACCGAGGGACCCTGAAGCCCCGCTCTAGCGCCCCAAGCGCATCCCTCCCAATTACCGAGTTGAAGGCATTGCGCACATCCAAGGCGACCAGCAGGCACACCGGGCGAGAATAATAATTTCCGCATTCGGTGGCCCGGGCCGCGTCGACTACTTCCTGGATAGCATGAACCGTCGACCTCCCTTTCCGAAAGCCATACTGCCTCTCGGAGGGACTAGATGTTAGAGAGAGAGAGAGAAAGAAGAGGAACAAACTAGTTATTTACGTGTCACTTCAATTCATCATAATGCAGGCGACCCAAAAAAAATAAGTTTTAATTCGGAATATAAATATGTCTGGCGGTACAGTAACTAACTCACGCTAAGCCAAAACGTATTATTTGGAACCGATGGAACTTTAGTTGAGTATTATTATTACGAAGGGATTTCACAAAATTTTAGTTTTATTAGGACTGAAATATATTTAATTATTCGAAATTGGTTGAATAGAAAATCGTATGAATTCATATAATTTAAGGCAATTTGTCGGTTAAGAATGGGCTGATTACACTTACAATCTACCAATTGGTTTTAATATATGTCTACGTAAGGCTTCAGCATTCGTAATTCCTCTAATGACAATATATACCTAATTCAATATTCAAAGCTGTATATATTAGCATAGTATAGATTTGACTAAAAAACAATGATGTAGTACTTCACCAGCTTGCATGACTTCAATCATCTACCATCAAAATTAGTACGTACATCTACAAAAGAAATAAACGGCATAAGTGCGTTAAGCAGTTAATATTAATCGTTATAAAAATCGAAATGCAACGTAGCAACAAACCGAACGCGCCGAATAGAATCTTAAAATAAATAAAATTAAGTCGTGTTCCTTCTCATAACGGTCATAATTAAATGAGAAGTAACAACCATTAATCGCTCATTTTCAAAATGCACACTTTGAATTAAATATCTGTAGAGTAATCAAAGAAAATGTTACAATTCTACTTCACTCTGTAGATATTACAACATAATTAAAGCTTGTCTTCCGAAGGATTAAAAAAAAAGGAAAAAACAAATTTTATTCAGCAATTGGAATATATATTCAAACAGAAACTTCCCGTATTTTTGTATCTTATAATAATTGATAATATTAAAAAAAAATACGCGTCGAACTTAGAACCTCTTTGTTTTTGGGAAGTCGGTTAAAAATTAAACCTTATTATTAGCAAATTTTTAGTTAGCAAATTATTAGTTATTTCAATGGCAGTTAATTTTACATAATCTTTATGATTTGCTTATTATTTTAATGCCTTTCCAATATCATTTTCTTCATACACGGTTTGGAAAGTATAGTCAAAGTTTTTCTGTAACTTTTTTTGTTATAAAAACTGTACCTCCGCCATCTTCTGTGGAGAAGATAAAGCTTTTTGTGAATTTTATTTGGGTATGAAGAATGGTGTTAAAATAAAAAAAATACATAGACTCTATAAAGCATATATTTAAGAATTAAACATTTTTTTTCAATATACAAAATGGCGGCAGTAGACTCCTTTTCGTGAGACGCAAAAATTTTAAGATGCTCCGCGGCACGCCTATTACTGCCTTAAAGATGCAATGTGAAGGAAAGAAAAAATTTTTTATTAATCTTCATAAGTATAGCTAGAGAAATACGTAAAGAATTTTAAAAACATTAATTTTTGTGCAAATGACAATCGTTTGAAAAAAAATTCTATTTTCAAGCAAAACAATGTGTAGTTTTTTGATAATATATATTGTATGTTTGTGCGGAATGTGCAACGTGAAGTTGCCGCAAGATGTTTCAGTGGCAGCACGTCCTAGCTCGCCGGTATGGGGTGTGAATTCTTGAACATTTGAACATCATCACACATCCACAAACAGAATTCAGTGTGCCTGTGGTGAAAGAAGGTTGTGGAATCCTTCCTTCAGGTCTGCCACAAAGGGTAAAAACAAACAAGAGAACAGATAACGAATGAAGAACAACAGGTCTGGTGTCACCTGCTGTTCCTAGCCGCGCTGAACTGTCATGACAAATGCACAACATGACAAATGCACAACATAAGCTGAAACAATCATCAGAAACACAAATTAAATTAAAACATAGCGGTAGGGAGAGGGGATGGGGAAGCAAAAAGGATATAAACCTTAATGAGGGCACCTGAAATAAAAGCAAGTAATTTATCTCATATAATTCATTTTAATGTTTAATCGCTAGCTCTGAAAAAAAATGAATAACATTTCTCCTAACTTAGAAATAATTACTACAAAAAGGCCTATCTTTTAGTAAATGCCGCATATATTACTTAACTTAAGCTAAGGTATAGTAAAAAAAACCTATATACTAACAACACTGACAATTGCCATTCCTCTATACATGTATATATATTCCGAAGTGTTGAGCATTGAAGTGCTCCTTTTATTTAGTTTCATCACTAATATCAAAAGCGATCGAATAGCATGGACCGAATATCGAACTATGAGAGTGAATGTTCTGTCGCCGAATTGTGTCGATGTTCATAATGCATCTATCTAGATCCATTTTGTTTTATTTCCTTCGCGGTAAACGGCTATAACGTGCTGTGTGAGTATCCGTACTGTGTGCAAACCAAAAAAAATTATTTTGCCTCGAATTAGGTCTGCAAAAAAAAAGATTAAATGCCAAAAACCCATGACTTAATGGCTATCAGTCCTTATTCTATATCGAATAAAAGATCACTCAAAAACCGACCAAAACAAAAACACCAATAAACTCAGGAGTAAAATCGAACGCGAAATGTTACTTTAAAAAAAATTATTCAACACACCCTTTTTATATAGACATGTATCCTGTCTCCGCCATCGCGCCAAGCTGGACCGAAGTGGTCCGAAAAAACAGGAAGGCCAAGGCCATTGAAAAGGCGGAAGAGCGCAAAGAGGAGAAGGCGGAGGAGAAGAAGAAGAGGAAGAAGAAGAAGGTGGCAAAAGCTTCGGCCCCGACTCCGGCTCCCAGTCGCCCAGTGGCTCCCGCCGGGAAGGTCAAGCCGGAGGCCATTTTACTCAAGCCCGCAGCGGGTAAGACCTTTGCGGATGTGCTCCGCACTTTCCGCAAGGCGGTCAATCCTGAGAACTGTGGAGTGAAGGTAAAGGCCGTCCGGCAGACCAGATCTGGCGAGGTCCTGCTCGAGATCGGGCAGTCCACGCTAAAGACCCGGGCAGCCTTCTCTGATGCCTTGAAGGGCGCCGTTGGAGCAGCGTCAAGCAACCGGTCCCCAGAGCTAGTCTGGAGATCAGGGAGCTTGACGGCTGTACGACCAAGGAAGAGGTCATGGAGGCTCTAAAGAGAGAGTTGAGGGAGTACAGCGGCCACCTCCATGTCGCGCTGACCCGCCCAAACGGCCGAGGACAATGCCTGGCCATCGTTGAGATCGAGGAGACGGCCGCGGCGAAGCTGCTGAGGGCTGCTCGGGTCAGGGTCGGCTGGATAGAGGGCAGGGTGCGTAGGCGGGTGATCGTTCCCAAGCAAGCTTTGTTTCCGGTGCGGCGGCAAGGGCCACAATGCCAAGACGTGCACCGCGGGTCCGGCATGTTTCCTCTGCCCGGAAACGGCGGGGCAGCCCGGCTCGCGGCGACATTTGGTGGGGTCGGGGCAGTGCGGGGTCTTCCGCAAGGCCCTGGAGGAGGCAAAAAAAGGGTAAATGGTTGTGGTCCTCCAGGGCAACCTGCACAGGAGTAGGAAGGCCGATGCTCTGTTGGCTCAAATCTGTCTCGAGAAAGACGCTGACATCGTGATAGTCAGCGAGCAGTACCGAGACGGATGCGAGCCAACGTGGTATCGTGATGACCTCGGCACCGCGGCCATCTGGGTCCCGGACTTGCGACGATTTAGCGTTGCGGATCATGGCGCGGGCGCTGGCTTCGTTTGGGTAAGGAGCAGCGAAATTACTTATGTCAGTTGCTACTTTACTCCAAACGAGCCAATAGCGGATTTTCAGGCCAAGTTGGACGGCCTGGAGGATGCGGTCCGCGGCATGGATGGGGAGCTGGTGGTGGCTGTAGACTTTAACGCGAAGGCCTTGGAGTGGGGGGAGCCCATGCCTGACTCCCGTGGCGAAAGAGTCCTGGACTTTGCGTCTAGGAAGGGGCTGGTGATCCTAAACACCGGCTCAACGCCAACCTTTCGGCATCCTGGTTACAGAGAAACAATTATTGATGTCTCTCTGGCGACAGAAATCTTGGCTGCACGTGTGCAGGACAGGCAGGTGATCGAGGACTATACAGCCAGCGATCACCAATATATCACGTTCCGCGTGCGTGATATAGCGCCAGTGTGATTCCGGCGTCTGCAGGGCCCGACCAGATGGGATGTCGCCAGAATGGACGTCGAAAGGCTGTCTCAAGCCATCGCACGCGGCCGGCGAACCATGGATGGGATTCCGGAGGGACTGCCATTTATCGAGCAAGCCGTCCGGGTGATAGACTCCACAATGAGTCTAATTCACGGGGCTTGCCGAGAGGTCGTGCCGCGGAAAAGAGGGAGCAGGGAGGATAGCCGTCCTGTGTACTGGTGACCGGACGAGATCGCGGAACTAAGGCGGAGATGTCTTCGCCTTAGGCGGCTGGCTCAACGAGCTGGCCGACGCGAGCCCGACGCAGCCCATAGAACTGCCGATTATAAGATAGCAAAGAAAAGCCTTCGTAAGGCCATCCAGGGGAGCAAGCGCCGATGCTGGCAGCGGCCGGGGGAGGATCTCAACGAGAACCCCTGGGGACTGGGGTACAGGATCGTCCTCCGCAAATTAGGGGCGTTCTCACCAAATGCACCCCTCGATGCGGGGACGGTCCGATCCATCGTGGACGCCCTTTTCTCCACCCATCCGCTGGAGCCTAACTGCGTGGCCCGCGAGGTACTCAACGCACCTCTTTTTACAATGGAGGAGCCTACAAAACAAGAAGGCGCCAGGGCCAGACGGGCTCCCGGCAGAGGTGCTGAAGGCGTTGACGGCGAGCCATCCAGAGCTTTTGCTTGATATGTATAATGCCTGCCTAAAAGCGGGAGTTTTTCCCTCCCACTGGAAGGAAGCTAGGCTCGTGCTTATCAGCAAGGGCAAGGGGCCAGTAGGGTCCCCCGGGTCGTACAGACCGCTGTGCATGCTCGACAAAGCCGGCAAGCTCCTGGAAAAGCTCCTGAAACCTCGCTTCCAAGCGGCGGTTGAGGTTGAGGACCTTTCCGAGAGGCAGTATGGCTTTCTGAAAGGGAGGTCGACGGCTCATGCTACCCAGGAGGTAGTGGACGCGGCCCGGGCCACCGAATGCGGAAATTATTATTCTCGCCCGGTGTGCCTGCTGGTCACCTTGGATGTGCGCAACGCTTTGAACTCGTGAGGTGGAGGGACGCACTCAGGGCGTTAGAGCGCGACTTCAGGGTCCCTCAGTATCTATTACGGATGATGAGGGACTACCTGAGTGATCGTACTCTCATCTTCGAGACGGAGGAGCGACAAGAAAGGAGGGTTCTTTCGGCAGGGGCGGCCCAGGGCTCCATACTGGGCCCCGACATATGGAATTATACATATGACGGGATTCTCCGTATGGAGATCACTGAATGGTCTTTCCTGGTTGGGTATGCTGGCGACATCGCAGCTGTCATTACCGCTAAAGATGTTGCGGCGGCTCAGATGAGACTCAACCAGGTGATGCGCCGGGTAAGCTCCTGGCTGTGTGACCACGGACTGGAGTTGGCGCTTGCCAAGACCGAGATCGTCCTTCTGACAAAGAAGCGCATTCCGTTGCTGATCCAGGGTGAGCCTCGATTGCAGGCTCTCCTTCTGGGACGAGATAAAGGGCCGGGCCGACAAGGCGGCTGTGGTGACGGCGGCGTTGAGCAGGATTATGGCCAACATTGGTGGGTCCAGACCCTGCAAAAGGCGCCTGTTGCTTCGCATCGCCGACCCCATAATGCTCTATGGAGCAGAAGTCCGGACTGATGCAATGCGGTGGGAGCGGTACCGTAAGCGTATACTCGCGGTACAACCCCGGCCGGCGCTCCGTATTGCGAGCTCCTACCGCACGGTCTCGGAACCGGCGGTGCTAGTGGTCACGGGGGTCATACCCATTGACCTCTTAGCCAAGGAGCGGCAGTTCGTCCATCTGGAGAAATCCATCTTGGGGGGAGAGGCCGCGAGAGTGGGTCGGGCCAGGACCATGGCGTCCTGGCAAGAAAGGTGGGATGGAGAGTCGCGGGGCCGGTGGACAGTCCGGCTGATCCCTCAGCTGGACACTTGGCTGAACCGTCAGCACGGTGAGGTGGACTACTACCTCACCCAAATGCTGACGGGGCATGGGAACTTTCGGGCCTTTCTCCACCGCATAGGAAAGGTCCCGAGTCCGTGCTGTGTATACTGCGGCTCTTCATCGGACTCCGCTCTCCACACATTCTCTGAATGGGATCGCTGGAGAGCGGAGAGGGCGGAGACGGGCAGCGTGACCCCGGACAATATTGTTGGGGTCATGCTGCAGAGGGAGGACCACTGGCGAAGGATTGCCTCTTTCGTCAGGGTAGTCCTTCGTCAAAAGGAGGCAGACAACAACGTGGCTCCCTAGCGGGGGCGCCTGCTAACTTGTCGGGGGCAGCGAGGGAGCGGGTTGGCTCGCGGGCGTCGTAGGAGGCTGTTCTATAGGACTCCACCGCGAGGTAATGTCTCCTAGACGGTTCCGTGGTGGTACTCCTGGAGGGGGGAGGGGGGTTTTAGCCGGTAGGACTGGTCGTTGGCCAGGTGAGTCCGGCACACGGGTGGCTTTGGCCACCTAGGTGCGTAAACGCATTTCCCCGCTCCCAAAAAAAAAAATGTATAGTAGGTATGAATTGGTAACTAGATTAGCCTCATGTCCTATTTCGCTAAACAAAATGACGACTAATGAACTTGTATCCCTATCACCTCAGGATTTCAACAGAAACTCTTCATTGGTAAATATGCACAAAACAAAAACCGTCTTAATCTTAGTAATTCACAAAGATAAGGGTGAGAAGACTAAGTCTAACTAGTCCAAGAGACCTGATTATGAGTTAGGAATGAACTGTAACTACTTCTAATAACAAGTGAAAAAAAATTTATAATTGGTACAGAATGCCAAATTTAAATACATATGTATTTCTTTTAAAAATTTAAATACATATTTCTCAAAATTTTCAAAATTTAAATACATATGTTCGCCAAGCTCACCTGCAAAGATGGCAAATTAATAATTTTGTATTTACATTTTTTGTGACACAATAAAATACGTACCTGAATTTTTCAAACAACAATGAAGTACCGGAAATGAGATTAAATAGAAAATAAGACAGAAGTAGTATATTAACATGAATTCGAAATAAAACCAAAAAAAAAAAAAAAAAAAAAATAAGAAATAAACAATGAATTATTCAAAATAACTTTGTTTGGAAAATATTAATAAATTCTCTTACATAAGAAGTTATAAACAAAAAGGTAAACAATGAATTTTCAACGTCCACTGGACATCACCAAAACTACTTAATTAACATACATGAGTACAAAATAAGTAACAAAAACGGATATAATTATCATTCCACATCAACTGATACAAAAAAATCCACTTCCCG
This sequence comes from Leptarthrus brevirostris, assembly GCA_964036015.1. Taxonomy (NCBI): domain Eukaryota; kingdom Metazoa; phylum Arthropoda; class Insecta; order Diptera; family Asilidae; genus Leptarthrus; species Leptarthrus brevirostris. The sequence goes on from OZ038373.1 coordinate 47,987,925, forward strand.
CGGTCAGTTAATACGATTTTGCAATACCGCGAAATATTTCGCGGTTTTACAAAACGCAATAAAAAAAAACATAAACTTAGCTCCATTGTAACAAAAATCAAAATTACAAGCACACGTGAGTACAATTAACACAAAATAACTAAGTAAAATTGTGTACTTACCTTTTAATCACGAAAACAATTTTACTCGCGATTGACAATTCGCGAATAAGCTGTCAACGGAAAACTCTAAGAAAACGCGTTAAATTTTAAATTCTGTTGACATGCAGCATATCAATTCCACGTAGAATTTCACGGGGAATCCATTGATAATAATTGCTTTTACCAAAAATGATTCCCCAATGAATTATTTTAATTTAAAAATTTTCTCATTACTCTAATGAGAGTGAAAGAGAAGGCATGTGCGAAAGAGAACGAAACAACAAATAAAGTGGAGATTTACAAAACACATCAGCGCCATCTCTTAGAAAAATATTCAAATACAATTTGTTTAATTTTTTCTAAGTTTAGTAACAAATAACGCTTCCATAATATTTCTTAAATAATTTTAATACAAGTAAAATTATTTTCGTCGTTTTTATAATGAAATTACTCATGTGAATTCATTATGGATATTGGCATTATTTGAATTCCCCGGGCAAGTCAATGGCGGCAAAGAAAACTCTACACAAAAAATGGCGAATAATGTCGGATTTACAAATGGTGACGAGTGTTTCCTCAAAGATGGCCGACTACATTATAAAACCAACGTGCTGCCAGCGCTCTTTCTCTCTTTTTGGTAGTATTTCGCAGCGGCAACAACACATTTAAAGTATATTCTTATTTTTTGAATTGACACAGTGGCAAGAAAAATACTTTTTTCAAAGGTATCTCGGCCATTCCGTGCAATTCTTTATTAACTTTTAACTTTTTCTTTCAGCAGTGTAATTTAATTTATTTGTGATTTTATCTTTTATTTTTTTTCAACTTATTGAAACATTTTGCACGATTATCTTTTCTTTCTTTTTTCTCTTGTAAATTTCCATATTGCGAATAATAATTTTAATCTTTGATATTATTGAATTGTAATTTCTTTTGTTTTCTACATATATTTCATTAAATAAAAATTTAATTTGAATTAAAGCACGTAAATTCGACTTCTTATTTCTTTTTCCTAATTACGTTGTTTGTTTTTTATTGTTTGTTGAATATTACTTTGAAGATTTCGCAGGAACAACGGGATTACTTTATTTCTCTCAATAACAAATCTTGTAGTGTTTCAACATTTATATTTTGGTATAACATTTTGGTGGTTCCATCCAGGATTTACGTTGCTCATTCAGATTAAATCAGATTAAATTTTAAATTTTTATATTATTATTCGCAATTCTTATATTTTGTGGTCAATCTAACTAATTAATTAAACGAAATCACGTTATACAACGGAAGTATGGCAACTATGAAAGCATTAATTACAACTCAAACGGTTTTGAGATCCCGCATGGATAAAATTATAGAAAGTGGAAAGAAAGCAAACTTGACGAAGCGAACGCAGGGATTCTACGAAAATAAATTGGCGGAATTAAGGAAAATTTGGGATGAATATAATAATAATGATATGGAAATAAACAAGCTGATTATAGAAGATCCAACTCTTGAAAAACCTGAATATTTAATCAAGGACAGTTACAGTGAAACTGAATGCAAATATTCAGAATATGTTGGCGAATTAATGGATGGACTGAGAAAATATTTAGCAACATCAAACATAGATTCTACCAAGTATAGTATTCCAACTCACACAACAACTATTGTGCATCAGGAATCACAGCTACCCAGAATCACAATACCGAAATTTAACGGCGATTATGACATGTGGCGTTCCTTTCATGATTTGTTCATGTCAGTGGTTCATAATAATAATAAACTTACGCCTGTACAAAAACTTCACTATCTTAAGGGAAGTTTAGTTGGAGATGCAGAAAAGCTCTTAAGACATACGCCAATAACTGATCAAGATTATGAACCAGCATGGAAAAAACTAGAAGAACGTTACAATAATAAAAGAATATTAGTTAACCATCAATTAAAATTATTGGTAAATCAACAGAAACTTAATACTGAGGCGTCCAAAGGATTAAAATCATTAATTGACACAACAGAGGAATGCCTACAACAGCTTAGGAGTTTGGAAGTCGATATTTCTACATGGGACACACTTTTAATATTCTTACTAGTTCAGAAACTACCATTTGTCACGTTAAAACAGTGGGAAGAAGAACAAGGCGCGGCTGAAACATTACCAACATTTAAAAACTTCAAAACATTTTTACAAACACGCTTGAAGATTTTAGAATCCATTGCTGATGTCTTAACACCAAAGGCAATACAACACAAGCCAGTTTCACGAGAAGCCACTCAATCATACCACGCATTACGGAAAAACAAATGCCCAGCCTGTTCTGAAAATCATTTCATTCAACGATGTCCAAAGTATCTAAAAATGGATGTTCCAGCAAGACGCAAACTAATAAAATCTGCCGGTCATTGTTTAAATTGTTTGGCAAAAAATCACTCCATCAATAACTGCCACAGCAAATTTAAATGTCTGAAATGCGACGAACGACATCACACAACAATTCACGAAGAAACTACCAAAAAAGAGCAATTTACAGCAATCAATCAACATAACACACAAGCATTCGATGCAACAAAGCAAGCAATCAACAACAACAATTCACACAACAATACAACTGCACAAAACAAGTCAACTTTATACTCATGTTCTACGCATACAGCTGATCAATCAAACACAACACAAACCTTTGTCGCCATGGAAAACAAACATGCCTTACTAGCCACAGCATTAGTAACCGCACACGGTAATTATGGGCAATCACAGGTATTACGGTGCCTTGTTGATCCAGGCTCACAGTCATCATTCGTCACGGAAGCTGCTTGTAGACGATTAGGTTTAAGCTTAACTCCAACATCAGTGGAAGTTAAGGGATTAAATACTGACTCAAATTCTATTGCGCGACACAAGGTAAAATTACAATTATCCTCATGCAAATCAAATACAAGTTTGATCGAAGATGACTTTCTTGTTTTAAAACGCATCACCGATCCCTTGCCAACCAAACCACTTTCACAAGAGGAATGGCAGCATATAGTAAAGCTGGACTTGGCAGATCCCATGTTTTGGAAACCAGATAAAATTGATGTTCTATTGGGAGCAAATATTTACACACAAATATTAAGACAAGGCATTCGGCGAGGATCATACTATTCCCCAGTAGCAATTAATACGATTTTAGGATGGATCCTATTAGGACCAACTGAAGATACATTAACTGAACAAATCAAATCCTTTACAATCACTACAGCAGACGAAGATTTAAACAAACAAATAAAACAATTTTGGGACATCGAGGAAGTCCCCTTAAAGCGAATTCTTACTGAGCAAGAAGAAAAGTGTGAGCAATTTTATAAGAAGACTTGTCAACGTTTAGACAATGGGAAATATCAAGTACAACTACCATTTGTTAATGAGGTGCCCGTGTTAGGAGAATCACGACCTCAAGCGTTTAAACGGTTCTTACTTTTACAACAACGATTGAAAAATAACCCACAATTAGCAAATGCTTATAAAGATTGTTTAAATGAATACATCGACCTTGAACATATGGAAGAAGTCAATCCCCCAGACAGGAATGAAAGCCACTACTATATTCCACACCATGCTATTTTCAAGGATAGCACTACGACAAGACTGCGAATAGTTTTTGACGCGTCCGCAAGGACAACAAATGGCAAATCTCTCAACGAGATGCTTCAAATAGGGCCAACTTTACAGTCTAAACTGTTCGCAATATTACTAAACTGGAGGAAATACAAGTTCGCACTAAACGCTGATGTGGAAAAAATGTATAGGATGATTGCAGTTCATCCGAAGCATCGAACATTTCAAAGGATTATATGGCAGAATCCGAAGACTTCACAACTTCAAGATTATCAGTTAAAAACTGTTACTTTTGGGACATCCTGCGCTCCGTATTTAGCAATTCGAACGTTACAACAATTGGCATATGATGAAGCAGAGAATTGGCCTCTAGCAACAAGGACCGCGCTTACTGAATTTTATGTAGACGACTTATTCACTGGTGCCTATGACATAACAGCAGCCCAGGAACTCCAAAACCAATTGATCAGCATGATGAATGCAGGAGGGTTCAACTTAAGAAAGTGGACCAGCAACGACTCCAGACTACTGGTGCATCTGCCAATAGAACATCGTGAGCTTAAAGAAGCATTAACATTTACCAACCATGACTCAGTTAAAACACTCGGAATTCGTTGGCATCCTGGTCCTGATTATTTCACCTTTGTTATCAAACAACCACAATTAACTACTAAGATAACAAAACGTACTATACTTTCAGAAGTAGCTTCCTTGTACGATCCTTTAGGTTGGCTTGCACCTACGATTATTGTAGCCAAGTTGATAATTCAAGCTTTGTGGATAACCGGTTCAACCTGGGACGCACAAGTGATAGATTCAATCAGCAATCAATGGACAACGTTTAAAATTGAACTACAAAAACTGGAACTTTTGAAAATACCTAGATGGGTGCGCTATGCTCCACACCTGACTGCCCAACTCCATGGTTTCTGCGATGCATCCAGCAAGGCTTATGCCGCTGTATTATACCTACGTATTGAACAAGAAAATGGAGATTCAACATCAACTCTGCTGACATCAAAAACAAAAGTAGCTCCTCTAAAGCCAACAACAATACCACGTCTGGAATTGAATGGAGCTTTACTACTTGCAAAACTGGTTGAAGCTACAATTAGAGATATGAACCTGCAAAATGTACCTATATTTGCATGGACGGATGCAATGATAGTATTGCAGTGGATCAAAGAACATCCTTCACGGTGGCAAACTTATGTGGCCAATCGTGTAGTACAAATCCAGGAGATTCTACGATACGACCACTGGAATCATATCAACACCAAAAGCAATCCAGCTGATTTAGCCTCTAGAGGAACATCAGCATCCAACTTAATAGACAACAGTTTATGGTGGCATGGACCAACTTGGTTAACGAAGCCTCAAAGGGAATGACCCAAATCTTGTAAATTAGATTCACAAACAGATTTAGAAGTCAGAAAACCAGTCACAATTTCCTTGCTCACGTTGTCTTCAGATCACATTATTCTGCGGTATTCTTCATTTTCTCGGCTGCTCCGGATAGTTGCAACAATCCAACGCTTTTTATACAACTGCAGAAATACTGTGAAGAAACAAACGAATATATTAACAAGTCTAGAACTAACACTAGCAGAAACTACGGTTTTAAAAATAGTACAACAAGTTGCGTTTCCAGAAGAGTACACAAACTTACTCAGCAACAGCTCAATCTCAATTAAGAGCAGACTTCTTACACTTAATCCATTTATGGACGACAACGGTCTTATTCGCCTGGGTGGAAGACTTCAACATGCAGACGTTCCATATGACAGAAAACATCCGATTATTTTACCAAAGGATAGTTATATCACCAGATTGATTATTGATAAAATACATTTAGAAACATTACATGGTGGGACATCCCTCATGTTTAATACCATTAGAAATAAATACTGGATTCTAGACGCGCGAAGATGCATAACTAGTCGACTGCACCAGTGTGTAACTTGCATTCGATTTCGCCATACGACCACAACACAACTTATGGGTAATCTGCCAGCATGTCGAGTGAATCTTACAAAACCATTTACAGAAGTTGGAGTAGATTATGCAGGACCATTCACCATAAAGACGTCAACTAATCGCAACGCAAAACTTCAAAAAGGCTACTTATGTATATTCGTTTGCATGGCTACAAGAGCAATACACATAGAATTTGTTTCAGATTTGACCTCTTCCGCCTTTGTTGCTGCACTTAAAAGATTCGTAGCTAGAAGAGGATTATGTCGCAACATATACTCCGATTGCGGCACAAATTTCATCGGTGCGAGTTCTATCCTTGATAAAAACCTGAAGCATGCAATTCAAGAATCTGAACCAGAAGCAGCAGCCTACCTTACATCTAAGGCTATAACGTGGCACTTCAATCCACCAGCTTCGCCACACTTTGGCGGATTGTGGGAAGCCGGTGTCAAGTCAATAAAATACCACTTGCGACGAACTTTGGGAAGTAGCATTTGCACATTCGAAGAATATGCTACAGTACTTGCGCAGATAGAAGCCTGTCTTAACTCTAGACCATTGTGTCGCGTTAGAGATAATTCAGACGAATTATTCGTTCTCACCCCCGGACATTTCTTGATTGGCCAAGCACTCAATGCATTACCAGAGGCAGACTCTACGAACGCTTCATTATCACAACGATGGAAAATGTTGCAAGACATGACGAAACAATTCTGGAATAGATGGTCAAAGGACTACCTTAATCAGTTACAGCAGAGACATAAATGGTATACATCCCAATCCAACATTCAAGAGGGAGACGTCATTCTTATTAAAAATGAGAACATGCCTCCTACAGTTTGGCCTCTTGGGATAATCAACAAGGTATACCCAGGAGACGATGGACTTGTTCGTGTAGTACAAGTGCGAACTAAAAACGGCACATTTCAAAGGCCTATATCAAAGGTTTGCAGGCTGCCCATTTACAATGACTCAACAGCCAAATAATACATTAACCACTCGTTGTCTGTATTGTACTGTGTCGTTTTGTCCTTTAAATGTCTTCTATATCAACTATAACTAGTGTTCTAATTTCAGATGAGTGACTTTGAACTAGACCAAGACGTTCTAAACATATATGAAGATGTTGACTTCACTCCACCTGGTAGTCCCCACATTTCTTTGGATGAAGGATATGACATCTTTGGCCTGCCACGAAAGCCAACACAACACACTCCGCAACCATTAGCATCAAACAATTCTAAGGTCCAGGAATGTTCTAGCTCCGAAAGCAGCCAACTACAGCCACAAATATTAAATGAAACAACAACTCAAAGGTCACGCAATTTTACAACGCCGCCTCTACGTCCAAACTTATATCAACCCGCTGTGATCAACGGAGCACAAGTTTGGTCACTTCATACCTTACGACCGACGAGAAATATTAAGGAACTGAGGATGCGATCAGAAAATACCCATCAACGGTTCATTACCCGAGAAGGACAAAATCTCTACCTTCGAAAGGAGATTTTGGATAGAATTAATTTTGATGAGATTTCCAGACGAAAAAGGAAGGAGAAAACTATCAATTTACCTGATCGTCATCAAGTTCGTCTTCGTGTGAATGCTAACGGAACGATTCTATTCCATCACCATCACAAAAGGGGAATCAGAAAAAAAATAGAGAAATTATTGAGCCAGACCGCTCAACAGGGGGGAGAATGTTCGCCAAGCTCACCTGCAAAGATGGCAAATTAATAATTTTGTATTTACATTTTTTGTGACACAATAAAATACGTACCTGAATTTTTCAAACAACAATGAAGTACCTGAAATGAGATTAAATAGAAAATAAGACAGAAGTAGTATATTAACATGAATTCGAAATAAAACCAAAAAAAAAAACATCACCAAAACTACTTAATTTATGGATATTTTGAGTACAAAATAAGTAACAAAAACGGATATAATTATCATTCCACATCAACTGATACAAAAAAATCCACTTCCCGCGGTCAGTTAATACGATTTTGCAATACCGCGAAATATTTCGCGGTTTTACAAAACGCAATAAAAAAAAACATAAACTTAGCTCCATTGTAACAAAAATCAAAATTACAAGCACACGTGAGTACAATTAACACAAAATAACTAAGTAAAATTGTGTACTTACCTTTTAATCACGAAAACAATTTTACTCGCGATTGACAATTCGCGAATAAGCTGTCAACGGAAAACTCTAAGAAAACGCGTTAAATTTTAAATTCTGTTGACATGCAGCATATCAATTCCACGTAGAATTTCACGGGGAATCCATTGATAATAATTGCTTTTACCAAAAATGATTCCCCAATGAATTATTTTAATTTAAAAATTTTCTCATTACTCTAATGAGAGTGAAAGAGAAGGCATGTGCGAAAGAGAACGAAACAACAAATAAAGTGGAGATTTACAAAACACATCAGCGCCATCTCTTAGAAAAGTATTCAAATACAATTTGTTTAATTTTTTCTAAGTTTAGTAACAAATAACGCTTCCATAATATTTCTTAAATAATTTTAATACAAGTAAAATTATTTTCGTCGTTTTTATAATGAAATTACTCATGTGAATTCATTATGGATATTGGCATTATTTGAATTCCCCGGGCAAGTCAATGGCGGCAAAGAAAACTCTACACAAAAAATGGCGAATAATGTCGGATTTACAAATGGTGACGAGTGTTTCCTCAAAGATGGCCGACTACATTATAAAACCAACGTGCTGCCAGCGCTCTTTCTCTCTTTTTGGTAGTATTTCGCAGCGGCAACAACACATTTAAAGTATATTCTTATTTTTTGAATTGACACAGTGGCAAGAAAAATACTTTTTTCAAAGGTATCTCGGCCATTCCGTGCAATTCTTTATTAACTTTTAACTTTTTCTTTCAGCAGTGTAATTTAATTTATTTGTGATTTTATCTTTTATTTTTTTTCAACTTATTGAAACATTTTGCACGATTATCTTTTCTTTCTTTTTTCTCTTGTAAATTTCCATATTGCGAATAATAATTTTAATCTTTGATATTATTGAATTGTAATTTCTTTTGTTTTCTACATATATTTCATTAAATAAAAATTTAATTTGAATTAAAGCACGTAAATTCGACTTCTTATTTCTTTTTCCTAATTACGTTGTTTGTTTTTTATTGTTTGTTGAATATTACTTTGAAGATTTCGCAGGAACAACGGGATTACTTTATTTCTCTCAATAACAAATCTTGTAGCGTTTCAACATTTATATTTTGGTATAACAACATATTTCTTTTAAAAACAAATTTTTACCCTAGTAAAATTCCAAAAGTTTGACAATAATCATTCCCATGAGTACAAATTATAGAAACTAAAGTTGATAAACCTATCCTTCACATACTCTAACTGTTGAGAGAAAAAAAGAGACCATGCGGAAATAACCCTCATAACTAATAAATGGAAATAATCCTCATAACTAATAAACATATAAATATCTAGGGTACGAGAAAATCCCCGAACAGGGTTCTTATTTGAAGTATTCTAAATTGCACACTGTCAGCCCTTCCAGCATGTTCGACCACTTAACCCCTATAGCACTATATTTCGTATATATGCACACAAAAAATGTTATATGTGGAGCTTAATCTGCTGGCATTTTAGTTAACTGGGATACAGTAATTGATATAAATATAGTTTCTAGTTTAGATAATTTACTCACTCCTTAGGGAATTACTTGCCCTGTCTATATATATGAGAATTGCATATTCTTCCTTTACGATAGCGGGAAGCACTGGATGACTCTTTGGTGCGTATTTGTCCCGAACGCTTAGTTCTCACAGGAGTTACAAAAAAGAAAAGAACAACAATTCCTTCTCTGGGTTCCTTGCACTTTGAGGGATCTTTCTAGATCGTTGCTTCTGTTCACTTTTTACTAATCTTTTTTACTCCTTGTTCTAGCAAGAGGTGTTGACATGCTGACTATAATGGCAGGTGTCGCCAGTTAAGCCTGTAAATAAGGACACCGCCGAGAGTGTGGCTGTTGTGAATATTGGGGAACTATCAACGGTAGCCACGTTTTTGGGTGCTTGGAGGGACGACTTGCAATCTATTCCGTGTAGCCTGCGGGCTATTACTATCAATATTTGAGGTGGCTGAATTTGTTATGCGCTTTTCTTGCTGCAGGGCTGTTGACGCCGAATCTATATAGCTGCCTTTGATCAGTGGCGATAAATGTCCTTTTCGTTGCGAAATTCCGTGCAATTGAAATGTTTTAGGCAAGTGCTGGAATTTGTAAAATATCAGAAACTTATCCAAGCCTGGATGACTCGGATAAAATTGGAGAAGAATTATACGGAATAATCACACTTACCTCCTGCTGCTGTAACAATTCACGCCCAAAATCAAACGGAACAGAATATGCCTTATTCTTCTTAACGCGGAAGTTAGCTAAGGCACATCCGTTCAGTAGCGAAAAGCATGAATGCTACGCACAGAAGTATAGGGGTGCTTTCACTCTGACCAAAATGACATAACTAATGACCTAAATCAACCAATAGATGCCGCAGGTCATTCTTTCTGTTTGGTTTTCGGGACTCACATTACAACACAGGTCCTTTCTCAAGGCCTGCAGCGCTAGGGCTCCGATAAGAAAGGCGCTGAAAACAGTGAGACAGGGTCTGTCGGGGCTCAACGAAGGCCTAAGTGAACCCCAGGGTCTGGCGCGGGCAAGCTGCCGTGGCAGTTTCCCGGTACCACTTCCATCCCTAATGAGGGGGGGGGGGGGGGAATAACGGTTACTTCCATCTCGGGCAGAGAGTCAGATCTTTAACCTCCAAGCTCTAATGAGAAGCTGGAGAGTTCAGATCTTCCTCACTGTCCGATTTCAGCAACGTGTGGCACGACCACGACCCTGAGAAGAAGAATATTCTGCTCTACCGACTGAGCCGGGCATTCCTGTTTAGGACGGTGGACGAACGGACTAGCAAAAAAAATTCGCTCGAATGAATAGTGGACGGACAATTAAAATTGGACTGTGTATGATTGGGGCATGTCTCACTGTCGGATGTCTTTGGCGTGGAATGTTCCCAAGGGCTTGCCTTGAGTGTCTTCTAATTGATATACGCTACACGCTTGACAATTCTGGCTTTCGCGAACTTGTTTGCCAGTTTAGCGATAATGACTTTCTGCATGTCGCTCTGTATGAAAGACTTACAGTACACTTCCTGACCGGGAGTGTACGTAACGTCACGATAGCGAGTATTATAAGGTTTTTCGTGCGCGCTTTGAAGGTGGTCGGAAATGCGTGAGCGAATCAGTTGAAGGCGGTCTTTTACCGGCAATATAGCCACGTCACCAGACTTTAACTGGCCAAGTTGTCGGAGTATTGGTATGCCAACCCGTGCTGAACCATGTGATGACCGAAGAGAGCATAGTACGGGTCCATGCCAATTTACTGATGGACTGCGATGCATAACGCACTCGCTATAGCGGGACGGTGTAAGTCCCAAGCACTATGGTCATCATTCAGGTAGGCACGAATGGCGGATAGTATAGATCTGTTTACGCGCTCCGAGGCATTAGGGTGCGGCGAGTACTTTGCAGTCTTGACGTGCTTGATGTTATACTCGCTCAGCAGTTGGCTAAAGGTGTTGGATACAAACTGCCGGCCGTTATCGGAGAAGATAGTTTCAGGTACCCCAAAGACAGAAAAGACCCCTTCCTCAGGGAAGCGACAAACTAAGTCTGCTCCCTCTGCTCGCATAGGCTTAATGAGGACAAATTTATTGAAGGCGTCTAATGCAACAAATATGACAGTATTACCCCGGGTTGTACGTGGATACGGACCAAGAAAGTCAATATATTGGAACTGGAATGGACGTTGGGCTTCCAAAGGCTTGCCCATCGGTGGTCGCAAGATGGTATTAGGCGACTTTGTCTCTTTACATACCTGACATACCGGTGATAATTGTAAATGGATGTCCCTCAACGTAAGCTCGGAATTTTTTTACCCTCAGCACAGCAGCATAGCATTCCAATTCAGTAATGCTATAATTGCGTCGTGCTGGATTGAGCTTTTTGGAAATGTAAGCACCGGAATCGTCTAATTGGAATAATACGCTCCCTACCCCAGAGGTGCTAGCATCACACTGGATGTAGAATTTCTTCGAGAAGTCAGGTGTTGTTAATATTGGTGCACTACACATTGCTTGTTTCAAGTTTTCGAACGATTGCTGCGCTTCGCCTGTCCATGAGAAGCTCTTGCTCTTCTTTAAGCAGTCCGTGATGGAAGCTGCTAGGTTCGCATAATTAGGGATGAATCTCTGATACTAACCCGTCATTCCGAGAAATCTACGGGTTTGTTTAGCAGAGCAGGGTATAGGGAAATTCGCCACCGCTGCTACTTTCTCGGGGTCTGTTTTCAGAGTTCCATCTCCAATCATGAAACCCAAGTAGCGGACTTGCCTAACGCAAAAGCGGCTTTTCTCGACGTTGATCGTGAGTTTGCCACTGCGAAGGCAATCAGCTACCTCTCGTAGAGTTTGAAGCTGTGAATGCAAATCAGGTGATACGACCAGCAAATCGTCTAAGTAAACAAAGACGTGCTCGAGAAAACGACCTGGCATTATTTTGTCCATTAATCAACACATTCTTTGAGGGGCATTGCACAATCCGCAGGGCATGACAGTGTATTGATACAATGGCCTGCCGGGCACTGTAAATGCAGTTTTCTTCCTTGACTACTTTTCCAGGGGAATTTTCCAAAAGGCGTCTTTTAAGTCGATGGACGGAATGAAGTGGGTGTCCTGCAGTCGTGCAAGCAATCCGTCGATGTGGGGCAAGGGGCAGGCGTCCTTCCTAGTGACTAAGTTCACCTTGCGAGAGTCCAAACAGCGCCTTCCAGGTGTACGTGCAAGTACAACTGGGGAATTCCAGGGACTGTTGGACTCTTCAATTACCCCTAACTCCAACATACGGCCGAGTTCTTCGTACATCAGCTTTTGGATTGCTGGAGAAATGGGATAATGCTTCTGATTTATTGGCAAAGCATCGCCGGTATCAATGACCATTGTCTTCTAGGTGGGTCTTTCCCAAACCTAGAGCTGTAAATGAAGGGAATTGTGCAATGACTGTGTCTAGTTTGTTTCTGTCAGAGTTATGATGTTTCTGTCAGAGTTATGATGTTTGGCGCAAGTTGAAACGCTCGCATTGACGTACGGACGACCGTCGTACTGGTTGGTAATAACTGTAGATATTAAGTACTGTTAGGCCTTTTTCATTACACGTTTTCTCTCTCTGTATTTCCTCCATCTACGTCTTCTTCAGTTGAGAGTAAGAGTCATTTCCTCATGCAAGGACATTCCTCGCATGAGGTAAAAAGGATCTGTCTGGGTGGTACACTCTTTATGAGTGTAGCAGAAAAATCTCCTGGCCTCACTGGAGCAGGAGTGGAAGGTATGTCCCACTACGCCGCAGTTCCAGCGAGTCATACGACTTGCAGCTTCAGGGGTGCGCCTCACTTCATCTACTCCACAGGAGTAGTTGGTGGTATTACTGCAGGAGTGGAAGGAGCGTCCCACTACGCCACAGTTACTGCAAGTCATATGACTTGCCGCGTCTGGGGAGCGCCTCACTTCTTCCGCTCCTGCCTCAGGGAAACCAGAGAAATCCTCTGTCTCCTGGGCTATGTCATAATTGATTTCATGTACGTCAGGTCTCGTCGATCGCCTAAACATTTCTCGGCGCTGTAGCCAGCGTTCAGCTTTACGACACAGTCCCTGTAAATGGTCCAAAGAGTGGACTGTAGATGCCGAAAATTGTTGACCAATTCTGGGGTGAAGATTTTCGCGGACGATTTGGACCAGTTTGGCCTCAGGTGGTGGTATCCGCATGTCAGACCTGATAGGTAGCTGTCGCAGCTCTCCAAACCCTGACGGAGTTTCAGCAGAGTCCGCATCAGATCAAGGTCTGTCTCGGCAGAGCGGAACTCTTGTCGGATGCGAGCTCTGAATAGTCCCCAGCCAAAGTTCGGAGAGACGCGACAGATCTGGTTCCAGAACCAGTTTTCTGCATCATCTTTCAACAGAAGGTGGACGTTAGCACAAAGCTCGTCATCAGTTACATATGTACTGGACGCTAGTCGCTAAAGCCGAAACAAAAAGTCGTCAACTGAAAAGGTTGGATTGCGACCGCTAAACTGTATGCCCCAAGACGCCAAGATGGATGGGCGTCTAGCTTGATAGCCTGCACCTCTATGAGTAGGTCTCTGTCTCGGCTGATATGGCTGAAGAGGCTCACGCTCATATGCCTGCTGTTGCCATCTAGGGTTGTCATGGGCTGATTGAGCTCTAGAAGCTGTTTGATCAAGCAAAGCTGAATTGTTATTCAGCTGACGAGGATTTGCAGGAGAGGTTGGACCTACATGTTCGGCTCCTGCAGGACTACTGTCTGTGCCTGACCGTTTCAAGATGGATTGACCCAGGTTTGTGCTCAAAAGGTATAGCATCTTGGCCTTGAGCTCGTCCATTATGGTAGTCAGCTGTTCCGGAGCAATCTAATGCGCCGAGTCGAACGACAGCCTGGCTAAACCAAAAGGCCTTCGTCTTACTCCTCGTATGAGGTTGGTTCGACTGCGCTTGTGCCTGTTTAGGCTTAGCTCCCTGGCCTTCCGAAGCCTGAGCTGTTTTAGGGATAGGGGAATGATGAACCATCCCTGAGTAAACGATGGCAAGTAGTCCACAGAGGAAAAAAAACTTGGATAGCGGCAAGGTTGCCGCTTGTCTTTCCTAAATGTTTGAGACAAAAGGTCTCGCTAAATATACTGGAGTCTCAGCTCCTAAAGGCCGTAGCACAAAATAAAGTTTGAGACCAAGGTCTCGCAAAATGTACTGGGGATCCCAACTCCAAAAGTTTAAAAAAAATAAATATAAATTTGTGAGACTGAGGGTCTCTGCCATAAATACGGGAGTCACAACTCCTAAGTCAAACAGTCAGTGAGAACAACCAATAAAAAAAGAGAAATCAAAGAAAGAAATAAACAGGAAAAAAATTAGAGCTATGATAAATCAAAAGAAATTATGTATAAGAATAAAATTTCAGAAACAATCTTATTGCCAAAATTACATAAGCAAAACTGAATGGAATCCGAAATCAACTAAGACAATTCCAGGTTCCCCAAAAAGCTTCTTCTCCATCTTGCATGAGGATGAGGAGGGTGTGAGGGAAAGAAGGAAGCAATCAAACACAAAAACAAAAAAATCAAAAAAACTGAAAAAAGAAACCTTGATAAGGTTCCCAAAACCCACAACGTCTGTCCTGCCTATGGAGCTGGAGTCAACCCTGAGCTTAAGCAAACTCAACGAGCACTTTGACGGTCATACCAAGACGGCATCGGGGCTGTGCAAGCGTATAGAACCAGTGAAGTGTCACGCTGGTTACTGCTTAAGTCGGGTGTTCGTCCGAATCACCAGCTCCCTGCGACATGAGACACTAATGATCCCTGAAATTAGGCACAGGGACGCCAGTACTAATACCGAGCATCAGTCATCCCATGCCGAGGACAGGACAGAGTTGGCTAAAGTGTGTCCCTATAAATGAAAACCTGTATGCCTGCGAACACGAACAGTCATACAAGGATAAGAGGTACAAAGTCTCGAAGGTGCTTGATAAAAAGGGAAGAAACAACAGCCGTTCAGGCCAACATCGCCAAAGTCCGATAAGGACTAGCGGATCAGCCTAAGCTGACATGCCATCTCTTTTGAGGCGAGAAGCCCATCAGAAGATGCTGATGGGCCTAGGGAAGACAGGCTTCGCGTTGGCCGCCATCTTATGTTGTATGTGTGTTCGGAATGTGCAACGTTAAGTTGCCGCAAGATGTTCCAGTGGCACGCGCTAGCTGGCAGCACGTCCTAGCTCGCCGGTATATGGTGTGAGTTTTTAAACATCATCACACATCCACAAACAGAATTCCGCGTGCCTGTGTCGAAAGAAGGTTGTGGAATCCTTCCTTCAGGTGTGCCACAAAGGGTAAAACAAACAAGAGAACAGATTACGAATAAAGAACAACAGGTCTGGTGAAACCTGCTGTTCCTAGTCGCGCTGAACTGTCATGACAAATGCACAAAATGAAAATTTACCCCCCTTGACCGACAGTTCAGTAACTAACCCACACCTACCCTGCATCTCGCTAGGATGCAGGCCCAACCAAGAAGCTGAAACAATCATCAAAAACACAAATTAAATTAAAACATAACGGTTGGGAGAGGGGATGTGGAAGCAAAAAGGATATGAAGCTTCATGAGGTCACCTGAAATAAAAGCAAGTAAGTTATCTCATATAATTAATTTTAATGAGTAGTATAAATATGAGGTTTCTGCCTCAAAAGTGCAATGTGCACATTAAAATTGGTTAAATTGTGAGGGAAATCGAGGTCTGACGTCACATTTTTGCACATTTCACGTGAGGCAGAAACCCCATAACAATTTTTGGAGGTGCAGAGATAAGAAAGCGTGATTCCGAAGGTCAAAGGTCAAGGTTGATGATTGTTTAGTAAGATAAGGCACCTGTCGGCCATCTTGGATATTGGTTCGGCCATCTTGGATTTTGGGTTTTCGGTCTTGGAGGCTACAATTGATCTTCTTCTTCTTTGGTTTGCACCTGGTCTTGGATCTGAACCTTGGATCTGAACCTGGATTGTTTAGTAAGATAAGGCACCTGTCGGCCATCTTGGATTTTCGGTTTTCGGCCTTGGAGGCTACAATTGATCTTCTTCTTTGATTTACTCTGGATATAAGGAAATGGCTGAGATTCCGAAGGTCAAAGGTCAAGGTTGATGATTGTTTAGTAAGATAAGGCACCTGTCGGCCATCTTGGATTTCGGTCTTGGAGGCTACAATTGGTCTTCTTCTTCCAGAAGAGAGATAAGGATGTCGGCCATCTTGGATTTTGGGTTTTCGGTCTTGTAGACTACAATTGAGAGATAAGGATTGTCGGCCATCTTGGATTTTCGGTATTCGGTCTTGGAGGCTACAATTGGTCTTCTTCTTCTTCTTTGGTTTGCATCTAGACTTAGATCTGAACCTTGGATCTGAACCTAGATTGTTTAGTAAGATAAGGCACCTGTCGGCCATCTTGGATATTGGGCATTCAGTCTTGGAGGCTACAATTGATGTTGAAGATAAGAGTTTGTTGTTTTGAGTTTTTTAATTACGAAGTACAGCTTTATCAGCTAAATGAAATAACATGATGCGAATTTAATTGGAAAACAGAATATTGCGTAATAAAAGATTTCACCACTTTGAGTAAATAATGAAGATTATTTTTAATTTCTTTTGCAAATTCTTATTTCTATGATATCATTTGTTTCCTGTTTTGCTCGATGTGTGATTGATAAGCGAGCTGATGACTGCGTAGAAATTAATAATTTGGTGACAATGTTGAGGTCGTTGAGTGATAAGGTTTTGTAGATGAACCTGACCTCGTGCTGAAAATAAGAGTTTGTTGTCTTGAGTTTATAATTACGAAGTACTCCTTTATCAGCTAAATGAAATAACATAATGCGACTTTAATTGGAAGCAGAATATTGTAACCTCGAACTTTAAAAGATTATCATGCAATTTCTTTTCCAGATCTAAATATAGACATTAATTCGAGGTCATATTATTAAATAATTTCGTGTTTTATGCAACTAGCAAGTAAGTCATTCCACCGATTACGTCATCTGGAGCTTGATTACTAGCTAAAATAACACCATTGAGGAATAGCCAAAAGAATTTCTGTAATTAATGGAAAAAAAATCTGATGTTTAAAAATAACATGCATCGCTTTGCATAAATCCGTTAATAAGTAATAAACGTCTAGTCAAGGTAGCTAGAATGACTTCTTTCGGTACTTTGGAGAGGTTTATCATGTGAAGAACTTGCAAAGAAAATAAATATATTTTCATAGCCTTAAACTTCGTTTCTTTATGATTCAGAAGTGATAATCTTAATAAGGGAAACCATTGAATCGTAATTATGCTTCAAATTTATACCAAACTAGCAGCTAACAAACCCATATAGCAACCTTGAACTTCAGATGGAAAGAAGAAATTAACATGATCATTGCGATCGTTGTAGCACTTTCTTAAAATAGCATCAAAACTATAAATTTAGACTAGACCAAACAAAATCGAGGTAGCTGAAATGTCCTCTTTCGATACTTTAAAGAGATTTATCATGTGAAGAACTTAAGAAAATAAATTTTTTATATGCGTCATGTAACAATAGACCGAAATTGTGATCTCACCGAGTTCAGTTTAATTTGAGTTTGTCATATAATTTTGGCAAATGTCAGCTTCCGGGTTTGTTGTCGTTGCAGCACTTTCTAAAAATATCCTCAAAAACTTTGAATTGGGACGATAGAACAAACAAAATCGAGGTAGCTGGAATGGCTTCTTTTGGTAATTTAGAGAGATTTATCATGTCAAGAACTTAAGAAAATAAAAAAAACTTTTCATAGCCATAAACTTCGTTTCTTCTTTTTTCAGTCGTAATAATCTTAATAAGGGAAACCATTTTTTCTTGAATCGTAATTATGTTTTAAATTTTATACCAAACTGACAGCTAACAAACCCATAGGACATTTAAAATTAAATTTTTGTATACGTCATGTAACAATAGACCCAAATTGTGATCTCACCGGGATAAACGAACGAAAAAACTACTATCCCAATTACCTTTTCAAAATTTATAGAGAAATGCAGCTGAAGCAATAAAAGAAATTTAAAGCGCCGTAACCAGGGTTTTAATAATCGTATTGAAAGCTTTCTATTGGAAAATGATGATGAAGAAATTTTGGATCCAAAACAATTTTTCTACAAAATCAAACCTCAAGTTATAAATCTTCTTAAAGCAAGTTTACAGAAACACAATGCTATAAAGTTCAATATTGAATTATTTTGCGAATTTATGAAATATGCTAAAACTGATGATGTTGATGAAAACGAAGTAGCTTTAGATATAAAATCTTCTCAGGCGAAGATGAACATAGCATCCGATAATTTTCAATTTCTAGACATACTCGATAGAATGATGAAACAAATTATTGCAAAATCTGAAGAATTTCAAGAAATTGATAGCGAGATTGACACATAGCGCTCCTTATTTAAAGTTTTAATATTTATTGCACCTTTAATTACATCTAAGGCTTTAATAAATAAACGACAATCATACTTCCACTTCAATGTGGATGATTCTTAGAAGAGCCCAATTCTAAGAATCATCCACATTGAAGTGGAAGTATGATTGTCGTTTATTTATTAAAGCCTTAGATGTAATTAAAGGTGCAATAAATATTAAAACTTTAAATAAGGAGCGCTATGTGTCAATCTCGAAAAGAATTTATATTGCAAAAAATCAAAGTATAGAAATACGATTTTTAGATTCATATAGATTTACATATGTCCTCTAGCGTAGAAAAATTACCTTTGATTAAGACAATCGAATTGGTTAAAACAATATGTTGATCTTAATACTTTGCATAGATCAAAAGCTGTTAACACTTTCCAAAAAAGTTTTTTAAATTAGATAATAATGCTGTCTACAGCAAAGCAATGAAAAATGTTAATAAGAGTTGAGATATTAAAATAGCTACGGAATGGGAAAGTCGAGGTAAACATTTAGGTCTTCGTGCTTTAATTGCAAATCCCAATTTTCATAGTATTGCGCAATTTACAATAAATATGGCTGCAGTAGAATTAAGCAAAGTAAAAGTGACTTATAACAAACCAGTTTATTTAAACTTTGTAGTTCTTGAAATATCGAAATTTAAAATGTATGAATTCCATTACGACTATATAAAATCAAAGTATGAAGATAGAGTTAAGTTAAATTATATGGATACAGATTCCTTTATTTATACAATTGAAACTATTAATTTTTAAAGTGATATTTCAGATGAGAGAAATGAAAGATTTGATACTTCAGAATCCAGTCCAAACAATCCTTTTAGTCTTCTACTAAAAAATAAAAAGAAATTAGGTTGCATGATAGATAGCTTAATGGTAACACAATGTTAGAATTTACAGGTTTAAAGTCTAAAGCGTATTTTTTTTATCTATACAAAATTTTATATGTTCTCGCAGGCATTCTACTGCTGATAATAAGTATATGGAAAATGTTACCTCATCACAAAGCTCAACATATTTAATTCACTTCGATACCAATAATTTATATGGGTGGGACATATCTGAATTCTTACCATATGAGGAATTTCAATGGGATAGAAAATACGGATATCGATATAATGACCATTCCTCAAAGTTCAGAAATTGAATATATATATTTGAAGTAGATTTAACTTATCTAGAATCACTTCATGTTTTACACAATGATCTACCATTTTGCGCAAATAATATAAAGATTCCCTGAATTAGGCTCAAGGAAATTGATATCTGACTTAGAAGATACATTTCATTACATAATCCATTATAGAAATTTCCAAAAAGTAGTTTAAAGTATGAATTTAAGTTTTCATGCATTCATAGAGCTCTTTGATTCAGACAATGGAATTGATTAAAACAATATATTGATCTTAGTACTTTGCATAGATCAAAAGCTGTTAAAACTTTCCGATCTTAAGCTCTTATGATGGAATTTGTGTTTATCACGAGGAATGACACTAATTTTGTGTTCTTAAGTATATTCAAATGTTCAACAGGTACTTACTATTTTCAAGACTTATTCTAATATCACCATTAAATCTTTTGGTTGGAGCACAGTTGGTTTACCAAAATTATTACAGTTTAAAAAATTATTAACTTTATTTTTGGTTTGTCTTTTACTTTGTTGGCATTAGCAAGTATAAACATGTATTTGAAAAAGGGTATACCCCAAACGAAATGTGATTACAAAATACTAAATTTCTTATAAATAAAAACACTCGTAATTCTCTTAATCAATTTTTATTTAAAATCGGCAGAGTTCTATTAACTCTTCCTGACATTTTATATAATTAATTTACATATTTCTAAATCCTGGTATTTCGTCCGTTTTGTTTTCGATAAATTTTAAATTGCAATCTTCATCCATCTCATACACAGTGTTGTTGATCTCCACTGTTTGAATCCCTGACTGCGGTTCCACTGATTGATGATTTTCGAAAATGAATTTTACAAAGCATATATTCAATACAAGAACATCTTTTTGTCTCTGAAATTCCTCCATTTTCTGAATTATAGGCTGTGTTACTTTATTTAGATATTAATGTTTAATATCACCATCCTTAAGTTTTGTATTAAGTTCGATGATTTCAAAATTGTATTCATTACATCGATTAATGTATTTGAATCGTGTTATAACCCGAACAGGTTCATAGGCACCATTTTTTAGATATTTTTGAATGCGTTGTTGAAATTTGTTTAAGTAATGTTCTTCCAGTAAATACTTCAGCGCATTTATTCCGAAAGCCAGTTGATTATTCACCGCTAATATCATTTCATCCCATACTGGGGTGAATTGTATCTTAAAAGTATATTGCTCGCGAAAAGTCTTTACGACAGATTTTCCTTCCATTTTATTTCTGTAATAACATTTTTTTGTTTACGTATATATTAATTACTCTGCAACATACCTGATCTTCCTTCTTTTCCTGAATCTGGTCTATCTAAATATTTGCCTCAGCTTTTATAGCAAGTATTTTACCCCCACTGGAAATTTTTAAAACTTGAACTGCTTAAAATTAAATTAAATTGAAGATTTCATTAACGTTATTCCCTTAAATAAAGTGTTATATATCAATGTCAAAGACAATTTTTTCCATCTGAGAATAAAACGATTGAATTACAATGTTTAGATTCCATTCGCTTTATGCCTGCGAGTTTAGATACTCTGAAAATAAAAATCTGAATGATGAAGACTTCAGAATAATCCATAATGAATTTAAAGATGATGAGTATTGTCCACGGTACATAAGCAGCATACATTTAATCTATCAATTAAGTAGGAGAATTTACCTAACCAGCGCAACGAAAGTTCATTCACTTTAATTAGCAAGTCACACTCATTGTAACTTGATCACCCTACTTGTTTGGCAAGACAATTAAAAGAAAACAATTAATGGGTCAAGTGAATAAACTCACGGTGTGCTGCGTCACTATTTAGTCATTTTGAAATGAGGAAATATATTAATGTAACAAATTTAGTATTAAGCAATTAACTGTGAATATTTGCTGATAATGTCATTAAACTGTATAAATAGAATTTGTGAAAGAATAAAGAAGTTCAGTCATCTAAAGAAACTCATTCGTTTTACTTATTTGGTCGTGCGATAGTGCTGTCTGTCGAACTCAGTGTCTTCAGACAACATCCCTCAAACATTTATTGGTCCTTCGAGCCGGATGAACTTTGTTAATTTGTATGGTCTTTTATTATCTTGTCCTACAACTACGAGAATTAGAAGTGCTAATGTTATCCAGCCTAAAAATGAGTTGTTGAATGTGTTCGAAATCCCAGGTATCGTGCGGTCGCGTCTTTTGCGTTTTGAATTTGTTTTCAGCTCTTGCGTGTTTTCAGGATGCCGTTTTCGTTGTATAACTTCCCTGAGATCCTTCGGTGCAGTGTTTACTAGCTTGCCTGGGCCCTGACCGGCTTCCCCACTTGAAGTTGCTTTTGTCGTAGAGCCGATAGTTTCTTCTGTTTGGTTGTCAAGTATTGGTAATAATGAGACCTTTGTAATTGGTCGTTTCATTATTGACCCTTTTGTCTTAAGGGTTACCACTCGGACTAACCCATCATCTCCGGGATGCGTTTCGATTATGCGGCCCAATGCCCAGCGGGTTGGCGGTAACTGCTCATCCTTTATGAGTACAAGATTACCAATATTCAAGTTTGGCTGCCTTTGGGCCCATTTGGGCCGTTGCTGAAGTCTTGATAGGTATTCTGCAGACCACTTTTTCCAAAAGTCCTGATACATTCTTTCTACTCGTTGCCATTTGTTGAGTAAGTTGGGATTCTTTTCGAGATGATCTTTCTGAGGTATAGTGAGTAGTGCTGAACCCGTTAGGAAGTGTCCTGGTGTTAAAACGTCAAGGCTCTCTGGGTCTTCTGATAGAGGGCAAAGGGGTCGTGAATTCAGACAAGCCTCTATCTGTGTCATGAGGGTGCACATTTCTTCGTAAGTTAGTTTGTTTTCTCCGATGACACGGCGCATATGATGTTTTACAGCCTTTACTCCAGCTTCCCAGAGTCCTCCAAAGTGCGGAGAGGCAGGAGGGATGAAGTGCCATTGTGTTCCAACATCGCGTATAGCTTGCTGTACCTCATTCTGATAGTCTTTTTGCTTGTGAAGATCGGCTAATATTTTGTTGGCTCCCACAAAATTGGTGGCATTGTCGCTGTATACGTAAGACACTGGTCCTCTCCTGGCAACAAATCTCCGAATATAAACTTACAACTGTTACTTATGGAACTGCCTCAGCACCCTTCCTGGCAATTCGAACACTTATTGGTCCTTCGAGCACTAGACAACCAGTTCATACCGTTAAGTTCAGAAGGGTCTAGTGAAAATAAAGTGATTTGTGAATGCTCATTAAAAATATCTGTCGAACTCAGTGTCTTCAGATGATAGAGCTTGTGCAGTTTACAAATTAAAAGAAGTTTTTTGAAATCCCTGTTGAACTTAGTGTCTTCAGGTGATAAAATCTTGTGCAGTGTACAACATTTAAAATCGCTGTTGAACTTAGTGTCTTCACGCGAGAAAGTAAAAGTGCATTATTTGTTGTTCACAACGGGGAGAAATAATCTCGCTGTTTAGCTACACTTATCAAATTCAGAGACTATCGCATGCCAAAGACTATTGCAACAACAGTGACATCGCTAAAAAACGCAGCAATGGAGCAGTTAGTGAAGTCCCAGAGGGCAGATGCCTTAAAAATTCAGAAAATCCTAACGAACTTCAAGAAAGATTCAGCGAAGAGGAAAACGCAGAGCAACATTGAAGGACGACTGAAAACATTAAGCGAGCTTTGGAAAGGTTTTGAAGGAAGGAACGACGCCCTAGAGGAATTCAAAGAAGCTAATCTACTGCAACCATATTTCGCCACTGATTTCTTTACGGAAGTGGAAAATTTATACGAAGAAACCAGGGAAACTTTAGAGGGAGCATTAAGTGAACTAATCAATCGTAACAAGTGCACAGATGAGCAAATAAAGCAACTTAAAAAACAAAATGCAATCATAGATTCACTTAAAAGAGCTATCTCTGTAGTCGAATCGGAGATTTTCACTCTAGTCTCAGCAGTATTTTGTGTTCAAAAGATAAAACTGCTAAACGACTACTGGGAACACATTGTGGTCAATCACGGTGAAATCATGGCAACGGGAGTATTCGAAGATGAATATTTCAATGCCAACATATTTACAAGATAGAAGATGCGTACCAGGCAGTAATAATAAAACTTCAGGAAAAATTAAATAGCCTACAATCAGCCACGAATCATCTAAGAACGCAGTCAGAAGTTGATTCTGATAAAAGAACACAAGTCAGATTACCAAGAATTGATATTCCAATCTTCAATGGAGATTATCTAAGGTGGCAACCATTCAGAGATTTATTCACCGAACTGATCCACAAGGATAAAAATATGTCAGCCGCTGAAAAATTGTTCTATTTAAAAACAAATCTGTCCGGTGAACCTAGTGAGCTAATTCAACATCTCAATATAACAAATGAGAACTTTAATACAGCCTGGGGAATACTCGATAAGCGCTATAACAACACGAGAACTCTCGTAGCTACTCAACTACGCACGTTATTGAATCAACCCATTCTAGTGAAGGAATCAGCAGAAGCTCTGAAGAAACTGCATGATACAACAACGGAATGTCTAGAGGGTATTAAAAACCTAGATATAGACACAAAAAACTGGGATCCATTAGTGATCTATCTGCTTACGCAGAAATTGGATAAGGAAACTCATAGATTATACGAGCAGTCACTAGCGGCACCAAGAGATATACAAAAGCTAGATGAATTCCTTCAATTTCTTGAGAACAGATTCCAAGGTCTGGAAGCTATTGAGCCAATTACACCTAATAACAAGCAGATATCACAATTGGATAAGAACAAAAAGGGTACCAGAGCAATATATCATGGCAGTGTTACGTTACCATGCATAATATGTAGTGGTGGACATAAAATCTATACTTGTGAGAAGTTCAGACAATTGGGCGCCCAACAACGAATTAGTGCAAGCAAGAAAGCGAATTTGTGTCAAAATTGTTTAACAATTGGACATAGTACATCTAAATGCAAAAGCTGGAAATCATGCCAAATATGTCAGAAAAAACACCATACGCTCTTGCACTATCAGAACCTAAATTCCACAAGCCAGCGAAGAACCAAATACAGCGGCAGTCCTGATGCGGATAGCACTAACAAGTTACAAGGATCGACTTCTGCAACGAATGTGATTACACACATGGCAAGCAACCGCATTGGGGTTAAAGTATTATTAGCTACAGCCCAAATTCTAGTAGTCGATAAGGCAGGAAATTCGACTAAACTCAGGGCCCTTATTGATCAAGGGTCGCAAGCTACCTTTATAACTGAAGATGCAGCACAACGCTTACGGTTGCCTCGCAGGAAAATACACGCCATTGTGTCTGGGGTAGGAGGAGCCAGCCCAGGAACGGCACAGTCAAGCATTCAGTTAACAATGACCCCAAGATTCCAATCAGAATTTTCGATTACTACAACAGCTCTCGTTCTAAAAAATTTGACGAAATTTCTACCTACTGAAAGAGTAACACCGAGTACTTGGGCACATACGAGCAGTCTCATGTTGGCCGATCCTACATTTGCAGTTCCAGGAAAAATCGACGTAATACTGGGAGCTGAAGTATACGGGAATATCTTGCTTGAAAACGTTTTGCGTGGACCCAAAGGAGCGCCGGTAGCACAGCAAACGGAGCTAGGTTGGATATTATCTGGAGGCATACAAAACATCAACAAAGATGAGAGAATCATGTGTCTAATATCAGAAGTGTACCTTTTGAACGACTTCCAAAGATTCTGGGAGTGTGAAGATCTTCAAGACGAGAGTATCATAACTAGTGAAGACATAGCTTGCGAAAATCACTTCCGACGTACACATCGGCGAGACGATACTGGCCGGTATGTGGTGCGTATTCCGTTCCGAGAGGATCCAGGAGAAACAAAACAATTGGAGGATTCCCGTGAATTAGCGCTAGCGAGATTGTTTCAAATGGAACGAAAGTTTAAGCTCAACAAGGTGTTCGAAACGATGTATAAGGACTTCATGAAGGAGTACCAAAAGCTAGGTCATATGGTGCCTGCTGAAGATGACACTAATAATAAGCACTATTTACCACATCACGCGGTTTTGAAAGAAAGCAGCACGACAACGAAATTAAGAGTCGTGTTCGATGCTTCGGCGAAACGAAATAACACCAAAAGTTTAAATGAGCTCATGATGATTGGGCCCCAAATCCAGCAGAACTTAACTTCCATCCTATTGAGATGGAGAAAGCATAAAATAGTTTTTACAGCGGACATCGAGAAGATGTATCGCCAAATAAAGATGGATGTACGAGATCAGAATTACCAACGGATTTTATGGCGAGACTCACCTGACCAACCAATCTCCGAATATAAACTTACAACTGTTACTTATGGAACTGCCTCAGCACCCTTCCTGGCAATTCGAACACTACAGCAATTGGCCAAGGATGAAGAATTGATGTATCCATCTGGGGCGAAAATAATACTACACGACACATACGTTGATGACATAGTGTCGGGAGCACATACAGTACATGAAGCTCGAGAATCTAGCACACAATTAATCAATCTGCTCAAGAAGGGAGGATTTCATCTTCGTAAATGGACAAGCAACGATAAAGGCGTATTAAGGAATATACCTAGTGAAGATAGAGAGGCCTCAGTTACACTTGATTTTGCTGACGAAATTACTATAAAAGCATTAGGAGTCAGTTGGAATCCGTCCACAGATAAATTCAAAATAAAGGTGAATGTAGATACTGACTCGAATCCCACTACAAAAAGGAATATATTATCGGAAGCAGCAAGAATATTTGATCCCATAGGGCTACTGTCCCCAGTAACGATGACCATTAAGATATTATTTCAAGACATTTGGACACTCGGCGTGTCATGGGATGAAAGGCTACCCAACGATATCCTGAGTAGATGGGAGCAAATTAAACTTGAGTTGCCTAAACTAGAAAAATTGGAGGTTCCTCGTTGGATTAAGTACACTGGAACAGAATGCACTTGTGAACTCCATGGGTTTTGTGATGCCTCTGAGAAGGGGTACAGCGCTGCAGTTTACCTTCGTACTGTGAGGAGAAATACTATTTCAACAAGTTTAATCACCGCTAAAACAAAGGTAGCACCATTGAAGTCTAAGCTGTCGATTCCACGACTTGAATTATGTGGAGCAACACTATTAGCAAATTTAATCAAGGAGACCAGAACTAGCTTAGCAATTGAAAATCTGCCATATTATGCGTGGACTGATTCCACGATAGTACTTGCGTGGCTGCAAGAAGATGCACATAAATGGAAGACATTCGTAGGGAATCGGGTAGCCCAAATACACTCCATCAGTGACCGAACGAAATGGTTTCATATAAGGTCAGTTGAGAATCCTGCTGATATCGCTTCAAGAGGTATAATACCAGCAATGCTTAAAGATCACGTTCTTTGGTGGGAAGGTCCAGCATGGCTAAAAACTGAACCAATTAACTATCCGCCGAAAGAAGGCAGCAAAACAGATATAGAAAAGAAAATAATAACTACTCATGCGGTCTCGAAAACGGAAGAGAGATTCGAGGAAAGGAACATTTACCTCGAGTTAGCTGAAAAGTACTCATCATTAGGAAAATTACAACGAGTGGTAGCTTACCTAAAACGATTCATTCACAACATAAGATTGACGAAGGAGCACCGCAGGGTAGGCGAATTAACTGTACATGAAATAGAAAGGGCTTTAATTCCAATCGTACAGACTACGCAAAACCAACATTTTAATGAGGAAATAATGCAATTAACACAGCAACACGAATTGAGCAAAAAAAGTAGGTTAGTACCACTGGCACCATTTATTGATCAAGACAACATACTGCGAGTAGGTGGACGGTTGGAGCGAGCAGAGTTGGCCTTTGATCGTAAGCATCCCATCATATTGCCCTACAAAAGCTGTCTGACAACCCTGGTAATGGATAAAGCCCATAAAGAAACGCTTCACGGAGGTAATACCCTTACGCTTGAAGTAATTCGACAAAGATTCTGGATAATAAATGGACTTAAGGCAGCAAAGGGACATATACATCAATGCACGAAATGCCATCGTCACAAGGCCCAAATGTCACAGCAAATGATGGGCGCACTCCCTAAAGCAAGAGTTATAACCACTCCACCATTCACCCATTCTGGAGTAGATTATGCAGGACCCTTTGATCTTCTGTTAGCACGTGGAAGAGGAAACAGGACCCATAAGGGATACATCTCCGTTTTCATATGCTTAACAACAAAAGCAATACACTTAGAAGTAGTAACGGACTTAACGTCTCAAGCGTTCATAGCTGCATTCAAGCGATTTGTTGCCAGGAGAGGACCAGTGTCTTACGTATACAGCGACAATGCCACCAATTTTGTGGGAGCCAACAAAATATTAGCCGATCTTCACAAGCAAAAAGACTATCAGAATGAGGTACAGCAAGCTATACGCGATGTTGGAACACAATGGCACTTCATCCCTCCTGCCTCTCCGCACTTTGGAGGACTCTGGGAAGCTGGAGTAAAGGCTGTAAAACATCATATGCGCCGTGTCATCGGAGAAAACAAACTAACTTACGAAGAAATGTGCACCCTCATGACACAGATAGAGGCTTGTCTGAATTCACGACCCCTTTGCCCTCTATCAGAAGACCCAGAGAGCCTTGACGTTTTAACACCAGGACACTTCCTAACGGGTTCAGCACTACTCACTATACCTCAGAAAGATCATCTCGAAAAGAATCCCAACTTACTCAACAAATGGCAACGAGTAGAAAGAATGTATCAGGACTTTTGGAAAAAGTGGTCTGCAGAATACCTATCAAGACTTCAGCAACGGCCCAAATGGGCCCAAAGGCAGCCAAACTTGAATATTGGTAATCTTGTACTCATAAAGGATGAGCAGTTACCGCCAACCCGCTGGGCATTGGGCCGCATAATCGAAACGCATCCCGGAGATGATGGGTTAGTCCGAGTGGTAACCCTTAAGACAAAAGGGTCAATAATGAAACGACCAATTACAAAGGTCTCATTATTACCAATACTTGACAACCAAACAGAAGAAACTATCGGCTCTACGACAAAAGCAACTTCAAGTGGGGAAGCCGGTCAGGGCCCAGGCAAGCTAGTAAACACTGCACCGAAGGATCTCAGGGAAGTTATACAACGAAAACGGCATCCTGAAAACACGCAAGAGCTGAAAACAAATTCAAAACGCAAAAGACGCGACCGCACGATACCTGGGATTTCGAACACATTCAACAACTCATTTTTAGGCTGGATAACATTAGCACTTCTAATTCTCGTAGTTGTAGGACAAGATAATAAAAGACCATACAAATTAACAAAGTTCAATCGGCAAGAAGGAATTTACTTTGAAGATATCTCAACAATTCAGTTATACTCTAGTGAATGGAATCTTGTCATCTACTACAACTTATCGGTGTACTGGAGGGAATTCTTTGGAATTAAGAAGTCCCTACGTCAGTTATCCGAAATATGTGAACTGAATACTCGGTTATCAATACCCACAGAATTATGCAACGCCACAATATTGCAACTTAAGCACCAGCTCATTGAATCTGAACAAATCAATGAAGTCTTATACCAACAGAATGAAAACGTAAGAATCCGAAACAAACGAGCTGCATTAGAAGTCATTGGTTCAATAGCTAATGGATTATTTGGCATACTAGATCAAGACTTTGCCGACAAATATGAGGAACAAATCAGAAACATTCAAGCAAACGAAGATACATTACGTGGTCTGTTAAGAAATCAAACCTTGATAACAGAAAAAACGATTAATGTAATTAAGAAAAGCAGCGCAGCGGTGACTCATCAATTGGAAATCTTCGAGAATCACTTACAAATGATCACCGACGGTCTTAATAAGGCGGAGGAAAAATTTAAAACAACACAAGCCTTCACATCAGCCGTTATGCTAATAACATTAAGCTTAATCAATTTTCAACATATGCAAAAAAACATATTAGCAGCGATAACGGATACCAAGCATGGGCGGTTAAACACCTTAATACTGACACCGGTACAGCTTAATGAACAACTAATCATCATTAAGGAACACCTACCACAGAACTTAAGGGTTCCAGGGGACGGAAGCGTGACGTCATTGCTAACCATCTATAAGGCAATGCACGTAAAGGTTCGAATAACACAGAATAATGTATTGTTTGACCTTCGTATTCCTTTACTCAGCACAGAAGTCTATCACCTATACAAGTTAACACCTATTCCTGTTCCATATGATGGGAAATACATTTTCATTCAACCATCGACACCGTATTTGGCTGTAAATCTACACAGGGATCGATTTAGTCCACTGACAAGGGAAGAGCTAAAGGAATGTAATCAACTTTCCGATAACCAACTGAAATGCAGCCTAAAACAACCCGTATACAGTTTAAAAGCTAATCAAAGCAGATGTGAGATGGAACTGTTTAATCGCCATCGGGAAATTCCAGAGTTGTGTCAATTAAAAAGCATGCCTCTAACAAAACTGTGGAGAAAATTACAGATTCCCAGTACGTGGCTTTACACAGTGGACGAAGACACTCATGTTGACGTCATATGCAGAGATTCAGTGGACCCAGTAACACTAACAGGCAGCGGAATTATTCAACTACAACCAACCTGCATGATTAAACATCCCACACTATTCATCAATGCAAACAACCATTTGCCAGGTGCATTGAATTCATCATTTATTTCCGACATTGCGATCATCTCAAATCATCTAGACACTCTGATGACCAATCAAACCACATCCCAGTTTACAGCCCCACGATTAATGAATGAGATCACTAGCAAGGACATATCTGAGTTGTATTCCCAAATTGAAAAACAACAAGAAGATATCAACCAAATTCCGAAGATAAACATCCATGACCTACATCATTATGGTGGTCTTTATATACTGGCACTGACCATCGCTATCTTGGCATCATATTACTGCTGGAAAAAACGAAAAACAATCACCCAAACAGAATGCGATCCACCAAGGCCAACCCCACGACAACCAAGATCTAAGGAAGAGACCACAGTCATCCTAGAGTTGCCATCATTAAGCTTGCGGGGGGAGAATGTCCACGGTACATAAGCAGCATACATTTAATCTATCAATTAAGTAGGAGAATTTACCTAACCAGCGCAACGAAAGTTCATTCACTTTAATTAGCAAGTCACACTCATTGTAACTTGATCACCCTACTTGTTTGGCAAGACAATTAAAAGAAAACAATTAATGGGTCAAGTGAATAAACTCACGGTGTGCTGCGTCACTATTTAGTCATTTTGAAATGAGGAAATATATTAATGTAACAAATTTAGTATTAAGCAATTAACTGTGAATATTTGCTGATAATGTCATTAAACTGTATAAATAGAATTTGTGAAAGAATAAAGAAGTTCAGTCATCTAAAGAAACTCATTCGTTTTACTTATTTGGTCGTGCGATAGTGCTGTCTGTCGAACTCAGTGTCTTCAGACAACATCCCTCAAACAAGTATTTTAATTTAATAAGGAGAAAGGGGGTTTTCATATGATTACTTAAATTCTTTTGATAAATTTAAAATAAAGCATGTGTGCCCCCTCAGGATTTTTTAATAAACTTAGCAATACGAAGAAGAATATCAGCATGTCGTTAATGTATGGAACAAATTTAATTCTAGAAATATCTGACAAAATTTACAATTATATTTAAACTGTGATGCTCTATTGCTAGCAGACATTTTTGAGAATTTTAGAATAGTATACATAAATATCTATGAGTTTGACCCGAATCATTATTACACAACACCAGGATTGTCATGGGATGCTATGTTAAAACACGTTCAAATTAAATTAGAATTATAGAAATGTATTATATAATTTCATGAAAAGCGGTATTCGGGGAGATTTAACACAATGTTCCTTAAGATATTCTCTATCTAATGAGAGATTTTGATTTTTTAAAAGGTTTAAAATATTTGGTTTAGATTGATGTTAATAATTTATATAGATGAGTTATTTCGGAGTCACTTCCATATGCAGATTTTGTTTGGATAGATAATTCTAATATTGAAGATTAGGATTGAGAAATTTTCCAAACATCTTTTAACGTGTTCTCAATAATATAAATTCAATATTTTTTTTTATTTCCAAGCATGTTTTAACATGTCAAACAGCTTACATTTAAAAGGAAATTGCGGTTATAAGAATTTTGTTTGTTAGAGTCTTATCTTTGATTAAATATCAGTTCGAGTATAAAAGCCAAGTATTTTTAGTTAAAGTTTTAGTTTTCAATGTAAAGTCAATCAGTGAAACTGAAATTCATGAAATTCGTGTTCCTAGTGAAATTAAAATAATCTAACATGCTTCATCGAAGACTTTGAAGTGCTCGAAGAACTGAACTCTGCAAATTTTAAACCTACGATTGCAGTTAAAGACATGGAAGAGTTGTTAGAGTATAAAATCATAGGATGCAGCAATGTAACAACGAAGTATGGGCCCAGGATCCTTTTAGAACTAGAGAATTACCAAGTTTTTCTGCCGCCGAGATACAGCGCTAAAATTACTCACCGCACAATCGAGAAACTTAACGATGGAGGCTTCTATGTTGCTAGGAAACCAGCAAATGTGAACTATTTTAATTTGATATTTACAAAAATAACACCTAGTAATGGATATTACTTAAATTACATACATTTCGCTATAAATTTAGAAGATCTAGTAAAACAAATCAGTTAAAGCTGTTCATGACCTGCTAAAGCTGGTAATAGACCTGATATAGCTGTTCATAGACCTGCTAAAGCTGGTAATAGACCTGTTAAAGCTGGTAGTAGACCTGATATAGCTGTTCATAGGGCTGCTAAAGCTGGTAATAGACCTGTTAAAGCTGATAGTAGACCTGATATAGCTGTTCATAGACCTGCTAAAGCTGGTAGTAGACCTGATATAGCTGTTCATAGACCTGCTAAAGCTGATAATAGACCTGATATAGCTATTCATAGAGCTGATAAAAGTTGTTCTTCGACTTGATAAAGCTCTTCATAGAACTGTTCGGGTTATTTTATAGAGCTGGTAAAGCTGTTCACGGAGCTGAACAAAAAAACTACTATCCCAAGGACCTTTGACCAGAATTTGTAGAGAAATGCAGCTGAACGAATTGAAAGAAATTTAAATCGTATTGAAAAAATGACCTGTTGAAATCGATATTTATAACCTACCAATTGAAAGAAATTTAAAGCACTAGAAATTGTGAAAATTAGAATCATTAATAAATTTATGAAGACGGAAAAATAAATAACTAAATTAATAAAATGCTATTTTAACATTAACAGAAAGACTTTTATTAGTATAAAATAGACATTTAATTCTTATTTATAACTATTGCTAAAA
The DNA here is from genome assembly GCA_964036015.1 of Leptarthrus brevirostris. Classification (NCBI taxonomy): domain Eukaryota; kingdom Metazoa; phylum Arthropoda; class Insecta; order Diptera; family Asilidae; genus Leptarthrus; species Leptarthrus brevirostris. Next base: position 48,021,305 of record OZ038373.1, read on the forward strand.
TAAATATATGAGAAAAATAAAAATTAAGTGAAGCGTATCTTGAAAAATCTGTTTGAAAAATTTCGCAATACGTGTGCTGAATGTTGAAAGCATAAATATGGATTTTTGGTGATTTATAAAGACAGCGCAATGTGTAAGGAGTGCTACGGAAAGGGACTTGATATCTTCATAATACTATAAAAGGAAAGGGATGAACAATGATTTAATAGCTAATACCAACACTTTGGTGGAACCGCTTATCTCTATTCATTTTTCACATTTTTTTGCTCGCCTATAAAACTTATTTGTTGATTACCCATGAAACTCTCATAAAACTTATTTTTTTGATCATTCCATAAAACTTCCTTCAAATTTAATTAAATGATCCCCGCTTATCTCTATATAATTTCGGTAGCAGCTAACTGTCGATAAGCATTTTTCATATTTTTTGGTCACCACATTTCCTTTCAAATCATATGTAAAGAATTTAAATTTAAATTTAGAATTATAAAAAGATAAGCGGGGGTCATTTAATTAAATTTGAAGGAAGCTTTGCGGTAATAAAAATAAGTTTAATGAGAGTTTCATGGTTAATCAACAAATAAGTTTTATAGGCGAGCAAAAAGATGTGAAAAATGAATAGAGATAAGCGGATACTATTTAAGCAATGAATCACTTAAGAGTTTTAACATTCACCAAAATGGAGAGTATTATAACAGAAGTTCTTAAGGTGTTGAATACCCCCGAGGATTACGAGGATCCTCATGAGCGGCTGCAGGAGCTGGTAAATTCTCCGCTAACCTCGATAAACCTGGTCTATAGGTTAGGATGGGAGTCTGAGTGGTGCGAGGTGGCCACTCCATATTCGGAGAATTTAACGGGGTTGCGGACGGTTAGTTTTTAAAATTGTTTTACATGTTATTTTTATTATTTTCTTCTTTATAGATTAACCACTCAGTTAGCGGAAGGAGGTGTATTGTAACTGTTTTTAGCGTCGAAGCGATGACCCTCGAGATGAGGGCCCGGCTCGATGCTAACTGTCATATAGAGGAGGCCTGGGATAGCCCGGATGAAGAAACATATGTGTGATTAAAGTTAAATTCTAAAGCATCCACCCATATGAAGACTTTGATCGGAGAGAGATATTATGCCTTGTTAATTTGTAAGAACCTTGTAATACAATTTTTAAATAAAACAATAAAACATTATTTTTAGTCATTTATTTCAATTATCCTAAAATTACCCCAAGTGTTAAACCTCCCCGAATACCGCTTTTCATGAAATTATATAATACATTTCTATAATTCTAATTTAATTTGGATGTGTTTTAACATAGCATCCCATGACAATCCTGATGTTGTGTAATAATGATTCGGACCAATATTGTAAATTTTCTCAGATATTTCTAGAATTAAATTTGTTCCATACATTAACGACATGCTGATATTCTTCTTCTTATTGCTAAGTTTATTAAAAAATCCTGAGGGGGCACACATGCTTCATTTTAAATTTATCAAAAGAATTTTAGTAATCATATGATAACCCCCTTTCTTCTTATTAAATTAAAATACTCATCATCTTTAAATTCATTATGGATTATTCTAAAGTCTTCATCATTCAGATTTTTTTTTCAGAGTATCTAAACTCGCAGGCATAAAGCGAATGGAATCTAAACATTGTAATTCAATCGTTTTATTCTCAGATGAAAAAAATTGTCTTTGACATTGATATATAACACTTTATTTAAGGGAATAACGTTAATGAAATCTTCAAATTAATTTAATTTTAAGCAGTTCAAGTTTTAAAAATTTCCAGTGGGGGTAAAATACTTGCTATAAAAGCTGAGGCAAATATTTATTAGACCAGATTCAGGAAAGGAAGATCAGGTATGTTGCAGAGTAATTAATATATGCGTAAACAAAAAAATGTTATTATAGAAATAAAAATGGAAGGAAAATCTGTCGTAAAGACCCCTCGCGAGCAATATACTTTTAAGATACAATTCACCCCAGTATGGGATGAAATGATATTAGCGGTGAATAATCAAGTTAATAATTTTTTAAACTGTAATAATTTTAGTAAGCCGAACTGTGCTCCAACCAAAAGATTTAATGGTGATATTAGAATAAGTCTTGACAATAGTAAGTACCTGTTGAACATTTGAATATACTTAAGAACACAAAATTAGTGTCATTCCTCGTGATAAATACAAATTCCATCATAAGAGCTTAAGATCGGAAAGTTTTAACAGCTTTTGATCTATGCAAAGTACTAAGATCAATATATTGTTTTAATCAATTCCATTGTCTGAATCAAAGAGCTCTATGAATGCATGAAAACTTAAATTCATACTTTAAACTACTTTTTGGAAATTTCTATAATGGATTATGTAATGAAATGTATCTTCTAAGTCAGATATCAATTTCCTTGAGCCTAATTCAGGGAATCTTTATATTATTTGCGCAAAATGGTAGATCATTGTGTAAAACATGAAGAGATTCTAGATAAGTTAAATCTACTTCAAATATATATATTCAATTTCTGAACTTTGAGGAATGGTCATTATATCGATATCCGTATTTTCTATCCCATTGAAATTCCTCATATGGTAAGAATTCAGATATGTCCCACCCATATAAATTATTGGTATCGAAGTAAATTAAATATGTTGAGCTTTGTGATGAGGTAACATTTTCCATATACTTATTATCAGCAGTAGAATGCCTGCGAGAACATATAAAATTTTGTATAGATAAAAAAAATACGCTTTAGACTTTAAACCTGTAAATTCTAACATTGTGTTACCATTAAGAGTAGTAGGGATATGGGGTTTCTGGCGCAAATGTGCAATGTGCACATCGAAAATGGTCAAATTGTGAGGGAATTTGAGGTCTTATGTCACATTTTTGCACATTTGCGCCAGAAACCCCATAACAATTCGGGGAGAGATAAGGAAATGGCTGGAGATAAGGGAATGGTTGTGTGATTCCGAAGGTCAATTTTGTAGATTGTTTTGTTTTGGCGGCGGCGCGCTAGTAAAGGTAAGTTGCACCTGGGTCTGGATCTGGACCTGGACCTGGACCTGGATCACGGGTTGAGCTAATTGATAAGGGAGCTGACTATAGAAATTAATAATTTGGTCGCAATGTTGTGGTCGTTGGGTGATAAGGTTTTGTAGATGAACCTGGGCTCGTGCTGAAGATAAGAGTTTGCTGCTTTGAGTTTTTACTATGCCGGATATTTTCGGCGGGAGCTTTTACTACGAGTGATGATAAAATAAGTTGCTAGTGTAGGATTACGTAATTTGGGCAGTAATATATCTTGAGGTCAATGGATTTCCGAGATATTGAGTATGGTCAGTAATTATGAAGTTAAAATTGTTATGAACATTTTCTATATATTTTCTGGAAGATATTTATGAAAATAATTTCGTGTTTAACCACGTTTTGTGCTAATGATGAATTTACAGGGGGAACTGCAGAGAAATTAAGCACTTGAGCGTGAGAAAATTTTGTAAAATAGTATAGGAATATTTCTTCTTGAATTGTATTTAAGTATTCATTGATTTTTTATTCTTTTCTTTATAGTATTTCTTAATAAAGATTTCACCACTTTGAGTAAATGGGTGAAGATTGTTTTTTGTTTTTGCAACTTCTTATTTCTATGAGATCATTTGTTTCCAAGCAAGTTCTAACATGTTCTCAATAATGTAGATTCAAAAGGAAATTGCGGTTTTTAATTTTTTTCCAAAGGATATTGTGGTTGTCGTTTGCATCCCCCCTCTAATTCTATTATATCTCACTTCTTGCATAAATATCAAGAGTTCTTAGGTAGTCTTTTAGTATTCATAGTGAAGTCAACCAGTGAAATTGTCGCAATTAAAATTCGTGTTCGACCTCAGATTAAAATAATAATAAATTTTGTGTCATCTCCTTACAAAAAAATTAAAAAATTTATCAACAAGCTATCAACGAAGCAGTCATCGAAGACTTCGAAGTATTGGAGGAGCTAAATTCTGTAAATTTTAAGCCTGCACTCGCTGTTAAAGATATGGAAGAATCGCAGAATTATAAAATCATAAGCTGCAGAAGATCAACCACGAAATATGGACCCAGGATTCTTTTAGAACTAGAGAGTTATCATGTTTTCTTGCCGCCTAGATTCGACGCTAAAATAACTGATCGTTCAATTGACAAAATTAACAATGGAGGTTTCTTTGTTGAAAGAAAAGCAGCAGGTGGCAGCTATTTTAATTTAATGTTTTCTAAGATAACACCTAGCACTGGCTATTATTTAAATTTATAAATAAATAAATAAAGTATTTTTATTAAATATATGTTTCATTCCACTTAACCTTACAATCATTTCCCTCTAGAGCTTGAAAATATTAAAAGTTATTTGCAGGCTAACAATTGAATCAAAAATGCAGGAGGATGGTATATATATGACAACTTCATAAAATTCAATTAGTTCTCGACTTCAAGTCAACATGCTAGCATTAAAAATGGATAGACGTTCAATAAATCTTTTATTTTTATCGCTATGCATCTTACATATTAATAGTTTACCGATCCCGTTAAGTATAAACCTAATGGATAAAAGTAGCAGCAATTTAGATTTTGCGCTAACTCTACCAAATAATGATTCTATTCAAATTGGATTAACTTTTAAACTGATGACTTACAGTAACACAAGCAATTCCAAAGAAGATTCAGCTTCTACCTTAAAAGAAAGTAATAACGAGCCAATTCCTATTACTACATCAAGGACTACTACGATTGATAATCCTAAAAAGAAATTTGTGTCTATTGAAGGTTTCAGGCAAGAACTATTAAAGAAAGAACTGGATATTGCAGGAATTATTGAGAGCAAAGATATCTTTTACAGACACTTTAAACTTGAATTCGATGATGAAACTATGCTAACCATTCGTTGTACATATGACAGTAATTACGTAACTCGTTCATTGAAGATATCATGTTATGAATATCGTGAGTTTGAAACTGAAAGAATTCTAAGTAATGGTGAAGTAGAGATGGTTAAACAAGTTGATGCTAATTATAAAAGCGATGTGGAATTAGTGAATTTAAGAGGAATGAAGCAAACATATCAAATGAATATTTCAAAATAAGCAGCTATAAAAGGAAGTGTAATTAATTTTTAAGACAGTTCAAAATGGAGCACGTTCATACAAAAATAATTTGGGATAATATTTGCAAATTAACCGAATTAACAGATTATAGTGAACTTATTGCCGCATATAAAAAGCTAGATTTATTAACTCCCGCTATTAAAGAGGTTATAGAGGTAAAGCCAACAAAGTAGACATTTAATTATATATTTCAATTCTTTCTTTATAGAACGAACTTTTGTTTAACGATTATCAAAAGCATGGGAGGTTCTTTCTTAAGATTTCTAAATCTGATTCAGCAGCATATAAAAAATTCAAGGATATTTGTAGGAGTTTGCACCTTCAAGATGTTTTGCTTTTGCTACAAAAAGAAGAAGAAAACGTCAAAGCAGTGGGAGAAAAAGTAGTTCAATTTAATATCATCCCAAAGATACATTTCGTTCCAATATACGAGCGTAAGGGTCCCTGGCAAACATTTGCGTTAGACAGATTTCGATTTCAAGAGCGAATTCGAAATATGAAGGATATTTTGGATCCCATTTTATTCACATCGCATAGAAATAAAATTTATAGGTTAAGGTTTAAAAATTTCAAATAAAGTAATAAAATAGGAACTCAAGTACTTTTAATATAAAATATATATTTGTATAACAATATTATAATACATTATCTTTCTTAATCCAAGAGTTGTGTTTTGATGAAAATCCGAGCCATTTAACATAAACTTTATCTGCGGTTCTCTTCAATATTTTTTCTACGAGGTAAACATCAGGATTCTTCGTCTTTTGGAGCTATATTTCATAAAAACTACCCTTTCTTGCGGTTCCTTCGTGATCTTCCAAGAGATATGTTACAGGATTCGTTATCTGAATTTTTGCGATCTTGAAAATCTCTGTAGTCCAGTTTGGTGTATACCCCTTTTCAAATACATGTTTATATTTACTAATGCGAACAAAGTCTCCCAGTTTAAATTTTGGTAAATGAAACGTCTTTAAATGATTGTAAACTGTTGATAACAATTTTTTCTAATTCTGCTTTGTCACATCCCGGGGTCGCATTTTTATTGTTCGATGATTACCTGAGTTATATTTTACGAGTAATTTCTTAACCATATCTATCCATCGGTATGAGCCCTGCATACTAAACTCTTTCCACATCATGCTTTTTAATGTTCGATTAAATCGTTCAACTATAGATGCTTTTAAAGGGCTATATGTAGAAAAATGATTAATGAGGGATTTTTTCATTAAGTTTTGAAATGAGCTATTGAAAAACTCTTTTCCATCATCAGTTTGTAAATTTGTGGGAGTCCGACCTTCTTTTAGTATGGATTTCATAGCCTGAGTAACTTCGACACCAGTCTTTCTTTTAATAGGAATTGCCCATGCATATTTAGAAAATCCGTCTATTACAGTTAATAAAAAATTATGGCCATTATTGCTTGTAGCATAAGCACCCATTTCAACTAAATCGGCTTGCCATAAGTCATCTATTCCTTTAATTACAACACGTCTTCTTATAAAATTTTTTCTGGCTGGTTTATGAAGCTCATTAACTACTTGGGTTTTATTCATTTTGAAATTGTCAGAGATTCTACATTAATTAACGCTTTTAAAGTGTCATTAATTTCCTGTAGATTCAGATCTATATATTTCATCAACTTCTCCTGAACGTCAACAATTAATTCATTTGTATATAATTCGTATGCTATTTTGAGTTTTCCTTGTAGAATGGCAATTGATTCACTCGTATATAATTGACTGGCTCCTTTATCTTTTTCACTTGTAATATTTATTATGCTGTAGATCTCCTTTAACTCTTCTTTAAGAACGGCACTTTCCTTAAGTATTTGCTCAGTTAGATTGTTGCTAACTAACTGAATTTTTTCATTAGCGTGAGAATTACTTAAATGTACTACCTTATCAGCTACATCTTCGACATATATTTTATTGGCTGCATCATCTCTTTCCATTGGGCTTTTAATATATTTCAAATTTTTAAAACCTATATTGAAATCTCCATCTTGAGTGAGCTTAAAGCCTACACCATTTAGACCCTGTATTCCCTGGATCCCTTGAGAACCAGGTTCACCAGGTAGCCCCCTAGGACCACGATCGCCAGCAGGTCCGACCTTTGCTTTTTTAGAATATCTTCCAAACTTGTCGACACTCATTATTACATTAAAGCTGAATACGTTTAAAGATGTTATTTATATTATAATGCCACCTTCTTTTAACTCTTCAATAATTGAGATAATTTCATTGTTGTGGTTAGTGTGTCCAGCTCCTTGTGATGCTATTAAAAGACAAAGTCTATCTACAAGCTCATTCGGATCATTCCAATAAACGTAATCAATATTTTTCTTAGGTATATGCATCAACCCTTTGCCATCATGAGAAATCAGTTTACTTATAATTTCTGTATACTTTGCAGCTCTGGTACCTTTTATTTGGCCGTCCGTTCTATATTCTCTTTTATAGGCATTAGTTTATTTTAAGATAGCTTGATAATCTTTCAAGTCATCCTTACTATACAAAGTTTTTGCAGGTTGTTTCATAAAAAGCAACTCGCATAGACCTAGCGTTATTTTATATGATTTTCCGTTAATAAGGAAATAATCTTCCTCAATTGCAATCTTTGAATTTCCAATTTTCCATTCGTTATCATCATCTAAATAAACTCCATAAGTGTTGTCAATTTTTGGGCTTTTGTTAATACATAGTTCTAAATATTTATCAACTAATCCACTTGATAAATTAAGAGGAGAATCTCTCTTTTCCATCAAAGTTCTAGAACGTGTAGGTGTTGCAAATTCATCGTCTTCCGAAGTAGTATAAATATGCGGGTTCTGGCGCAAATGTGCAATGTGCACAAGGTCAAAGGTCAAGGTTGCTGATTGGGTTTTCGGTCTTGGAGGCTACAATTGAGAGATAAGGAAAAGAGATAAGGATTTTCGGTCTTATAGGCTACAATTGAGAGATAAGGATGTCGGCCATCTTGGATTTCGGTGTTATAGGCTACAATTGAGAGATAAGGATGTCGGCCATCTTGGATCTTGGGTTTTCGGTCTTATAGGCTACAATTGAGAGATAAGGAAGAGAGATAAGGATTGTCGGCCATCTTGGATTTTGGGTTTTCGGTCTTATTGGCTACAATTGAGAGATAAGGATTGTCGGCCATCTTGGATTTTGGGTTTTCGGTCTTATTGGCTACAATTGAGAGATAAGGATGTCGGCCATCTTGGATTTTGGGTTTTCGGTCTTGTAGACTACAATTGAGAGATAAGGAAAAGAGATAAGGATTGTCGGCCATCTTGGATTTTCGGTTTTCGGTCTTGGAGGCTACAATGGGTCTTCTTCTTCTTCTTTGGTTTGCATCTAGACTTAGATCTAAACCTAGGATCTGAACCTAGATTGTTTAGTAAGATAAGGCACCTGTCGGCCATCTTGGATATTGGGTATTCACTTGGAGGCTACAATTGATGTTGAAGATAAGAGTTTGTTGTTTTGAGTCTTTAATTACGAAGTACAGCTTTATCAGCTAAATGAAATAACATGATGCGAATTTAATTGGAAAACAGAATATTGCGTAATAAAAGATTTCACCACTTTGAGTAAATAGATGAAGATTATTTTTTATTTCTTTTGCAAATTCTTATTTCTATGATATCATTTGTTTTCAAGCAAGTTTTAACATGTTTTTCTGGTCGAGATGTGATTGATAAGCGAGCTGATGACTGCGTAGAAATTAATAATTTGGCGACAATGTTAAGCTCGTTGGGTGATAAGGTTTTGTAGATGAACCTGACCTCGTGCTGAAGATAAGAGTTTGTTGTTTTGAGTTTTTAATTACGCAGTACAGCTTTATCAGCTAAATGAAATAACATGATGCGAATTTAATTGGAAAACAGAATATTGCGGTTTCCTAAATTATAATTGAATGTGATAAATTCGCCTAATAAAAGACGCGTGCTGCTGACATTTCACTCTAGTTCTATTTCTAATTAGATGAGAGTTGGACATAAATCTATATAAATCTAAATATCGTATTTCTATACTTTGATTTCTTGCAACATATCTGAGTTTTCTAAACTAAATCAAGCGTGGTTTATTAAATGTTTTTAAGACTGTGTTTTCTAAAGAATAAGAAAACTTTACTTTAAACTTTTAAAGTGTGCATTAATACTAAAAGACTACTTAAGAACTCTTTATAATTGTACAAGAAGTGGAATATAATAGAAATGAAGTGTTTTTTGTGTGAAGTGTGTGGGAAGACCTTTAAAAGGAACTTCACCCTACAGAGGCATATAAAAAGTATACACATCAGCACATTGAATACAAGATCGCATCGTCCAAAAGAAGATACTAAGGATATGTCTACATCTATATCGGTATCAGTTTCACCATCAACATCATCATTAAAAACATCATTAACGGACGCTTTAACACATATGTTTTGTCAGGCATGTAATTCACAAATTAAAGTAAAAGATTGGACGTATCATTTACGCACCAATGTTCATAAAAAGAAAGCGTCTATACCTATAAAGGAACATCTTAGGTGTGTTAAGGAAAATTTCGGGGGACGAATTGAAACATTTATTCTTGAAAATGGAGATGAAGGATTACTCGATATAAATAAATTCTTACAAGAATCTAAACAACAACTTTTGGAAGTGTTAAATATGTCGTTAGAAAAGCATATTTCTTATAAGTTCAATATTGAGCTTTTTGCAGAATATATCAAAGTTGTAAACTCAGGAGACGAAAATGAAATTATTTCTTCAATAAAATCATTTCAATCCAAAATGACTGTCATATTCAACAACAGCGATTTATCAACTTTATGTAAGAATATGATTAACTGCATTAACACCAAATCAGAAGAATTTCAAGAGAAAGATAGTGGATGGTCGTTGATTCGAATAATTCATTTAGAAATCAACATTAACCAATATCACCCGTTAAGAGGTTCTTCCTACATGCCTTTACCAATGGTTATAATGGACAAGAAAGCATGCGTTAATGTGAAAAATAATGATATTTACTGTTTTAAGTGGGCTGTTATATCAGCTCTACACCAACCAACTCGCGATTCTGATAGAACATCTTCATATTCAGTTTCTAATATATCAGATAGCGAAATAGAGCTTATAAATGGAGTGAAATTAGATTTTACTGGGTTGGAATTCCCCATGACTTTGCCTGATATAAAAGTATTAGAAGAGATCAATCCAAATATAAGCGTGAATGTTTTCGGCTACGATTTTATACAAGGTAGTTGTCAAATTGTGGGACCTTTTTATTGTACATCAAATGAGAAAGAAAATCACATAAATTTGTTGCTTCTTCAAGATGAAACTCTAAATCATTATGTTTGGATTAAGAATATTTCAAGATTGCTTAACAAGCAACTAACACATCATAAAAGACAAATTTACTTTTGTAATTCGTGTTTTCAACATTGTTCTAATGTAGAATCTTTTGCTAAACATAAAAATGAATGCTGTAAAATAGTGACTTCTATGCCTACCTCGGAAAAAGCTTTTTTGGAATTTGAGAAGTATGAACGCAAGTTAAGTGTGCCATTTGTTATTTATGCGGACTTTGAATGCGTGCTAAAGGAAATTAAAACGTGCATACCTAATCCTATGCTGTCTTCAACAACCAACACTCAAGAGCACATACCCTGTGCTTTCTCTTATTTTATCCATTGCCTTTATGATGACGCTTTAAGCAAGTTCAGGATTTATCAAGGTGAAGATGCTGTTAGTCGATTTGTACAGTTATTAGCAGACGACGTGAAAGACATCTATAAAAGTCATGTTTCAAAGTGTAAGCCGCTTGTTCCCATGTCACCAAATGAAATAAGGATGCAACGAGAAGAGCAATACTGTCATATTTGTAAGCAATTATTAGCGAATGATAGGGTTATTGATCATTGTCATCTTACAGGAAAATACAGGGGTCCAGCTCATAATAAATGTAATCTAAGGTATAGAGTTCCAACATTTTTCCCAGTTTTTTTACACAATTTTTCTGGTTATGACAGTCATTTATTTATTAAATCATTAAATGAAATTGAAGGTTCTATTAACGTTATTCCCTTAAATAAAGAGGTATATATAATAATGTCAAAGAAAATTTTCATTGAGTATAAAACGATTGAATTACGGTTTTTAGATTCCATTCGTTTTATGCCTGCGAGTTTAGATACTTTAGCAAAAAATCTGCCTGATGAAGACTTTAGAATAATCCGTAATGAATTTAAAGATGATGAATATTTTAATTTAATAAGGAGAAAGGGGGTTTTTCCATATGATTACTTAAATTCTTTTGATAAATTAAATGAAACATGTCTACCTCCTCGCGAACAATTTTTTAATAAACTTACGAACAATGAATGCACAGAAGGAGAATATCAACATGCTGTTAACGTATGGAACAGATTTAATTGTAGAGATATTTCCCAATATTTGCTTTTATATTTAAAGTGTGATGTTTTGTTGCTAGCAGACATTTTTGACAATTTTAGAAGAGTATGCATAAATATCTATGAGTTGGACCCATGCCATTATTACACAGCACCAGGATTGTCGTGGGATGCGATGTTAAAACATACTCAAATTAAATTAGAATTGTTAACAGATATTAATATGTATAATTTCATGAAAAGAGGTATTCGAGGAGGTTTAACACAATGTTCCTTAAGACATTCTCTAGCTGATAATAAATATATGAAAAAGTTTAATCCTGCAATCGATTCAAAATACTTGGTTTATCTTGATGCTAACAATTTATATGGATGGGCTATGTCGGAATCACTTCCATATGCAGGTTTTGTTTGGATAGATAACTTTGATAATATAGATTTCATGAAAATTCCTGAAAGTTCAGAAATAGGATATATTTTAGAAGTTGATTTAATTTATCCAGATTTATCTCATGACGATCATAATGATCTTCCCTTTTGTCCTGAAAATAAATTACCTCCTCAAGCCAAGATTAAAAAGTTGATTGCTGATTTAGAAAATAAATATAATTATGTTATACACTATAGAAATTTACAACAGTGTGTAAAGCACGGATTAGAACTGCAGCGTATTCATCGAGTTTTAATGTTTAAACAATCAAATTGGTTAAAGAGTTACATTGATTTAAATAATTTCCATCGAACTGCCGCGAAAAATAATTTTGAAAAAGACTTTTTTAAATTATTAAATAATTCGGTGTATGGAAAGACTATGGAAAATGTAGATAAAAGGAAAGATGTAAAAATTGCAACAGAGTGGGAAAGCCGTGGTAGACATCAGGGTTTGCGTGCTCTTATAGCGAAACCTAATTTTCATAGTCTTTCTCATTTTACATCAAATATGACTGCAGTTCAATTAAAAAGAGTTTACAGAATTTATAATAAACCAATTTACTTAGGCTTTACAGTCTTAGAGCTATCAAAGCTAAAAATGTATAACTTTCATTATGAATATATGAAGCCTAAATACAAAGATATGGTCTCCTTAAACTATATGGACACAGATTCTTTTATATATTCTATTTCTGTTAACGATTTTTATAATGATATTATTTTAGATATTAATGAAAGATTCGATACATCAGAATATACCCACGACAATCCTTATAATATACCGTTAGTAAATAAAAAGGTTTTAGGTTTAATGAAAGATGAGAATAAAGGAAAAATTATGACTGAGTTTATAGGTTTACGATCAAAGATGTACTCTTTAAGTATTGAAGAAAAAACCGAAATAAAAAAAGCTAAAGGTATTAAAAGAACAGCTGTAAATACTTTAACTCTAGATAATTACAGAGATTGTTTATATAAGAAAAAATTATTTTATGTCAACATGTTAGGATTTAGAAGTAAATTTCATACAATATATACGGAATATATTAATAAAGTAGCGTTGAGTCCATTTGACGATAAAAGATTTATAACAGAAGATGATATCCAAACATATGCTTGGGGTCACTAAAGATTATCTAAAAATTGTTAAAATAAGAATTATGAATAAATGTATGTAGAAGGAAAATAAATAAGTAAATTAATAAAATGCTATTTTAACATTAACAGAAAGACTTTTATTAGTATAAAATTATAAGACATTTATTTCTTATTTCTAAATTTTATTATTTTTCTAGAAAATTTCTTAAAAGATAAACATTTTCTTGAGCGCATTGTCCCTGATGAGTTAAACAGCATGGTACTTTATAAAAAATTTTAAGAGAGGATAATTTTGGACACTGCAATTCTTCTTCCATATTATATACTATTACATCTTCACCAAATGTATTTTTGATCCAGCAAGCCTTTTCACAACCTTTCACATACAGTATTTTGTTTCTTATTAAAGGCATCACTATAGCACGTAATTGATGATAGGGAATATATCCATCGGTCCATCTGAATCCATGATAATTATCATGCAGCCATTTCGCTTTTCTTCTCTTTGCAGGTGTTAAATCCTTAAATCTGAATGGAGGTTGAAAAATAAAGTGCTGTATTTGGTTTCCGTTTGTCAAAATTGCCAATTCCTTCACAATAAACTTGTTATGATCGTCTTTAAATCCTTGAATATCCACAATTGCAGCCATTTGTTGTCTTAAATTATTTTTCTAACTTCACTCGTCAATGAACTATATTCGACTATTCTGTCATGCAAAAGTAAACAAAAAGCGGTTGTGTTTGCGGGAATATTACTAAGTGTTTTAAACTGTATACGAATATAGACTGGTCCTGATTTGATCACCTCGTTTTGATGTGAGCAATCGATAACAACAATTGGAGCGCTTTCCTTGAACTTCTCTCGGGTAAGCAGCGGTTGATGCATCCGCCCATAATACGATTGTTGGAATTTCGTATACATATCATACAATAAAGCATATCTCTCACGATCAAATTTAATGTTTAAGTCTTCATATGGAAATGTTTCAGAATTTAAGTGAAGCTTCACATCTGAAAGTTCGCAATGATCAAACTTGCTTGCATCTTTACTCTTCTCGTTTTTTCGATCCGTTTGAAGTGCTAAAATTACATATCGAGGTTTTTCTAACTGAGTAGATGTTTTAATTGTCCAATTATGATCGACAGTTGTAGGTAATATAGGATATTCGTATATATCCCAGCTACGAAAGCTCATTTGAATTGGTCGTCCAGTATCGATTAACTTAAGCAGCGATAGTTTTTCTTCATCAGCTACACATATGTGGGGTACTCGCCATTGTAGTTTGAAAATATCTATTTTAACTTCATCGTTTGGTGATATAAAAGCATTTTCATCGCCTCTACTTCGAATTAATATAAGTTCATGTTTAGCATTTATAACAATTTTCTTATAGTCTTCAGCAAAGCCGAGCAACAACTTTAAAGGAATGCAAAAATTGAAAAATCCTCTTGTAGGTAATATTGAATTATCTGGAGACCAGGAAGCATTTAGCAACACATTGCTTTCATTTTGATTTAAAGATATATAATTTTTTATTGTTGTAGCAAATCCCAGATTTCTCGTGCGATCAATTTCTACGCCATTTAATTCATAGCGAATTTCGTCAAATAGAAAAGCTATGGCGTTATTAGTTAATTTTGCCGTTGTTGAGGCCAACCCATCTGATTTTGTTATCGCACCTTCTATATATAAGGAGCTTTCACTTGGTAAAATATACAAATCCTGATGTTGTAATGATATTCGAACTTCATCGCTATTCTTATATGATGCTAAAAACGGAGAGTAGCTGTGATACTCAACTTTTGTAATACTATTATCATAGCTAGCACCTTGAGTAATATCGAGTATTTCACTCATTTTTTAACTTAAGACCAAGAGTTTTTAAGAATTGCTTGTTAGCGACTGTTAGCTTTATTCCTGACTGTTGCGTGGCTTTAGGCTGACTAGAAGAGTTAACACTTTTGTGTTTGTATTTATTATCAATGGTATTATTGTATATTAACATGCTGCGGCTTCAAATGCAATCTCACTGTAATCGTTTCTCCTCTAAAATTAATTAGATCACCGTCTTGATCCACGAACTTCAGCGTAAGAGAACTTATCCGTTTGATGTTCAGTGGCAAATAAATGACATTCTTGGGAACTTCAATTATTTTATATCCCGGACCTACCGTAGGAGAGAACTCGTGTAATGTATGCACTTGTTGATTATTTATAAAAGAGCCTGATACTATATTACATTCAACTCGAATCACATTAACTTTTATTATATTTACTGGTAAATCAGATTGATATGAATATTAGGTTCTAGAACGCGTTTACTAAATCCTAATAATGATCCAATAGAGTTATTTTTATTCAAAAATACTCGGGTAGAACTTTTGATTTCTGTTTTCAAGGTGTTATTATTAGCTGTTATTTGTACTATAGGTTTAGTTTTCGTCTTAGTTAGCTCCTTTTTGATAAATCCTGCAATATCATCAATTTCATAGGAGCCTTCTGGAATTTTAATTTCATCATCATCATCCAGATGAAGTAAGTTATTTCTATTGTCCACATTAGGAATTGAATTATATGTCTGTAAATAAATAAGTCCGCAAACGTATTCTGAACTTAAGTCTAACGGAGGAAAGTATTCAACTGTAAGCACAGATGAATCCCCAGTCAAAGTCAGTGTTAATGACATAGTAGCTCAAAGTGAAATGCAGATGTTATTTTATGTAAAGTTTATTTATAGTTGTTATCTTACAATGTATAATTATACTATTAAATTTATAGTTACTTATTATTATTGTAATGATTATATAAAAATTCTAAACATAAATGACCGCAATTTATCATATTATAATTTTGATAAGACTTATAATTGTAAACAATGTTTTTTCCTAAATAGCTTAATATTTCCTTTGGTGGTTGCAAGTTTCCAAAGCTGTCAAAGTATTCTTTTTTGGATTCACTTTTGTAATATGCTACCCAATGACTACCAGGACCTGATATAGAGTCCAAATTTACTATTCCACACTCATATTTTTTAGGCTTTTTGGGGAGAGCATCAAGCATAAAAACACCTCTAAAATGTGGTAAATTATTCGCATATTTATATAAATCGATTTCATTTAATGCTCGATTAGGTAGCAGTTTTAGACGTTTTTTGAAGGTGGATTTAAGAATAGACCAAGTCCTTTTCTGTATGGCTTCAAATATAAGCCGCTTCCCTTTTTTCCTAATGCAATAGCTTCCATCGTATTATTATGTCGATTGCTCTCCTTTAGCTGTTCTTTAGCATTTGTTGCAGCATTAACAGCCTTTGCGACACCTGATACTCCTCCCACTAAAGCACCTAGTGCTGAAAGACCAGCAAAAATAGGAATTAGAGGTAGCACTCCTCCAGCCTTTGGAATCGGAATAATTCGAGGTGGTCTTACATCCTTCTTCTTTCGCTTAAATACACTTTTAGTAGCAGCAAGTGCAAGACCTATAGCTTCTTTTAAGGAATCAGGCTTTTTTAACTTTAAAATATTTCTTGCTTCATGAACTCCTTTTTGTAGAGTTAATTTTCTTTTTGGCTTCCTAGAGTGAATTTTAGGTTTTTTTCTTAACCCCATTCCAAATTTTACTTTCGCCTTCATAGCGTTTGTTACAAGCCAGGCGTTGCTACGTTCACCAAGGGATGCGTTTGAAGATGTCACTCGTTCCCAAGCTTTACCGGATAATATACGATCAGCAATATGACGATCTTCGATATTTTTATGTTGAGAATATGCGATATCGTGATCTCTACAAGCTGCGTCAAGAGGATTAATTCCAGGGTCACCCCTTGCTAATCTTTTTTGTAGTTTAGTACCAGGACCGCAATATTGATATCCAGGCAAATGAAATTCAAATGGTAAATTGCTAATTGCTGTATTTAACAAACCGCCTCCTCTTCGACATTTACGTAGGCGAGAACGAATTTGATTCTTTGAATGATCAATCATTCAACTGATAAGATAAACCTTTTACACGTCCTCACAACAGCACATTGAGTTGATGACTGATATAAAAGTTCAGTGTTGTGTAATAAATATTTCAGTTCTAATAATGAAGTTCGTGAAGCAGAAGGACTCTTTATCAATAAAAAATCTTGATATTAAATCTACAAATGAATTCAAAAGACATAGCTCGCTTATACCTAATAATATAAGAGGTATTCTTGTGGGACCTTCAAACTGCGGTAAAACCAATCTTATGATTGGTCTGATAGAACATCCAAATGGACTCAAGTTCGAGAATATTTACATCTACTCAAAATCACTAAATCAACCCAAATATCAGTATCTAGAACAGTTGATAAGTCCTATTGTTGGTCTGGGCTACTACACGTTTTCTGATAATTGCGAAGTTATATCTCCTGAGGAAGCTAAACAGAATTCAATTTTTATTTTCGATGATGTAGCATGTGGGAAACAAAATAACATACGTGATTATTTTTGCATGGGTCGACATAATAATATTGATAGTTTCTATCTCTGTCAGACTTACACCCATATACCGAAGCACTTAATACGTGACAACGCTAACTTTCTTATTTTATTTAAACAAGATGATATGAATCTTAGGCATATATATAATGATCATGTTAACACAGACATGACCTTCGAAAAATTTCGTAGTATTTGCGGTGTTTGCTGGAGAGACAATTATGGCTTTTTAGTAATCGATAAAGATAGTTTGTTGAACAAAGGACGTTATCGAAAAGGAATCGATACATACATTCCGCTATAATTTTAGAAGATCTAGTAAAGAAAATCAGTTAAAGCTGTTCATAGCCCTGCTAAAGCTGGTAATAGATCTGTTAAAGCTGGTAGAAGACCTGATATAGCTGTTCATACACCTGGTAAAGCTGTTCATACACCTGGTAAAGCTGTTCATAGACCTGATAAGAGCTGTTCATACACCTGGTAAAGCTGTTCATAGACCTGATAAGAGCTGTTCTTAGACCTGGTAAATCTGTTCATAGACCCGTTTGAGCTGTTTTATAGAGCTGGTACGGAGCTGTCAAAAGCTGTTCACAGACCTGATAAGAGCTATCCATAGATCCATTTAGATCAGTATAACTCAGTTCACAGACCAGTTCAAATCTCATTAAAAAGGTGGTTAAAAAGAGAGACGAACTATTAAAAAATCTTATAAAAACTAGAAATGCCATTAAGAAGAAATTTCGCGCTGTGAAAACTGGACGAGTTGAAACTGAAACTCGTCTTGAGGAGACATTTAAGCCAATAACAAAACCACTTCATGAGTTCATAACAAAAGCAAAGCATGAGACTAAAATTAAAGAAGAATATGGCGATGATGATGATGATGATTATGGTAATATAAAGCTTACTCCTAAAATGAAACTTCCGAAAATGGAGCCGACCAGTACACCTATAAAACGTTCAGATTATTCCTTAATGTCGGAAGATGATAACTTTGCAACACCTACACATTCTAGAACTTTGATGGAAAAGAGAGATTCTCCTCTTAATTTATCAAGCGGTATAGTTGATAAATATTTAGACCTATACCTTAAAAAAAACCCGATAATTGACAACACTTATGGAGTTTATTTAGATGATGATAACGAATGGAAAATTGGAAATTCAAAGATTGTAATTGAGGAAGATTTTTTCCTTATTAACGGAAAAGCGTATAAAATAACGCTAGGTCTATGTGAATTACTTTTTATGAAACAACCTGCAAAAACTTTGTATAGTAAGGATAACTTGGAAAATTATCAAGCTATCTTAAAAAAACTAACGCCTATAAAAGAGATCATAAAGCGGCTGGTCAAATAAAAGGAAGTAGAGCTTTCAAGTACTTAGAAATTATAAGTAAACTGGTTTCTCATGAAGGCAAGGGTTTGATGCATATACCCAAGAATAACATTGATTATGTTTATTGGAATGATCCTAATGAACTTGTGGATAGACTTCGTCTTTTAATAGCATCACAAAGTGCTGGGCATACTAATCACAACAATGAAATTATATCAATTATTGAAGAGTTAAAAGAAGGCGGCATTATAGTATAAATAACATCTTTAATCATATTCAGTTTTAATGTAATAATGAGTGTCGACAAGTTTGGGAGATATTCTAAAAAGGTAAAGTTAGGATCTACTGGCAAGCGTGGTCCTAGAGGCTTACCAGGCGAACCTGGTCCTCAAGGAGAACAAGGAATACAAGGTCTAAGTGGCGTGGGCTTTAAGCTCACTGAAAGTGGAGATTTCAATCTAAGTTTTAAAAATTTGAAATACCTTAAGAGCCCTCTAGATAGGGATGATGCAACCAATAAAACATATGTTGACGATGTAGCTGACAAGATCATACATTTAAGTAATTCCTACGTTAATGAAAAAATCCAGTTAGTCAGCAAGAATCTAACTGAGCAAATACATAAGGAAAGTGCTGTACTACAAAGAGAATTAAAGGAGTTATACAACATAATCAATATAACAAGTGAAAAAGATAAAAACACTAGTCAATTGTATACGAATGAAACAATTACGAATCTGCAAGAGCGATTGAAGAGAGCAGCCGAATTATATGCAAATGAAGCAATTGTTGACGTTAATGAGAAGTTGATGAAATATATAGATCTAAATATTCAAGAAATGAAAGACACTTTAAAGGCGTTAATTAATGTAGAATCTCTGACAATTTCAAAATGAATAAAACACAAGTAGTTAATGAGCTTCATAAAGCAGCCAGAAAAAATTTCATAAGAAGACGTGTTATAATTAAGGGAATAGATGATCTATGGCAAGCCGACTTAGTTGAAATGGGTGCTTATACTTCAAGCAATAATGGATATAATTTTTTATTAACTGTAATAGATGGGTTTTCTAAATATGCATGGGCAATTCCTATTAAAAGAAAGACTGGTGTCGAAGTTACTCAAGCTATGAAATCCATACTAAAAGAAGGTCGGACTCCCACAAATTTGCAAACTGATGATGGAAAAGAGTTTTTCAATAGCTCATTTTAAAACTTAATGAAAAACTCCTGCATTAATCATTTTTCTACATATAGCCCTTTAAAAGCATCTATAGTTGAACGATTTAATCGAGCATTAAAAAGCATGATGTGGAAAGAGTTTAGTATGCAGGGTTCATACCGATGGATAGATATGGTTAAGAAATTACTCGTAAAATATAACTCAAGTAATCATCGAACAATAAAAATGAGACCACGTGATGTAACAAAGCAGAATGAGAAGAAATTGCTATCAACAGTTTACAATCATTTAAAGACGTTTCATTTGCCAAAATTTAAGATGGGAGACTTTGTTCGCATTAGTAAATATAAACATGTATTTGAAAAGGGGTATACACCAAACTGGACTACAGAGATCTTCAAGATCGCAAAAATTCAGATAACGAATCCTGTAACATATCTCTTGGAAGACCATGAAGGAACCGCAATAAAGGGTAGTTTTTATGAAATGGAGCTCCAAAAGACGAAGAATCCTGATGCTTACCTCGTAGAAAAAATATTGAAGAGAACCGCAGATGAAGTTTATGTTAAATGGCTCGGATTTTCATCAAAACACAACTCTTGGATTAAGAAAGATAATGTATTATAATATTGTTATACAAATATATACTTTATATTAAAAATACTTTAGTTCTTATTTTATTACTTTAATTTAAATTTTTAAATCTTAACCTATAAATTTTATTTCTATGCGAGATGAATAAAATGGGGTCCAAAATATCCTTCATATTTCGAATTCGCTCTTGAAATCGAAATCTGTCCAACGCAAATGTTTGCCAGGGACCCTTGCGATCGTATATTGGAACGAAATGTATCTTTGGGATGATATTGAATTGAACTACTTTTTCTCCAACTACTTTGGTCTTCTCTTCTTCTTTTTGTAGCAAAAGCAAAACATCTTGAAGGTCCAAACTCCTACAAATATCCTTGAATTCTTTATATGCTGCTGAATCAGATTTAGAAATCTTAAGAAAGAACCTCCCGTGTTTTTGATAATCGTTAAACAAAAGTTCGTTCTATCAAAAAAATAAATATAATATATATAAATAAATGAAAAATGTTGTTGGTTTTACATTTATAACCTCTTTGATAGCAGTAGTCAATAAATCTCGCTTTTTATATTCAGCAATAAGTTTATTATAATCTGTTAGTTCAATTAAATTACAAATATTATCCAAAATTATTTTTGTATGAATATACTCCATAATAATTTTAAAATGACTTAAAAACAGATTAGACTTTCTTTTATAGCTGCTTACTTAGAAATATTCATTTGATATGTTTGTTTCATTCCTCTCAAATTCACTAATTCCACATCGCTTTTATAATTAGCATCAACTTGTTTCACCATCTCTACTTCACCACTACTTAGAATTCTTTCAGTTTCAAACTCGCGATATTCATAGCATGATATCTTCAATGAGCGAGTTACGTAATTACTGTCATATATACAACGAATGGTTAGCATAGTTTCGTCATCGAATTCATGTTTAAAGTGCCTATAAAAGATATCTTTCCTCTCAATAATTCCTGCAATATCCAATTCTTTCTTTAATAGTTCTTGCCTGAAACCTTCGATGGCCTCGTCAATAGACACAAATTTCTTTTTAGGATTATCATTCGCAGTGATCCTTGATGTGGTAGTAGGAATTTGCTCGTCATTACTTTCTTTTGAAGTAGAAACTACATCTTCTTTGGGATTGCTAGCATTACTGTAAGTCATCAATTTAAAAGATAAGCCAATTTGTATAGTATCGTTATTGGGTAGAGTTAGTGCAAAATCTAAATTGCTACTACTTTGATCCATTAGGTTTACACTTAACGGGATCTGTAAGCTATTGATGTGCAAGATGCATAGTGATAAAAGCAAAAGACTTGCTGAACGTCTAGCCATTTTTAATGTTAGCATGATGACTTGAAGTCGAGAACTAATTGAATTTTATTAAGTTGAAGTATTTATACCATCCCCCGGCATTTTTGCTTCAATTGTAAGTTTGCAAATAACTTTTACTATTTTCAAACTCTAGAGGGAAATGATTGTAAGGGAAAGTGGAATGAAACATATATTTAATAAAAGTACTTTTATTTATTTATTTATAAATTTAAATAATAGCCGCTAGATGCTATCTTAGAAAACATTAAATTATTTTCTCAATTGTATGATCAGAAATTTTAGCGTCGAACCTAGGCGGCAAAAAAACATGGTGCTTCTCCAGTTCTAAAAGGATCGTGGGTCCATATTTTGTTGTTGTTCTTCTGCAGCTTATGATTTTATAATTCTGAGACTCTTCCATATCTTTAACAGCGAGTGCAGGCTTAAAATTTGCAGAATTTAACTCTTCCAATACTTCAAAGTCTTCGATGACTGCTTCGTTGATCGGTTGCTGATACATTTTAAAATTTTTTTTGTTTTGTTTTTTATTATTTCAATCTGTCTTAGAGCACGAATGTTAAGTATAAGAATTTCACTGGTTGACTTCACTATGAATACTAAAAGACTACCTAAGGACGCTTGATATTTATACAAGAACTCAATATTCTGTTTTCCAATTAAATTCGCATCATGTTATTTCATTTAGCTGATAAAGCTGCACTGCGTAATTAAAAACTCAAAACAACAAACTCTTATCTTCAGCACGAGGTCAGGTTCATCTACAAAACCTTATCACCCAACGAGCTTAACATTGTCGCCAAATTATTAATTTCTACGCAGTCACCGGCTCGCTTATCAATCACAGCTCGACCAGAAAAACATGTTAAAACTTGCTTGAAAACAAATGATATCATAGAAATAAGAATTTGCAAAAGAAATTAAAAAATAATCTTCATCTATTTACTCAAAGTGGTGAAATCTATTATTACGCAATATTCTGTTTTTCCAACTAAATTCGCATCATGTTATTTCATTTAGCTGATAAAGCTGTACTTCGTAATTAAAGACTCAAAACAACAAACTCTTATCTTCAACATCAATTGTAGCCTCCAAGTGAATACCCAATATCCAAGATGGCCGACAGGTGCCTTATCTTACTAAACAATCTAGGTTCAGATCCTAGGTTTAGATCTAAGTCTTGATGCAAACCAAAGAAGAAGAAGAAGACCCATTGTAGCCTCCAAGACCGAAAACCGAAAATCCAAGATGGCCGACAATCCTTATCTCTTTTCCTTATCTCTCAATTGTAGTCTACAAGACCGAAAACCCAAAATTCGAGATGGCCGACATCCTTATCTCTCAATTGTAGCCAATAAGACCGAAAACCCAAAATCCAAGATGGCCGACAATCCTTATCTCTCAATTGTAGCCAATAAGACCGAAAACCCAAAATCCAAGATGGCCGACAATCCTTATCTCTCTTCCTTATCTCTCAATAGTAGCCTATAAGACCGAAAACCCAAGATCCAAGATGGCCGACATCCTTATCTCTCAATTGTAGCCTATAACACCGAAATCCAAGATGGCCGACATCCTTATCTCTCAATTGTAGCCAATAAGACCAAAAACCCAAAATCCAAGATGGCCGACAATCCTTATCTCTCTTCCTTATCTCTCAATTGTAGCCTATAAGACCGAAAACCCAAGATCCAAGATGGCCGACATCCTTATCTCTCAATTGTAGCCTATAACACCGAAATCCAAGATGGCCAACATCCTTATCTCTCAATTGTAGCCTATAAGACCGAAAATCCTTATCTCTTTTCCTTATCTCTCAATTGTAGCCTCCAAGACCGAAAACCCAATCAGCAACCTTGACCTTTGACCTTGTGCACATTGCACATTTGCGCCAGAACCCGCATATTTATACTACTTTTCGACATTAAGGAATAATCTGGACGCTTGTTGGCTCCATTTTCGGGAGTTTAATTTTAGGAGTAAAATTTATATTGTCGTAATCATCATCATCTCTGTATTCATCTTTAATTTTAGGCTCATATTTTGTTTTTGTTATGAATTCATGAAGCGGTTTTGTTATGGGCTTAAATGTCTCCTCAAGACGAGTTTCAGTTTCAACTCGACCAGTTTTCACAGCGCGGAATTTCTTCTTAATGGCATTTCTAGTTTTGATAAGATTTTTTAATAGTTCGTCTCTCTTTTTAAACATCTTTCTAATGAGATTTGAACTGGTCTGTTAACTGAATTATACTGATCTGAATAGGTCTATGAACAGCTTTATTAGGTCTACGAATAGCTTTTACCAGGTCTATGATCAGCTTTACCAGGTCTACGAACAGCTTTACCAGGTCTACGAACAGTTTTACCAGGTCTGCGAACAGCTCTTACCAGGTCTACGAACAGCTTTTACCAGGTCTATGAACAGCTTTATCAGGTCTACGAATAGCTTTTACCAGGTCTATGAACAGCTTTACCAGGTCTACGAACAGCTTTACCAGGTCTACGAACAGCTTTACCAGGTCTGCGAACAGCTTTTACCAGGTCTATGAACAGCTTTACCAGGTCTATGAACAGCTTTACCAGGTCTATGAACAGCTCTTACCAGGTCTATGAACAGCTCTTACCAGGTCTACGAACAGCTTTACCAGGTCTACGAACAGCTTTACCAGGTCTGTGAACAGCTTTACCAGATCTATGAACAGCTCTTATCAGGTCTATGAACAGCTCTTACCAGGTCTACGAACAGCTTTACCAGGTCTATGAACAGCTCTTACCAGGTCTACGAACAGCTCTTACCAGGTCTATGAACAGCTTTACCAGGTCTATCAGATATATTAACAGCTTTAACAGATTTAATATCGGCTACACCAGATCTTCTAACTTTATAGTGAAATATATGTATCAACTCCTTTTCGATAACGTCCGTTAACCAATAGACTGTCTTTATCGATTACTAGAAAGCCATATCGGTCTTTCCAGCAAACACTGCAAATATTACGAAATTTAGCGTTGTCACGTATTAAGTGCTTCGGTATATGGGTGTATGTCTGACAGAGATAGAAACTATCAATATTATTGTGTCGTCCCATGCAAAAATAATCACGTATGTTATTTTGTTTCCCACATGCTACATCATCGAAAATAAAAACAGAATTCTGTTTAGCTTCCTCAGGAGATATAACTTCGCAATTATTAGAAAACGTGTAGTAGCCCAGACCAGCAATAGGACTTATCAACTGCTCTAGATACTGATATTTGGGCTGATGTAGTGATTTTGAGTAGATGTAAATATTCTCGAACTTGAGTCCATTTGGATGTTCTATAAGACCAATCATAAGATTGGTTTTTCCGCAGTTAGAAGGTCCCACAAGAATTCCTCTTACAGTATCAGGTATAAGTGAGCTATGTCTTTTGACTTCATTTCCAGATTTTATATCTAGATTTTTTATTGGTAAAGTGACTTTCTGCTTCACGAACTTCATTATTACAACTGAAATATTTATTGCACAACACTGAACTTTTATATCAGTCATCAGCTCAGTGTGCTGTTGTGAGGACGTATACAAATTTATTCTATCTATCGAATGATTGATCATTCAAAGAATCGAAATCGTTCTCGCCAGCGTAAATGTCGAATAGGAGGCGGTTTGCTAAATACAGCAATTAGCAATTTGCCATTTGAATTTCATTTGCCTGGATATCAATATTGCGGTTCTGGTACTAAATTACAAAAAAGATTAGCAAGGGGTGATCCTGGAATTAAAACTCTTGACGCAGCTTGCAGAAATCACGATATCGCATATTCTCAGCATAAAAATATTGAGGATCGTCATATTGCTGATCGTATATTATCAGGTAAAGCTTGGGAACGAGTGACATCTTCAGACGCATCTCTTGGTGAACGTAGCAACGCCTGGCTTGTAACAAACGCTATGAAAGCAAAAGTAAAATTTGGAATGGGGATAAAAAAGACCAAAACTTGTTCTAAGAGGAATAAAAAAACGTTAACGCTTCAAAAAGGAGTTCGTGAAGCTAGAAATATATTAAAAGTGAAAAAACCAGATTCTTTAAAAGAAGCTATTACACTTGCACTTGCTAGCACTAAAAATGTATTTAAAAGAAAAAAGAAGTATGTAAAGACTCCCCGTATAATTCCTATACCGAAGGTTGGAGGAATATTACCTCTCATTCCTATTTTTGCTGGGCTTTCTGCACTGGGTGCTTTAGTGGGTGGTGCATCTGGTGTCGCAAAGGCTGTTAATGCGGCTACAAATGCTAAAGAAGAGCTGAAGGAAAGCAACCGACATAATGAAACGATGGAAGCTATTGCTTTAGGAAAGAAAGGTAGCGGGTTATATTTAAAGCCCTACAGAAAAGGACTTGGTCTATTCTTAAATCCACCTTCAAAAAACTTCTAAAACTGTTACCCAATCGAGCATGAAATGAAATCGATTTATATAAATATGCGAATGATTTACCACATTTTAGAGGTGTGTTTATGCTTGATGCTCTCCCCAACAAACCTAGAAAATATGAATGTGGAATCGTAAATTTGGATACTACCACCGGTCCTGGAAGTCATTGGGTAGCATATTACAAAAGAGGGTCTGAAAAGGAGTACTTTGACAGCTTTGGAAACTTACAACCACCAAAGGAAATTTTAAGCTATTTAGGGAAAAACATTGTTTACAATTATAAGTCTTACCAAAATTATAATATGATAAATTGCGGTCATTTGTGTTTGAAATTTTTATATAAACATTGTAATAATAAGTAACCATAAGTTTAAGAATTTAATTGACTATTGTAAGTTGGACTATAAATAAACTCTGTTTAAACATAACAGTTTCATTTCACTTTTACCTACTATGTCATTAACATTAACTTTGACTGGGAATTCATCTGTACTCACAGTTGAGTACTTTCCGCCACTGGATCTTACATCGGAATACGTTTGTGGACTCATTGATTTACAGACATATAATTCAATACCTAATGTGGACAGCAGAAATAACTTATTTCATGTTGGTGATGATGAAATTAGAATTCCAGAAGGTTCCTATGAAATTGATGATATTGCAGGATTTATCAAAAGAGAACTAACTAAAACGAAAGCTAAGCCTATAGTACAATTAGTGGCTAATAATAACACATTGAAAAGTGAAGTTAGAAGTTCTAGTCGAGTATTATTGAATAAGAAGAACTCTATTGGACCATTATTAGGATTTAGTAAACGTGTTCTAGAACCTAATATTTTAAATCAATCTGATTTACCAGTGAATATAATAAAAGTTAATGTAATACGAGTTGAATGCAATATAGTATCAGGTTCCTTCATTAATAATCAGCAAGTTCACACCTTACACGAGTTCTCTCCTAAGGTGGGTCCGGGGTATAAAATAATCGAAGTTCCTAGGAATGTCATTTATTTGCCTCTGAACATCAGACGGATAAGTTCTCTAACATTAAAGTTCGTGGATCAGGACGGTGATCTAATAAATTTTAGAGGAGAAACGATTACAGTGAGACTGCATTTGAAGCCGCAACATGCTAATATATAATAATATCATTGATAATAAATACAAGTGCAAAAGTGTTAAGTCTTCAAGTCAGTCTGAAGCCATACAGCAGTCAGGAATAACGCTAACAGGTGCTAACGAACAATTCTTAAAAGCTCTTGGTCTTAAGTTAAAAAAATGAAGGAAATACTCGATATTACTCAAGGTGCAAGCTATGATAATAGCATTACAAAAGTTGAGTATCACAGCTACTCTCCGTTTTTAGCATCATATAAGAATAGTGATGAAGTACGAATATCATTACAACATCAGGATTTGTATATTTTACCAAGAATATATATAGAAGGCGCGATAACAAAATCAGATGGACTTGCATCAACAAAAGCAAAATTAACTAATAATGCTATATCTTTTCTTTTTGATGAAATTCGCTATGAATTAAATGGCGTAGAAATTGATCGCACGAGAAAGCTGGGGTTTGCTACAACAATAAAAAATTACATATCTTTAAATCAAAATGAAAGCAATGTGTTACTAAATGCGTCCTGGTCTCCAGATAATTCAATATTACCTACAAGAGGATTTTTCAATTTTTGTATTCCTTTAAAGTTGTTGCTCGGCTTTGCTGAAGACTATAAGAAAATTGTTATAAATGCTAAACATGAACTTATATTGATTCGAAGTAGAGGCGATGAAAATGCTTTTATATCACCAGATGATGAAGTTAAAATAGATATTTTCAAACTACAATGGCGAGTACCCCACATAAGTGTAGCTGATGAAGAAAAACTATCGCTGCTTAAGTTAATCGATACTGGACGACCAATACAAATGAGCTTTCGTAGCTGGGATATATACGAATATCCTATATTACCTACAACTGTTGATCATAATTGGACAATTAAAACATCTACTCAGTTAGAAAAACCTCGATATGTAATTTTAGCACTTCAAACGGATCGAAAAAACGAGAAGAGTAAAGATGCAAGCAAGTTCGATCATTGCGAACTTTTAGATGTCAAACTTCACCTAAATTCTGAAACATTCCCATATGAAGACTTAAACATTAAATTTGATCGGGAGAGATATGCTTTATTGTATGATATGTATATAAAATTCCAACAGTCATATTACGGACGTCTCCATCAACCGCTGCTTACTCGAGAGAAGTTTAAGGATAGTGCTCCCATTGCAGTTATCGATTGCTCACATCAAAACGAGGTGATCAAATCAGGACCCGTCGATATTCGTATACAATTTAAAACTCACAGCAATATTCCCGCAAACACAACCGCTTTTTGTTTGCTTTTGCATGACAGAATAGTCGAATATAGTTCGTTGACGAGTGAAGTTAGAAAAATAATTTAAGAATACAAATGGATGCAATTGTGGATATTCAAGGATTTAAAGACGAACGTAACAAGTTTATTGTGAAAGAATTGGCGATTTTAACAAATGAAAACCAAATGCAGCACTTTATTTTTCAACCTCCATTCAAATTTAAGGAATTAACACCTGCAAAGAGAAGAGAAGCGAAATGGCTTCATAATAATTATCATGCATTCAGATGGAACGATGGATATATTCCCTATCATTAATTACGTGCTATAGTGTCTCCTTTAATAAGAAACAAAGTACTTTATGTGAAAGGCTGTGAAAAGGTTTGCTGGATCAAAAATACATTTGATGAAGGAGTAATAGTATATAATATGGAAGAAGAATTGCAGTGTCCTAATATAGAAGTTTTAAAATCTTTTTATAGTAACGTCCTCTGCTGTTTATGTCATCAGGGGCAATGTGCCCAAAAAAATGTATACCTGTTTAAAAAATTTTTAGATAATAGCAAGAAATAAGAAATAAATGTTTTATAATTTTATACTAATAAAAGTCTTTCTGTTAATGTTAAAATAGCATTTTATTAATTTATTCATTTATTTTCCTTCTACATACATTTATTCATAATTCTTATTTTAACTATTTTTAGATAATCTATAGTGACCCCAAGCATATGTTTGGATATCATCTTCTCTTATAAATCTTTTATCGTCAAATGGACTCAACGCTACTTTATTAATATATTCCGTATATATTGTATGAAATTTACTTCTAAATCCTAACATGTTGACATAAAATAATTTTTTCTTATATAAACAATCTCTGTAATTATCTAGAGTTAAAGTATTTACAGCTGTTTTTTTAATACCTTTAGCTTTTTTTATTTCGGTTTTTTCTTCAATACTTAAAGAGTACATCTTTGATCGTAAACCTATAAACTCAGTCATAATTTTTCCTTTATTCTCATCTTTCATTAAACCTAAAACCTTTTTATTTACTAACGGTATATTATAAGGATTGTCGTGGGGATATTCTGATGTATCGAATCTTTCATTAATATACAAAATAATATCATTATAAAAATCGTTAACAGAAATAGAATATATAAAAGAATCTGTGTCCATATAGTTTAAGGAGACCATATCTTTGTATTTAGGCTTCATATATTCATAATGAAAGTTATACATTTTTAGCTTTGATAGCTCTAAGACTGTAAAGCCTAAGTAAATTGGTTTATTATAAATTGTGTGGACTCTTTTTAATTGAACTGCAGTCATATCTGATGTAAAATGAGAAAGACTATGAAAATTAGGTTTCGCTATAAGAGCACGCAAACCCTGATGTCTACCACGGCTTTCCCACTCTGTTGCAATTTTTACATCTTTTCTTTTATCTACATTTTCCATAGTCTTTCCATACACCGAATTATTTAATAATTTAAAAAAGTCTTTTTCAAAATTATTTTTTGCGGCAGTTCGATGGAAATTATTTAAATCGATGTAGCTCTTTAACCAATTTGATTGTTTAAACATTAAAACTCGATGAATACGCTGCAGTTCTAATCCGTGCTTTACACACTGCTGTAAATTTCTATAGTGGATAACATAATTATATTTATTTTCTAAATCAGCAATTAACTTTTTAATCTTGGCTTGAGGGGTAATTTATTTTCAGGATAAAAGGGGAGATCATTATGAGCGTCATGAGATAAATCTGGATAAATTAAATCAACTTCTAAAATATATCCTACTTCTGAATTTTCAGGAACATTCATGAAATCTATATTAGCAAAGTTATCTACCCAAACAAAACCTGCATATGGAAGTGATTCCGACATAGCCCATCCATATAAATTGTTAGCATCAAGGTAAACCAAGTATTTTGAATCGATTGAAGGATTAAAATT
Source organism: Leptarthrus brevirostris (assembly GCA_964036015.1). NCBI lineage: Eukaryota > Metazoa > Arthropoda > Insecta > Diptera > Asilidae > Leptarthrus > Leptarthrus brevirostris. The sequence continues at coordinate 48,052,048 of OZ038373.1, forward strand.
TTCCATATATTTATTATTAGCTAGAGAATGTCTTAAGGAACATTGCGTTAAACCTCCTCGAATACCTCTTTTCATGAAATTATACATATTTATATCTGTTAACAATTCTAATTTAATTTGAGTGTGTTTTAACATCGCATCCCACGACAATCCTGGTGCTGTGTAATAATGACAGGGGTCCAACTCATAGATATTTATGCATACTCTTCTAAAATTCTCAAAAATATCTGCTAGCAACAAAACATCACACTTTAAATATAATAGTAAATATTAGGAGATATTTCTACAATTAAATCTGTTCCATACGTTAACAGCATGCTGATATTCACCTTCTGTGCATTCATTGTTCGTAAGTTTATTAAAAAATTGTTCGCGAGGTGGTAGACATGTTTCATTTAATTTATCAAAAGAATTTAAATAATCATATGGAAAAACCCCCTTTCTCCTTATTAAATTAAAATATTCATCATCTTTAAATTCATTACGGATTATTCTAACGGCTTCATCAGGCAGATTTTTTGCCAGATTATCTAAACTCGCAGGCATAAAACGAACGGAATCTAAAAACCGTAATTCAATCGTTTTATTCTCAAATAAAATTTTCTTTGACATTGATATATATACCTCTTTATTTAGAGGAATAACGTTAATAGAACCCTCAATTTCATTTAAAGATTTAATAAATAAATGACTGTCATAACCAGAAAAATTATGTAAAAAAACTGGGAAAAATGTTGGAACTCTATACCTTAGATTACATTTATTATGAGCTGGACCCCTGTATTTTCCTGTAAGATGACAATGATCAATAACCCTATCACTTGTTAATAATTGTTTACAAATATGCCAGTATTGCTCTTCTCGTTGCATCCTTATTTCATCTGTTGACATGGGAACAAGCGGCTTACACTTTGAAATTTGATTTTTATAAATGTCTTTCACATCGTCTGCTAAGAACTGTACAAATCGGCTAACAGCATCTTCACCTTGAAAAATCCTGAACTTGCTTAAAGCGTCATCATAACAGCAATGGATAAAATAAGAGAAAGCACAGGGTATGTGCTCCTGAGTGTTGGTCGTTGAAGATAGCATAGGATTAGGTATACACGTTTTAATTTCCTTCAGCACGCATTCAAAGTCAGCATAAATAACAAATGGCACACTTAACTTGCGTTCATACTTCTCAAATTCCAAAAAAGCTGTTTCCGAGGTAGGCATAGTAGTCACTATTTTACAGCATTCATTTTTATGTATAGCAAAAGATTCTTCATTATAACAATGTTGAAAACACGAATTACAAAAGTAAATTTGTGTTTTATGATGTGTTACTTGCTCCTTGATCAATCTGGAAATATTCTTAATCCAGACATAGTGATCTTGAAGAAGCAACAAATTTATATGATTTTCTTTCTCATTTGATGTACAATAAAAAGGTCCCACAATTTGACAGCTACTTTGCATTACTTCGTAACCGAAAACATTCACGCTTATATTTGGATTGATCTCTTCGAATACTTTTATATCACGCAAAGTCATGGGGAATTCCAACCCCGTAAAATCTAATTTCACTCCATTTATTAGCTCTATTTCTCTATCTGATATATCAGAAACTGAATATGAAGATGTTCTATCAGAATCGCGATTTGGTTGGTGTAGAGCTGATATAACAGCCCACTTAAAACAGTAAATATCATTATTTTTCACATGAACGCATGCTTTCTTGTCCATTATAACCTTTGGTAAAGGCATGTAGGAAGAACCTCTTAACGGGTGATATTGGTTAATGTTGATTTCTAAATGAATTATTCGAATCAACGACCATCCACTGTCTTTCTCTTGAAATTCTTCTGATTTGGTGTTAATGCAGTTAATCATATTCTTACATAAAGTTGGTAAATCGCTGGTGTTGAATATAGCAATCATTTTGGATTGAAATGATTTTATTGAAGAAATAATTTCATTTTTTTCTTCTGAGTTTGCAACTTTGATATATTCTGCAAAAAGTTCGATATTAAACTTACAAGAAATATGTTTTTCTAACGACATATTTAACACTTCCAAAAGTTGACGTTTAGATTCTTGTAAGAATTTATTTATATCGAGTAATCCTTCATCTCCATTTTCAAGAATAAATGTTTCAATGCGTTCCCCGAAATTTTCCTTAACACACCTAAGATGTGCATTTATAGGTATAGACGCTTTCTTTTTATGAGCATTGGTACGTAAATGATGCGTCCAGTCTTTTATTTTAATTTGCAAATTACATGCCTGACAAAACATATGTGTTAAAGCGTCCTTTAATGGTGTTTTTAATGATGACGTTGATGGTGAACCTGATAAAGATATAGATGGATCCATATTTTTAGTATCTTCTTTTAGACGAGGTGATCTTGTATACAATGGGTTGCTATGTATACTTTTTATATGTCTCTGTAGGGTGAAGTTCCTTTTAAAGGTTTTTCCACACACTTCACACAATATGAACTTCATTTCTATTATATTACACTTTCTGTATAATTATCAAGAGTTCTTAAGTAGTCTTTTAGTATTAATAGTAAACTCGCTGTGTACTTTAAAAGTTTAAAATAAAGTTTTCTTATTCTTTTCTCTTTAGTCTTAAAAACATTTAATAAATCACGCTTGATTTAGGTTACAAAACACACGTCCGACTCTCATCTAATTCAAAATTGAACTGAGGTAGATTGTGATGTGAGTGTAGTAAAATTAAAGTTGTTGGGAAAAAGATGACCGCAAACATTTTGTTGTTGTTGTTGCATGTTAAATATGATAAATTTCAAGTAGCTTCGAAAGCAGGAAATATTTGCGGTTTATTTGATATAAAACTGAAATATTCCAAGTCTGTTCTGATTATGATTAATTTTAATTAGCTCTAAAAAAGTTGCGGTTACCTTCTTTTGAATAAACATGAAATGTTCCCATGATACTTTTTGATAACATTCAATTATCAGTAAGTTACAGCAAATGCCAATATTGTTTTGAAAAAATTAAAAACCGCAATTTCCTTTTGAATCTACATTATTGAGAACATGTTAGAACTTGTTTGGAAACAAATGATCTCATAGAAATAAGAAGTTGCAAAAACAAAAAAACAATCTTCACCCATTTACTCAAAGTGGTGAAATCTTTACTGAGAAATACTATAAAGAAAAGAATAAAAAATCAATGAATACTTAAATACAATTCAAGAAGAAATATTCCTATACTATTTTACAAAATTTTCTCACGCTCAAGTGCTTAATTTCTCTGCAGTTCCCCCTGTAAATTCATCATTAGCACAAAACGTGGTTAAACACGAAATTATTTTCATAAATATCTTCTAGAAAATATATAGAAAATGTTCATAACAATTTTAACTTCATAATTACTGACCATACTCAATATCTCGGAAATCCATTGACCTCAAGATATATTACTGCAAAAATTACGTAATCCTACACTAGCAACTTATTTTATCATCACTCGTAGTAAAAGCTCCCGCCGAAAATATCCGGCATAGTAAAAACTAAAAGCAGCAAACTCTTATCTTCAGCACGAGCCCAGGTTCATCTACAAAACCTTATCACCCAACGACCACAACATTGCGACCAAATTATTAATTTCTATAGTCAGCTCCCTTATCAATTAGCTCAACCCGTGATCCAGGTCCAGGTCCAGGTCCAGATCCAGACCCAGGTGCAACTTACCTTTACTAGCGCGCCGCCGCAAAAACAAAACAATCTACAAAATTGACCTTCGGAATCACACAACCATTCCCTTATCTCCAGCCATTTCCTTATCTCTCCCCGAATTGTTATGGGGTTTCTGCCTCAAATGAGCAAAAATGTGACGTCAGACCTCGATTTCCCTCACAATTTGACCAGTTTCAATGTGCTCATTGCTCATTTGGGGCAGAAACCCCATATCCCTACTACTATTAAGCTCATCTATCATGCAACCTAATTTCTTTTTATTTTTTAGTGGAAGACTAAAAGGATTGTTTGGACTGGATTCTGAAGTATCAAATCTTTCATTTCTCTCATCTGAAATATCACTTTAAAAATTAATAGTTTCAATTGTATAAATAAAGGAATCTGTATCCATATAATTTAACTTAACTCTATCTTCATACTTTGATTTTATATAGTCGTAATGGAATTCATACATTTTAAATTTCGATATTTCAAGAACTACAAAGTTTAAATAAACTGGTTTGTTATAAGTCACTTTTACTTTGCTTAATTCTACTGCAGCCATATTTATTGTAAATTGCGCAATACTATGAAAATTGGGATTTGCAATTAAAGCACGAAGACCTAAATGTTTACCTCGACTTTCCCATTCCGTAGCTATTTTAATATCTCAACTCTTATTAACATTTTTCATTGCTTTGCTGTAGACAGCATTATTATCTAATTTAAAAAACTTTTTTGGAAAGTGTTAACAGCTTTTGATCTATGCAAAGTATTAAGATCAACATATTGTTTTAACCAATTCGATTGTCTTAATCAAAGGTAATTTTTCTACGCTAGAGGACATATGTAAATCTATATGAATCTAAAAATCGTATTTCTATACTTTGATTTTTTGCAATATAAATTCTTTTCGAGATTGACACATAGCGCTCCTTATTTAAAGTTTTAATATTTATTGCACCTTTAATTACATCTAAGGCTTTAATAAATAAACGACAATCATACTTCCACTTCAATGTGGATGATTCTTAGAAGAGCCAAACCGCTATCAATTTCTTGAAATTCTTCAGATTTTGCAATAATTTGTTTCATCATTCTATCGAGTATGTCTAGAAATTGAAAATTATCGGATGCTATGTTCATCTTCGCCTGAGAAGATTTTATATCTAAAGCTACTTCGTTTTCATCAATATCATCAGTTTTAGCATATTTCATAAATTCGCAAAATAATTCAATATTGAACTTTATAGCATTGTGTTTCTGTAAACTTGCTTTAAGAAGATTTATAACTTGAGGTTTGATTTTGTAGAAAAATTGTTTTGGAGCCAAAATTTCTTCATCATCATTTTCCAATAGAAAGCTTTCAATACGATTATTAAAACCCTGGTTACGGCGCTTTAAATTTCTTTTATTGCTTCAGCTGCATTTCTCTATAAATTTTGAAAAGGTAATTGGGATAGTAGTTTTTTCGTTCGTTTATCCCGGTGAGATCACAATTTGGGTCTATTGTTACATGACGTATACAAAAATTTAATTTTAAATGTCCTATGGGTTTGTTAGCTGTCAGTTTGGTATAAAATTTAAAACATAATTACGATTCAAGAAAAAATGGTTTCCCTTATTAAGATTATTACGACTGAAAAAAGAAGAAACGAAGTTTATGGCTATGAAAAGATTTTTTTTCACAGCAATATTCCCGCAAACACAACCGCTTTTTGTTTGCTTTTGCATGACAGAATAGTCGAATATAGTTCGTTGACGAGTGAAGTTAGAAAAATAATTTAAGAATACAAATGGATGCAATTGTGGATATTCAAGGATTTAAAGACGAACGTAACAAGTTTATTGTGAAAGAATTGGCGATTTTAACAAATGAAAACCAAATGCAGCACTTTATTTTTCAACCTCCATTCAAATTTAAGGAATTAACACCTGCAAAGAGAAGAGAAGCGAAATGGCTTCATAATAATTATCATGGATTCAGATGGAACGATGGATATATTCCCTATCATTAATTACGTGCTATAGTGTCTCCTTTAATAAGAAACAAAGTACTTTATGTGAAAGGCTGTGAAAAGGTTTGCTGGATCAAAAATACATTTGATGAAGGAGTAATAGTATATAATATGGAAGAAGAATTGCAGTGTCCTAATATAGAAGTTTTAAAATCTTTTTATAGTAACGTCCTCTGCTGTTTATGTCATCAGGGGCAATGTGCCCAAAAAAATGTATACCTGTTTAAAAAATTTTTAGATAATAGCAAGAAATAAGAAATAAATGTTTTATAATTTTATACTAATAAAAGTCTTTCTGTTAATGTTAAAATAGCATTTTATTAATTTATTCATTTATTTTCCTTCTACATACATTTATTCATAATTCTTATTTTAACTATTTTTAGATAATCTATAGTGACCCCAAGCATATGTTTGGATATCATCTTCTCTTATAAATCTTTTATCGTCAAATGGACTCAACGCTACTTTATTAATATATTCCGTATATATTGTATGAAATTTACTTCTAAATCCTAACATGTTGACATAAAATAATTTTTTCTTATATAAACAATCTCTGTAATTATCTAGAGTTAAAGTATTTACAGCTGTTTTTTTAATACCTTTAGCTTTTTTTATTTCGGTTTTTTCTTCAATACTTAAAGAGTACATCTTTGATCGTAAACCTATAAACTCAGTCATAATTTTTCCTTTATTCTCATCTTTCATTAAACCTAAAACCTTTTTATTTACTAACGGTATATTATAAGGATTGTCGTGGGGATATTCTGATGTATCGAATCTTTCATTAATATACAAAATAATATCATTATAAAAATCGTTAACAGAAATAGAATATATAAAAGAATCTGTGTCCATATAGTTTAAGGAGATCATATCTTTGTATTTAGGCTTCATATATTCATAATGAAAGTTATACATTTTTAGCTTTGATAGCTCTAAGACTGTAAAGCCTAAGTAAATTGGTTTATTATAAATTGTGTGGACTCTTTTTAATTGAACTGCAGTCATATCTGATGTAAAATGAGAAAGACTATGAAAATTAGGTTTCGCTATAAGAGCACGCAAACCCTGATGTCTACCACGGCTTTCCCACTCTGTTGCAATTTTTACATCTTTTCTTTTATCTACATTTTCCATAGTCTTTCCATACACCGAATTATTTAATAATTTAAAAAAGTCTTTTTCAAAATTATTTTTTGCGGCAGTTCGATGGAAATTATTTAAATTGATGTAGCTCTTTAACCAATTTGATTGTTTAAACATTAAAACTCGATGAATACGCTGCAGTTCTAATCCGTGCTTTACACACTGCTGTAAATTTCTATAGTGGATAACATAATTATATTTATTTTCTAAATCAGCAATTAACTTTTTAATCTTGGCTTGAGGGGTAATTTATTTTCAGGACAAAAGGGGAGATCATTATGAGCGTCATGAGATAAATCTGGATAAATTAAATCAACTTCTAAAATATATCCTACTTCTGAATTTTCAGGAACATTCATGAAATCTATATTAGCAAAGTTATCTACCCAAACAAAACCTGCATATGGAAGTGATTCCGACATAGCCCATCCATATAAATTGTTAGCATCAAGGTAAACCAAATATTTTGAATCGATTGAAGGATTAAAATTTTCCATATATTTATTATTAGCTAGAGAATGTCTTAAGGAACATTGCGTTAAACCTCCTCGAATACCTCTTTTCATGAAATTATACATATTTATATCTGTTAACAATTCTAATTTAATTTGAGTGTGTTTTAACATCGCATCCCACGACAATCCTGGTGCTGTGTAATAATGACAGGGGTCCAACTCATAGATATTTATGCATACTCTTCTAAAATTCTCAAAAATATCTGCTAGCAACAAAACATCACACTTTAAATATAATAGTAAATATTGGGAGATATTTCTACAATTAAATCTGTTCCATACGTTAACAGCATGCTGATATTCACCTTCTGTGCATTCATTGTTCGTAAGTTTATTAAAAAATTGTTCGCGAGGTGGTAGACATGTTTCATTTAATTTATCAAAAGAATTTAAATAATCATATGGAAAAACCCCCTTTCTCCTTATTAAATTAAAATATTCATCATCTTTAAATTCATTACGGATTATTCTAACGGCTTCATCAGGCAGATTTTTTGCCAGATTATCTAAACTCGCAGGCATAAAACGAACGGAATCTAAAAACCGTAATTCAATCGTTTTATTCTCAAATAAAATTTTCTTTGACATTGATATATATACCTCTTTATTTAGAGGAATAACGTTAATAGAACCCTCAATTTCATTTAAAGATTTAATAAATAAATGACTGTCATAACCAGAAAAATTATGTAAAAAAACTGGGAAAAATGTTGGAACTCTATACCTTAGATTACATTTATTATGAGCTGGACCCCTGTATTTTCCTGTAAGATGACAATGATCAATAACCCTATCACTTGTTAATAATTGTTTACAAATATGCCAGTATTGCTCTTCTCGTTGCATCCTTATTTCATCTGTTGACATGGGAACAAGCGGCTTACACTTTGAAATTTGATTTTTATAAATGTCTTTCACATCGTCTGCTAAGAACTGTACAAATCGGCTAACAGCATCTTCACCTTGAAAAATCCTGAACTTGCTTAAAGCGTCATCATAACAGCAATGGATAAAATAAGAGAAAGCACAGGGTATGTGCTCCTGAGTGTTGGTCGTTGAAGATAGCATAGGATTAGGTATACACGTTTTAATTTCCTTCAGCACGCATTCAAAGTCAGCATAAATAACAAATGGCACACTTAACTTGCGTTCATACTTCTCAAATTCCAAAAAAGCTTTTTCCGAGGTAGGCATAGTAGTCACTATTTTACAGCATTCATTTTTATGTATAGCAAAAGATTCTTCATTATAACAATGTTGAAAACACGAATTACAAAAGTAAATTTGTGTTTTATGATGTGTTACTTGCTCCTTGATCAATCTGGAAATATTCTTAATCCAGACATAGTGATCTTGAAGAAGCAACAAATTTATATGATTTTCTTTCTCATTTGATGTACAATAAAAAGGTCCCACAATTTGACAACTACCTTGTATAAAATCGTAGCCGAAAACATTCACGCTTATATTTGGATTGATCTCTTCGAATACTTTTATATCACGCAAAGTCATGGGGAATTCCAACCCCGTAAAATCTAATTTCACTCCATTTATTAGCTCTATTTCTCTATCTGATATATCAGAAACTGAATATGAAGATGTTCTATCAGAATCGCGATTTGGTTGGTGTAGAGCTGATATAACAGCCCACTTAAAACAGTAAATATCATTATTTTTCACATGAACGCATGCTTTCTTGTCCATTATAACCTTTGGTAAAGGCATGTAGGAAGAACCTCTTAACGGGTGATATTGGTTAATGTTGATTTCTAAATGAATTATTCGAATCAACGACCATCCACTGTCTTTCTCTTGAAATTCTTCTGATTTGGTGTTAATGCAGTTAATCATATTCTTACATAAAGTTGGTAAATCGCTGGTGTTGAATATAGCAATCATTTTGGATTGAAATGATTTTATTGAAGAAATAATTTCATTTTTTTCTTCTGAGTTTGCAACTTTGATATATTCTGCAAAAAGTTCGATATTAAACTTACAAGAAATATGTTTTTCTAACGACATATTTAACACTTCCAAAAGTTGACGTTTAGATTCTTGTAAGAATTTATTTATATCGAGTAATCCTTCATCTCCATTTTCAAGAATAAATGTTTCAATGCGTTCCCCGAAATTTTCCTTAACACACCTAAGATGTGCATTTATAGGTATAGACGCTTTCTTTTTATGAGCATTGGTACGTAAATGATGCGTCCAGTCTTTTATTTTAATTTGCAAATTACATGCCTGACAAAACATATGTGTTAAAGCGTCCTTTAATGGTGTTTTTAATGATGACGTTGATGGTGAACCTGATAAAGATATAGATGGATCCATATTTTTAGTATCTTCTTTTAGACGAGGTGATCTTGTATACAATGGGTTGCTATGTATACTTTTTATATGTCTCTGTAGGGTGAAGTTCCTTTTAAAGGTTTTTCCACACACTTCACACAATATGAACTTCATTTCTATTATATTACACTTTCTGTATAATTATCAAGAGTTCTTAAGTAGTCTTTTAGTATTAATAGTAAACTCGCTGTGTACTTTAAAAGTTTAAAATAAAGTTTTCTTATTCTTTTCTCTTTAGTCTTAAAAACATTTAATAAATCACGCTTGATTTAGGTTACAAAACACACGTCCGACTCTCATCTAATTCAAAATTGAACTGAGGTAGATTGTGATGTGAGTGTAGTAAAATTAAAGTTGTTGGGAAAAAGATGACCGCAAACATTTTGTTGTTGTTGTTGCATGTTAAATATGATAAATTTCAAGTAGCTTCGAAAGCAGGAAATATTTGCGGTTTATTTGATATAAAACTGAAATATTCCAAGTCTGTTCTGATTATGATTAATTTTAATTAGCTCTAAAAAAGTTGCGGTTACCTTCTTTTGAATAAACATGAAATGTTCCCATGATACTTTTTGATAACATTCAATTATCAGTAAGTTACAGCAAATGCCAATATTGTTTTGAAAAAATTAAAAACCGCAATTTCCTTTTGAATCTACATTATTGAGAACATGTTAGAACTTGTTTGGAAACAAATGATCTCATAGAAATAAGAAGTTGCAAAAACAAAAAAACAATCTTCACCCATTTACTCAAAGTGGTGAAATCTTTACTGAGAAATACTATAAAGAAAAGAATAAAAAATCAATGAATACTTAAATACAATTCAAGAAGAAATATTCCTATACTATTTTACAAAATTTTCTCACGCTCAAGTGCTTAATTTCTCTGCAGTTCCCCCTGTAAATTCATCATTAGCACAAAACGTGGTTAAACACGAAATTATTTTCATAAATATCTTCTAGAAAATATATAGAAAATGTTCATAACAATTTTAACTTCATAATTACTGACCATACTCAATATCTCGGAAATCCATTGACCTCAAGATATATTACTGCAAAAATTACGTAATCCTACACTAGCAACTTATTTTATCATCACTCGTAGTAAAAGCTCCCGCCGAAAATATCCGGCATAGTAAAAACTAAAAGCAGCAAACTCTTATCTTCAGCACGAGCCCAGGTTCATCTACAAAACCTTATCACCCAACGACCACAACATTGCGACCAAATTATTAATTTCTATAGTCAGCTCCCTTATCAATTAGCTCAACCCGTGATCCAGGTCCAGGTCCAGGTCCAGATCCAGACCCAGGTGCAACTTACCTTTACTAGCGCGCCGCCGCAAAAACAAAACAATCTACAAAATTGACCTTCGGAATCACACAACCATTCCCTTATCTCCAGCCATTTCCTTATCTCTCCCCGAATTGTTATGGGGTTTCTGCCTCAAATGAGCAAAAATGTGACGTCAGACCTCGATTTCCCTCACAATTTGACCAGTTTCAATGTGCTCATTGCTCATTTGCGCAGAAACCCCATATCCCTACTACTATTAAGCTCATCTATCATGCAACCTAATTTCTTTTTATTTTTTAGTGGAAGACTAAAAGGATTGTTTGGACTGGATTCTGAAGTATCAAATCTTTCATTTCTCTCATCTGAAATATCACTTTAAAAATTAATAGTTTCAATTGTATAAATAAAGGAATCTGTATCCATATAATTTAACTTAACTCTATCTTCATACTTTGATTTTATATAGTCGTAATGGAATTCATACATTTTAAATTTCGATATTTCAAGAACTACAAAGTTTAAATAAACTGGTTTGTTATAAGTCACTTTTACTTTGCTTAATTCTACTGCAGCCATATTTATTGTAAATTGCGCAATACTATGAAAATTGGGATTTGCAATTAAAGCACGAAGACCTAAATGTTTACCTCGACTTTCCCATTCCGTAGCTATTTTAATATCTCAACTCTTATTAACATTTTTCATTGCTTTGCTGTAGACAGCATTATTATCTAATTTAAAAAACTTTTTTGGAAAGTGTTAACAGCTTTTGATCTATGCAAAGTATTAAGATCAACATATTGTTTTAACCAATTCGATTGTCTTAATCAAAGGTAATTTTTCTACGCTAGAGGACATATGTAAATCTATATGAATCTAAAAATCGTATTTCTATACTTTGATTTTTTGCAATATAAATTCTTTTCGAGATTGACACATAGCGCTCCTTATTTAAAGTTTTAATATTTATTGCACCTTTAATTACATCTAAGGCTTTAATAAATAAACGACAATCATACTTCCACTTCAATGTGGATGATTCTTAGAAGAGCCCAACCGCTATCAATTTCTTGAAATTCTTCAGATTTTGCAATAATTTGTTTCATCATTCTATCGAGTATGTCTAGAAATTGAAAATTATCGGATGCTATGTTCATCTTCGCCTGAGAAGATTTTATATCTAAAGCTACTTCGTTTTCATCAATATCATCAGTTTTAGCATATTTCATAAATTCGCAAAATAATTCAATATTGAACTTTATAGCATTGTGTTTCTGTAAACTTGCTTTAAGAAGATTTATAACTTGAGGTTTGATTTTGTAGAAAAATTGTTTTGGAGCCAAAATTTCTTCATCATCATTTTCCAATAGAAAGCTTTCAATACGATTATTAAAACCCTGGTTACGGCGCTTTAAATTTCTTTTATTGCTTCAGCTGCATTTCTCTATAAATTTTGAAAAGGTAATTGGGATAGTAGTTTTTTCGTTCGTTTATCCCGGTGAGATCACAATTTGGGTCTATTGTTACATGACGTATACAAAAATTTAATTTTAAATGTCCTATGGGTTTGTTAGCTGTCAGTTTGGTATAAAATTTAAAACATAATTACGATTCAAGAAAAAATGGTTTCCCTTATTAAGATTATTACGACTGAAAAAAGAAGAAACGAAGTTTATGGCTATGAAAAGATTTTTTTTCACAGCAATATTCCCGCAAACACAACCGCTTTTTGTTTGCTTTTGCATGACAGAATAGTCGAATATAGTTCGTTGACGAGTGAAGTTAGAAAAATAATTTAAGAATACAAATGGATGCAATTGTGGATATTCAAGGATTTAAAGACGAACGTAACAAGTTTATTGTGAAAGAATTGGCGATTTTAACAAATGAAAACCAAATGCAGCACTTTATTTTTCAACCTCCATTCAAATTTAAGGAATTAACACCTGCAAAGAGAAGAGAAGCGAAATGGCTTCATAATAATTATCATGGATTCAGATGGAACGATGGATATATTCCCTATCATTAATTACGTGCTATAGTGTCTCCTTTAATAAGAAACAAAGTACTTTATGTGAAAGGCTGTGAAAAGGTTTGCTGGATCAAAAATACATTTGATGAAGGAGTAATAGTATATAATATGGAAGAAGAATTGCAGTGTCCTAATATAGAAGTTTTAAAATCTTTTTATAGTAACGTCCTCTGCTGTTTATGTCATCAGGGGCAATGTGCCCAAAAAAATGTATACCTGTTTAAAAAATTTTTAGATAATAGCAAGAAATAAGAAATAAATGTTTTATAATTTTATACTAATAAAAGTCTTTCTGTTAATGTTAAAATAGCATTTTATTAATTTATTCATTTATTTTCCTTCTACATACATTTATTCATAATTCTTATTTTAACTATTTTTAGATAATCTATAGTGACCCCAAGCATATGTTTGGATATCATCTTCTCTTATAAATCTTTTATCGTCAAATGGACTCAACGCTACTTTATTAATATATTCCGTATATATTGTATGAAATGTACTTCTAAATCCTAACATGTTGACATAAAATAATTTTTTCTTATATAAACAATCTCTGTAATTATCTAGAGTTAAAGTATTTACAGCTGTTTTTTTAATACCTTTAGCTTTTTTTATTTCGGTTTTTTCTTCAATACTTAAAGAGTACATCTTTGATCGTAAACCTATAAACTCAGTCATAATTTTTCCTTTATTCTCATCTTTCATTAAACCTAAAACCTTTTTATTTACTAACGGTATATTATAAGGATTGTCGTGGGGATATTCTGATGTATCGAATCTTTCATTAATATACAAAATAATATCATTATAAAAATCGTTAACAGAAATAGAATATATAAAAGAATCTGTGTCCATATAGTTTAAGGAGATCATATCTTTGTATTTAGGCTTCATATATTCATAATGAAAGTTATACATTTTTAGCTTTGATAGCTCTAAGACTGTAAAGCCTAAGTAAATTGGTTTATTATAAATTGTGTGGACTCTTTTTAATTGAACTGCAGTCATATCTGATGTAAAATGAGAAAGACTATGAAAATTAGGTTTCGCTATAAGAGCACGCAAACCCTGATGTCTACCACGGCTTTCCCACTCTGTTGCAATTTTTACATCTTTTCTTTTATCTACATTTTCCATAGTCTTTCCATACACCGAATTATTTAATAATTTAAAAAAGTCTTTTTCAAAATTATTTTTTGCGGCAGTTCGATGGAAATTATTTAAATTGATGTAGCTCTTTAACCAATTTGATTGTTTAAACATTAAAACTCGATGAATACGCTGCAGTTCTAATCCGTGCTTTACACACTGCTGTAAATTTCTATAGTGGATAACATAATTATATTTATTTTCTAAATCAGCAATTAACTTTTTAATCTTGGCTTGAGGGGTAATTTATTTTCAGGACAAAAGGGGAGATCATTATGAGCGTCATGAGATAAATCTGGATAAATTAAATCAACTTCTAAAATATATCCTACTTCTGAATTTTCAGGAACATTCATGAAATCTATATTAGCAAAGTTATCTACCCAAACAAAACCTGCATATGGAAGTGATTCCGACATAGCCCATCCATATAAATTGTTAGCATCAAGGTAAACCAAATATTTTGAATCGATTGAAGGATTAAAATTTTCCATATATTTATTATTAGCTAGAGAATGTCTTAAGGAACATTGCGTTAAACCTCCTCGAATACCTCTTTTCATGAAATTATACATATTTATATCTGTTAACAATTCTAATTTAATTTGAGTGTGTTTTAACATCGCATCCCACGACAATCCTGGTGCTGTGTAATAATGACAGGGGTCCAACTCATAGATATTTATGCATACTCTTCTAAAATTCTCAAAAATATCTGCTAGCAACAAAACATCACACTTTAAATATAATAGTAAATATTGGGAGATATTTCTACAATTAAATCTGTTCCATACGTTAACAGCATGCTGATATTCACCTTCTGTGCATTCATTGTTCGTAAGTTTATTAAAAAATTGTTCGCGAGGTGGTAGACATGTTTCATTTAATTTATCAAAAGAATTTAAATAATCATATGGAAAAACCCCCTTTCTCCTTATTAAATTAAAATATTCATCATCTTTAAATTCATTACGGATTATTCTAACGGCTTCATCAGGCAGATTTTTTGCCAGATTATCTAAACTCGCAGGCATAAAACGAACGGAATCTAAAAACCGTAATTCAATCGTTTTATTCTCAAATAAAATTTTCTTTGACATTGATATATATACCTCTTTATTTAGAGGAATAACGTTAATAGAACCCTCAATTTCATTTAAAGATTTAATAAATAAATGACTGTCATAACCAGAAAAATTATGTAAAAAAACTGGGAAAAATGTTGGAACTCTATACCTTAGATTACATTTATTATGAGCTGGACCCCTGTATTTTCCTGTAAGATGACAATGATCAATAACCCTATCACTTGTTAATAATTGTTTACAAATATGCCAGTATTGCTCTTCTCGTTGCATCCTTATTTCATCTGTTGACATGGGAACAAGCGGCTTACACTTTGAAATTTGATTTTTATAAATGTCTTTCACATCGTCTGCTAAGAACTGTACAAATCGGCTAACAGCATCTTCACCTTGAAAAATCCTGAACTTGCTTAAAGCGTCATCATAACAGCAATGGATAAAATAAGAGAAAGCACAGGGTATGTGCTCCTGAGTGTTGGTCGTTGAAGATAGCATAGGATTAGGTATACACGTTTTAATTTCCTTCAGCACGCATTCAAAGTCAGCATAAATAACAAATGGCACACTTAACTTGCGTTCATACTTCTCAAATTCCAAAAAAGCTTTTTCCGAGGTAGGCATAGTAGTCACTATTTTACAGCATTCATTTTTATGTATAGCAAAAGATTCTTCATTATAACAATGTTGAAAACACGAATTACAAAAGTAAATTTGTGTTTTATGATGTGTTACTTGCTCCTTGATCAATCTGGAAATATTCTTAATCCAGACATAGTGATCTTGAAGAAGCAACAAATTTATATGATTTTCTTTCTCATTTGATGTACAATAAAAAGGTCCCACAATTTGACAGCTACTTTGCATTACTTCGTAACCGAAAACATTCACGCTTATATTTGGATTGATCTCTTCGAATACTTTTATATCACGCAAAGTCATGGGGAATTCCAACCCCGTAAAATCTAATTTCACTCCATTTATTAGCTCTATTTCTCTATCTGATATATCAGAAACTGAATATGAAGATGTTCTATCAGAATCGCGATTTGGTTGGTGTAGAGCTGATATAACAGCCCACTTAAAACAGTAAATATCATTATTTTTCACATTAACGCATGCTTTCTTGTCCATTATAACCTTTGGTAAAGGCATGTAGGAAGAACCTCTTAACGGGTGATATTGGTTAATGTTGATTTCTAAATGAATTATTCGAATCAACGACCATCCACTGTCTTTCTCTTGAAATTCTTCTGATTTGGTGTTAATGCAGTTAATCATATTCTTACATAAAGTTGGTAAATCGCTGGTGTTGAATATAGCAATCATTTTGGATTGAAATGATTTTATTGAAGAAATAATTTCATTTTTTTCTTCTGAGTTTGCAACTTTGATATATTCTGCAAAAAGTTCGATATTAAACTTACAAGAAATATGTTTTTCTAACGACATATTTAACACTTCCAAAAGTTGATGTTTAGATTCTTGTAAGAATTTATTTATATCGAGTAATCCTTCATCTCCATTTTCAAGAATAAATGTTTCAATGCGTTCCCCGAAATTTTCCTTAACACACCTAAGATGTGCATTTATAGGTATAGACGCTTTCTTTTTATGAGCATTGGTACGTAAATGATGCGTCCAGTCTTTTATTTTAATTTGCAAATTACATGCCTGACAAAACATATGTGTTAAAGCGTCCTTTAATGGTGTTTTTAATGATGACGTTGATGGTGAACCTGATAAAGATATAGATGGATCCATATTTTTAGTATCTTCTTTTAGACGAGGTGATCTTGTATACAATGGGTTGCTATGTATACTTTTTATATGTCTCTGTAGGGTGAAGTTCCTTTTAAAGGTTTTTCCACACACTTCACACAATATGAACTTCATTTCTATTATATTACACTTTCTGTATAATTATCAAGAGTTCTTAAGTAGTCTTTTAGTATTAATAGTAAACTCGCTGTGTACTTTAAAAGTTTAAAATAAAGTTTTCTTATTCTTTTCTCTTTAGTCTTAAAAACATTTAATAAATCACGCTTGATTTAGGTTACAAAACACACGTCCGACTCTCATCTAATTCAAAATTGAACTGAGGTAGATTGTGATGTGAGTGTAGTAAAATTAAAGTTGTTGGGAAAAAGATGACCGCAAACATTTTGTTGTTGTTGTTGCATGTTAAATATGATAAATTTCAAGTAGCTTCGAAAGCAGGAAATATTTGCGGTTTATTTGATATAAAACTGAAATATTCCCAGTCTGTTCTGATTATGATTAATTTTAATTAGCTCTAAAAAAGTTGCGGTTACCTTCTTTTGAATAAACATGAAATGTTCCCATGATACTTTTTGATAACATTCAATTATCAGTAAGTTACAGCAAATGCCAATATTGTTTTGAAAAAATTAAAAACCGCAATTTCCTTTTGAATCTACATTATTGAGAACATGTTAGAACTTGTTTGGAAACAAATGATCTCATAGAAATAAGAAGTTGCAAAAACAAAAAAACAATCTTCACCCATTTACTCAAAGTGGTGAAATCTTTACTGAGAAATACTATAAAGAAAAGAATAAAAAATCAATGAATACTTAAATACAATTCAAGAAGAAATATTCCTATACTATTTTACAAAATTTTCTCACGCTCAAGTGCTTAATTTCTCTGCAGTTCCCCCTGTAAATTCATCATTAGCACAAAACGTGGTTAAACACGAAATTATTTTCATAAATATCTTCTAGAAAATATATAGAAAATGTTCATAACAATTTTAACTTCATAATTACTGACCATACTCAATATCTCGGAAATCCATTGACCTCAAGATATATTACTGCAAAAATTACGTAATCCTACACTAGCAACTTATTTTATCATCACTCGTAGTAAAAGCTCCCGCCGAAAATATCCGGCATAGTAAAAACTAAAAGCAGCAAACTCTTATCTTCAGCACGAGCCCAGGTTCATCTACAAAACCTTATCACCCAACGACCACAACATTGCGACCAAATTATTAATTTCTATAGTCAGCTCCCTTATCAATTAGCTCAACCCGTGATCCAGGTCCAGGTCCAGGTCCAGATCCAGACCCAGGTGCAACTTACCTTTACTAGCGCGCCGCCGCAAAAACAAAACAATCTACAAAATTGACCTTCGGAATCACACAACCATTCCCTTATCTCCAGCCATTTCCTTATCTCTCCCCGAATTGTTATGGGGTTTCTGCCTCAAATGAGCAAAAATGTGACGTCAGACCTCGATTTCCCTCACAATTTGACCAGTTTCAATGTGCTCATTGCTCATTTGGGGCAGAAACCCCATATCCCTACTACTATTAAGCTCATCTATCATGCAACCTAATTTCTTTTTATTTTTTAGTGGAAGACTAAAAGGATTGTTTGGACTGGATTCTGAAGTATCAAATCTTTCATTTCTCTCATCTGAAATATCACTTTAAAAATTAATAGTTTCAATTGTATAAATAAAGGAATCTGTATCCATATAATTTAACTTAACTCTATCTTCATACTTTGATTTTATATAGTCGTAATGGAATTCATACATTTTAAATTTCGATATTTCAAGAACTACAAAGTTTAAATAAACTGGTTTGTTATAAGTCACTTTTACTTTGCTTAATTCTACTGCAGCCATATTTATTGTAAATTGCGCAATACTATGAAAATTGGGATTTGCAATTAAAGCACGAAGACCTAAATGTTTACCTCGACTTTCCCATTCCGTAGCTATTTTAATATCTCAACTCTTATTAACATTTTTCATTGCTTTGCTGTAGACAGCATTATTATCTAATTTAAAAAACTTTTTTGGAAAGTGTTAACAGCTTTTGATCTATGCAAAGTATTAAGATCAACATATTGTTTTAACCAATTCGATTGTCTTAATCAAAGGTAATTTTTCTACGCTAGAGGACATATGTAAATCTATATGAATCTAAAAATCGTATTTCTATACTTTGATTTTTTGCAATATAAATTCTTTTCGAGATTGACACATAGCGCTCCTTATTTAAAGTTTTAATATTTATTGCACCTTTAATTACATCTAAGGCTTTAATAAATAAACGACAATCATACTTCCACTTCAATGTGGATGATTCTTAGAAGAGCCCAACCGCTATCAATTTCTTGAAATTCTTCAGATTTTGCAATAATTTGTTTCATCATTCTATCGAGTATGTCTTGAAATTGAAAATTATCGGATGCTATGTTCATCTTCGCCTGAGAAGATTTTATATCTAAAGCTACTTCGTTTTCATCAATATCATCAGTTTTAGCATATTTCATAAATTCGCAAAATAATTCAATATTGAACTTTATAGCATTGTGTTTCTGTAAACTTGCTTTAAGAAGATTTATAACTTGAGGTTTGATTTTGTAGAAAAATTGTTTTGGAGCCAAAATTTCTTCATCATCATTTTCCAATAGAAAGCTTTCAATACGATTATTAAAACCCTGGTTACGGCGCTTTAAATTTCTTTTATTGCTTCAGCTGCATTTCTCTATAAATTTTGAAAAGGTAATTGGGATAGTAGTTTTTTCGTTCGTTTATCCCGGTGAGATCACAATTTGGGTCTATTGTTACATGACGTATACAAAAATTTAATTTTAAATGTCCTATGGGTTTGTTAGCTGTCAGTTTGGTATAAAATTTAAAACATAATTACGATTCAAGAAAAAATTGTTTCCCTTATTAAGATTATTACGACTGAAAAAAGAAGAAACGAAGTTTATGGCTATGAAAAGATTTTTTTATTTTCTTAAGTTCTTGACATGATAAATCTCTCTAAATTACCAAAAGAAGCCATTCCAGCTACCTCGATTTTGTTTGTTCTATCGTCCCAATTCAAAGTTTTTGAGGATATTTTTAGAAAGTGCTGCAACGACAACAAACCCGGAAGCTGACATTTGCCAAAATTATATGACAAACTCAAATTAAACTGAACTCGGTGAGATCACAATTTCGGTCTATTGTTACATGACGCATATAAAAAATTTATTTTCTTAAGTTCTTCACATGATAAATCTCTTTAAAGTATCGAAAGAGGACATTTCAGCTACCTCGATTTTGTTTGGTCTAGTCTAAATTTATAGTTTTGATGCTATTTTAAGAAAGTGCTACAACGATCGCAATGATCATGTTAATTTCTTCTTTCCATCTGAAGTTCAAGGTTGCTATATGGGTTTGTTAGCTGCTAGTTTGGTATAAATTTGAAGCATAATTATGATTCAATGGTTTCCCTTATTAAGATTATCACTTCTGAATCATAAAGAAACGAAGTTTAAGGCTATGAAAATATATTTATTTTCTTTGCAAGTTCTTCACATGATAAACCTCTCCAAAGTACCGAAAGAAGTCATTCTAGCTACCTTGACTAGACGTTTATTACTTATTAACGGATTTATGCAAAGCGATGCATGTTATTTTTAAACATCAGATTTTTTTCCATTAATTACAGAAATTCTTTTGGCTATTCCTCAATGGTGTTATTTTAGCTAGTAATCAAGCTCCAGATGACGTAATCGGTGGAATGACTTACTTGCTAGTTGCATAAAACACGAAATTATTTAATAATATGACCTCGAATTAATGTCTATATTTAGATCTGGAAAAGAAATTGCATGATAATCTTTTAAAGTTCGAGGTTACAATATTCTGTTTTCCAATTAAATTCGCATCATGTTATTTCATTTAGCTGATAAAGCTGTACTTCGTAATTAAAAAACTCAAAACAACAAACTCTTATCTTCAACATCAATTGTAGCCTCCAAGACTGAATGCCCAATATCCAAGATGGCCGACAGGTGCCTTATCTTACTAAACAATCTAGGTCCAGATCCAAGGTTCAGATCTAAGTCCAGATGCAAACCAAAGAAGAAGAAGAAGACCAATTGTAGCCTCCAAGACCGAATACCGAAAATCCAAGATGGCCGACAATCCTTATCTCTCAATTGTAGTCTACAAGACCGAAAACCCAAAATCCAAGATGGCCGACATCCTTATCTCTCTTCTGGAAGAAGAAGACCAATTGTAGCCTCCAAGACCGAAATCCAAGATGGCCGACAGGTGCCTTATCTTACTAAACAATCATCAACCTTGACCTTTGACCTTCGGAATCTCCGCCATTTCCTTATATCCAGAGTAAATCAAAGAAGAAGATCAATTGTAGCCTCCAAGACCGAAAACCGAAAATCCAAGATGGCCGACAGGTGCCTTATCTTACTAAACAATCCAGGTTCAGATCCAAGGTTCAGATCCAAGTCCAGTTGCAAACCAAAGAAGAAGAAGATCAATTGTAGCCTCCAAGACCGAAAACCCAAAATCCAAGATGGCCGAACCAATATCCAAGATGGCCGACAGTTGCCTTATCTTACTAAACAATCCAGGTTCAGATCCAAGGTTCAGATCCAAGTCCAGGTGCAAACCAAAGAAGAAGAAGATCAATTGTAGCCTCCAAGACCGAAAACCTAAAATCCAAGAGGCCGACAGGTGCCTTATCTTACTAAACAATCATCAACCTTGACCTTTGACCTTCGGAATCACGCTTTCTTATCTCTGCACCTCCAAAAATTGTTATGGGGTTTCTGCCTCACGTGTAATGTGCAAAAATGTGACGTCAGACCTCGATTTCCCTCACAATTTAACCAATTTTAATGTGCACATTGCACATTTGAGGCAGAAACCTCATATTTATACTACTTTAATGTTTAATCGCTAGTTCTGATAATACCTGAATAACATTTCTCCTAACTTAAAAATAATTACAACAAAAAGGCCTTTTTTAGTAAATGCCGCATGTCGGCTAAAGTATGATAGAATGTGTCTACCAAAAAAGCCACTTTTGACATCAGTGTACGAAATACCATAACTTTTGTTACAGTTAAAATTTTGTAAAAACCGATTTATTCTTACTTTTCTGTTATCCTTTTCTGCTGAAAAAATAAAAAAAAATTGAGAAAATCAATATGTTTTTAGAAATTATACTGTTTTTTGCGTCTCCTCCAAATTTGGGTTTTTTCAGATACGTTCTCTCACACTTAAGCAGACGATATATTACTTAACTAAAGCTATTCGGGTTATGAATGACCTATTTAGAAAGGTATAGTAAAAAAAATAACCTATATACTAACAACACTGACAATTGCCATACCTCTATACTCTATACATACGTGTTGAGCAATGAATTGCTCCTTGTATTTAGTTTCATCGCTAATATCATAACCGATCGAATAGCATGGACCGAATATCGAACTATGAGAGTGAAGGTTCCGTCGCCGAATTGTCGATGTACATAATGCATCTAGCTAGATCCATTTTGTTTTATTTCCTTCGCGGTAAACGGCTATAACGTGCTATGTGAGTATCCGCACCGTGTGTACAACAAAAAAATTATTTTGCCTCGAATTAGGTCTGAAAAAAATGCAATGCCAAAAACCCATGCTTTAATGACTATCAGTCCTTATTCTATATCGAATAATTCCACGCTCATAAAAGATCACTCAAAAACCGACCAAAACAAAAACCAATAAACTCAGGAGTAAATTCGAACGCGAAATGATATTTAAAAAAAAAATATTCAGCACACCCTTTTTATATAGACATGTATCCTAGATAATCAATCCATGGTATCGTTCAAATTGTCATCAGTTCAATGTATAGTAGGTATGAACTAGATTAGCTCATGTCCTAGTTCGCTAAACAAAATGACGGCTAATGAACTTGTATCCCTATCACCTCAGGATTTCAACAGAAACTCTTCATTGGTAAACATGCACAAAACAAAAACTATCTCAACCTTAGTAATTTACAAAAGTAAGGGTGAGAAGACTAAGTCTAAGTCTAACTAGTCCAAGAGACCTGATTATGAGTTAGGAATGACCTGTAACTACTTCAAATAACAAGTCTTAGGAGTGAAAAAAAATTTATTATTGATACAGAATGCCTCCAAATTTAAATACATATTTCTTTTAAAAACAAATTTTTACCCTAGTAAAATTCCAAAAGTTTGACAATAATCACTCCCATGAGTACAAATTATAGAAACTTAAGTTGATAAACCTAATGCTCCTTCACATACTCTAACTGTTGAGAGAATAAAAAAGAGACCGTGCGGAAATAACCCTCATAACTAATAAAATTCAGATATACAAATAATAGCAGAAATAATATTATTACTATATGCACTCTACTTTCGACATTTTTTGTTTTTTTGTTCTTTTCTTTTTGGTTTGTTGTGCAACTGTTCAATCAATTCAATACAGAGTGACGCTCTAAATGCTATTCAAGAGAACTTCCATAACACTGACAATTCATTTAAAAAATATAGCTATATCTAGGGTACGAGAAAATCCCCGAACAGGGGTCTTATTTGAAGTATTCTACATTGCACACTGTCAGCCCTTCCAGCATGTTCGACCACTTAACCCCTATAGCACTTTATTTCGTATATATGCACAACAAAAGTTTTATATGTGGAGCTTAATCTGCGTGCATTTTAGTTAACTGTGATAAAGTAATTGATATAAATATAGTTTCCAGTTTAGATAATGTACTCACTCCTTAGGGAATTACTTGCCCTGTCTATATATATGAGAATTGCATATTCTTCCTTTACGATAGCGGGAAGCACTGGATGACTCTTTGGTGCGTATTTGTCCCGAACGCTTAGTTCTCACAGGAGTTACAAAAAAGAAAAGAACAACAATTCCTTCTCTGGGTTCCTTGCACTTTGAGGGATCTTTCTAGATCGTTGCTTCTGTTCACTTTTTACCAATCTTTTTTACTCCTTGTTCTAGCAAGAGGTGTTGACATGCTGACTATAATGGCAGGTGTCGCCAGTTAAGCCTGTAAATAAGGACACCGCCGAGAGTGTGGCTGTTGTGAATATTGGGGAACTATCAACGGTAGCCACTTTTTTGGGTGCTTGGAGGGACAACTTGCAATCTTTTCCGTGTAGCCTGCGGGCTATTACTATCAATATTTGAGGTGGCTGAATTTGTTATATGCGCTTTTCCTGCTGCAGGGCTGTTGACGCCGAATCTATATAGCTGCCTTTGATCAGTGGCGATAAATGTCCTTTTCGTTGCGAAATTCCGTGCAATTGAAATGTTTTAGGCAAGTGTTGGAATTTGTAAAATATGAGAAACTTATCCAAGCCTGGATGACTCGGATAAAATTGGAGAAGAATTATACGGAATAATCACACTTACCTCCTGCTGCTGTAACAATTCACGCCCAAAATGACACGGAACAGAATGTGCCTTCTTCTTCTTAACGCGGAAGTTAGCTAAGGCACATCCATTCAGTAGCGAAAAGCATGAATGCTACGCACAGAAGTATAAGGGTGCTTTCACTCTGACCCAAATGACATAACTAATGACCTAAATTAGTCAATAGATGCCGCAGGCCATTCTTTATGTTTGGTTTTCGGGACTCACATTACAACACATGTCCTTTCTCAAGGCCTGCAGCGCTAGGGTTCCGATGAGGAAGGAGCTGAAAACAGTGAGACAGGGTCTGCCGGTGCTCAACAGAGGCCTAAGTGAACCCCAGGGTCTGGCGCGGGCAAGCTGCCGTGGTAGTTCCCGGCACAACTTCCATCCCTAATGAGAGGAAGGGGGGTATACCGGTCACTTCCATCTCGGGCAGAGAGTCAGATCTTTCCCCTCCAAGCTCTTGTAATGTGAGCCATTATTCGTAATATTTTGCGCCATCTGGGTGCTGAAATGGGAAGTCACTCTTACACACAAGTTTAGAGTTACCAAGTATTTATGTAGTTGTCGTCTCCGTAAGCTGCCATGAATGATGTGCTTTTGTTAAGAAGAGGCATACATTCCGTGACAGCTGCCTGCAGACGACAACTGCAAGAGGTAAGTGAAAAAAAATCTTTTAACTTTATCCCTTTTTATCCGCGGCATCCTTTATGTGGAACGAAGGTAACATTCTATTAATTTATTGTAGGCAAACGATAAATTCGAGAAGCCATTGGTCACGGTCAAAGTCTCGAACACCACAAAGGTACAGAAATAAGTACTCAAACAGCAGATCAAGGTCTTACTCACCATACGATCGCAAAAGTTAAAGAACGGCGAAAATCATAATCTCGTAATCCTTTATCTCAAAGACGAAGGCTTGTTGGAACAAGGGAACATCCTCAACAGAGTTGCTGTTTAGGAATATTTGCATTGAGCATTTATACGACTGAACACAAAAGTAAGGAGATTTTCACCAAATTTGGGCCAATCGAACGTGTGCACGTTGTTATTGCTGTCAAGAGTGGAAGATCTCGAGGTTTCTGCTTCGTATACTTTGAGAGCTCCGAAGATGCCAAAGTTGCAAAGGAACAGTGCTCAGGTATGGAAATAGATGACAGACGAATTATGGTTGACTATTCCATCACAGCGAGAGCTCATACACCTACCCCTGGAGTATAAGGTTTTTGTTTATTTACATATTAATATATTTATATTTATGCATTTGAGTCAAGTAAGCATGGTATAGTTAAGAAATAAAGAAGCTAGACCAAGTAGAGTATATAGGAGCAGTAACAAGAGCACGCAGAAGTACAAGGCTTTATAAAGTCTATCTTAAGTGATCAATAGTCCTACTAACCTCCAAACGGATATGGATACACTATTCGGTTTCATGTGATCAACTTGTGCCTAACTGAGTTTTAGTGGACAGTTTTTATTGCAAGCAAAAAGGTGATCTGAAAATGTGCAATTCCTGTAAGTCAGTCACCCTATTATAAAAATTGATATGTAAGCCATATCACAAGCACGGTGTAAATCTTTGTACAGATTTTATTTCGTTCCATTATACCAAATTGTATTTTATTTAGGAGATAAAAGATTGTACAGAATCTCAGATATGCTGAGATAATGATTACTGCAAATCAGATACGATAACGACAGTCATTCGGCTCCAAGTCTATGCCGAACAAATTCAAGCATATCTTTAATTATTAGCCAATTCGATTAAGATTTTAGCGTATTTTTTTTTTAATGTGCAGTTCCCGGATTTTCGTTCAAAACATATTTCGCTACTTTAAAAGTTAAGTTTATTTCAATTGTTTGAATTACGTTATTTTCAAAGAAACAAGTAATAATTGTTACAATATTCAACCCGTGCAGGCCAGTTTTTTTGTTAGAGTGAAAATTTGAAGTTATTTGATTGTTTGATTTATTGGCAATCCACTATATATGGATGTTGTTGCAAATTAATTTTCTATTCATGACCGTATTCTTATGAGACTTAAACATTAAAATTGTAAAGTACATGTAGATAGAAGTAATTTACTTTAGAGCCTTATTGGTGAATGTTATTATGTTTGTGCACAAACATTTGTAGAGAATTGCAGCCCGTTGTAGGAAGGATTCCACAACCTTCTTTCGCCACAGGTACGCGGAATTCTCTTTGTAGATGTGTGATGATGTTCAAACCGACGAGCTAGGACGTGCTGCCAGCTAGTGCGTGCCACTTGAACATCCTGCGACAACTTCTCGTTGCTCTTCCGCACACACATACATTACACTCTAAGGAGAAGCTGGAGAGTTCAGATCTTCCTCACTGTCCGATTTCAGCAACGTGTGGCATGACCACGACCCTGAGAAGAAGAATATCCTGCTCTACCGACTGAGCCGGGCATTCCTGTTTAGGACGGCGGACGAACGGACTAACAAAAAAAAATTCGGACGAATAAATAGTGGACGGACAATTAAAATTGGACTGTGTATGATTGGATCATGTCTCACTGTCGGATGCCTTTGGCGTGGAATGTTTCCAAGGGCT
Organism: Leptarthrus brevirostris; assembly: GCA_964036015.1. Taxonomy (NCBI): domain Eukaryota; kingdom Metazoa; phylum Arthropoda; class Insecta; order Diptera; family Asilidae; genus Leptarthrus; species Leptarthrus brevirostris. Next base: position 48,079,158 of record OZ038373.1, read on the forward strand.
TGCCTTGAGTGTCTTCTAATTGATAAAGGCTCTGCCCTACACACAATTCTGGCTTTCGCGAACTTGTTTGCCAGTTTAGCGCTAATGCTTTTCTGCATGTCGCTCATTATAAAAGACCTACAGTACACTTCCTGACCGGGAGTGTACGTAAAGTCACGACAGCGAGAATTATAAGGTTTTTCGTGCGCGCTTTGGAGGTGGTCGGAAATTCGTGAGCGAATCAGTTGAAGGCGGTATTTTACCGGCAATAAAGCCATGTCACCAGACTTTAACTGGCCAAGTTGTCGGAGTATTGGTATGCCAACCCGTGCTGAACCATGTGATGACCGAAGAGAGCATAGTACGGGTCCATGCCAATTGACGGATGGACTGATGTGCGTAACGCACTCGCTATAGCGGGAAGGTGTAAGTCCCAAGCACTATGGTCATCATTCAGGTAGGCAATTTCGTCAAATAGAAAAGCTATGGCGTTATTAGTTAATTTTGCCGTTGTTGAGGCCAACCCATCTGATTTTGTTATCGCACCTTCTATATATAAGGAGCTTTCACTTGGTAAAATATACAAATCCTGATGTTGTAATGATATTCGAACTTCATCGCTATTCTTATATGATGCTAAAAACGGAGAGTAGCTGTGATACTCAACTTTTGTAATACTATTATCATAGCTAGCACCTTGAGTAATATCGAGTATTTCACTCATTTTTTAACTTAAGACCAAGAGTTTTTAAGAATTGCTTGTTAGCGACTGTTAGCTTTATTCCTGACTGTTGCGTGGCTTTAGGCTGACTAGAAGAGTTAACACTTTTGTGTTTGTATTTATTATCAATGGTATTATTGTATATTAACATGCTGCGGCTTCAAATGCAATCTCACTGTAATCGTTTCTCCTCTAAAATTAATTAGATCACCGTCTTGATCCACGAACTTCAGCGTAAGAGAACTTATCCGTTTGATGTTCAGTGGCAAATAAATGACATTCTTGGGAACTTCAATTATTTTATATCCCGGACCTACCGTAGGAGAGAACTCGTGTAATGTATGCACTTGTTGATTATTTATAAAAGAGCCTGATACTATATTACATTCAACTCGAATCACATTAACTTTTATTATATTTACTGGTAAATCAGATTGATATGAATATTAGGTTCTAGAACGCGTTTACTAAATCCTAATAATGATCCAATAGAGTTATTTTTATTCAAAAATA